>OY998269.1:46167897-46796743 GCA_963922045.1 Persicaria maculosa
TTGCTGGATCCGTCAGCCTCTTCCTTCCATCCGCCATGCCTTAGGGTTTGCCGTACGTCTACTTTGAGTTTGAGATCTGATGGTTTCCTCTCTTTTCTCGGAATGAATATAGATAATGACGACGATGGCTTTGGATGGCTTCCGGATCAGGCTTTGGGCTTTGAGCTTTGGGCTTTGAGCTTTGGGCCGGCTTGTTAGATAAGGCATAACCCTAAATCTATTACCACGGTAACTTACCCTTACCATTCCAAACAAAATACGGTAATATTGGAGAAAAAATTCTTTATCAAAAACTAATCTTTGGATCTCGAAAATCTACTTATATCCATCAAAATCGACGGCATCAAGCAGTAAACGCAAACATGCGATAATATATCAGCTTTTGGATCTCCAAAATATAAAGATACTAACATTACATGAAAACAAACGACCCATTAAAAAATATTAATTACACAAATTACCATTTTTTCCCTGTAGGTGGGTTTACGTAAACAAATACAGTATGTCCATAAAAACTTATTAGAATGGCACGCTGAGAAGCAGAATTATCGATTATGTACACTAGCTATTTCTCGGGTGCTCTAAATTACCCTAAAAATATCCACATGTACCAAGTTCATGAACAATTGACCGTTTCTTATAATCCATATATATATATAGGACAGATCAAATGTTAACAAGTCTTACGGTGTTAAATGTTAACAAATATCGGTCATTGATCGAATCAAAATGAAAGGCTACGATTAATTCTGGATTTAGTAATTTCTTTATTAAAAAAATATGGGCCCCATGTCAAGTATTACACCACTCTCATATGGGCGTGTGAATCACAATCCCTATTTTGTAACTACCCAGATCCGATCTATATTTACCCGGCCTAATCGATCCTCACAAACCTCTCTGATCGACTCCTCAAAGCTTCCACCAAAGTCGTCCATATTTGATCTTCGTCCTCCAAATTTGTCTCTCTTTTCTCATATTCGGCATATCCTACTCGACCATGGAAGGTGAAGGCGGCCAACGAAGGCGGAGGGCATGGAAGAGGTGCTTTTCTCGATCTCGTTTTCTAATTATTTTGCACGATCGTGGTTTACACATCGTTGAATTTTTCATCTGGATTCTTGCGTATTTCCTTTGGGCTTCTTTTCAAGGTCAATTGAGTTTTCCAGATCAATTAATATATGATTCTATTCTATATGTATGCACCAACCAAATCAATTAATATATGAATCTCTTCTATATTCAATCACTCTTTTGTATTCTTTGTGATCTTGTGTTGTTTGGTGATGCAGGCCGATCTCCATCTTCCCGTACCCTTTTGGTCAATTCTCCATTTTTGCGTGTTCTCGCCATTAGAAAAGAACACAAGATTGAGTGGTTGATGTGCGTTTGAATAGAATCGAATCAGTCATCGGTCGAATCGAATTGAATTGGGGATTTCTTGAATCCGGTACTCGATTTGGGATTTTCTTGACTTGTTGTTTATTAAGTTGGTTTTGATCGAAGTAGATCTAGATTTAGTTGATTTTCACTAATTTTGGTATGAATGAATCCGTCTATGTATCCTTCGTTTGGAAGGAGTTATTTAACATTCGATTTCGTTGATTTTCACTAATTCTGGCAATTCAATTTATCTACTATTCAGCAAGTTCAGAGGCATTATTCATTAATAATAAGGAATTATTCATATGTACGTGGTTAATTAGATGTGGGAAATCAAGAATTACATTTACATACTCTTTCAACCTAACGAATAATTACTATTAACTTAGCGAATAATTACTATCAACCTAGCGAATAGTTGCAAAATTGACCAACCATTTTGTTATTATCTAAATGATAACTCCTCTTTACAGACGAATAATAACGATCAATTTAGCGAATAATTACTATTAACCTACTGAATAGTTGCAAAATGGACCAACCCTTTTGCTATTATCTAAACGATAACTCATTTTTACACCCGAATAATAACTATAAGTTAGCGAATAATTAATATCACCTTCTCGAATAGTTCAAACAGTGCACCACAAAAAAAAACAACGTTACCCCACCAAAAAAAAATGTCACGCCACAAAGTGCAAGCAAAATATGTAAGTTCAGAGTCATTATTCGTTGATAATCTGGAATTATTCGATAGTTTGTTCATCATTATTCATCGAACACACAGTGCAAGCAAAATCTCCTCCTCCCCACAAAAAAACGTTACCTCCCAAAAAACACACGCGCTTTACAGCAAGTTGGCTATAAGAGTGGTGGGGCCTACTATTTTTTCTTTAAATAAAAAGGGAAATTCTCAATTAATCTCACTCATCCATTTCTAATCAATCAATGACCCAGATCTGTTAACATTTAACACCGTAAGGGGTGTGTACACTTGATCCAACCTCTCTATATATATGGATGGATTATAAGAAGGGATCAATTGTTCATGAACTTGGTACATGTGGATATTTTTAGGGCAATTTAGAGCAACCGAGAAATATCTAGTATACATAATCGGTAATTCTGCTTCTCAGCGTGCCATTCTAACAAGTTTTTACGGACATACTGTATTTGTTTATGTAACCCCACCTAAAGGGGAAAAATGGTAATCTGTGTAATTAATATTTTTTAATGGGCCGTTTGTTTTCATGTAATATTAGTATCTTTAGATTTTGGAGATTCAAAAGCTGATATATCATCGCATGTTTGCGTTTACTGCTTGATGCCGTCGATTTGGATGGATATAAGTAGATTTTCAAGATCCAAAGATTAGTGTTTGATAAAGAATTTAAACATTTTAGGTTTAAATGCATAAGCCTAACCCTTTAGAGTTTCAGGGTTCAATTGGGGTTTAGGCTTAGGCTTTAGGCTTTAAGGTTTAGGTTTTATGGTTTAGAATTCAATTTCCACTTATTTACATTGTTTAATGATTTAGGTCCATATAGTTTATGCATTTAAACCTATGGTGTATTTTTTTAGGACTTATATTTTTATACGGATTTAGCCTATTAGGGGTTGTGTATTTAAATCTAGGAGGACTTTTATTAAAGGCTTATATTTTTCTAATGCTTTAGCCCCAATGTTGGTAGTAGAATGAATTACTTATATATAGAATAATTTTTATTTTATATTTTCTGTAAATTTTGATTGTTATTATTTTAATTCAATTCAAATTTATTATTTTTAATATATTTTTATTTTACAGATAGTAAATATAATTTTAAAATATTGTATTAATTTAGTATAATCGCTTTCCATTCTTTTTAAAGGCTCCTGTTATTGGGCTTATGGGCCGCATTGTTTTCTCTCTGCTTTATGAAAACCAATTGAAAAAAAATTAGGCCCATTCTCTTATTGTGGGCTTCAGGTGGCGCATAGAAATACGCGGAGTCGGCGCAGACGAATTTTATAATCGCCTGATTCTCTGTAAAGGCAGCTTGAAGGCGCTGGACTCTCTCTCCCCTCTTTTTCTCCGTTCCACCGCCCAAATCCACCGGAAAACCGCTGTTACTCGTTCGTTCTCCTGGCGATCAGCTTCCGCTTCTTCTCCGCCATCGCCTAACCTTCGTAGCTCCGAATCGGGAGAAGAAGCGGAAGTATTTGACAGTATCTGCTCTCATCTCCTGTCGCTTTTTTTTTTGTCGTTGCTGAAACCCCCTGTTGCTGACAGGTATCTGAACTGCAAAGCGGCCACCGCCACGGTAAGTCACACTCCCGCTTATGGAATTTGGAGTTGTAGTTGCAGATCTTAGCCTGATGTTTGCAAATGCCTTTGTTTCCGGCTGAATTTGGGGGTGATGCCGGAGTTTTAGGTGGCGATTGCTTGTTTGTTTGTTTTTTTTTTGTTGTTGAAATTAGTGGGTTAGGGTTTTCCTTTTTGTCTTTGTTACGCTTTCACGCGGTTTATCTAGTTTCTGAATGTCATCATTTGTCGAGTCTGTAGCTTTCGTACAGAAGCTATGCCTGTGATTGTTCTGGGCGTTGGATTGTTCATTGGGTTTCTCATGGGGCTTTTCATGTCAGAAAATTGTGGTTGTTATTCTTTATCTATTTGGGCATTTTGGAAAGAATATAACCACAGAACCAAAGGCATAATGCTGCATTGTGGCGCAAACTTGATCAGTCATATAGAAACAAAGATGATCAAGAGGCCGGGTTAAATAACTTAAATTACAAAAGCAAGGCACTTGAAAAGACCTGTTATCTCAAATATGCATTGATTTACTTCTGCGTGTATTTTATGCATAACTTTGTCTCATCAAATTTAAGCAAGGAAGCTTTACACATCATTTTCTTGTATCTTATTTGCAATCCTTGGTTTTGAAGGATATTGTCATTAAATTTCTTATGAATGATTGCTATAAATCCGGATCCTTATTATGAATCCTTGCCTGGTTCAATGATTGTTTTTTGCAAGCTTGCTGCCTTATTTTAGGATTTTTTTCAATTTTTGATTGGCCTTCTTTTGTGATTCCAGAAAGCTAGGGAAATATAGACTTAGCTTAAAAGTGAAATGAATATAAGAAGGTCAAACCATTGGCTTATTGATAGGGGAATTTTTTTATTCTCTCTTATTCTAATATCTGTACATCCTGCTATAAATTTGATCGAATAGGATGTACCTTATCTTGCTCAAAGTTGATAGATTAGGATATATCTTGTCATGCTTAAAATTGGTTATTCTCTCGTACTTGGTCTAATATCTGTAAGTCCTGGCAGTATCTATATGGCAATGGTTGTTCAAAAATGTAAACCGACCCAGACCAAATCCCGATTTTGTAATTCCATTTTGAAAAGATTAGCCTTTTTTGGACTTTCAAAACAGTCCAGTTTGTGTTTTACTCTAGTTTCTGTGCTTTTTTACACTAGACCACACTGTACCATGTTAATATGTTATATAGACACTTAGCATGGACCAGTTTGGATTTTTGGCAAGATAAAGAGTGTAGCCAAATGGTATAGGTTGTTAAGTCTTAGCTATTTTTGGTTGAAATGTGTTAATAAATACTCCCTCCGTTCGGCAAAACTTGTCATTTTAGCTTATTTCACAAGTTTTAAGGAAATCAACAAATGTACTAATTTACCCTCAATTCTTACCCTTCCTTTTTTACTTTATCAAAAACTACAACTAACAAACCATCAATCATATCAAGGGCATTTTTGTAAAGTGAAGGGCAAAATACCTACAATGACAAGTTTTTTTGAACAAAAATAACACCCTAAAATGACAAGTTTTGCCGAACGGAGGGAGTATTATATTTTCCTTTTTAGCTTAACATTTGATATAGTATTTATGTGTCATCCTGAAAATACATGATACTCCTTTTGTCAACAAAAACATTGTTTTAGCCTAGGATTTTTGTTTGGGAAAACATGTCATTATAGGTATTTTAGTCCTTCAAGGAAATGCCCATTATTAGCGACTTGTTAGTTGTATTTTTTGAGAAAGTAAAAGGGTTATGTAATAAATGAGGATATAATAGTATATTTGTTAGTTTCCTTCAAATTTGTGCTAGAAGCTAAAATTACATGTTTTTCTAGATGGAGGTAGTAGTTAGCAAGTGTGTCCAATCCGTCCATCAAATCTGAAAATACCATTTGATCTGTTCCAAGTTCCAACTGCTTAAGTTGGAAGCAGACCGAATACTATCTAGAGATAAGAAGAGCCTTTGGGTCCGGACGTTTGGAACATCAATGTTATTTATCAAAATTAATAATCAGTCATTCTTATCTTGCTGCATGTTCACAAGGCTGTGGTCATAAGTATGCTTCTGTTGTTATTTTAAGTACTTATATGAACAAATGCCATGATTTTTAAAAAATGAACATCTCAGAGGAGCAATCAAACTGTAAGCGTTAGAGACTCTGTAAAAAAGGCACCTTTGATGCTAATGGGAAAATGGATGTAAACAAAGAAATATACCCTTACATGTTGCTTTATTTCTATTATTCTATCTGTTTCTGGCTATGAAATGCGCACTTATCTGATTATTAGTTTATATATGTTATTTGAACATTTTATGCATCTTCTTTTTCTCCATGTATCAGTTTTTTATTTTATTTGATTTTTACATTGTTTTGATATGATGTCTTGTATATATGATTGTAATGCTGAATAGTACCAGGGCCAAAATTTTCCCAAAGACCAAAGTTGTTTGGGGTGTACTTTGATAAATATTTATGTCAGAATTTTACTTGTTTTATTCAGCTTGATGAGAGGCATTCTGTGAACAGACGTGCAGCTAATTACTCCAATTGGTGCATGCATGTTTTGACAAGAGGCATCCTACGGCTTTTTCAATTTTTTTTTTTAGATTGGAGCAGTTGATCTGTTATCCTTTGGCAATGAAGAAGGCAAGGTTTGATAAGGTTGTGGGGTTGACCCGGCAGACATGGGTCCGGATTCTAGTCCTATTAGGGTTCCTCTACATGGTTCTTGTGAGTTTAGAAGTCCCCTTCTTCTTTAAGACCGTTTCTTTGGACACCAATGATGCAAGGGCAGGCACTGGATATCATTTCCAGAATGATGCCGTCTCGTTGAGGTCGTCTGCGAGGCTAGATAGCGAGGAGGAGCTGCAACAGAAGGCGGCTCCCATTCGCCCAATGAAGGAGCCTTTGAGGGTTTCGATGCTTTCACCTTTGTCCAATTCTGAAAGGCAACTGAGAGAGTATAAGACTGTTTCTGGGTTGAATTTTGATTGGAGGGCGCTGAACAGTACAAAAAAAGATGGATCTTCTGGACTTCACAAGTCTGCCATGTTTGCTTTTCAAATGGGCGAGAAGTTCTGGAAAGAGCTGAATTCGGGGAAGCTACAAATGGATGTTGACGGGGCTGAGAACCAGACAGAGTCATGTCCCAATTCGGTTTCCCTTACAGGTTCCGAGTTCCGTGATAAAAAGAGGGTGATCGTGTTGCCCTGTGGGTTGACATTGGGATCTCACTTAACCGTTGTGGCCAAGCCGAGGGTTGCTCATATGGAGTATGATCCGAAGATATCATTACTTAAGGATGGAGATCAAAGTGTGTTGGTGTCACAATTTATGATGGAATTGATTGGATTGAAGACTGTAGATGGGGAGGATCCACCCAGGGTTTTGCATTTTAATCCCAGGTTGAAGGGGGACTGGAGTGGGAAGCCTGTGATTGAGCAGAACACTTGCTACAGGCAGCAATGGGGAACTGCCCTTCGGTGTGAAGGGTGGAAGTCGAAACCTGAGGAGGAGACTGGTGAGTTCAGTGAAACTTTCAAGTTCTATTTTTTTGAAACCTTTTCTGTTTTATCTATTTTTAGAAACGTTCAAGTTCTATTGTCATGTCACAGTATCTGATTCTGGTAAACCAGTTATTTGTGCTTAGTTATTTGAAATTATAATCCTTTTTTCCTCTTTAATTTTTTTTAAAAATATCTGGTTGGCATGGTTGAGGGGGTGAAATGGTGTAAATATCAAAATCTGTCATTTCTCTTGCTATACATAATTACATAAATAATGTAAAAGTGAAATTTGGAAAGAGAATATGCCTAGTGTCTTTGTGTGATTGACTGATTGTAGCTATCTGATATTCTGATCCCTCAGTGTTGCAACTTGGAGATATTGCCTTTCACTTTTTTGGGTGCCGGCTCTCCTTGTATGACCTTACAATTTTAAGATCATTTTTTGACTATGTACAGTTGATGGCATGGTGAAGTGCGAGAAGTGGATAAGGGACGATGACCATGGAGAGGAATCCAAGGCAACTTGGTGGTTGACTAGGCTTATAGGCAGAACAAAGAAAGTATCAGTTGACTGGCCATTCCCCTTTGCCGAGGATAAGCTGTTTGTTTTGACAGTTAGTGCTGGCTTGGAAGGCTATCATGTTAATGTAGATGGGAGGCATGTCACTTCCTTTCCTTATCGCACCGTGAGTAAATCATATACCTCATAACTTTCATTTTTCTTGGACCTGTCATAATCATAATGTTGGTTGTCAAATTGCTGTCAGGGCTTCTCTCTTGAGGATGCTACTGGGCTCACTGTCAATGGGGACATCGATGTGCATTCTGTATTTGCTGCTTCTTTACCTTCATCACATCCAAGTTTTGCCCCACAAAGGCATCTTGAGATGTCTAGCAGGTGGCAAGCTCCTCCGCTTCCTGATGGCCCTGCAGAGCTTTTCATTGGAATTCTCTCTTCTGGCAACCATTTTGCTGAGAGGATGGCTGTGAGGAAGTCATGGATGCAGCATAACCTTATCAAATCTTCTAAAGTGGTGGCTCGCTTCTTTGTAGCATTGGTTAGTATTTGGGTTCTACGTGAGACATCAGAATTTGTATCCTCTATGATGGTTATCTAATCATATTCACTTGTTTCCTGCAGCATGTAAGAAAGGAAGTGAATATAGTGCTGAAGAAAGAAGCGGAGTTTTTTGGTGACATCGTTATTGTGCCTTACATGGACCATTACGATCTTGTTGTTGTGAAGACTGTTGCGATATGTGAATATGGGGTGACTATTAGCACAACCTGTTCTGTTTTTCCCCCCCTCCATCAGCCTAGCAAATTGCTATTCTAATTACCCGTGTTTGCCTACAGGTTCGAACAGCCTCTGCAAAATATATTATGAAATGTGATGATGATACTTTTGTTCGGGTTGATGCGGTTGTCACAGAGGCACGGAAAGTCCCTAAAGGAAGCAGTTTGTATGTTGGAAACATAAACTACTACCATAAGCCTTTGCGCAATGGTAAATGGGCAGTTACATATGAGGTATTAATTGAATTCTACTCCCTTTCTCTATCCATTTGCTGTGTGCTGTTGAAATCTGCATTAAGGTCGTCCATTTTAGCTCAGATTTTGCAAGCAACATTGTCTACTTTATATAATATCATGTTTTGTGTTGACACAACCTGTGCGTGCTGAAGCAACAGGTTTGGGTAGTCAGTTAAATTTGGTTATGAAAAAAGTCAGTTACTTGATTTTTTTAAGAGATCCTCAACTTGTCGTGTTTAAACTGAAATTTTGTATCAAAACCACATGTCTTAAGAGTGCAATGCATACATGAAGTTGGTACAAATGGCAGAAAAGCAGTGTTTAAACATGACTATAGTTTAAGATCATAGGAATACTTTCACAATCTTGTCTTTTTCCCCCTCCCTCTTCTCATCATGGTGGAGAATACTTCCACAATCTTCTTTGATATCTCTTTTGTTTCCGTCACACTCTTGGGAGGTTGATGCCCCTATTGATCTTTCTCACCTTTTCTCCATTGTCTGATCCAGGAATGGCCAGAAGAAGACTATCCGCCATATGCAAATGGACCCGGCTACATTTTATCCTCAGACATCGCGCACTACATAGTTTCAGAGTTCGAGAAGCACCACATAAGGGTAGGTTTCAGTTCTTGCCCTTCCCACCCAATCACTTTCCACTAAAACAGCAGGCAACACTTTGCGCCTCTCTTTTTCGTGACTTAAAATCCGATGGATCTTTTTTCCCTCAGCTTTTCAAGATGGAAGACGTGAGCATGGGAATGTGGGTGGAGCGATTCAACACCACCAAGCCGGTACAATACGTGCACAGCTTAAAGTTCTGCCAGTTTGGGTGCACGGAGGACTACTACACAGCGCATTACCAATCGCCGAAGCAGATGATCTGCTTGTGGAACAAATTGCTACAGCTGGGGCGGCCCGTTTGCTGCAACATGAGATGACGACCAGTGAATGTTTTCTTCTCTTTTCGTCGCTACAGGGAATGTTAAATATGTTGTGCTCATGGGAAACTATTTATGCTCCTCTGATTAGAGAAGAAACACAGAAGCACTTGTAACACTGCGGTGTTACAAATTTTCCCCTTCTCAAGTAGTACTGTAATGTAATCAGTCATCAGTATGTATTCATTTTATAATATATGCTAATCCTTTAGTGTATGGTCTTGTTGTTATTGTTACTAATTTTATCTACTTCACCCTTTACTCTGTCTGCTCTATAAAAACAGTTGAAGGTAGGGGTGTAAATAAGTTGGGTGATGGTTCGGTCGACCCATTTTTCCACCCGATCCATCACAAAAAATTTTTTACCTGAGCTATCACTCATCCGTTTAATCCTTTAATGTTTCACTTATCACTCGATGCATCGGGTAGGTTGGGTGGTTAATTGGGTGAAAGAAGTTAAAAAGAAACAAGTCACAAGACATACTTAAAAACCATTCATATTTGATAATTTTATAAATCATGTCAACATATGAATCTTACGGAATGAATAAAAGATTAGTAGTATATATGAGACTCTTTAATATCCATTCATGAAGATGATTATTGTTACAAGTCTCTTGACAAATTCGGGAAATACGATTTGGTTAATCGTGCATTAATACATTAAATGCTAACAAATTTGTTGGAAAGAGTCAAATTGCTTACACTCTATTAGTATATACAAAACAAATAAAATAAATTTTAAAAAGACATGGAATTAAATAATGCAATTTAATATTTTTTAGATATTTTTTAACAAGAACAATTGGAGAATGGAAAAGCAAGAGGTTAATATGTTAGTTATGTTAAATTATATACTCCCTCTGTTAATTAAAACTTGTCGTTTACTATTCATGCACGCTTTTTTAGAATGATAAAAACTATATGAAATATTAACGTTTTTTAAAATTTGTTTTTATAATTTCATACTTAATAGTAACAAGTATGAAATTATTAAAAAAATATATTAAAAAATTAATATTTTCTATAGTTTTTAACACCTTAAAAAGCGTGCGTGAATAGTAAAATGTCAAGTTTTAATTAACAGAGGGAGTATTATTTATATACTAGCTTCTCTCTGATCAAGAAGAACATTGCATATCACCATCCTCTTTTTAGCCTGGTGCCCTGATGCCAAGGCTTAATGTTTAGGAGCCGGGACGTGGGACATGGGACGTCTAGCTCTGACATGTTTTCAGGAAAGCGAATTTTGTCGTCGACTCGCTCGTGTTGCTTGCCTTTTCTTTTCCGTTAGACTTCCATATACTTGAGAACGCGCTTGTGGGTGTCTCAACTCCTGTCAAAGAGGTTGCTAGGGAAAGGGCTACTCCCCATTTAATTCCTATGTAGCCTACTTTGTTTTCTTATTCGAGGGTTACCCAACTTTACTTACCAAAAAAAAGTATACTCCCTCTGTTCTAAAATATAAGTCATTTGACTTTATGACACATTTTTTAATGAGCTCAAAACTGTATAAAAAATTATTTTTTTTTAAATATTATTCTTAGTAATACTAAGTATAATCAATATTATTTTAAAAAATTAATTAAAAAGTTAATATTTTATACAATTTTAGCTTCTTTAAAAAACGTGCTACAAAGTCAAACGACTTATATTTTAAAACGGAGTAAGTACTAGTTTTTTTTTTAATAATCGGGTGGGTTAACGGGTGTTGAAACAGATCCGATGATGGGTTGCATTATGAGTGGAAAATATATTACTCGACTCATTACCCGATTTTTTTTTTCGGATTTTCATCTTATAATCGGATTGAATGAGTCGGTCTCCGCGGTCAGGATGATTTCCAGCCCGCATAAGAATGGACCAGATGTAAAACACCAATTGGCGAGAGCAGCTGCATCAGGGGACGACGGATGTGACCTTTATCTCTCTCTGTTTCTTCCGTCGTCCAGGTAAACGTCTTACTAAAGTGTTTCTGATTGAATCAATTGGTGTTTTTGAGTTTTTTGGGTTTAGGGTTCTGTCTGTGCAACGAATTGGTCATCTCAGAGAATTTACAGCTTATGTGCTCTTTCGATTTCAAATTGCTCGTTTGCATATTGAATTGGTCCTTAAATTTGGTCTCAAATCTCTTAAACATCTATTCATATTGTGCCTCTCCCTCATCTGCATATTGAATACTAAATATGAAGAAATCAGGACTCCAAACAGATCCAAATTTGGTTTTGACAGGACCAAGATCTTAGCCACTCCATCAAGGCTCAATGAACTCCAAACATATCCTTTCGGGTCTTCTCCTATCGATGAAATTCTCGTCTTCAGCGGAGATGCAAGTGCTCGAACCCGGCACCATTTTGAGGCAAACGAGGATATTCTCAAATGCTGATGTTGTTGATTATTCAAAGGTCAGTCATGACTCGAATCCACTGCACTTGGATCCTGAGTGTGCTCGAAATGCCGGGTTTCAACACTGCATTGTCCACGGGATGCTCGTCGCTTCTTTGTTCCCTCGGATCATTGCTGCTCGCTTCGTAAGTTCTGTCATGCCTCCCAAAATCAATTGCTCTATTTGTTCGACAAAACATATCATGCACGTTTTTTTTAAAGATAAAAACTATATAATACAGTAAACAACGTGTTTTGCCGAACAAATGGAGTGTTATTTTAGAAAATAAGATGATTTTAGCTGTAATGTGATTCTTGCTAATGGTAGCCTGGTGCTGTTTACGCTTCGCAAAGTCTGCACTTCAAGTTGCCCACCTATGTTGGCGAGGAGATAGTTGGTGAGGTAGAAGCAACTACCATACGGCAAATCAAGGCAAAATACATGTAAAGATGCATCCATTTTGAAGAAACGAACACTTTATTGGGAATTTATATAAGTTAGCTGACAGTTTTGTGTGTTAAAATGAATACACAACAGGGTGAAATTCTCTACCAGGTGCTTCAACAATGAAGGGCTGATCGCGCTAAGTGGCGAGGCTTCAGCCATCCTACCTACTTTGTCAATGGAGTGAGGTCCATCACAAACTTGTCATTGCTGACAATTTGAGCAAATTTACATAAAGAAAACCAGATTGTAAGTAATGACAAGTTTGCTTTGATCCTAAAAGAATCAATGACAGCATTTCATCTCATTCTTAATTAGTTTTTCCACCGTGTTGATGTACCCAATTTGTTAAACCTTTAAGTGAGGATTAGAGAAGTAAAAGATTTTGTTTATTTATTTTTTGAACAAGAAACACTTTAGAAAGACTACCTTCGTTAGATAGTTCATCTAAGAGCATTTTTGCGAATGAGAACTTGCGGTTCTACATCAGAAGAAGGTTCATTTGTAGATAAAGAGTGGCCTAGATGACTCAATGGGTCAGTTACGTGATTCACCTCCCAAAAGACGTGTTGGACACGGATGTTATCAACCTCGTAGAGAAGTAAAATATTTGATAATGATCCTTAATGGATTCTTGATAATGGTTCTTAATGGATTCTTCGATAGGAGTAGAAAGGATTTTTTTTTAAAATGAAATCATGAATAGAATCGATAAATGACATATTGTCACCTCTAAAAATGAGAGAAGAAAAGTATATGAGCAGATGTTGGACATATATGGGGCAAAGATGAAACATTATGAATGAAATTTATAATCTAGTTGTGCACATGTTTTTTTTTTATCAACTAAAATTCGAAGGACCTGACTCATCGAGAGGCCGACAAAGTCGGTAGATGACGAACCGTCAAACGAACAACCTAAAATATAGAAATACAAATAACAAGCGAAATGAAACAAGCAGAAATAAACTCTACAACAAAACGTCCCAAGAAGACCAACACCAAGAAAGTTGAGGAAGCCGTCGAAGAACGAAGCCAAGCACCACTGAACAGTAGCACCGCGGGCCAGCGGTACAGCAGGACCCTAACTCCTGTGGGTAGTGCAGACGAACTCCAAGGAAACTCTATCTCGGATACGGAGTCGCCCTAAGCGCACCACCACGACCCCAATCAGACACGACTCTAGACTCCATGCCCCCCAACCAAGCAGAAGATCTCCAAGAAACATCGGAGGCAGAGTCGCAAGCTGCTCGAACAAAACACCAACAAGATTTCACCCAAAGAATATCGACAAGACCTTGCGGGATTTAGTCAAACCCTTTCGGGTGGGTTTACTCAAACCCTTTCGGGTGGGTATTGCAAGCTTTTTATAATTTAATATATATATATATAAACTTTTTTGTTTTATTAAATTGACAAAATCTCAAGCTTGGGCCCGAAGCAAAGACCCGCAGCACCAAGGGAGAGAGGAGGTGCGCAGCCAGGAGTGACTAATCGGGCGGCGATTTCACGACGGAGGCGGCCGAAAATCAGGCAAGCCGCCAGAAAAGGAAGAGGAAAGCCATAAGGAGGGAAGGGAGACGCAAGCAGCGGCTAGGAGGTGGCGGCGGAGCGACGGCACCACCAACCCAGAACCGACACCACCAACGCAGAGAACCGAATCAAAAGGAGAGGCGACATTGGAGAGAAGCGATCGCCACTACCAAGCCAACGAGCCCCGAATAGGCGAAACGACATGGCAAACGACGGTCGGGGAGCCCAATTCGACCAAAAACCAGGCTGAGACGTGAATTAGGCGGAGGGTACAAAGTTAGGGTTACACACCCACTCCAAATCGAGCCCGAAACTCACCGAGAGGAGGTCAATCGACCACCACAAGGCCAGGAACGAAACCGAGGAGGGGTGAGAAGGTCCGATAGAAGGCTATGGCGGAAAGATTTGCACAGCCGGAGGTTGAAGATGATGGTATTTGGGGGCGCGTGGCCCCTAAAAGCCAGCGCGTTCTTTTTTAGTTGTGCACATGTTAGACATATAAAGGTTGAAGGATTATAAAATAATATAAAAAAAAGTTATTTGTATAAAATTAAATTAACTTTATTTGATTGTTATTAGAAATAAGTTTATATATTTTAACACCAAATAAACACCAATATTTTAACACCATATAAAGGTTGAAGCCTTGAAGGATTATAAAATAATAAGGAAAAAAGTTATTTGTAAAAAAATTAGCTTTATTTGATTGTTATTAGAGATAAGTTTATTTTAACACCAAATAAACACCAATATTTTTCCGTTATTAACATATGGGGTACATATAAAAAAAATCATCCATAAATATGGTGTTCTGAAGAAAAAAAAATGTTACTCTTTTTATGTGTAAGAAAATACGAAGAAAATGTTAAATATTTTTCTTTATTCATAAATATTTTAATTAATTCTATATTTTACCTCCATAATACTTTTCAAATTTATAACTAAAGCACTAATAATTTGACATTTTGATATCATTTTTTTTACCCACACGGGCGGTTCATTCACTTCATTGTAACAAACTCAAAGTTGTAAGCGGATTTCTGTAATTTCCATATTTATGGATGCTTGTACGAAAATTCTCATATTTTCAGGGTGGTTCTTATGTAATTTACCCTAACGTAGAGGCTCTTCTCGATCTTTCTAATTCTCTCCGCTTACTCGAGGAGTCGTCGTCGTCGTGGCCGTGGCGATCAGCTTTCACCTCCTCTCCGCCATCTCCGAACCTTCCAAGCTCTCTGAATCGGGAAACGAAGCGGAAAACTGACCATTATCCGCTCAGTTTCCGTCCGCTTTCCTAATTTCTGCTGCCAGTCCTAGTCTGAAGCAGCCACCGCGATGGTGAGTCCATGCTCAATAGCCGCGCTAGTTTCGTTTTTCCTTTTTCCTTTTGGTGGTTGAAGTCAAAAGTTGGAGCAGTGCTTGTTTAATGCTGAAATTAGTGGACTAGGGTTTCTTGTTTGGTACAACTGCGCTGTTCTGCTGATTTATATCTGCTCAATCCCAATTTGCTAGTGTAGCATGTTTATTGGTTTACTCATGGCGCTTTTGATGTTAGAAATTATAGTTCTTAGTCTGCGAGCATTTAGGAAAGAGATGGGGGGTGTTCCCTCAGGTAAAAAAAAATCAATTATGAAGTTAGTATGGAAGTAAACCACCACAAAACCAGTTGCACAATGTCGTTTGTTTTGTGGAGAAAATGTTGGCACTAATAAGCAGTGAAATAGAATGATATTCATGAGGATGGCTTAAATGCACATTTTGGAGCACTTGAAATAGGGCCTATTTAGTGCATAATGGTTACATAAGCACTGATTTACTTCCGTGTGCTGTTTTCTTTAATGTGCAAAACTTTGTAGGATCAAGTTTAAGTGTGCGAAATTTACATGGAAAATTTCGTGTGTCTTATCGGCAATCCTGATGATCATGGGCTCCTGTGATCAATTACTGATCATCTTCTTCTTCTTCTTCTTTTTATATAAATCTGGGAGACTTATTGTTAATCCTTGTTGCAATGTTTGTTTCGGCAAGTTTGATACTTACCACATAATGGAAAATTTCAATGTTTAATTAGTCTTCTTTTGTGATTCCAGAATTTTCAGGGGTTTTTGAATGACTTGCAAGATTGGGAACTTTCCGTTAAAGATAAAGTTAAGAAGGTGAAACCTCGGGCTTCTGGAAAGGGGAAATTGGTAATTCTCTTTGAGCTGTTTAACTTTTAATAAATTAAGTCCTGGTATACAATTTGAGCGAATAAGATGTATCTTGTCTTTTCCCTTTGAACTTCCAAAATGTAGCCTATCCTGCCTTAATTTGGTCTTTCAGGGATATCTAATCAATGGCATCTTTAGGAAAATACCTATTCCATCCAAGCCTTACTCTTAGATTGTCACCATTTATGTTATTTTTTAACCACATCAATATTATGTTTGTTTCCTACTTCTCTTTGAAGGATCCTCCATTTCTACATCTATATTATATTTGTTTCTGACTTCTGCTTCCTCTCAAGGACTCTTCCTGGAAGATACTCAGTTACTCACTCAGAGCAATTTTTATGCATTTTTTTCTAGTTTTTTTCACTGTGTATCCATCTTTATTAACATGATGCCTTGGGTGCATGTTTATGCTGGTTGATGTTAAATCTTGCCCACAATGGCTGTACGTATTATGGATAATAACAATGCCAGGTTTATTTGTTTTACTCAGACTGATGAGGAGCATTCCATGAACAGCAGATCAGCTGATTATTTGAGGGGCAGTGATAAATATAAACCAAATTATGGTGGCAAGAGTCATTTATCAAGCAGCTATATGACGGAAGAGACTTTTGTTGATGCTAACTCTGAGAAAGAACAGGTATGTATCTTCATTTTTCTTGTGATTACTTCTAATGGGTAATTAAGTCTAATGAACACTTTAAAATTTGATATGTTCTTTTCAGGGTAATGAATATTTTAAGCAACAGAAATTTAATGAAGCTATTGACTGTTATTCCAAAAGCATTGCTTTATCTCCAACAGCTGTAGCTTATGCAAATAGAGCAATGGCCTATATCAAAGTGAAAAGGTAAGTTAAATAGAGCAATGGTTTATATAATGACACGCTATTCTTTTGCATTGAGAACGTTTACAGTAAAAATGTTCTTTATACGTATTAGTGCTTCATATTTTTTAGTTCAATCAAATTTGTACTTGTATTCATCAGTCATGATATTTAACTTTTGGTTGTTGTAGGTTCCAAGAAGCTGAAGCTGACTGTACCGAGGCCCTAAATTTAGATGACCGTTACATAAAAGCATATTCACGTCGAGCAAGAGCAAAGAAAGAGCTTGGAAATCTGAAGGAAGCCCTGGATGGTATCATACACCACTAAACTGAAGTGTTCTTTAAACTTGGGAAGTGTATATATTTGGACAGTCTAGGTCGCTCTCATATTTTAATTTCTGTAATTGTTAATAGATATTCAGTTTGCCCTAAGGTTGGAGCCTAATAACCAGGAAATCAAGAAGCAGAGTGCTGAAATCAAATCATTGCTTGAGAAGGTAAAGCTGATTTTTGGATTTATTTTTCCAAGCCGCTTATAAAGTTGGAGACTTTGAGTGCTTTACTAAACAACCATAGTAGAACTGGCCCTATCTCCTTCTTGAATTCATCATCACAAGTCGCTTTAGAAATTGAATCTAGTTTCATTCCTAGAATCCTAGCGGTAAACTCTGGTCTTTCTGTTTTAGTTTTAACCATATGGTTTAGGCTGCTTAGAAATGACGGTTATTACAGTATAGAGAAGAATTGCTATTATCAAAATTCAAAACTATAGTGGTTTCCTGTTCCTTAACCTTAGAGTTAAACATAAAAATTTAAGAGCATGTCAAACGTTGGGAATTTGCATAGTTAAACCAATGGATGATGGATCATGATTTATTAATGTGCATTTTTTTTTATCCTGTATTAAATTTTGTAAATTGATTGCTGACTTTGACAGTATTTGATGCTCTATTTGTTTAGTATGCTTGAAAGCAAAAATATCTGGAGTTGCATAGTTGACCTCATCTAGTCCTTTGGTTGTCCTGCATGGCTGCATGAGTGGTGGTTGTGTTTTTTGAATTTTGATGATTGTAATGTTGATTGTTGATTTATTTCTATCATGGCCTGTGATTTATTTAGGCAATCCTCCAGAAAGCATCTGGTGCTGGTAGTAGCTCCTCACAGACTTTGAATGTTGTTGAAAGCAAAGACAACTCCAATGGACATGCAAAAGGTATTCATCCAGTCCCTGGTGGCAGTAAAAAGGGAGGTGTGGTTGAAATACCTGACGATAAAATGGTAAAGACTGCTAAATCTTCTCTTTACACTCCGGAAAAAATCTATACTTCTCTAATTCCATTAAGAAAAAAAATTCTCAATCATTTGCTTTGAATATCTTGGGTTGTACAATGATCAGGCTATCTCAAAGGGTTCTATCAACGCTGAGGAAATAGATAATAAAAACAAGATGACTGAAAGAACAGCAGATTCTGGTCTACAAACGGTATGTTACTGATTTGTTTTTGTAGAAACCAAATATGATGTCCATTTCAGCAGTGGCTTGAAAACCGACAATCTAGAAAATTTTGTGTGTTTATAAAATGCTTTAGCATGTTTAGCATGTAAAATACAAATGCTAAACTTTACAGTTTTGATACGGATAAAGGAGATATGCAGTATCTTGATATACGGTAGTTGATTCTTTGATTACTCAGCCTTTTATATCCTTTAATTTAATGTGTTTGAAATTTATCTTTGAACCCATGTAGCACTTACATGATGGTTCCTTAGTCAAGAGACACTTATCTAGATGGAATATATTCTGTGGCATATTTCACTGTGTTTCAAAACCTTCTCTCTCTGACTTCTAAAAGGGTTGGCTGTCTGGAAGTTGAAAATCTTCCTAGGCTTCTAAGTTCTAACCTTTGATTTTTATCCATGATAGAGAAAAGTGAAACCTATCAAACAAGATCTAGCTGCATCAGTGCATGAACTCGCTTCCCGAGCTGCATCCCGAGCTGTGACTGAAGCTGCAAGAAATATCAGCCCGCCTACTTCGGCCTATCAGTTTGAGACCTCTTGGAAAGGATTTTGTGGTGATCTCTCTCTACAGACCCAGCTTCTAAAGGTTTTAGTATTCCTGCAACATTTTGCAATTGTTTTCTTTTATTCTAGCATACATGCAACTGTAAGTCTGTAATTGGTTTATATCCTACTATATCTTTTGTGGTTGCTTTGCTGAAATGGAAAGTATCTACATTTTGATTGCTTAGGTTACACCCCCTGACGCATTGCCTGGGATTTTCAAGAATGCTTTATCCATCTCTGTATTAACAGATATTATCAAGTGTCTCGCGTCCATTTTCATGTATGTTTACCTGCCTCCCTTGGTTTTTGACTCTATTGTTTGACTTAGTACTTGAGTTCTAAAATCCCCTTTTTTCCGGGTTTTGTGTTTCACTCTGGCAGTGATGAACGAGAGCTATCAGTGAAGTACTTGAAGAACCTAACAAAAATATCAAGATTCGACATGCTCATTTTGTGCCTTCCTGCAACAGAGAAAGCCAGTATGTATTCTATTCATCACAACTATTATACTTAGAATGCTAAATGATCTGTCCAAGGATCAAATGACTGTTTGATTCACTTTGCTGCATTTGGTATATAATCCACTTGGATATGTACAAAATTACCTAAAAAATGTCATTTCATAATTGACTTGCACAACTTTCTTTTCTAGTGTTTTTTTTTTAATCTGACTAAACCTTCTTGTTACAACAGATCTTTGCAAAACATGGGATGAGGTATTTCTTAGCAATGCCACACCTGCTGAATACGTAGAGGTGCTCAGTGAATTGCGACCCAAGTATTGTCCTGGGCAATGATAAGAACATACTATTAAGACCCTTAAAATTTAAAACCAAGGGTGCTTTCCCTCCACCATTGATGGTGTTTCTCGCCTACCGTCCTTCCTATGATACAACTGTAAACTGGTTCAACTAAATCAATCTATTTTAGTTGTTCATTTTCAGCTCCTTGGCTATCACCCATTGCTCTTATTTCATGGGTTATATACTGGTATTATTAGTGTTTTTTTTTGGTCCATCAAAAAGTCTCTAGAAGCACTTACCCACCCTGAAGAGGACCCAGTTGCCAGGTAAAAATCTACTTGGCTTTCACTCTTGTGAACTATTAGCAGTTATGCTTCTCTTTCTCTTTGTTATTTTGATCTACCCATACCATTAAATGTGATTTCAATTTGTGTTGTTAAGGAATAGTCTTAAAAGTCCGTTTTTGAATTGTGTTGACTGCATATAGAGTATCATATGTTTATTTATGTTAGTTAGAAACTGATAATATATACTGTGATCTCTCTCTCCCTCCAAACAAACCAAAATGTACTTAGGAATGTGATAAATCTACCGACAATTCGTGATCAATCATTCACGAAGCACACTATTCACAATCCATGTGCATTGCTTGGTGTCGGCTTCGTCTTCATGAATTGTGCATAACTCCTGGTTGAAGGTACAAGGTAAGTGTGGGAATTTCAAACCCATCAATGGTTCGGAAGTGGCTCATTTTGTGGGTGTGGTCACCAAAACCAGGACTCCCCTGGGCTGTGCTGTGTGGACCCTTTGAAATTATGAGTTTGATTGATCCCTTTAACTTTACAAACGTAAAATAAAGGCAAGTAGTGTATGAAGTTGGAGGGTTGTGGAATTTTGTACCGTATTGATGCTTTTAGAGATTGCCCATCAGCTGTGTACTGTACAACTCTCCTTTTCACATGCAATTTTTATTTTTTGCAATCTCACATGCTTTCGATGAAAGTGTAATAATAATGCATTCGAATTTGAATCTTCCTCTTTTTCCCTCTTTTGTTTTTTCATGTGGCCCCTTTTTAGTTCTCCTTCCCCCCTCAATATCTTTAATGGAGCTAATGAGTGTTGAATTTTAAAGTAGGGTTTTTATTCAATTTGAACAAGTCGGATATTGATTGTTAAGCAATCGAGTTTAAAAATGTATTTATATTTAACTTGTTTGGTAAAATTGATCAAGTTAGTGTTTTTTTATTCTCCCCAAGCTCATGTTGAGCACAAGTGGGATATTGATTGTTAAGCTTTGAGTCTAACTTGAATTTGAAATCGAGTTTAAAAATGTTTTCATATTTAACAAGTTAAGAGTTTTTTTTTCCCAAGCTAAGCTCATACTCGACTTACAAAGAAATCTTATTCACTCATAGAGTAACCTATGTGGAATTTTGCAAAAATACATAAAATTCAACCTTGACTCGTATCAAATTTAATTTCACTCAAACTTAATTTTGTTGAAAGTTTCCACGGCTATAAACTTTTCTATTATAACATTATACACTCATATATTTTTTTTTTGTTTTTATATTAAGACACTCAGATTAAATTTGTTTAAGCGTGGGAAGCGTAGATTTGGTCGCCGATACAGACGGATAAAATTGGAATTAAAAAGTACAGGTAATTCCGAGTCTCCAAAGCTCTGACACGTTAAACAGAGGTTTGGGGTAAACGAAACGAAGCCTGCAAACGCCAAACAGTGCTCAAAATAATAAAGCAAGGTTGCTTTAACTGCTTACTATTCTCGTGACCCACTCCCTCCCTCTCTCTCTCTCTCTCTCTCTCTCTCTCTCTCTCTCTGAACTCGTCCTTTCCTTTTCCTCTCTCCAAAAATTGAATTCACCAAAGCGTCTCTCGAGTGTTTCAGAGAGAGAGAGAGGAAGTTTTGTTTTCTTCAATGAGGTGTTACTGAAGGCACTCTCCCACACCCCACAAGCTCCGCCGGAGTAGAGGCCCTCGTTCCCCCAATCTCCACCGCCAGATCTCGCGCTCTTACTCCGAGTTAGCTCTCGCTACTACTCTGTTTTTCTCTCTCTTGTTTCTCTTCGGATTTCATGTGCTTTTTCTGGATTTTTGCGCTTAGCTAACAAGTATTTCCAAAATGCCCCGATTTCTCCCCTTTTTGGGACGAAAATGGAGTTTTATTCCTCGCTTTCCTTTTACGATCCCCTTCCTGTCTGTTTTGGTGCTTAGCTGTGAGATTTTTTAGAAAAATTATCTGTTTCTTTCCTTTTGTTTTTTGTTGTCTTCTTTTGAATCTTTAGCCTGGATTCCGTTGTAGGTTCTCTGTTCATTTGATTCATTCTGTTGATGTTTTGCTTGCTTTGTGGAAAATAATGATTTTTGTTTTTTTAAAAAATATTTTTGTGTGTGCAGGAAATGGGGTTTATATCAAGGAAGATATTCCCTGCATGTGGGAGGATGTGTGTTTGTTGCCCTGCTCTGAGGGCGAGATCCCGCCAGCCTGTTAACCGCTACAAGAAGCTTGTTACTGATATCTTCCCCAAGTCTCCTGTTAGTGTTTCTATTTCTCCAAATCCTCTCTCTCCATATATATCTGCTTTGATTGTCATATGTGAAATTTAGGTGACAATGGGGACTGTAGGTGTGAATGATGTGGTTAATTTTGGGGGATCTGATGCCTGTTCCAACTTCCAAGAAAGATGAGTGAACGAAAGATTTGAGGGTGTGAGATGAAATGTTTTGTTTAGCTGGCTATGTTTGAATTTATGGCTAAGTCATTTTGTGTACAATACAGCAGTTTCCTTCACGGTTTGGTGTAATAATGCCGAGATATTGATGTTGTGATGCTCTTCAGTTACCCTCTGTGCCTTTTGAAGGAACAAAATAGGGAGCATATGCTTGCTAAATCTTGACAATGCTAGCTTAGATTGCTCGTCCGGTTGTAAAAAATCCTTGCCAAGATTGGGGATAGGGTTATATAATCTCAGCCTAATTTGTAAACTCTTCTCTTCCATTTCCTTAGGACTTTGTATTAGCAGTGGAAGTTTTAGGCTGTCTTGAGGATTTCATTTATTTTGCTTAAAATTGTTGCCTTGGTCCAGCTTTTCATGTCGACGTCAAGTATTATCTAAGGTCGCTAGTGCTTCTGATTGATAGATAATATGTGGCATGGGTTCTGTTCTCGTTTGCCTCTCCTGAATCCTCAACTGTTGGTCAATTAGCCAATTCCGTCTCTTTTGCTTGCAGGATGGACAACCAAATGACAGAAAAATTGTAAAGTTATGTGAATATGCTGCGAAGAATCCTAATCGGATCCCAAAAGTAAGTAACTGTGGCTTTCAAGTTTCGGTGTACATGTGTCTTTTTCTTCTTCTGGTGTATGAGATTCTTCGTTCTATTGGTGTAGATTACTAAATATCTTGAAGAAAGATTATACAAGGAATTGCGCAATGGACACCAGAAAATTGTTAATGTTGTACTTGAGGCTTACAAGAAATTAATCTGCATATGTTCAAATCAGATGTAAGTGTTTCCGTTAAACATTCATCCATCTTAGTGTTGGCATTTATGACTTTATGTTATTTCAGCTTTTTTTTTGTTACTTTTGAAATTTCGGTGGTGAATTCTCGGTATCTAATTTCTGCTGTTCTTGTTACTTTGAATCAAGAGGTTTAATTTTGATACATTTTATATTTTACAGGATATATTTTGCTTCTAGTGTGCTGGATGTAACTAATGAACTCTTGGATAGTTCAAAGAATGCTCCTCTGCACATAGCTGGGTGTCAAACACTAACCAGGTTTATTTATAGCCAGGTGAATTGTCTCGCCTTCTTATTTATTTATTTATTTATTTTACTTTTAATATTGCCTACAGTTTATGATGCATATGGCTGGTCAGTAATTTTAAAATTCTAGGATTTTTTTTGTCATGATAGTACTATAGTAGTTTTTTCTATGTTACTTCCTCAGTCCTCACTAGGCAAAACACAATTGCATGTGTGATAAGGCCTGGCCTTAAGTTATGACTTATTAGCTGAGATACCTTAAACTTAAAGGTTTATGACTTTTTTCTTGTGAATTCAATTATCATTTATTGATGGACCATTGATTACTTTGATAGTGGAAGAATCTTTTACTGAAGCCTGAAATTTCTTATTCTTCTCTTGTTTTGTATTGCTGTGGTACTTATGGTTTGAACAATTATAGAGAGAACTATACATGCATAGCCTTTTAGTGTGGCAGTTATGGTTTGTACTTGCAGCTTTGTGATCTAGTTATCCGATATTTTTATTGACCTATTTTGTCTTAGCTGTAATTTCATTGGATGGATGCTTTATGTTTGTGAAATGTCTCTTGAACAGATTGATGGAACTTATGCACGTAAAATTGAGAACTTGGTCCACAAGGTATGTACATTGGCTCGTGAGGATGGAGAAGAAGATCAAATAAGCTCCTTAAGAGCTTCAAGTCTGCAGTGCCTTTCAGCCATGGTAACTCATTCTTCAGCCCCCATTAGCTCTTTGGTGAAAATGCAGTCAATAATTAGCTGCTAGATTGCTAGAATGACTTTGACATTCTGTTTTGAGTTTGGACAGTATTTTCCCGGTTAATCAAGTGACTATAAAACCAGATAACAATTCTTTTGCTTTAAAGAACATGTCGATTTATAAGGGGATAAGAATCTATTTAGTATTTCCTTATAAACTATTGTTATTATGAATGATACATATAGAAATGTTTGTACTTCTCTCCTTTCTCCTGTCTTTTATGCCTTTTCTTTCTGTCCATTCCATATTGCTGACTCTTATGTATTTTTCTGCAGATATGGTTCATGGCTGAGTTCTCCCACATTTTCGAGGGCTTAGATGAGGTCAAAATTTTTAATTCCACTATGTGCTGTACAATCTTTTAACTTTTGTTGAATGTCAATGCTTTTATAATTTCGGAGTATGCAACTTAGCGTCCACTAACAGATTATTACATTTGGATTCATGAAAAATTCTCAGGCCTTCTTGTTCTAACTTGTCACATTGTTTTGCAATTTGCATTATTTTTTTTTACATCTTGACACTTGTCTTTGAAAGTATGCTTCTTGTTTCACTTCTTTTATAAGAAAGTGGTTATCAAATTTTAAAAATATTTCCCTAACATTATGCAGGTTGTGCATGTGATGTTGGAAAACTATGAACCTGATATGCATTATGAAGGTGGAGAAGTTGGAGATCAACGACATCATTGGGTTCATGAGGTTGTTAGATGTGAAGGAAAAAGTGGTATTTCTGGTGCTGATACAAGTCCAATTCGTGTTGCTGTACGGCCTCGTCCTGTAAAGAGGGATCCTTCTTCACTGACAAGGTAATTCAATTTAAATCCAATTTGTCATATGCGTGTTGTTTTGTTTAAGATATAGTACTATTATTATAATCGATTGACTATCTTTGATCCTTTTTCTTCCATCTAGGGAAGAGGCTGAAAATCCAAAAGTGTGGGCTCAAATTTGTCTTCAAAGAATGGACGACCTTGCAAGAGAGAGCACAACAATGCGCCGGATATTGGAACCAATGTTTGTCTATTTTGACAATGGTTGCCACTGGGCACCTCAGCAAAGTTTAAGTATGACTGTACTATCAGATATGTGCTATTTTATGGATGTTTCAGGTAAACTGATATCCCTTCTTCCCTATTTCTTCATTTAGTCCAATGGGGATTCATCTAAAGCTATAATCTTGCCCCCACTCTTTATGGAAATATGTTGCCTGCTTTCTTAGTTGTCAAGTTGTGGAGCCCTTCTATTGTTGATTGACCTGTCACTTTCCCATTTCATTTGTGTTTTCTTTTATAATTTCTTTGAATGAAATCATTGTAAAGTTAGTTAACTGTTAATTGTACTTTCTACCTCTGACACAGAAAACCAACTTCTAATACTGACTGGTCTGATTCGCCATCTGGACCACAAAAATGTTGTTCATGACCCACTTGTCAAATCTTATGTCATCCGCAAGGCCACATATCTGGCACGGCAAATAAGATCTGGTGGTGCTCTGATGGACGCTGGCTGCATTAGTGATTTGTGCCGACACCTAAGGAAAAGTTTACAGGCCACGGCTGGACCAATTTCAGAACAAGAATTCAACATGAACGTCCAACTACAAAATTCGATAGAAGCTTGCTTACTTGAAATAGCCAAAGGAGTAAGTCCAGGGCTCTTGAATAATGCAAAGAGTTATTTTGTCCTTTTCTCAGTGGGGTTTCAATGAATGCTGATGTATACATTTTCTGTTCTTTTGTCAGATGAAGGATGCTGGATCGTTGTTTGACTTGATGGCAATTACATTAGAGAAGTTACCACCTGTTACAGCTGTTGCAAGAGCAACAGTTGGATCAATGATACTTCTTGCTCATGTATTTGCATCGGCTTCAGTGTCAACTTCCCAGCAGGTTAAATCGTGAACTTTCAAAACTTCTTGTACCTTACAACTCCTATGGATGTTTTTGACCCTTACTAGTGAGTGTTCTTCCAACTTCT
Organism: Persicaria maculosa; assembly: GCA_963922045.1. Lineage (NCBI taxonomy): Eukaryota > Viridiplantae > Streptophyta > Magnoliopsida > Caryophyllales > Polygonaceae > Persicaria > Persicaria maculosa. Next base: position 46,194,318 of record OY998269.1, read on the forward strand.
GAATTAATATATGCTGTAGGTGTTTCCTGAATCTCTTCTTGTGCAACTTCTGAAAGCAATGCTGCACACAGATACTGAAGCCCGTGTAGGAGCTCACTATATATTCTCTGTACTTCTGTTCCCCGGTTCTAATTATACCAAGCAACAAGGGCTCCCTTGGAGAGCTAGTTGTTGTCGTGATCGGCAAAGACGTCAATCAAATACTACGTCGACATTTGCATCAGTGTCAGCTTTACTTGAAAAACTTCGAAAAGAAAAGGATGGTGTTGTAGTAGACAAGCTTGGGATTAATAGTATGGACGATTCTAAGGGTGCAGATGTTTCTGAGGAGGAGCTGAAGCAAGGATGGACTCAGAAGAGTTCAAGCATTTGCAAAATAACATCTATTATTGACCGAGCTGCAGGCAATCTGAGCTTCTCTGAGTTGGTAAGTGCGTTTTCTCAAGTTCAAATCAGTGTTGTTGGCTCTGTTGTGTTTCCAGCACATTTGGCTGAAATTATTTAGTCGGTGCAGGAACCTTGTGCAATGAAACTGAGCGAAGATCAGGTGGTGCAATTGTTGTCTGGGTTCTGGATACAGGCCAATCTTCCTGATAATTTGCCATCAAATTATGAAGCTATAGCACATTCTTACAGCTGGACTCTTGTTTCTTCACATTTTAAGGTATTAAACTTCTGTGGATATTTTTCATTTTTCAGTCATGCTTTCTTGCAGTCGACACCTTCCTCCTTGTTATTCATGCAATTTTCTGCGGTAAAAACTCCCCTTTATATATTGCAGAATTCAACTGGAAGCCTTGTCACCCGCTTCTTCCAGCTTCCCTTCTCTTTGAGAAACATATCATTGGATCCCGGCTGTGGTATGGGCGGATGTAACTCCGTAGTTTTGGTCATCCTTTTTTTTTTTTTTCCAGCTATCTATTCTGGCATAACTTAAATAATGGATTATTTTAATTGCTTTGCAGATAAGCTGCCGGCAGCTTGCAGGAGATCGTTATATGTTACTGCAATGGCCATGCTCATGTTTGCTGCAAAGTTATGTCACATGAATGGTGTGACTGGCTTGCTTAGCTCTTCTGCTCCATATGATGTATGTGATACTTCTCTGCATCCTGGGGGAGGATGATGGGTTCTTCACTTTCTTTACCTTGATAGCTATTTCTTGGCTGGAGATCTTTATATTGTTTCTGTTGTGTGTTCATTTATTGGTTAATGTACTTGGTTTGCTGAAAATGTCAGTCTTTCTTACTAATTCTAAACTGCACAGATTGATCCGAGTCTAGGTATCAGCGAGGACCTTCATTTATACGTCAAGGCAGCTGCTGACGTCCGACAATATGGTTCTGCTATGGACAACCAGGCTGCTACAGCGAAGCTGTGTGAATTGTACAGGAAGAACGATGAATCAGATGAAGTCATTCTTGATATGCTAGTTGCGCAGCTGGCTAGTATAACTAAAGTAAGGTCTTCCTCTTCTATTTTTATGTTAATTCTTGTGGAAATGCTAATGTGTATTATTACTTGTTAGGCGGACAAGGATGATGTGAAAAGTCAACTGTTGGAAACATTCTCGCTTGAGGATGCATTCATTTTCACTCCACAAGGTGTATATGACTTGGATCATATTCACATGTTTGGTCATGCAAAGGACTCGCTTTCTGTAGATATCGTAAGTCTTTCATGCTGTCTTATTTCACAAGCCTTAATTTCCATGCTCCTTAAATGCTGATGGAAGTTCTTATATATATTGCAGGAGTTGTCTGCAAACTCGGTTGCTGAAGAGGAGAGCCTGTCTTCGATGTCAAACGCCCCTCACTTCATCACAAAACCACCGCCGTCCCCGTCCATGTCCAACATTATCAGCATAGGACAGCTCCTAGAATCGGTGATCTTTTCACGACTGTCATTATTTCACTCTAGAAGTTTCTCTTTTTTCAAAGATAATGGTCTAAAAATTTAGCACGTGCGCAGGCACTCGAAGTGGCTGGTCAGGTCTCTGGAACTTCCGTCTCAGCCTCGCCTCTACCATACAGCGCCATGGCCAGCCAGTGTGAAGCACTGGGTGCAGGAACAAGGCAGAAGCTCTCAAACTGGTTGGTCCATGAGAACCATCCTGATGCCAGATCTGCAGACGATGGCCTGTTTACTCCAGCATCCCCTGCATACGGGCAAGCTCTCATCAGCCAGGTAACCCGTTGCTCGAAATTCTCATCGTGATCCGGTTTGGGGGTGTTTCAAAGTTTTTATGATTGCTATATTTGTTCAGATGGCAAATTGTGTGGAGACTATCCAGGGTGGAGCCGTTTTGTCCAAGGACTCTTCTTTGACGCTGCGGCTTCCTCCTGCTAGCCCATTCGACAACTTTCTCCGAGCAGTGTCTGGCCCGACTGTTACCGCAACATAGTCAACTGAGGATAGCCGGAAATTAGTGTCTTGTATGTACTAGTTAGATTCTTAAGATGCTTTGCTGCTTTCCTTAGTGTAGTCTTCTGTATGCCGCAAGTGGTAGAGGCCTGTAGCTGTTGAAAGAAGTTATCTGACTAAATTTGCCAAGTGGTAGTAATGTAGTATCTATGTATGTTGCAAGTTTTAGGACTAGGGCTTATGAAGCTTGTCCATGACCGGTTTCAGCTCGGGAATTTGATCGTCTATTTTAGGGCAAATCCACAAATTTGGCTTGCCCTAATGCCTAATGTCAGGCTTGGTTGGATTTATCGGCAAGAAAACATTTTAAACATTTAGTTTTGAAAAATCCGTGACTTTATTTTTTCTATTACTTTTTTATCGAAAAATGAGATGAATAATGTATTGTAATAAAAAAAAATTAAATTCTTTATAAAGCCCAAAAACTTTAAAATGGAGAACTGTTAGGAATGCTTTAAATACCAGTTTGCTCAACCAAAGCCCAAAGGTCCTTCACTCACTCCTATATGAAGATAGCCGTTGAAACTTGGAGGAGTAAGATAACTTGGATCGCCCAATACCCGGAAAGTTGTTGGGTCGGGCCGGATATGATCCGACCCGATTAAATCGACCCGGTAACTTGTAACTTGAACACACACGCAACGCATCGTTTACACACAAATTTCGGGAAATCTCCGTCTACTTGCAGTCTAATCTCTTTTTCTCCTTACTCTCCCCCTTCGAAAACAAGTTTATCTGCTGGAAACGAACCAGACCCTTTCGCCAAGAGCCGGAGCTTCACTTTCACCATCAATGGCGATGGCTCACTCCTTGGTTGCTACACACTCTCTTACCTCGCGCTTCGCCGCTCCCTTCCTTGACGGCTGTTCTCCCTCCTCGGAGTCCCACTCTCTCGCTCTTCCCTCCAGAACCTTTTCCCCCTTTTCTCTTTCTTCTTCGTCTTCCAGGTACTCCTCTTTCTGTTTTTTTCTCGCATTTACCTGGAAAACATCCGTGAATGGAACTCTTGTGGAAATTGAATTTGATTGTCATCGACTTAATTGGCTGGTTTTTAATTTGTTTAGGGTTCTGAGATTTAATATTCGCGAAAAGAGTCGGAGGTGCTCGGATTTGAAGGCCGTGTACTCCGATGGATCTGTTGCTTCGGAGGGAAGAGGTGTTTGGTCAATAAGGTAGGGTTATCTCTTTGAGTGTTGTTTTCTGCGCATTGCTGTTGCTTATTGATCCAACTGATCTATATTTTCGTCCGCCTTTGATTGAAATTGTGGGGGAATCTTGTAGAGAGGATTTGGCAGTGCCGTCTTCTCCGTATTTCCCTGTACATGCACGAGGACCTTCTGGACCTCCTCCCATGGTGCAAGAGAGATTTATGAGTGTGATTAGCCAGCTTTTTCAATACGTAAGTGAATTTGGTTTTATCATTGGTTGCTTCTTGGATTATGCTTGACAGTGAACTGGAAAGAGCTTTGATTTGTGCTCTTATTTGTATAATGGTAGAGAATTATTCGGTGTGGAGGAGCTGTTGATGATGACATGGCTAACATAATTGTTGCTCAGCTTCTCTATCTGGATGCTGTTAACCCCAACAAGGTAACTAATGACTGAATACATAATCTTTTTCAACTTTTGTTCCTTGCTTTTTGCTTCCAATTATGTATTTTGTGGCATGCTTGTTGTGTTGATCATGAATATTGGACTTGAGCTTCTTGTTTGAAGTTGGTGTCTATATGTTTAAACCTTAAATTATCCTGGTTCTTAAGGGATATAGTAATTAGTACTTCATAGTTTTTCTTCTTTTTTTTCTCTTTCATCAATTTTTATTCCCAAGTGCCATTTTTAAGATTAAATTTTCTTCTATGATGGTTGCTAGCTTTCAAGCCACAAGAAAGAAATACCTGATTTAAGGATCTTAAGGTAGTTGGACACATGATTTACTCCCTTGCACATATGGTTTTAACCTTTTGGCTTCCTTGTTTGTCTAATTTTGAAACTGTCATAAACCCAAACTCCAATTTCAGAGCCTTCCCTTTATCTGTTCAAGAATTTTCGCTTTGTTAGTTCGATTTGCAAGTTATGACTCTGTTTTGTTTTAAATAGGATATTGTCATGTATATCAATTCTCCTGGAGGATCTGTTACTGCTGGTAAGGCCTTCTTTTTACAATTACATTAATGTACAACAACTTTTCATTATGTGTTAGTCATTCGGCATAATTATCTTTACCTATCCTTCTCCACATTTAGGTATGGCAATCTTTGACACCATGAGGCACATACGTCCTGACGTTTCTACAGTGTGTGTTGGACTAGCTGCAAGGTCACACAAATTTCAGCTTTCCTTTCTGTTTTCTGAGACAAAATTTGCATTTTTTTGTTATTCATTTGAATGATTGTGCTTTTAGATTGAAAATCAACTGTCAGTCTGTTTCTCCTTGTCATTTCCAGTCTTCATTGTTTTAATGCAGTTTTTTCTTCTTTCTATTCTTGTGAAATGGGTTCACTTAGTGCATTTGCTTACATAACCACAAGTATCAGTATGATTGATCAACTTGTGTGTGTTTCAGTGCTGGACACTTGCCAATATGGACATCTTGCAACATGTTGTAGAATCTGATTTCCAAGACTTTTATTTTACGAAAACAAATTACATGTGTCATTTGAACTTTTGAATTGTAAAAGATTGTCCTTCAAGTTCGTTCATCTCATTGTATTCTCATCATTCAACTTGTAAGTAGTTGTTTCTCTGAACTACTATCACTTTATGAAGCTGCTCCCGTCACCCATCATTCATGCCTCTAGTATTTAAATACTATCTCTAGAATTTGATTGTGTGACCCTTGTGTTTGAACTTTGAAGTCTTGGACTTGTGCTTTTGTAGAATGACGCATTTGCAAACTGGTCTTGCTATTTTTAAATATTTGTGTTTTATGTGCCATCTTTGATGTTCTGATCAATATGGTAGCACTATTCTGCCCTCCTAAGTCATTCCTGAAAATTTTGTTTGCTTATATGTCTACCAATTTTTTTTTTGTACTTTCAATTTCCGTGTGCAACTTATTCAATTCACTTTTTATATTATTGTGCCTTCTGTTTCAGCTTAATGATTTCTAATGTTTTTGTGCAGTATGGGGGCTTTCCTTTTGAGTGCAGGGACCAAAGGTATATGAAAGTTCATTAATTTTGTGAATGCAACTCTTTTTGTTGACACATCAAAAGCTTATAGTGGTATTTCCACTTCTGTTTTTTAGGGAAACGGTACAGTCTGCCCAATTCAAGGATAATGATTCACCAACCGCTTGGTGGTGCACAGGGAGCACAATCTGACATAGATATTCAGGTAAATCACTACTCATGGAGTCTTGTGGTGCAGTTTACTCCTTTGAACTTTTGAGGACTCAATTTTGTCAGTTTTAGGTTCGAGTTCCATCAACAATGCATGTGCAAGCAACTCTGTAAAGACAGTTCTCATTTGATTGTTTTTCTTGGTACCTAAATGGCTAAATCCCATCTCATCTAATCATTTCTTATCTGGATTCAAAAGGCGTTTAGAGCCCACAAGTCATAACCAGCTCTGAACTTTGAAAGTGAAGTTGTAACTTGATGCTACTGAACTTGGGAGCTGAACACTCAAAACCAGTTAGATTTTGCTTCAAATGATGAAGCAGACATCCTTGAAATAGCTAAATCCATATCGTACTTATATTTTGTCCTATGTTGGGTGCTAATATTAGTTGTGCATTGTTCTCTCTCTTTTTAGCTTCCATATTATCTTTAGTATCCTTCTGTCACTGAATTTCATTTCAATCTTCCCCATTAGGCAAACGAAATGTTGCACCACAAGGCGAATCTGAATGGGTATCTAGCTTACCACACCGGCCAAAGCCTTGAGACGATCAATCAGGACACAGACCGTGATTTTTTCATGAGCGCAAAGGAAGCCAAGGAATATGGGTTGATTGACGGAGTCATCATGAACCCTCTCAAAGCCTTGCAGCCTCTACCGGTTACCTCAGCTGATGCGTCATCTTAGAGCTCAACATGGCTCCAAACCAATTGAATGTGCAATGATTCCGGGTACTACACACACTGGGCGTTCAAGATCATTCAAGTTCTGCTGTAGATGCAAATCTGAAATCGCCTCCCCTCATGCAAGATAAGGCCCGATACGAACCTCTAAAACAAACCTCATTGTGATGCAGGTTTGTATGAATCAAGTATAAGTTAGTGATGACACAAGTTAATAGGAAAGTAATCAAATTTTCTTGTTGGTATCCCTTATTTTTGAGGCAACTTTTTTTATTTTCTTTTAATAATTGCTCTGTTTTGTATCTGTGTATTTGATAGATGTGAAACTATTATTTCCCTGTTAAGTTGGCATAGTTTTGCATATGGCCTATGGGACATGAATGAAATCATATGCGATTAACTAACATCGTTTTATAATCATTTCTAAGCTGAAAAAAGATATTACCTTCGTTATTATAAAAAACAAATTATTTACTTTTGACACATCAACACCATTTTATCAATTATTTAAAAATAGAAAATAATGTCAATTTCATACTTATTTATTTACATTTTCTTTTTTAAATTGATAAAATTATATTATAATATTATATCATAGGAGTTGTAAAATTGTAATTTATCAAATTTAGCCTATATTTGGAAGGAATGTATTCCGGGTTGGTTGATTGATGAAGATAGTCATTTAAAGGGTAGTTTGCTAAAAATATCAATTTAATGGGTGATTTATGATAAATAGGTGTATTAAAAGGGTGGGTTTCCTCGTGATTAAAAAAAAAAGTGGTTTTCTGCAATTCGGCCTAATCTTTATTACTATTGGGCCTTTGATCGAATAAACAATTGGACCTACTTGGAACATTGTTGGGCCTATGGTCGACTGATGGTCTTCTATTTTACTCATTTTTATTGGCGGCTCCATTCCATCTTCTTCCTGTCTCATTCGCCCCCGTTCTTTGACTTCTTTCCGGTAATCTCTTCTCTTCCGCTCTGATTCGCCTCTGATTTCTTCGATAATCTCTCTCCTCTTTTATTTATTCTTTTTTCATTCCGGATTTCTTGTATTTGAAAACGCATATATCTAACCTGCTTGGTTTGCATTCGCTAGATCGTGCTCCTTTCCCCTCTCAAAAAAAGATTTGAATTTGAATTTATTACATAATCTCGGCCAGAAAAACAAGCGGAAGAGGTGCAAAAAGATTCTTTTTTTCTCCCGCTTTTGCTGTTTGATTTGTTGAATTTGAAGAAAAGCTCGTTTTAGATGGTTGCGAAATATAGTCTAGGTTTAGGTTGTTGAGATTGTATAGAAATTTCTGGTTTCTAATGGACGATTCGAGCCCTTAATCTTTCTGGATTGATTTCGACAGACCTAATTCCAATCTTTAATGGAGATCAGTTGTCTTCAACCGGGAGAACATTTCTTTTTTATGTGTTACCTGTCATATCTGTAAAATCATCATCTTTTAATTGTGCATTAGAGAGAAATCCTATTAGCCATGAGTCTGGTTCATTGTGTTTGTTAGTGGATTGATGAATGAATGATAGGTTGAGTTGCTTTATCATTTCAAATTCCAGATTGTGCGAAATGATAGGTTTTAGGAATGTAGAATGAAATTGATCTCATTTGATCATATCAGTCATGACAGTTCCATGTTTCATCCAACAGCAGGAATTTTGTGTGTTTACTGTCAAGCTAAACCAACATGGCTGGTGGTAGGATCCCCCACCCCAAGCTGAAAGGCCCTAGTGTGGTAAAGGAGATACTGATCGGGTTCAGTCTCGGCTTGGCTGCTGCTACGCTGTGGAAAATGCACCACTGGAACGAGCAAAGGAAAACTCGAGCGTTCTATGACATGCTGGAAAAGGATCAGATCAGCGTGGTTGTCGACGAAGAGTAACTCTATCTTGGGTGTCTCATACCGGTATCTTCTGCAAGAGTAATTAGATCACACAATCCACCCTTAAACTTGCATCCAACATTTTAATAATTGTTGAGTTTGCTGCAAATGAGACAGTTTCTAGCTAAACAAGGTATTATATTACTAGTCACTGTTTGGACCCAAGATTTCTTGGTTGTATAGTTTACATAGTTACATCCTTTGCCAATTAAATTGCGCAACAATTGAAACAATGGTGGATTTGTTTCAACGTGACGTTTTTGTGTTTGTGTTTGTGTTAGACTCGTTCGGTTTGATGGGTCATTGATGTTCTATATCCGAATTGGGTTATATGGAAATCCCATTTCACAGCATGATGCTTCCAATATAAATAGTCTAATCTAACACATTTTGTCAGCAAAATTGGCCATATTACAAGAGATTGTGATAAATGTAAGCCTAAGGGAGAAGATGATCTTAGACAGGGATTTGTAAACTATACATCTAATACATTCGATTCTGCCCCTAGAAAAATCATTACTCTTATTAAATTAGGTGTTGTTGCTCTGTATCATGTCACGTGCTTGTTTAATTGTTTAATTATTTGATGTTGGAGAGATCTTGATCTCTTAGTAAAAAATGACTACTAATTAAAAAGTCTATAACCCCACACCCCCCCAATATTATATCTAACAAAATAAATTAAATATAAATTTCTTGTTTAAGTTATAAAAACAAAAGATTTCCTGCATCATGTAACACTAATAATCAAATAATCGGAATATAAGAAAGGTAACGAGTGGATTTTACATAGAAGTTGGCATCTCATATTTCCCCTAATTTCTCATTTATTAATTTGTTTTTTTATTAAGTTCTCATTTATTAATTTTATTACACCACAATTCAATTTATTTTGCTAATTGTTGTATTATTTAAATACTTCATATTATATGTAAGTAGTTTCCGATTCAGATCATGATTATTTTTTTTATTATTTTTTATAAATATATTTATTTTAATTAAAAAAGTAGTGGGTACCCTTTCTGTCTTAGCGATCTGTTTGGACTTATCCATGTTCTCAAACCCCGTACCCATTGCGAGCACAATCCGAACTTAACGACCTATCTAGACTTAACCAAATGATCATTTCCGTCCATTTTTTTTTGGACGAACATACTGGATTGAGCGGATTAGCGCTTTTTTGTTCAAATATCAAGAATAGATTAAAAAAATCATACATATTTACCGAATCTCCATCTATTAAGTGTAACTATATCATTTATGTTAAAGTCAACCGTGCCTTGTGAGGTTAAGACAAGTTGGAGGGAGGTGATGTTATGTGTGGATCACGTATGGAAGACGAACAATATATAAAACTAACGGGGCCAATGGGCTTTCATGTTAAAAGCCAATTGTCAATTTTATACGATTCAAAACATCTCAAACATTTTTCAACGTAGACAAATCCATATTCCAACAGTTTAAAGCCCAGCCCATTAAGGAAAGCTGTAAACAGGCGCCAGGTAAACAGTAGTGGGTGGCACAAACATGGCCTCCACCGTTACCGGCGGCAATTGGGTGAAGTCGTAAACCACTCCCCTCCCCTCCCAACTTACCGGCCTTCTATAAATCCAGACCCCTCCCTTTCCGTTTCTCACTCCACTCTCTCAATCTCATCTCTCTCTCAGCAATAGCAGCTATGCCGACTAGATGCGAGCTCTTCTGGGAGATCATTTGCGCCATCATTCTCCCTCCTCTTGGCGTCTTCTTCCGCCATGGCTGCTGCAGCGTACGCACCATCTCTCTCTCAATCGATTTTCGTTCAATTTTAGGAATTCGTGTTTTAATTCGTTTGATCTGATTTATGGATCTGTCGGTGTTTTTGGTTTCCGTGCAGTGCGAGTTTTGGCTGTGCGTCTTGCTGACGATCCTCGGTTACATCCCCGGTATGATCTACGCTCTCTACGCAATCATCGTCCAGGATCGCAGTCAACGAGATGAGGAGATCCACTACCGCGCGATTGCCTGACCTGCCTTTCCCGTTCCTCCTGAATCCTAAATGTCAATTTCTAGGGTTCTTTTTGTTGTTGTTGTGATTGAACCGTTTATCCTCTCTCCGATCTGGAATGGGAGTTCGTGATCCGTTCGATTTGTTTCCCCCCCCCCCCCCCCCCCCCCCTTGCAGTTACATGAGAAATCATTTTGCTGTGTACTACTACTATCTGTTGTTGAATTTTTAGTTTTGAACTGATTGAAATTTGCAAAGCTAATGGATCCACAACTACTTCCTAAATTTCAGTCATTTGGACTGTGATACCGAATTAAACATACTCATCCATTTTTGTATTTACTACTCAAATTCAAGTGCTTTGCAATTTGCATTGAGTTCTTACTGATATCATCAATGCATAGTATGAATTGGATAGTAAGTTGAACACATTCACTACTAGACTATTTTATCACAATAAGTGCACGCCAAGCAGAGTACACCATTGCACACAAGACCATCAACTTACTTTGAAATCGAAGGCACATAAGACTAAGAGAGCTCTCACAGTGTAAGACATGGACCCATCCACAAGTACTAAATTCGAATCAAGCATTTAATGTAGAATCTATACCAATCCATATCAAAACAGACCCTTCGAAATCTCAAATCTTCATCGACAATTATTTTATAGAATCTCTGCATCATTTTATACATTTGTTTGCGGATTGGGAATAACTAGATCAACAACACAACTTACCAATTGAAGTTAAAGCCCAGCCCCAAAAAGAAAGATGTAAGTAGGTGGCATGTAATGTAAATAGTAGTCGTACAACACTCCCTGTTAAATGAGCTTGAGCTGAGTCGAATCTAATTTTTAAACGAGTTTTTGTTTTTTATTAAGTTTGACTTGTTTATGAAATGAACGAGTTTGAGTTGAACTTTTTTCAAACTTTAAGTATTTCCATTTGGTTATCACATACTCCGTATTAACTTAAAGGAAAATTTGAAAATTCCATAAAATTTAAGATATTCGGGCTTAAATCGAACGAGCCGAACTTTCAACGGAACTTAAAATCCTGATCAGACTTAGCTTGTTTAGGTAAGTGAACGGGCTCGAATCAGCCAATCTCGAGCTACCTCCAATTTATTTCCCTATAAAAGGGGAACCTCCCCTTCCGCTTCCCAATCCACCCCCTCCCAATCTCCAAATTCTCTCTCCCTCTCCCAACAGCAGCTATGGCGACTAGATGCGAGCTCTTCTGGGAGATCGTCTGTGCAGTAATTCTCCCTCCTCTCGGAGTCTTCTTCCGCCATGGCTGCTGCACCGTAAGTACAAACTCTCTATCCGGATCTTCAGCTTCAATTCATGTTTAATTTCAGGAATTTTTGTGTTTCCGTTTGATCAACTGCTGGATCTGTCGGTGATTTCGTGCAGTTTGAGTTTTGGCTGTGCGTGGTGTTGACGATCTTCGGCTACATTCCTGGTATAATCTACGCTCTCTACGTGATCGTCGTCGTGGATCGCAATGCCGGCAATGAGGAGAACCAATACCGTGCGCTTCCCTGACCGCCTCTCCCGTTCCTCCCGATGTCGATTTCTATGGTTGTTGTTGTTGTCGTTGAACCGTTTCATCTCTCTCTTGTATCTGGAATTGGAGTTCGTAATCAGTTCGATTCGTTCTTTTCCTTTATTCCTTTTCATGAAAAATCATTTTGCTGTGTACTGATGTTGAATTTGTAGTCGCATTTCCTCTGAGCTCTAGTTTTGGATTGACTGAAAAACTATGGATCAACGACTAGTTCCTAAATTTCATCGCTCTGATTGATAACAGTCATTTGGATTGTGATGGCTAATTATTTAATTAAACACACTCATCAATGTCAATGTGTGAGCACATTGAGTTCTTACCTGAAAATCATCAACGAATTTAGGCTTCCCATTTTTATTTTTATTTTATCTTTTTCAATAGAAAGATTTATTCTTACACTAGTATAAGAATAAAAATGGAATCCCGGAAACACAACGGGCCAAAATTCTCCAACTCATGCCGAATCCCAATCGAACCACTGCATCACCGATTTTTATTTTTAATCAAGAAATCCGTGCCCATGCTCGAAATAGAAAGTCCCATTTAAATATCGCTTTTTTTCACCGTGTTTTCTTCGTATCTATAGATTTACATCTTCAAAAACGTTAGTCTCTCTATTATCGCTTTTCTATGGACTACATTTTATCTCATCCCGTCAAAACATTCCCTCTATGAACTATCACAACTCCAAAGCCCTACGCCATCAAATATCAGCTTAAGTAGCGAATTTAAATCAAAGAATGGACGATAAGGCACATTCATTGTTAGTATTTGATCCCACAAGTTCCAAGCACGACTCGTGAACCCATTGGAAGCGAATATCCGCCATTTGCCTTTACAAAGGGCATTGCGTTCAAGTGGACTCGCTGTTTCCATATGGCTTCTCGTTTTGTTGTTAGACCAAAACGTGGAGTCATTTTGCCATTATTTCCCTTTATTTGGATGTGTTGATTACAGGAGAGATCATATACGTATTGATTGCAAATAACCCCTTGGTACGGATTTATAAACTAGTTAAAAAATGAGTTTTTATCTTTAAACACTAAAAAATATTCCAAGTGTTTTAGGCCTCTCTATTCCCTCTTGTAGACCTGCTTTACAGTGTTACTTCTATACATTTCTTTATATACTTTCTGATCATATTGGTTTGTTTTCCATGCTTTTTTTATAAATAATTTGGTTTTGTTTTGTTGTTTGGTTTCACCGATTATATCTAATTTCCTACGAGTTTGTTTGAGTGCCGATTTCTTTTCCACCGCACAATCTGTGAAAAAAATTGGAATTAATTTTCTTATAATAAATGTAAAAGGCTCTTGTGGATATCATATTTAGTGGTGTGGGGTTCCACTTTGTTTAGAAAATTGCTACGCTGTCGTTTTTTTAAGTGGTGTGGGTTCGCCTCTTCTGGATATGAGCCCAGCTCATGTGTTTGGCGTTTGAATGGTAACCCCATCTGTGATCTGTCAAATATGTCATCATATACTACTGTCTTTGTTTTCTTTCCTTTTTCGGGATGGACTCATTCATTTACTTTCTCAATTATGAACTTTTATGGGTCCAATGTTTTAACTGTTCCACCGCAAATAGTTAACAAGATAACTCTACCGTTGAGATCCTGGTGAAATTCAAGTATATATAGTTATACTCCTTCCTTCCGATCGAAAATATTTGATACTTTAAAGATATACACAAGAATTAAAAAATGTCATTTTCACCTTTAAATACCAACTATCAAATAATTTTTACTTTCCCATCACATTTATTATGTACAAATGTGAGTGGTTAGACAAAAAAAATACAAAATTGATATTGGTGTAAAAGTAAAAAAGAGTTTAATTATCAAATATTAATGTTCAAATTTAATCTCCTAAAACATCAAATATTACCGATCGAAAAGAGTTATTTTTCTAAAAATAATATAATATTCATCATCTTATTCACCAACGAGTCAACGACTACCCTACCATATGGTCAAGGTGTACACATCCATATCGAGTAAGTCAAAATGACGTTTTTGATAGACTCATAAAAACAGAAAAATAAGACATAAAACCATATAGATAACAGATCTAGAGATAAAGAACCCAAGAACATGTAGATTTAATTAAAAAAAAAAACCCAACCAAAACTACCTAAACAAGACAGAAGAGCAAATAGATAAAAACGCAGACATAGAAAAACATAAAGGAAGGTAAGATAGCAAGTAAGGTCCCGAAAGCCGCACTTTCTTAATCAAAGGTGAAATTTTGGGAGGAACACTAGAGTTGCAGCACTTGACCACAACTTTAATGTGCAAGAGTCGATGTCATGGTAATTGACATCGACTATTGTGGCACTCAACCAAACCGATATCATCAGCTAGCTACTAGTATCACATCAAACCGCCCAATATATACTTGTATACATTAGTTGCCATCAATATATCACACAAACATTTGTTTCATAGTTACAGTGGACAGTGCCCATAAAAAAAAAAACATTGCAAAACGAATACAAGAAAATAATCGATGAATTAAACAATGCTCTAATTACCTCATTTGCAGACTGATTGATACAAACAATATATACCACGGTACTTGGCTTCTCATGAGTCCAATGCTTTCTACTCGGCACCCCAAGAGACGATCAAAGACGATGCAGTATTGTAGTTTAGGCCGCCTCAACCGATAGGATCTCCAGCTCTGCCCACCAGAGGGGAGAGAGCCTTGGGACAGCCACATCAGCTGAAATCCGGAGCACTTCCCTCAGCCTGTCCGTGGCCTCCCTCATCGTAGGCCTCTGTCTCGCTACTGGTTTAATGCAGTCCTTGATCACCTCACATATGACTTCAAGTTCCTCGTTCTTGAATGACTTGAGTGTCGGATCAACCAAGGACACGAAGTTCCGTTTATCACTCAAGTATTCACCCGCCTGCAATGCCGAGTTCATTTTTGCTTTTAACCAACATGAATATACAAGTAATGGATCAAAATGTATACATGTCACAAGTTTAACAAAAAGTCGAAAGTGATAAAGGAATGGAGACAGCACAACTGCTTTACCCAGTTCAACAAGAGACCGTGCTCCTCCGATCTAGGAACCTTCCCAGTGATGATCTCAAGCAACAACACTCCAAAATTATGGACATTGGACTGTAGACTGCTGCTTGGAAGAAGATCTGCATGCTTTTCTTCGTCTTCTTCATACGCAATCTCTTCACATTTGGGCAATTTGGTGAAAACTCGCTCTGAAATCTATGGCCCCACAAAAAAAAGAGCAAAATGTTACAGAATATCAAGAACAATAACATTTGAGCGAGCAGAACATGTATATATTTAGGATCTACCTTGGCTGCATAGTCATCAGTTAAATAGATCACATTCGAACTCAAGTAGGAGTGAACAACAGGTGGATTCAGGCCATGCATGTGTTGGAGGCAGTAAGCAACACCCATGATGATTCTCATTCTAACACCCCAGTCAAGGTGTTCTAATTCCTTCACTGAAAAACATTAAGAAATCAATACCAGAGTCAGCTAGAATAGATTCCATTGATGCAGCTAGCTAGCACAATAGACACCTTTAAAATTAACTAGTGTCACTTACCATGAAGGTGCTCAAAAAGGGTTCCATTTGGTGCGTACTCATAAACCATCATCCTTGTAAATGGCTCAATCTCCTCACAGTAACCAAGAAGATTGACAAAGTTTTTGTGGTTCACTCTTGATAATGTTTCAATCTGTAGTAATAAGAAGGGCAGCAAGGAGGAAAAGAACATCAGTATGCACTGAAAGTGCCATAACAAGCAACCAATCAAAATTAATTTTATCCTATAATAAGGGATAAACAACATCTTCTAATAATAATAAACATTCGTTCAAACTCACACTTCTGCGATACCCAATTTCTGATTCCTCCCACCAATCTTTTGCACATGTAACCACAGTTGATGCAACAGCAATCTCAACTCCACTTGACAGGGTTCCCTTGTATATAGTGCACCCATCACGAGTTTCAATGATATTACTGAAATCCTCAGAAGCAATTTCAAGTTCTGGCCTATTCAGCTTTGGAACCCCTACATTTGAAAAAACGATATTCGCACTTTAATTTTTCAGCAAACCTTGTTTCCATCTAGTGATCTAGAATGAATTTGCGCCACCATGAGAGGAAAAGTTAAATTACCAGTGACAAATGCCTTCTGTAGCTGTCCACTTATTCCAGTCTTCCAAGGACCTATACTTTTCATCATCCGCTTTCTTGTTATGCAAAACAAGGTTGTACAGATTGCAGCAAGTAACACCAAACCAAGAGCCACGGAAACATATATCCAAATCTTGCCAGAATTGGATCGCTTAGGTTCTGTTCCCTGTAATGGAAGGGAAATAGGAGCTTGCAATGGTGCATTTGGAGGAGAAGCCTTTGTACTATTAGCTACGGCTGGGAAGGACCCACTGCTTCTGGACGTTGGAAAAGAGATTATCTGTGCAGAAGGGCTACCCACTTTGGCAGGGATAGCTTGAAGGTTGCTCGTTTGATCAAGTAGCTTACGTTGTGTAAAGCTGCCCTCAAGAAATGGAACATTTTGTACCATCCTTGGCTTGTATGATGCTGGCAAGTGGTAATTGCCAAAGACAACAAAAGGATGTGTTAGCTTCACAATTTGGTGATACTCATAGGAATCAAGTGACTTAGAGAAGCTTACTTTGTAAATTTTGATCACGACCCCCTGCAACTCCCTGACCTAGAGGATTGTTTGCAACTTTGGATCTGCGAGGAGCAAATAAATCAAACATTTAGCATTTCGTAGGCCATGATTCAGAGAAGTAGATACAGGAAAGAGTGATACGTGTCATCTGGCCTTCAATGTGGCTAACAGCAAGCAAGGTAATGTTACAGCACTAAAGATAGAAGGTATTAGCAAGCAAGCTAATGTTACAACACTAAAGATAGAAGGTACTTTAAATTGTTTCATCTATTGTGCAAAAGAAAAATAGTGATACATGCCATTTTTCTTTCAAAAGAAGCAACCCAAGGAAACCCAACAGAGAGAGTTCCTCGTGAAATAAATACTCCAAAATTCCACTTCTAAATATTGAGGCTTTCTTAGTTTCTTGGCTCCATGAGGTTGTGCTGTTGTGGATCTTCCTTTTTATCTTTCGACATTAGTGATAAGTCAATGACAGATAGCACAAAGTGCAAGCTCAAGGGAACAACAAAAGAAAATACATTTTTTAGATAGTCAATTGAGGATTCATATCTCTTCTTTCTTTGCAAGTTTTTCCCTTTTTTTTGGGAAGGAGGGGAGATTAAGCCGAGAAGAGCACAAATACAATTCCTAAAAATTTGTGAGCGCCAGATATCATTAGCCCGAAATCATATCTTACCGGTGATCAAGCTTTCTCTCAATGCAACGAACTCCTGCAGTAGCAGCTTCAAGAGTAGCATCAAATTGCAGCACCAAAAGTGAATTCATCTCCCCGATATAAGAAGGAATACTGCCTTCAAATTTGTTTCCACAAAGAAATCTGTTGAGAGAACAAGACAAAATTCATGTAGTTGAGACTTGAAGCCAAGAAGCATACGGACAAAACACGTGACACACAGCTTACAAGTGCTTCAAGGAGACCATCCTAGTTATCTCAGCTGGAACTTTTCCATTGAGGCTATTTTCCCTCAAGTCCAGTACCTCCAACTTACGGAGACTACCAAATTCCCTCGGGATGGGACCTGAGAAATGGTTTCCAAAGAGTATGCTGTTGATACAACAAAGGAGAAGAAAAAGTAAAACGAAATATTGTCAGGGTAAACCAAGGCAAAAAAATGAACTCTTTCTAAATTCTAAAGATGTCAATTGATGGATAAGAATTAGGAAAGTTCTTTTTCCCCGTGAAAAACACACAGCAAAATGATAAATCCCTTCCTATAGATGTCATAGACTCATAGCCATCTAGGTAAACAAAGTGATCAGCTAAAATTTTTGGTGCTCACAGAGTCTGTAAATCGTCGAGGTTGCCAAGCTCAGGTGCCAATGTTCCTTGCAATGAAAGTTCACTCAAGTCTCTAGCAGCAGATAGAAACAAATGTCAACATGAGTACAGGAATTGAGGATTTTGAAACAAGCAAGAAAAGGTTGGGAATACAAGGAACTTACAGCATTTGAACTTTACCGTGGACACAGCTAACTCTTAACCACACACATGGATCATGGTCATTAGGGTTCCAGCTTGCGAGTGAATCATAGGGATCATAATAAACTCTTTCCCGGAACTTTAACAAGTCAATTCCTGCATTTTGAGTCAAAAAACAATGAAGTAAGGAAGATGATTCAAAAGTTCACTTCTGGCAGTGGCACAACAGTGAACAAATAAGAACACTGCACGTACCTTCGGCATTAAGTGCAGAACAACCTCGGAGGCATGAACAGAGAATAAGAACCATAAGACAAATGAACTGGAATCCGAAGGTGCTACATCTCACCCCCATAGATAGTTCAAACAAGAGCTGACGAGGTGCAGCAACAAATGACATCCCCAATTACCAGCTGCTATGCGACCATCTATTATACAAAATTGTCAGTTTAACACCAACTACATCAAATTGAGACACAGTAACCAGATAGCATAAGGAACCACAGCAACAATGCCACTGAAAATTTCTTTCCCAACTTGATCAAACAGCGACGAAGATTTCGAGATCCAACAAGGGTTTCGAAGTTGATCAGGGCTAAAAAAAGCCAGAAACATAATACAAATGATCGAAAAAAAAAAAAGAAAATTCTGGGGGTGATGGTCGCAAGAAACTACAATGCGGTGGAATTGGAATCGAATCAAAGAGAGAATAAACTCAGAAGCAAGCAATCTTCCGGAAAAGCCAAAAAAAAAGGTCAAAAGAAAGAGACGCCAACTCGCCAAACACTCAAACAAACACCAAGGTTAATTACAAGTTCAAATCAACAAAGTAAACAGATTTCATCCAACCATTGATCTGGAGTTGAAAGCAGGTAAACCCTAACATACCTGGCCCTTGGCTTGATTGACGAAGTGACGAGATGCTCTGAGGCGGTGGAGAGTGGAGGCGAGATGCGGAGGGAGACGAGACTGGAGTACCGGAGTCTCCGGTCGAAGAACGGGAGAGAGCGACGGTGGTGCGGCGGCCGGCGATAAGGACTGCAGAGGAAGGGGATGGAAACTCTCTTTTGGGAACTGCGAACTGCCAACATGGGAAGGGGAAGAGGAAGGTTTGGGTTATGCGTGGGAAGCACGTTGTTTTGGTGGGAAACTTAACAAAACGTCCCTTTCTTTCTCCCACTTTGCACAAAATCATCATCTACTTTTGAAATTACACAAACTCGCCTTCTATTTTTCAAAATTCAGCACAAAATCACCCCTTATTTTTTAAATCACACAAGAATACCCCTGTTTTTGTAAAACTAGTTTTATTACTCGTCCGTTGTGCGATTTTTAAATAAATTTTATTATATAAAACATCTTTGAATTAATACAAATTACTAAAGTTGGATATTTATTAAAATAAGTGGGATCGTTAACTGATGTGTCAAAATTATATTGGCTTATTTATTGCTATAGATAAAAAAGATAATACCATATTAATTCAGAATATGACACGCATTGCGCTTCTTTTTAATAAATTATATTTTATTATATTAAAATTATATTTTATTAAATTTTATGTGAAGATTAAAGTAGTTTATGTAAAAAAATTTAATAAAAAATTTCAAGCAATCATAAATCAACTTAAAATATAAAAATATCATGCAAAATAACTTAAAGTATAAAAAAATTTCCTAATCCGTTTGTTACTAAATTATTGTTTAAAAATAATAATCATTATCATTGTTAATAGAGATCCAAATATAGTTGTTACTTAATTATTATTAACTTACTATAATTAATTTTAGTTAACCATATCGGTTTTTTTGTATGCAAAATGTCTTCCTTATTTTAAATAAATAAATAAATCAATAATTAATCAATAGGAATTTTAGTTAACGGCATGCATATTGATCATGTTCAATTTTTTAATAAATTCATCATATTTATATAAAATAAATGAAGATAAGTTTTGTCAGATCTAAATATATTTCCACTATTTTTATATAAAAAAATTAATTGGATATGGTACATATCCTAATAAATATAATTTAAAATAATAATCTAATTTAATATAAAGATAAAGTTATATTGGATAGATTATTTGATCTAAAAAGATAAGTTTTTTACCTAACTATATTGGCCTATTAATTATAAAAAAAAACTAATTAAGATATAAGGTTATATTGGATAGATGATTTGATCTAAAAAGATAAGTTTTTTACATAATTATATTGATTTATTAATTGATGTGGTCCAAAAATATAATACCAATTTAATTCAGAAAATGACACGTAAACAAAAAATAATCCCGTTTTAATCCAGAAAATTCCATGGACGCGAAATCACACCAGAGCCCGTTTCAGGCCTCTGCTTTAGTATTTTACTAGTATTCGTTACCCGCGCGGTTGCGCGTTTTGTTAATAAATTATATTTTATTATATTAATTATATTAAAATATTATATTAGATAATTAATTGACGTGGCTTAAAAAAATAAAATCAAATTGACGTGGCTCACAAAAATAAAACCATATATAAATATATTATATTCAATTTGAACTAAAAGGTAGAATAACGCATCAAATATTCCTTCTTCATCTTTTAAAATAATAAATAATATAGTTTATTAACAAAAGCATGAAAATAATAAATATGTATAACAACTAATTCAAGTTATATTGGATAGATTATTGATCTAAAAAGATAAGTTTTTAGCTAACTATATTCGTTTATTAATTGATGTGGGCCAGAAATATAATACCACTTTAATCCAGAAAATGCCACGTAAGCAAAAATAATCCCGCTTTAATCCATAAAATTCCGTGGACGCGAGATCGCACCAGAGCCCGTTTCAGGCCTCTGTTTTAGTATTTTATATAGATATAGATATATAGATATAGATAGATATATAGATATAGATGGGATTTAATCAATAAATTATTTTTAAAAAAGATTATTAATAAAAAAAATGAAAATAAATATTAAAGCTTGTATCACTAGGAGTAACCAAGGTTTCAAAATCCTATTTTGGTTTCATAGTTGTTAAAAACTTATAAAAGAGTAAACATTTGGTTTTTATAATCGGAATATCTTGCTTGTAACTATCAATTATCAATTTCCTTTTTCATATTTTTAGGCTAAAATCGCTAAAAAAAATGAAGGAACTTTTTATAAAAAAACTGGTCGTCTAATCTGGTGCAACCACCGATTTGGGTTTCTCTTTTTATGAACTTTAATCATCGATTTAAATCTTTTGACTCAATGAAACTGCCAATTCTAAAAGAAACTCAAATAATTTTGCTCGATTTTTGGATCAAATATGAACCTTAACCACCTCTATGTACCACTAGCAAGAAAAAGTTTTAAATAACACTAATACTTAGGTCGGCTCCAATATTAACCAGGCTTGTGAATTGTGACACTTTCTATGTATGTTACATTACACTTATTATATGTTACATTACACTTATTATATACTATGTGTTAGAGCATATTCAATAAATTCTTCATTTTGAAGATTTTGTCGAAATTTTTGTACAATTTTAAGGGGTATTTTAAGAGATACGAGATAGGGGAATTACTACTAAATACCCCAACTTTGATAATTGATTTGCAAAAATACCTAGGTTTGAAAATAATTGCATCAATATATGAAAATTGCAAAAATACCTTATTTAATTATCAAAACTACCCACCACCATGAAAAATAAGGAAAAAAAAGTTAAATATTTTTGGTATTTATCATTTTTCTTATATTTTTGGTATTTATCCTTTTAAATATTTTTATATTTAAATTTAAAGGTAAAATCAGTAATTATTTTTAGCACAAATGACCCACTTATCCTATTTTTGTTATTCTTAAAAAACGGATATACTCTTGCAAACCGAATACCGATTTGGTGTATTTCTACAAATCGGCCTTTAAGATATTTTCCTTCTCAAATTCTAATTAGGGTTCGTTTGGTTTAATGTGGGAATTGAAATTCCCGGGAAGTTACTTCATGAGAATTGAATTTCCGGGAAGTCTAATTGATGGGAATTGTGAAAATATGTTTGATTGATTTTTTTTATTTTAGAGGATTAAAAGGGAAATTGGAAATTTCCAAATACAAAATGAAGGAAGTTGAATTTACCTAGGGGACTAGGTAAGTGAACTTCCTCCATTTTGGGGAATTTAACTTCCCGGGAAGTTGAATTTCTGTGTTTTTTAATTTCAAAAATACCAACTAAACACATGAATTTCTTCTATTCATAGTAAGTTCTACTTCCTGGGTTTTTGGTTTCCAACCAAACGAGCACTAAAATGGAGAATCACAGGAAAAAAAAAATAGAGAGGCTTTCCGGTTCAGAAAACCCGTTCGGCCGTGCTGTACTCTCCGTCTCCCTCGTAGTCTCGTAGACGAATCCTCTAGCCGTAGAAACTCCTTCAATCTGAGTTACGATTGCATTCCACATGCCAATTACGATTGCACAGAAGAGAGACAGCTAAACCCCGACTTCCATTTGATTCATCTCTCCAGTGGCTTGGAATTGTTGATTCAATTTTTCGATTGAAGCGCTCCTTCCGGGTAAGTGACTATGAAATCGAATTTTCTCGTTTAATGATCTCCGTCAATTTTTGCGTTTGAAAGCAAGTAAGGTGGGCTGGAGAATCTATATGATTAATTTCCCCCTAATTTAGGGTTTTGAAATTGGGGAAATCATGGATGCTAGCGTCTAATCTTCACGAAGCTGGGAGTATTTGCTCAGAGACATGGCTAATTGAATCTTAATTGCATTGATACTGTTTTCCCGTTAGAGCGAGTGAAGTGAATCAATTAGCTTGAGTAAGCCTATGGAGACCCCAAACACTTGGCTTTGGAGAAAAAAATCAGTCTGCTTATTTTCACATTCCAGCGGAGCAAAGTTTTTGTCTTAATAGAGTGTATAATTCACCTTTTTAGACAGAAAAAAACTATCACAGGGATGGAGTTGGATGAAATTTCAGCGGAGCAAAGTTTCTGTTGAAATTGGGACATTAAATTTCAGAAAGGTTGAACTCTCTTTTTAGCCATTTTTTTGGTCCATGTATGTTGATGTCTTCACTGGCTTGTGTTTTCGGCTGGCTACTACAGGTTTATAACTCATTAAGAGTGATGGCCGAGGGAAATGAAGATTTGCCAAGAGATGCACAAGTTGTTAAATTGCTATTGAAGTCAATGGGTGTTGAGGACTACGAGCCTCGTGTTGTCCACCAATTTTTGGAGCTGTGGTATCGTTATGCTGCTGATGTGTTGACCGATGCACAAGTCTACTCCGACTATGCTGGCAAGACTGGAATTGACTGCGATGATGTAAAGCTCGCAGTCCAATCAAAGGTCAATTTCAGCTTCTCACAACCCCCACCTCGAAAGGTAGTTCTGCTGCACCTTCCTTATTCTTTCTGCTTCATTCTTCTGATTATATGATGTGCTTGTGTCACATTTAGAGTTCTCCATGTGAGCTTTCAATTGTAATTTTTTCTCTAAGCTTGTGGAATGTTATGAATGAATCTATCATCGAAGGGAGAAAAAGCAGAGGAGATGCGGCATTTTGTATATAAAATCTATGTATTTTTTTATGTTATTACACTAGATGATAAGATGAAATTTCTTCCGGTTTTCAAAATTTCAAACCTTCAACTGCTAGGATAGATATTGTCCTGGCAGCTTGAGCTATAGCTGTAATATGTTTTTAACAGTCATATCATTGATGGGTAACAGTTGGATGTTAGTTGGATGTTTGTTGTATCTAAAATTGAAGAGTAATGTAGCTTATTTTGTAGCTGGACTACTGTACTAGTCATGAATGCACTCGTGTTGTTCAGTGGGTTTAAAAATCCATTATACTTGTAGTCTGTAGACACTTTCATACATGAAACAAAAAAGTGGTTCTGTCAGAGGAAAAGCAAAGAATAAGAATGCAGATTTTCTTCACTACATATTCATACTGAATCAGAAGTAGACACTTCCACACATCAAACTTCTCATTTTGTCTCATTACATCTTCATTTCTCTATCTTACAAAATCCTGAAGGTTTGTTCTGGTAAGTGGAAGCCTCTAACATGATTACCTGAACCAGGTCCTACTAGAACTTGCCCGAAACCTGAACAAGGTCCCATTGCCTGATAACATGGGAGCAGGCACCAGCATTCCTCTACCGCCAGACGATGATACACTCATCAGCCCCAATTACCAACTGCTGATACCAAACAAGCAAAACCCACATGCTCAAGAAGAAACCGAAGAGGAGGAAGAAGAGGCGGCTGCTGCTGCTGCTGCTCCCAGTTCTTCCCAAGAACCAAAGGCCACCCATCAACCTCCACAGTTAACCTCACAAAGAGTCTCTTTTCCACTTGGAAGTATGCGGCCGCAGATCCAGTAGGTGATCTCCAAGGATTTCCAACCCATGACTCGGAATCATGAATGCTTTTGGGTTTAATGTGTCGGGCCGTTGGCACAATCAAAATAGCTAAGCAGCATTCGCTAGAGGTTTTTACAGCCACTCTCAGTTCTCTCTGTGGCCTGTGGGAAGTCTAATGTGGGGGTAATAGACCAAAAAGGCACCGTCTTTCTAACGGGAATGATATACCGAGAGTTATATCGGGTGTAATGGATGATCTACTCTGCATTTGACCAGTAACAAGTAAGATCATTTCAGAGTTACCCCAATGAATTCGATATGTCCGTAGGGTTGTTCAGAATGGAGCTCGAGTATTATACGGTTCGGGCTTCGGTCCAAGAAAATTATCTCCTCTATAAAAGGGGTGTTTGTGTCTCCTCTTCTTATGTATCGTTTGGTTACACTTTTACTTCCCAAGAAGTACAAATTCCTAGGAATTGGTATTCAATATATGTGTTTGGTACAATTTTTTTAAACCAAAAAAACACAAGAATTAGAATTTCTAGGAATTGAAATTCCTACAAAATGGAGGAATTCAACTTAACATGAGGGTGTCTCCTCTTCTTAGGCATCGTTTGGTTACACTTTTACTTCCCAAGAAGTACAAATTCCTAGGAATTGGTTTTCAATATATGCGTTTGGTACAATTTTTTTAAACTAAAAAACACAGGAATTAGAATTTTCAGGAATTGAAATTCCTACAAAATGGAGGAATTCGACTTAACATGAGGGTAGGTAAGATATGCTTCCCATTTTCTTTCCCAAATCTTTTATTTATTTTATTCTTTTCCTAAAGAAAATATTTTTTTTTATTAGGAAAAAATTCGGGCGAGCGAGCTCTACCCAACAGCATCCTTACGGATGAGGTCTAAAAGACCCGAATTGTTGTAAATATCGACACCCCAGACAGAGTGGCAAATGTGTGCAATCTTATCAGCCACTCTATTGCCTAATCGGGGAATATGAAAGAAGGACACTTCTTTCACAGTCGATAATAGGAGTTTAATATCTAATAAGATCAGTTCGATTTCCCAAGGACATTTAGATGTTTCTTTTAGGTGGTTTATAATTATGAGGGAATCACCTTCAATGTGGATTTTGTCTATACGGAGTTGTAGAACATGTTGGATTCCCAATTTAAGAGCAAGGGCCTCTGCTTTCAAAGGGCTTTGTTTACCAAGTTTTTGATAGCAAATGTGTATAGGATGTCCATCCCAGTCCCGGATTACAGCTCCAACCGAGCTTTCATTGTTTGCAATTGTGGATCCATCAAAATTTAGCTTGAGGGTTCCCCTAGGGGGTTTGCGCCATGTAGTTTTGGCATGCTTAATTTTCTTTCTTGGGTGATTGGAGTGTCGTTTTGGCATGGGGGAGTCCTCGTCTAAACTATACTCTAAGTTGGAAGTTTTTTTCCAGTTCACCTTATGAGTTTTAATAATGCGTAAAGCACTATCTCTATGTGGTACAGGGACCTGTCTAAACACACATTGGTTCCGAATGTACCAGACCGTCCACCAGGACAACGCAAGCTCCACCTTGGACACAGAGGAAAGGTTGTTTCCAATGAATGAGATGATTGGTTTAATATATATCTCGTGAATGATTTATCATGCTAGATATTGTTGAGTGCATGTGTGCTGGTAAACGAAAGAGGGACTGTACATACTGACATTCTAACAATAGGTGAACGTCATCTTCTACTGCAAAGTTGCACAGGCTGCAGGTGGAGGGAACAGAAGTCCCACGTCGAGCAAGCCTACATCCAGTTGGAAGGCCATCCTGGCATATTCTCCATAAAAAATTTGTTACCTTGGGCGGAATATCCAATTTCCAAATCCAGGCATTAGTGTCTAAATTCAAAGCAGATTGAGACGTGATTAGTTTGTATGCACTCGACGTGGTGAACCAGCCAGCTCTATCGGGCCACCAATATAGAGGGCGGATCGGGAAGAGGAATATCCAGGATTTCTTTGACTATGTCTGCAGGTAATACATTGTTAAGCTTTTCCGTCCACCACCTACCACCTAATATATAGTTACTGACGATTTCTTCTATGTTATTAATTTGGGGGCAATTATCCCTAGCCTGTATAGAGGAAGTTGTAATCCAATTATCCGTCCAAAATTCGATGAAATTACCATTTCCAACAGACCAAATCAGCCCAGTCTTGAATTTATCAATGAGAGTTGTCAATTTGGCCCATTGCCATGAGGAATCACCTTTTTTCTTGTATTCAAAGATATTAGTAGAACGAAGATATTTGTGCCTGGTAATAGTCACCCAGACATTATCTGGTTCTGCCAATATTTTCCATAATAGTTTCATTTGTAGGGCTTCATTCATCTCTTTTGATTTCCTAAGCCCCATCCCCTCGCATTTTTTCGGTCTGCAAACCCTATCCCAACTAATAAGCGGGCGGTGTTGTAGATCCTTATTCCAAAAGAACATTCTGTGTATCGATGAGGGTAACATGAAGTTTTGCATCGTATATAACGGCTTGGCTGATAAGTTTGTATTAATTAGGATTGCTCGTCCTTGTTGTGATAAAGCGTTGGCGCGCCATTTACTTAGTTGTTCTTTATATTTGCAGATGATGTCCTCAAAAGTGTGTTTGTTTACTCTACCGTTAATAATCGGACATCCGAGATATTTTTCAAAAGAGTTTTCATTTGTAATATTTAAATAACTGCTTAGTTCTGAGATCCTAGAGTTTGAAATTCCTTTTGTGGCTTGAAAGCTAGATTTATGATAGTTAACTTTTTGTCCAGAAACTTTACAGTATGAATCAATTATTTCTCTAACTTTCTGTCCTGCAGCAACACTGCCTCTTGAGAAGATTATGATGTCATCAGCAAAAGATAAGAAAGGAACTAGAGGGCCATTCCTGCCGAAGGTAAAACCAATAGGACTGTTATCCACGTTAGTTTCAGCTGAGAGTTTTCGAGCTAAAATTTCTGCTCCCAAGATAAACAAAAAAGGGGATAAAGGACCCCCCTGGCGAAGACCCCTAGAGGGGAAAAACATATCTGTAGGGCCATTGTTAACTAGTACTGAAAAGGAAATAGTCGTTACGCATTCCATAACCCAAGCGATGAAGGTAGGGTGAAACCCGAATTTTTCTAAATTTTTTTTTGTGAAATTCCAATCTACTCTATCGTATGCTTGCTCCATGTCAAGTTTAATTGCCAACCATCCCTCCTTACCCGTATGCAATTTGAAGGAGTGGAAGATTTCGTGGGCAATTAGAACATTATCTTGGATGACCCTGTCAGACACAAAGGCACCTTGAAGAGGGTGAATAAGTTTACCTATAATTACTTTGATTCTTTCTGTTAAAATTTTTGAAATGATTTTATATAGTGTAGAACATAGACTGATTGGGCGGTAGTGGCTTGTAGTCGTAGGGTTTTCTCGCTTAGGAAGAAGAGATATAAATGTATGGTTTATTTGTTTCAGGAGTTTGCCATGGTGGAAGAAACTTTTTACAGCTCTAATGATATATATGCCAACGATGTCCCAGTATTTCTTATAAAATTTGGCTGTAAAACCATCTGGACCTGGCGATTTGTTGTTGCCAAGGCTGAAAACAGCAGCCTTGATTTCATTATTAGATGGGCGTCGAATAAGGTAATCATTTTCGTCAGGGGTAATTGAGGGATGGATTAGATTTAGCATTTCTTGTAGGAGTCTATCATCAATTGCTTCCTTTTTGAACCTTTTTTCAAAATCACTCTTGATTTCATTTCTGATATTTTCTTCTCCTATTATCAGGGTTCCTTCAGCAGAAGTTATATTGCGGATTTGTTTCCTATGTCTCCGACCCGAAGCAACCCGATGAAAATATGTTGTGTTCGAATCAGAAAGTTTAAGATGCTTTGTCTTGGCTCTTTGATTCCAAAAAGTTTTTTGGTAAAGAAATAGTTTTTCCTTTTTTGTAATGAGGCGCTTTTCTCTATTGTTAGTTAACCTGTTGTTACATCCTGAAACCGAAGTTTGAATATTGAGAAGTTCAGTTTCCACCTCATTTAATTGACGGAAAATATTTCCGAAGGTTCGTTTATTCCATTCCTTAGCTTTTTTCTTTAAAATTCTATGTTTAAACATCAGTTGATACATAGTCGAGCCCAGACAATTTGCTCGCCAAGATTGTTTAACTATGTTTCGGAAATCCTTTCGCTGAAGCCAAGTATTCTCAAACTTGAACGGAGGAGCTTTGTAAACCGATCCACACTCAAGAGTTATTGAAATGGGGCAGTGGTCAGATGATGAGAAGGCTCCGTTGTGAGTGATTAAGTTAGGGTATTTCCGAATGATCTGGTGATGAACAAGCACGCGGTCAAGTTTTTCGCGAATGGTGTTTTCGTCATCTGGGTTCTTTCTCCAAGTGAATGGATTTTCGAAAGTAGGTAGATCCAACAGAGCGCAGTCATTTTTAAATTGTAGGAGTCTAGTGAATCGAGCGGAACGAAGGTTAGCACCACCTAGCTTGTCTTCAGTACATAGAATTTCATTTCAGTCACCCAGAACAATACAAGGAATGGACGAAACCCTCACAATGGATGTTAACGTTTCCCAAAATGAGTCTTTCTCTTGAGGGTCCGGTGGCGCGTATACAAACAGCAGTAGAGTCATAAATCTGTCATTAATATTTTCGTATCGAAGCCCTATGATTCGGGGCAGGTGAATTTCTACCGTAATGATTTCATTTGTTAATTGGAAGGACTTCCAAAGGATACCGAGACCACCCGATCGCCCGGAAGTAGGTGACCAGATAGCCTCGTCAAAGCCAGCCGTTTTCCAAATTTTGTCTTCAGGAATGGTTTCCGATTTAGTTTCCGCTAAGGCCATTATTTGAATATGTTTATTTTTGCACTTACTATCAATTTCCGTCCAAAATGTTTTTTTCCTAATACCTCTGCAATTTCAGTATGTGATTTTCATATATAACCGTCAGGGGTGTGAGGCCAAGATTTAAGGGACCTCACACCTAGAAGAAAGTGTAACGAAAAATTGATTTGGAGATAATTTTTGTGAGGGGGCATGATTTCCGACATCAAAGTAGTTAAGAACGTACCTTGAAAGTGGAGACCACTCCTAAGGCAAGGAAACCAAGTCTTAAACAGAAGAGTAGCTATCTGGTTTAATATATATTCAAAGGAAAAAACACAAGCCAAAGACGGCTTTGGTGTGACCCGATTCAAGTAATGGGTACTTATCACAGGTTTGTAAAACCAATTAGGATATTTCCTAACCCATGCAGTGTAATAACATAATATACAAATGCTTAATGAATGATTAATAAAAGGAATATAACAAATTAAATTGAGACTAGATTTGATGGTATTGTTTCGGTCAACAGAGAGTAGGGAGGGGTGATTTTGCAGGAAGTGGTTTATGTAACCTTGAAAGAGGATTTGTGTAGTAACAATTGACATACAAAAGTTTGGAATTAACGGTGCCCAATTGACGAACTTTAGTATCCAGAGTACATGTTGATATTGAAAAGCGCATGTAGAGCCAGCAAAGGGGCCTACTTTAAGTATAGGCTTACTGTCAATTAAGATCCAAATAGCATGGGTGTTGAGGTTGCAGACGATAGCAACAGCAAATAACAAGTTGGGTGCAGAACCGTGGCAGCGGATGTTCATATATAATTGCACTAAATGCACATTCGACAAAATGATACAATGAAAATCGATTACGAGATAAAAGGAAGCATTCTTTAATCGATCCATATTGATCGAATGTTGTTTAGCCTCGCGAAGAGGGTTTGGGCCCTTACGGGATTTGGAAGGGGAAATAACTAGGTACTCAGATAACACCTTAAGCTCTCCCCAATACCATAGAGTAGTGGAGAAAGGGGCCAAAATGGACTTCAGGAGTCCACCCCACCTTGGGTTACAGGGTTGAGACAAGTTTAGAGTACAACAAAGGACAAAGGGTCTCAACCCACACCAAATACACCTACATAACTTAGCGAATCGAAATATTTTTAAGCGATGGATCATGAAATTCTGCACCTGTGCAGACACAACCATGTAGCATTCGAGAGCTCGAGGGCGAGAAACATATAAGACAATCTTCACAAACCCAAGAAACTTATCAAAAGAAACGTGAGTAGCAACATCAAGTATACTAGATGAAAGATTGATGTTAAATTGGGACCAACAAGCAAGGCTCAATAAATCAGTCACATATTTTAAGAAAGGAATTTCATCATCAGACCAAGAGATATTAAACATAAACACCAAGTTGATTTTTTGGATACACTTATATGGTTTGGCAAGCAAATGAAACCAAAAAGTCTTGATAAAGAATTTTTTTTTTTTCAAAAACAGGATTTAAAACATACACAACTTTATCATAACTGGGGATAGGAGCAAAAGAAGCCCCAATATCCACAGTTTGTTCAAGGCCCGAAAATCGGGAGGTAAGGGGTGAAGAGGAAACCTCTAACACCGGGTTTTCTAAATCTCTGAATAACAGAGTTGTAAGCATCAAGCGAGACAAGACAAGTATCATCTCAGTGGAAATCAAGAGAACTAACAAGCAGTTGATAAGCCAACTAAGTTTATGAGAAAAAGTTGAATCCCAGAGAAACAACATGTGATACTTGGGAACAAGGAGCATCAGAAATGCCCACCAAATCATATAACACAGACTGCCCAGAGACAGCTCCACCCGAGCCCGAACCAGCCACCATTTAATCTTTTGTTTCCCACGCTTGCATCCTTCATCAGAGATGGAACCGTGAAACGGTTGTTTAGCCTCGCTAGGAGGATTTGGGCCCTTTCGGGAATTAGAGAGGGAAGGTGCATAACACACCACCCCGGTTTTGGTATTGCCATGAGATGAAACCCCATCAACAACCAAAAACTGCCAGCAGAGACGACACCAATGACCGGCACTCTCCCATCGGCAATGACAACCATCTTTTGAACCACCGCACCCGCACCTACAGTCACTCTTCTAGGGACCAGGAATGCCGCACCTCCGCCCCCAATTTGAAGACTTCTTCTTTCTCTTTCTGAAATTTCTTCGAATCGGCTCAAACCGGTTCCAAACGATCATCAACACACTTGGAAAAGGGTTGACGTGCCGTCGCAACCGAAGAGCCTCCAGCAAGCTCCCTCTCTTATTATGAGATCTGGATTCGTTCCCCATGGACAAGTCGTAAACACCACGCCTAACAGAAGAACACCGCCATAGAAGACGTGATTAGAAGGAGGCGAAAAGATGGGTAAGGAGAAGTACTCCAAACGCTCAAATTGGAACTCGATACAGGAGAAAGGGGGTAAATCGACCGAATCCGGTTAGTTTTGAGAGGAATCGAGGCACACAAAGGCGATTTAGGGGAAGAATTTGCAAGAACGAGGGTTGGGGACAGGGCTCCGAAGAGGGGTAGGCTCCGAAGAGAGTTTTTTTCCCTAAAGAAAATATATAATTTGTCCCTATTAATAAGATGAATTTATTTATATATAAAGGTTATAAAATTAATTTAAAACCAATTGCTATCAATATCCGTGTTGAACCAAACAAAATGGAGTAATTGAGTTCATGAGAATGAAGTAGAATTCATGGGAATTCTATTTCCCGTGAAGTAAGTTTTCAGAAATTGAAATTCCTACATTTAACCAAACGAGCCCTTACAAGAGGCCATGTCTATCCATAATCAGATATGGGTTAGTTCAAAAGATCCTTTAATCCGCTTTAGAGCCTTTTTGGCACGCCAGAGATTAATCTAGTTAACATTATAATCTAGGTGAAGATTAAAATCTAGATAAAATTTTTGATGAAATTTTAACTTTTGTGGATAGATTAAAAGAGTAGATTCTTGTTTGACATAACAAATTACATAAAGTTTTATAAAACTAGTTTTTCGAAAACTGCGAAAAGTTTTGCCACAACTCTTTGAAAAACTCCAATAAACTTTTGCCAAATCCATTTGATAGTTCCTTTGCTATTATTGGTGAAAGTTGTTTTTTTATATTAATTTATATAAATAGTTTTGCCATAAAAATACGTTTTGATCGTTTAAAAGACACTTTATCAACTCTACGAAGTTCAACTTCATGAGATCCTTTAGAAGGAATTTGGAGTTTTGGAAAATTTTAAGAATTTTTTCAGATTCTCCAAATGTTTAGAATGAGAAGGTAATGGAATTTGAGGAAAAATAATTTGAAAAATATGTATTTTATTTTTTTAAAAGAAAAATTTTAAAAATAAAAACTTTTGAAGTTTGAGTAAAAATAATTTTGAGATAATATGTATTTTATTTTTTATTTTAGAGAAATTTACGATAATGGATGGAGATGTGTAATGCAAGAGTTCTCCAATTTGGGTTGCTACTTGCTAGGGTCCGGCTTTTACACCTTTCTCTTGTACTTGTTCCCAATCCCGAAATACAAAGACACTTCACACTTCCCCTGTTACTCTTTACCTTCTCCTTTTCCGATTCTCTCTGAGTTGGTTAGGGCTTGTCTTATGTGGAAACGAATTGAAACAGTTTCTCGAGCTCCTCGCTCATGCAAAGGAGGATCCAGTCCGAAAACTCATCAGCGAAGCTTACCTATGATGCGGCAATGTTGAATTTTGCTATAAAAAGGTGATAATTGATTGAGCATTTGAGCCGATTTTCTTTTTCGTGAATCATTCGAGTGATTGATTTTGTGCCTTTTCTGAGCAGCTCTATTTTATGGAGAAACGTTTTTTACATTATGTAAAGATCGTCGAATTTGAATTCCTAATTTCTTTGTTTCTGTTTCTGTGTATTGGCTGATTACGATCTTCTATGCCTCTATTCCTATTGTGAGTGATAAATCGTTGAATTTCATTGTTTAGGAATGAAATGAGGCGTGATCGTGAAGATTTAGGACTCTGATATTGACCTTGAGATATAAGTATTACGGAGTATATTGCTAACTTGTCCTATTTTTAATTCATAGTTTGTCTGAGAGTTGACAGTAAGATAGTATTTTAGTACTAATTTGTCCTATTTTTTATTCGAAGTCTGTGCTTTCTTTCTGTTTTAATTGATTTAAAAATTCATAATGCGCGGTTTTCTGGCCCTTAATAAGTCAAGAGAAAGGCTATGAAGTTTACACCTTATTTTTATGGTTTAATACATCTTTCTTCATCAAATCGGATAGGAGTTTTGTATGCACACGGTACACTATAGGCTGTATGAAATCAGGAGTTGGCTAATGAAGGTTTTTCAAGACTTAGGAAAAGTGGTATGGATGGTTTTCCAGGATAAAATATCAGAACTTCTATGAATGTCAAGGAAATAATCACATAATCGGTTTCTGATTCAGTTTGTTTTGTTGGTTACTTGAACAAATTTACTTGCATATGCTGCAGAAAGTCATGTGAAATTCTCTCTTATGCTGGTTGTATTTTGAGTCAGCATTCAATACACCATGCCTGTGATTTAAGGGTTTGCATTATCCTACAGAAAGTCTGAATAGAATGGTTAGTTGAAGCTATTGCTGGTTGCAGACTGGATGGGGGGGGGAACATATTACATATGAATGGTTTCTGAAGCAGGAGCAGCAGAGGAGGTGATTTAAAGGTAGAGTTGCTACCTTTGACTATCATTTATCCACAAGGCGACCATCGCTCATGGCACAATGAAGTTCAGACTCCAGAGGTATGGACTATGTTGCATGCCTATTTGTTTAATATCTTCTTCATAAAAATTATGCATGACAGTCTCACTTGTTATGCATAAGAAGAGTGCATTGTTGCAAATTCTTTATCAAATGGGGTGTATTCATGTGTACTGAAACTACAGTTTTTTTAGTCTTGCGTTTATTGTGGTCCACCAGATGCTATGTTGTTGAACTTCATTCCCATGTAGACTGTAGAACCAGAAGGCATAATGAGCTTATATAGGATAAGACCATTAATAAACTCCTGGGAATGAACAGCATGTGCATAGTTGTCATTCAATGTGTATGTCATTCATCTTTTCACTTATATTTTGTGAAGTTTTGGTAGTATTGGGAAGATTGTTTATCTTCTATCATTTATTGAGTTTGATTTCTTTGCTTTATTTGGTTTGTGTTGGTGTAGCGGGGCTTCTGAAACTTTACAATTGCAACCTGCGTATTGCCTTTGTTTATCTTTGCTTACTTGACTACTAGCGGCCACTGAATGTTAATTTAAATATTAGATGTGAGGTTTCCATTTAAAGTTGCTAAAAGTTCATCAAGAGAAATCTTATATAGGGAAATCACTAAATTTCACACTAATATGACAAAGTTCATGTGATACATGTAAATGCAAATATAGAACTTAGTTAATTAGTGATTGTGCTATAATACAAGTACATTGGATTCACACACCGAATCTCTTATTCCGACCTATCATTGCATTTGCTGAGAAAGATATCTAGGTAGAAACTTATGGAGCAGATTACTCTTTCTGCCTGAATGCCCACATTCATCAGCTCCATCCTTTTCCATGAGCATGACATCCCTAATAGGTTACACATCCCACAAAATTCACAAAGTAAAAACAAGAAGAAACACAAAGGAGTCGTGTGAAACAATACCTAAACACGTGTCACCTATAACTTGGAACCTTCATCAGATCCATCTTTGGGGCTAACTTCCATGCTTGAATGTAATAATCAATCCTTAGACGATAAGAGCCGTGCAAAGCAAGGACTTCAAAATATGATCAATTATTGAGATAATTGAACACAATAAAAATGGAAGTCCGTATTAGAGGACTGAAACACACAAGAATGACTTTATTGCATGATACTTGGACTGTTGGACTGCAGGAACATATGGAAACATGTTTTAGAGAGACAGGTAGTTTAGAATTGAGTGAATCTTTGCTGAGGGGATGTTATTAGGAATCTGTTTCTTGGTTCAAAATGACAAATAAGGGGAGGAGTAGGAAACTATGGAAGATGATGGATGGATGAAAATGGAGGGTATCAAGCAGTTAGTACTGCTCTTCAATGGCCAATTCTTCAAATCTGTTTCCTGGGTTTAGGGGATTGAAGACCTGGTAGTCTGAACATTTGCAACTGGGTGACATCATAGATGCAAGATGATCCTGGTGGATGGAGCAGATAGGCTTGATCTTATTAGGAACTTTGCGAGCGATGACCACTGAATTGATAACCTCATCTGTGGGATGAAACACTGAAAGCATCTCAAACCCGCTGAGATCACAGGGGTCAATCACTGGGTAGAGAAAAGCCCTAGCTCCATGAGCACTCCTAAGCATGAGAATTGCCCCTGGAGCCATGTTCTTAGCCAGATGATCGATGACTTGAACCTTGTCCTCCTTGTTCATCCCCACCAGAGCTGCTAGGAACACCACATCATATGCTTTCAGTTCATCCTTGACATTCATGATATCACTAGTGTGGAAAAACATTCTTTCCGACAGTTCAGCATCGGATTTGATCAGGGCAGAAGCAAGTGAATTGGCTGACTGGTCGATATCGTAGTTGTGGAAAGTGGTTGCGGTGAGATGAAAGGAAGCAAGGCATATTGAGGTGAGAGGGAGAGGGCCAGATCCGACAAAGGCAATCTGATTCGGGACATGGGTGATGTGTTGACTGAGGATGGTGTACTCAAGCTGGCTAAGCTTGATATAGTTGTTGAAATATGGGAAGATATTGAGATGGTCAAGCGGGTTGTTGTATGATCCTAAGATGGATGAATAGTGGCTCTCGAGGTAGCCTTCCGCTTCTCCACATAGTTTAATAAGCTTGGACCTGCTTTCTTGCACTCTCTCACAAAGGTTGTTGACATCGATTGGATTTGGAGGGATGCATGTGACAACAAGCTGTGTAAACAGGGTGTTGACATCCTCGGATGGTTTGAGACTCTCTAAGCTTGAGATTTTCTCATAGAGATCAAGAATCTTTGCTACAAGAGGCTCTTCCTGGCAAATCATGTCGACACTATGAGGCTATGGGGTGTTTTTTTTTTCCTGGTCTTGCTGATGGCAGAAGCTAGAAAGAAAGCTATTGAAAGCTCTTAGTTTGTTTTGGACCTTGGGAGGAGAGGAGGCAGTTATTTATTGGCCATTGTGGGGTCCATTTTAGAGTTTTTATATTATAGAAAGAATAAAATAAAATCTCTTCTTTCTCTTGATGGGGTGTATACTAAGAGCATCCTGTCCACATAAGTTTTGTGTTTTTTCTCAACAATAGGTTTTTAGTTTATGAATCCCAAAGAGACCTTAACAGGATCATCGTAGAAGTAATATTCATTTTTCTATATGCACTATTGCTGAACATTTGTTTTTTACATGGATATCATCATGTATCTTCATTGGCATGTGCTGCATCTTGCAGGTTACAGTAGTTAACTTTACCACAAGCGCTGGTGCTATTGTTGACTCAATTTCTCCGTCATTTTTGCCTTCGGTGCTGAAAGACATCATGAGGTATATGTTTTGATTACATTACCAAGCAAACTCATATTGATATAATGAATGCGGAACTGTTGAAATGTTCAAGCCATGGCTGGATGTGCCGATTAATATATAGTTATGGTATATTACTCAGTCCTGTGCTACCGGTATGGATAACCTGTGACACTCTGCACGTTGTAGCTTTTGCTTCATTCATTCGCTTATGTGTATACAATTAGGGATCTTTAGCTCTTAGAATTCAACCTTTAGTCTTCAGGGTTTATTCAACACTGGTAATGGAAAACAAGAGGGGAACTATAGATCTAAGCATTCAACTTGCACTTGTTTTAAGTAGTATTTCTGTAATTTTCTTACACATGAAAGTCCAAGTACCCTTTACGTACTGGTTTAAGGACCTGTGCCCTATTCTTGCTTTATGTAGAATATTGGAGGAGAAACTTTTACCACACACCTTGTGTTATAGTTAACTAAACTTGATCAATTTATCCTTATACTAGTCCCTTACTTAGGATCTGTTTGGTGCAATTGAAAAGCTGAGATATAAGAGGGGTGTTTATGATCGATAATATTTAGTATTTTAGTGGGAGAAAATGTCCATGAGATTCTCATAATATCAAGGTATATCCCAGATTAAGGATATCTTATGAGTTATATATAAAGATGATGTGGTAGTTTGGGAGTTTAAAATATTAAATTATAATAAGTACCTTAATGGAATTATTTTACAAGTCCTCATAATATCAATGTGCTAGCATATATATTGATCTTCTATATTTAATAAAAATTTATCACAATATTTAGTTCCATCACATAATTTTGCATGTATGAAACATTATACCAGTCTCCTTTGATTGTAGGCCAGTTCTTATTATTGTTATCTCATGATTATAGGAACGTCTGAGAATTGAGGCTACTAAAAGGCGCACTTTTATAATGTTTAACAATTAGATTGAAATCTAGTTGAAGGTTATTTAGGATTGGTGATTAAATTTCTTAGAATGCTTTTTGTGTCCAAAAGACAAGGAACTCCTAATAAAACTCTTAATCTCCTATGTATTCTTTTTTGACAAACATATATAAATAGATATATTTTCAATGAAGTTTAGAATACTGTTGTATCATTCAGAGTGTGCTTTAATTTTCTTTATTAGATGATTATAGGATCATTTGAGACTACTAAAAGACACATTTTCATTGAAGTTCCTGAGACAATGTTTTGCAAGGAGATTAGAATCTAAATGAAGATTTTATCATACTTGGAAATTATCATTTTTATAAGTTTTAAGCTAGCATGTGTTTGTTACAATTAGTTTAGATGTCGGATGTGGCGCCTTGTGTTAATTGCATATAAATTGCTTATTTATGATGCCTTGCTTAATTTTTGCGAATAAGATGTTGTCATGTTGATAATGAGCTCATCAGTGTCAACACTTCTAGTGGGCTCTGGCTGTAACTGTAATACTATTTTTACGTCCTCGGGAGTTTAAACTTGAGATATTACAATGTCAAGGCACTGGAGTCATAAAGGCTTTGAGCCACTTGCACATGAATGATCCCCATACCCCCATGCCCCACTCTGGCTTCATTTTTTTTATTGAAATGTAAAAGTGAATTGTCCTCCCAAAACCCTAACTTCAATCCTCCTCCCTGGACCCCCTCCTCTGATTGGTAGAGAATCCCTTTGTGGGTTATATTGTACAATTTTATATGATTGGAAATTCGGCTTTATATTTCCTGGTGTCGACATACTATGTTCACTCTCCACTTTTGGGGGAAAAGTTCCCTAGAAATTAGTATTTTTTTACCTTGGTTGTTCTGATTAAAATATATTAGCTTGTATTGTCTCTTGCTTTTGTCAGTGGTTGAATTGAATGTGCTGATCATACCTGCACAAATTATTCATCCTCAAAGTCAGAAGTAAATAGATTTTCTAGTTAAGCGAATGTCTTTTGTCTATGAGGATATATATATGGGGAATCTATTCCAAGCTGCTTTCAGTAGTTGCAGAAATTACTTTTCCCCTTCTCCGTTTTGTTGGACATTGGAATATATCTGAGCCCCATTTGATTTTGACATACATGCTGATATGCTGACTTTGCAGGGAAACAATGAAGGAACAAGGGAGAAATAAGCAAAAGATGGTGATCACTTCTTTCATGTGCATCAATGCTTAAGTTCAAGTCTCTCAAGTCTTCATCATAGGGTAAATCTCGTAACCTTTGACTATTGCTCTAAACATGGCTCAAGCTTCTTTATTGTGTCTGTGTCTGGTTGCCAACCTATATGCATGTTTTGTATCTTATTTGGACCCCAATGTTTAATTTGTTTTGCTGTGGTCACAAACCTGTCTTTCCCCCAGTTTATGTGAACATTTGGTTTAGGGACCCTAGAAACAAGCTAAATGTGAAAGACTAGTACTTTAGAACAACCCTTTACCAACCATAGAACCTATAGCAACATTATGTCCCAATCAGATCAGATATCCAGTTCAGAATTTTTGTATGTGCTGAGTTTGATAAGTCTAGGTAAAGTCAGCAATACAAACAATAGACATCAGCATTAATAGGAATAAATATTAATAAACCCTTCACCCCTTGTTACCTTGATCTAGGGTTCTTTTGATAGTAATTTTTATCCATAGTTGGATATATATGATTAATGTATATAGCATTTTATGATATTTTTTGTACAAAATACGAATGGTAAAACGACAAATAAGTAAATGACTGATGTTTGTGAAAACAATATCCTATCTGAACGTCTTTATCAAAATGTTTGTATGGAAAATGACTGGGGTGAAGTTTAAGAGGATGCCAAGAGGCCCAAGAAAAAGTCTTTCAATTTAGCTTGGCAAAGATGATGACGTTCAGATAACTTAGTGTGGGCCATGGCAATGCACTTGATCTGTGGAGCCTAGTGTTTAAAATTCTTTTCACACCCACCCTTCGTTTAGATTTGGTACCTTCCTTTTGAGAAATTGGAAGATCCGTTTTTAAAATCAAAAATTAAAAATTAGTTTATCTTCGTTTGATGCCTTTTACATGTTTGGAGGGCCAAAATAATGCCTTCTTTTTCTATCATTATTAGCCTTTGCTAAATAATGTTTGCCCCTTTTATCAATGAATTTCAAGGGCTCTCTAGTCACAAACTCACAATAGATTGATCACTGTGTTGTTTTTTCTTCTTCCTATAATACTCCCTAAATCTTCTAAATTTTATTTTTTTCATTATTGAAAAATGAAAATATTAGAATGACAATGATTTTTGCTGTGGAAATTTTATAATTAGTGTAAGAAGAGATTTGATGTGTGTTTTTATATATGATGAGATCCTTATTCTCTTCCTTTTTTTGTGTGTGGCTGTATAAGTAAATGAACTTGCGTTGTCAATAATACGTTGGCATATTGCTAACCTCAAATCTTCTAAATAACTATTTATGCTAAGTTAATTGTATCTGTCCTTTTTCTTCGATATATATAATAGCTTCAATGACTTGGCATGGTATTCTTTTTAAATGAGAATTGAACTTGATTTTATTTCTTTCATTTCCTTTGCGTGTATGTGTAAAATTTCAGGTGAGTCTTTCTTTAAATGGGTATCTCTAACTCAACAAAAATTGCGAGCTCGTTTTTTTTAAAAAAAATTCTTTCTCCATTAACTCATGCCTTCGATTCATCTTTCTTTATGTCTAGAAAATCATGGAGGAGGTAGCATATGTGCTTACCAACTGATCGATTAGTCTTTAACTTGTCAAACTATCAAAAATTTCATAGATCCAAACCGGGCCTTATGTGTACTTGTCAATCCATGCCCTTCTCTTCCTTTTTTTTGAAAGACTATGCTTACTTTGTCTTGTATCAACAAACAAATTGTGGTGCTGCATGCATTATGTGGGGTGTGGTTTGAGCAATAAGGCCAAATGGGCCTCTTTGGACGGTTTCGTGCGACTACTCGACCACGCGATTGAGACACCTTTCAATATTCCTTGAGTATTTTTTCACTGTATTAAGACATATTCAGTGGAAGAGAACAATAGGTTCTGTTTTGACCATTTTAGACCAATACACCTTCTTTATTGATGCAGCACTTTTATTGGATCTCCTTAGACTTTACTACTTTAGCTAATCAGTTGATACATAGCAAGCTTTTCAGCTTTATTGTACGTTGTCTTGTTTTGAAAATACAAAGTTAAAGAAAACATGTTCATGGTTAATGTTGTGTACACGAAGAGGGCACAGAGGCGACGACGATGGGCTTTGGCCAAACACATCCTTGCCTTATAAGACATTCTTATCAATTATCACATCGTCATCAACCCAGAGTAATCCTGGTTAATGCTTGTGTCCTAGAGTGTCATTTGCTTATATTTAAGTCTTTCTTGTAAAATTTACCATAAAAGAGATTGATTCGATCTGCGATTTTTTTTGTCTTACTTTTGTGTATATATTGTCATATATGAGCCTTTTGGAAATGACCTCTCGATTTCCCTGTGGTGTGTGCATTTTAATCTCTCAAGGGCTTTCAAACCCTTGTTAGTTTTTTTTTAACCAAAAAGAATTTGACTAATTGGGAATCCTAATCTAGCCAAGAGCATTAGCATGGATGAGACCAGAAAGCTTTGAATCGTTTGGAGGTGTTGAGTCGGAGAAAGCTAGACCCAGGTGGATTAGACGATCAACTACTCGATTGGCCTCTCTAAAAATGTGTCTCACATGGACGACACTGACATTTGCAAGGCGAGGAGGGAATCCGAAGTGCTCATTTCGATTTTCCAAGGCAAACTCTAGAAACCCTTGTTAGTTGTTTGAGTGGGATTACCTTGGTAACTAACAAGTTAATCTATAACTTCTTATAATATGATTTTTGAGGTCTTAATTTTTCATTTCATTTCTCAGTTTCAAAATAATTAATTTTTGAAAATAATTTTATTCTCATTTCTAATAATTAAGAATATGTTTAAAAAAATATTTTATAGAGTTTTTAGTTTTGAAAAAACATAGCAAAAAGTCAAATGACTTGTAGTTTGAGGGTAGGGTGTGTGTCTCAAAAGTCTTAACAAAAGAGCGATGTGTTAATTAAACTAAAATAATTAATATCAATGTTGTTTTCGGGGATTCCTTTCATACATGTAAGAGACTAGATAGCAAAGATCACTCTCGTTATTTCCACGCCTCACAATTATTAAATAATAATATCATTTTACGCTTCATTTGGTATAACGACGGGATGGCTTAGTGGTGTGGAGTAAGGAGGGTGGTAAGGAGGTCCCAAGTTTAATTCTTGTCTCTGTCTCTTTCCTTGAATGAAAATTTAAGGTTTGTTTTGCTCCTCACTAGTGGGTCGAATCAATCGATACAAGTTGATTTATCTAGTGTGTGACTCTTGTTGGTTGGATCACGTATTCGGAGTTTGTCACCAAATGTTGGTTTTCTATCATTAAAAAAAATTCTTTCCTTTTCAAACAACTACAAGTTTTTCCCCTCCCAAAAATATTTTCTTTCCCTTGTTGCCTCAAAAAGTAAACGAAAAATATGACCTCCAAAAACTAAACGATTGTTATTACATAAAATAAATAAATTAATTGACATAAAAAAATGACATTCCAACTAATCCAAATGCATTAAGACGGTCACTTATTTTATTTGTTTAAAAACTATATTTACTAAAAAAACACTAACAGATCAAAGCAACGTATCTATTGCTCCAGATATATTAAAACTTTTTAGATCTTAAAAAAATCGTTCAAATTTCCAAAAATGAATATTCTTACTTCTTAGCTCAAACAAATACTAAAACTTTTGAGATACAAATACTATGATTTCTGTATTTATGAGGGGCTGAAAATTTGGATTTTGTCCATGGTCGCTTAATTTAAATTATCAAACACTATAAGACCACAACAATCTTCTCAAAATCTAATAAAATGCAAAAAATGCATATGTGTTACTCCAAATATATTAAAACTTCCTAGAACCTGCGAGTCTATAAACCTTTAAAAAAAATTAATTAAAACTTCCTAATTATAAGTTATATGTATGTATTGATGATGTACGATAAAACAATTCGATTTTTTTTAAAATTTGTTTTGTCAAACTTTTTTAAAGGTTATATAAACCTTAAAAAGGGTGAGGTTGAGACTATTTGCACCCAAAAAAAATAATATTTGTACTACAAATTATTGCTTTTTTATTTACAGGCTGGACCCTAGGGTGGTGCGGGTGGGTCGACCGCACAGGGCCCCTAAATTTTTGGAACTCCAATTATGGGTTGGTCTGCTATGTATATATACAAAATAATATATTTAGCTTTTTCCTTTAATTTTTTAAAATATGATTCTTTATTAAAAAACGGTAATTAAAAAAAATCTTCAATTAATCAATTGTTTGTTGATTATGAAGAGTTTATAGAAGACTTTGCTTCAAAAAATGTTACAAGGGTGACGCATCTCAAGTAAATTGTTTTTTGTTTTAACTAAGTATTTAATATGTCATATGTAAGAATTAATATTATTATAATATATATGCTAACTTTTATATTTTTTTTATATTTTTATTATTAGCAAGGCCTAATTTTTATTATAGAACAATGCCCCTACAACCGTAGGCCTGACTCGGTGCTTTTGTCCAACCGTTCCAATGTCCCTGCTTCATTCTGGTTTGTCCGGTCTCTTTTCGAGCTTATTTTATCCGCCTCGTTTCTGGTTTGCCCTTTTGGTGACCTTTTACAGTCTTCGCTACTGCACCTGAGGGTTTGAGGTTGGTTTTGGATTGTTAGTTGGCCACTTGGGTGCTTGGGATAGGGTTGAGCGGGTTGTGATAATGTTGTTTTTACTGTAATATATTGAAAGAAAGCAATAGTATTCTTCTTAATGATATATTTTTTTACTACACTTCTTCCTTTGGTAGATGATCTCTCCTTTGAAGATTGACAGATTTGGTTGTTTACTAGCTTAAAATGTGGATTTGTGATCGACATCTGAAGGCTCTTTGGGAGTCCATAATCTGAGGTGTTTACAACTTCTTCCCTAGGTCCTCCTGTACGTGTTGCTTGGGCAGTCTAGCAATCTGATTCACTTTAATTTTTTTTGTGGTTTGGTTGTTTGTCTTGCGTGACTTTTATAATATTTTCTATGCCCTTTATTTGATGTAATTTCATTTATGTCATTTGTTGCGGTATTTGCTTTTGTTGTATATGATGGTTAGTTTATCTAACGACTTATTCGGTCTCTTGATTTTTCGAGACTTGTCAAGAGAACCGAATTACTTTCCTCATATAAAAAAAAACAAACAAACAAATTCGCCTTTAAAATCCCTCAAAATTTTGAGATCACTCGAGCGTATGTGGTCGAAGGACTGAGTAATGCAAGTTTTTTTTATTAGGAAATAATTCTAGTGCCAGACAACGAGCCGCTTAAACACACAACGTAAACTATAGAAAAAATGTGCAGTACAAATGGTAGAACAAGCTAACCTAATCTAGATAAGTTGAGGACAAATGATGTGTGCATTATTTTATTTATGACGAATAAATGCAGAGTAAGGTGCCAAAACAACAGGACTGTAGTAGTAAGCCCACGCCCTCCGCCTACTGTTGGAATCAATCAAACTCATGCAAGTGTGGGCTGAGTTGGATTTGGCCATCTGCTTTTGTTCACTACTAATTATTTCTTTTTTGTTTTCATAAAAAGTTGGCGAAATTGCAAAATATATCCTCAACTTTGGAATATGAGTAACCTCGCCTCCTGAAATTGCACCGAGTACCACAACTTTTATGTTAATTACTCTTTACAGTCGTAGTGGTGCCATTGTGTCATGTTAGATTGGAATGTTATGCATTCCAATCTATTTAATCCACCGCT
Source organism: Persicaria maculosa (assembly GCA_963922045.1). NCBI lineage: Eukaryota > Viridiplantae > Streptophyta > Magnoliopsida > Caryophyllales > Polygonaceae > Persicaria > Persicaria maculosa. Next base: position 46,238,995 of record OY998269.1, read on the forward strand.
ATACAGACTTTCATAAATTCCTTTCGGATCATATCAATGAAAAATAAAATGCAAAGAAATGTATATATGCTATAAACGACCCACCCTCTCAAAAAAAAATTCAAATGTATGCATAGGACCCGAACCAAGACCCATGAACCATGGACTCAACTCACCCGTTGTCCCATGGATAGTTGGACCCATAGAATTCTGGAACCGTCAGGTTCAATCGGGTTTGAGTCGACCCAAAGACCCGATGCCATCTCTACATTATGCAACAAGACGGATGAAATAATAGATGCACAGGACCACTTGACATATATTCATTATAAATCAAATTAGTCCCCTCTTTTTCTTTTCTTTTTTTTGGGTGAACTGATCGATAAGTACCCTTTTCTTATCACAGATGCATAAATTAAAGTATGTATGCACGTTTGGAATAGAGCTCGATCTCAGTTGCCTCAGCTGTTCAACTAGCGCTAATAATTATATATAATTGTCTGATTATTAAACAGTAACAAATTGGGGATGTAGCTCAGATGGTAGAGCGCTCGCTTAGCATGCGAGAGGTACGGGGATCGATACCCCGCATCTCCACTTTACTTTGATTTTTCATTTTTCCCGCTTTGATTACTGTATTTTTTAAATTTTTGATAACGAGAGCCAAAGCGGGCGTTTGGTCTAGTGGTATGATTCTCGCTTCGGGTGCGAGAGGTCCCGAGTTCGATTCTCGGAACGCCCCCATTTTTTCTCTTTTTTATTAAAAAAATAATCGTTGTTTTGGGGGACTAATTTTATATGTAATTTAATTGATTCTCTAAAATAGGTGGAGTGCCGAATTCGAGTCACTGGAATCGGGACATTTTAAGCATTTTCAGTAACACCCCCTTATTTCTAAACGGAATAATATTGTAAAATCACATTTACTTTCAAAATTTAGTTAAAAAAATTGTTTTGGGGGACTAATTTATTCTCAAAAGTTGGTGGAGCCGTGGAGGGCCGAATTCGATTCACAGGAATCGGGATATTTTAAGGTTTTAAGCGTTTTCATTAAACACGCCCCTAATTTCTAAACCAAATAATATTCTAAAATCACATTTGCTTTCAAAATTTTGGGTAATGACTCACATGACACTGTAGCCATACTATCTTAAATTATACTCCCTCCGTTCGGCAAAACTTGTCGTTTACTATTCACGCACGCTTTTTTAGAATGATAAAAACTATATAAAATATTTATTTTTTAAAATTTTTTTTTTAACAAGTTTGTACTTATTAATAATAACTACAAAATTGTTAAAAAAAATATTTAAAAAAACTAGATATTTTATATAGTTTTTAGCTCCTAAAAAAGCATGCGTGAATTGTAAAACGTTAAGTTTTGCCGAACGGAGGGAGTACTATTTACTCAGAGGTCCATATAAGATGGTTATTTGATCAAAACCACCTATAATAATAGTTAACGATCTTTTTGACCAAAAATAAATAGTTTCACTTAATAGATTTGTAAAACCTTTAAAAGAAAGTTTTTAAAAAAATTTAAATTACAAAACCCATAAATATAGATTATAAAGTCGTTGTCAGCATTATTATAGGTTATAAATTACAACTTTATAAAATATCGATTTGTCTAAACCTATGCTCTTGGGGCATAAGTTTACTTGAATAAAAAAGAAAACTCTAAATGAAAATTGAAAAAGCCTAAAAAAATATTTAAAAACCAGCTACATTGGTGAATCTAATAGAATCTTTTCCAAATTGGCATCTTTAACCTATGCCCATATGAAAACATTGCTCAATAGAACTGTCGTAGATAAAAATGATCAACGAGGATCTACAGTTTTACCATTGTAAATGCAAAACAGGCGGTGGCTGGTAAAACAAGATCATAGAAAGCTTCTACCGTCTGAGGATGGAAACAGAACAAATAGAAAAATCTACGCGTTAAGCGAATGTAGACAATATGTTCTTCTTCAGGGTAAACTCGTCGGCCTTTGCTGGACTTATGGCCTGCACCAAACAAAATGTCAACACACTAATTACACTCATATACCATTCCACAAAGAGTACAGTGCGTAGCAGGCGACTGAGTATAGACATAATAGGAGAAATCAGCTCTTGCTTAACAGATAACAACCTAAGTGCATGTATCTACTAATTCAACACTATATAACTGAAATGAGTTGATTCTTAGTCCAAAAAAATAAAGGTGGGATTGTGTTACCTTATTAAGCATGCGTTCTAGACGCTGGATTTCATTCTTGGCGTAATCAACACCTTTCTCTACACAGCTCTTGGCAGCTTTGACGTAGATCTTACCGTATCTGAAAAAACAAGGTATTCAATAAACAAGACAACCATTCATAATTCATTTTGAGAGGGGGCTCAAGTTGCTATATGACAACATGAATAGCCCAACATGGCAATAGCTTTAAAAAAAAATTAAAATACAACCTTGCAGTGGAGCCCTCAAGCTTGCCAACTTCTTCTTCCATTCGGGTTAAGATAGCCTTTCTTTCATCATTGCTAGCGCTGACAAACTCCTTCACCAAGGTATCCAATGTCGCAACTATTCCAGCCTGTTTTAAGCGAAAGAGGAGAATATAAAGAATCAGGACAAGAATAAATTATAAACTAGCGTTTGGTGTCTAGCTAGAATAGGACTTAATCACTGACTTTTGAAGTAAGCTGCCCCTTTGCATCACGACTGGTGCCGCACTTCTCGTTAAAAAAGTTCACAAAGTCATCCACATCTCGACCACCATCATAATCTTCACCGTCTTTGTTGTTTTTGGGGAAGAATTTCAATGTTGGATACCCACTTACTCCATACCTGCATGATAGCTAGCTCTAGTTAAATCCTGAATATACCCATCTTATTTACTGGATTTCTTTCTGCACATAAGCTGAGTCAATATACATGTGTAAAATGCACAAGTACTATTTCTATTCAATAAGAGGAAACAAGAGGGATAGAAGTTTAAATTATCCCACCTTTGTGCCAAATCTTTGTGTTTGTCAGCATCAACATTTGCAACCACCACTTCTTCCTCCAATTTAAATGATGTGGCAACCTTTTCATAAATCTAGAGAAATGCAAATACAAAAATCAGAAACACTCTTATAGCAACAGCACTGTCCATGGCAACATAAAACACCCTAACCATTTATAGACTTACAGGAGCAAGGGACTTGCAGTGACCACACCTGGAAATGGTTCAAAGAATGATTCAGATAAAAATGAAGGAAACAGAATCGATCAAAATCAACGAATATAAACCCTGATCAGAAGGGTGGTTATTTGAGCTCATCCTCTCTCGAAAAAAAAAATCCAGAAATCTATACTTGTAATCCATAGCCAAACAGAAACAATCAATCTAAAGATCCATCATTACCATGGTGCATAAAACTCGACAAGAACATTCTTTGATTTATCCAGAACAACCTCATCAAAGTTATCTGGAGTCAGCACCACTACATTTGATGGAACAGAAGCAATCTTTACATTGGTCCCTGAAATAAGAGAATTCAACAGCCAAAAAGAACTGATCATATATCCATGATGCAAATAAAAGGAGGTATTTATAAAAGAGAACAAAGCATCAATTAGAATCACTTCAATTGAACGCATTGCTTGTGTAATATATTCTAACTATAAAGTGCATTTACCAGCTCACAAATAATACACGGATTTAAACAATCCATAATGAAGTTGAAATTGTTTAAATCCTGGTAGTCAGTAGCATATTTGAACAGAACTCTTTTGTATAACAATGAGTAAACAATCTAAAGTACAAAGCAGAGAAGAAATACTATTTGGTAAACTTTTGTAGTCCATCTGTTATAAACACTCCAAGGAAGTCTTTGTATAACATTGAGTAAACAATCTAAAGTTCAAAGAAGAGAAGAAATACTATTTGGTAACCTTTTGTGGTCCATCTGTCATAAACACTCCAAGGTACCTTTTTTCATCAAATATCACACATCCACCACCACCAACAAAAGAGCACCATCAGCAATTTTGTTTTAAAATAATAGCAGAATGGATTAAAATGTGCAATGTCAGGGTTCTACATTTGTTAGGCGAACCACAAAGGTCAGGTTTTCCAAAAAAAAATCATGAGATTTTACAACTGCTATAAATGAATTCGCAAGACAACAATCAAGAATATACAAACTTCTAGAAGCACTTGATTAAATTATAACTACCATACCTGCTTCATTATTCACAAACTCGGTAAGAGACTCAGCTGTACGTGCACCTTCATATCTAACAGCCAAAGAAATTTTGCAAAATATTAGGTACATAGTCATAGACTCATAGTGCAGCATTACAAATCTGTTACAGGCACGTCTACTTACTTCTTAGGCTCCAAAGTCCCCTTGGGAAACCATTTAATCGTGGGGTATCCAGTAACCTCAAACTTGCTGCAGAGACTTTTTTGGTCATCGCAGTCTACCTGCAGAATCGGCATCATGTTCAATAGAAGCCAGTAAAGAGGTACAAAAACACAATCAAATCCAAATGGCAAAAAATTAAATAAAACAAAGAGAACGGGCAACCTCTGCACTATAGAAACTTTTAAATCCAAGTATCTACGTCCAGGATATCTCATAGTTCAGTCAGAATACTTTTGCAGTTTTGTTATCCCTCATAACTTTCCAAGATTAAATACATTCACAAATCACAAGTAACCTTATCATTTCAAATGTCCATAGTTGGGTCACTAGGGCACATATTGACAATGCAAGTGCGATGAGTCAAATAGTATGACATACTGCCTAGGAGAAACACCAAGCGTCATGTTTCCTTGAGCTAAGCGCCTAAGCATAAAATATTAGAATTTCCTAAGAAATTAAGATTACTATTTATCATATGCTTGTCTTGCACATCTTAAGAAGACAACACCACACCATGACTAATTTCTTTAAGTCATGTTGCTTGTTTTACCTTGTCTGGGAAACTTTTAACATCAAAGAATATGTGATATTTTCCACATTTAAAAGTATATTGGTTATAAAAATAAGAAACAGAACATATATGTAATTGCATAAATCATTAACCTTTCCAATCAAAACAGATTTTGCTTTCTTGAAGCTTGAAGCCAGCTTCTCATATTCTGGAGCAAGCTTCTTACAGTGCCCACACCTATTAAAAAGAAACAAGATTAACTTTAGTGCACGCTGTGACCATGACAGTTCAAGAGCAATCATCAAAACAGGTGTGATAGCATGGAGACTTGAAGAGATTGGCATCTACAATTTGAGATGCAGCTCATAAAAAACCAAAAACTAAGGTTACGTTGCAAAATCAAAGCTAACTAAGGTTATGTAATGCTTTCCTATTCCATTTTCAGGCGAAATATCAGGGGAAATGACACCAACTATCCAAATCTCCTAAATGTAAAGTTCATGCTTGGATACGGAAGGAAACTCTACCATCTCAATCGGAATTCCCTAAATTCGTTATGTCACTTACTGCAGATTTAAGAACAACGCAAAGGAACGTAAATGTAAATCAAATCCGGTCTATTTAGTTAGACGATTTCAAAACAACAACTCATGGAGAGCGATTATCCAATCAAAGAATACAAATCTATTTCAAAACCGATTAGAAACGAGTATTTCCATCCCGTTTCTCCCAAATCTCAATAGTAAACACAACAATAACAAAAACTTAGTATGGAGAATTGAATGAGACTATGAGAGAGAAAGACAGATTACCAAGGAGCATAGAACTCGACGAGGGCGGCGCGATCTTGACCGACCTCTTGGTCAAAGTTTCCTTCGGTTAAAACGACGACGTCATCCGCGAGGACGGAGGAGAAAAGGAGAAGAGCTAGGGTTCCAATGGCAAACAAGATCCGCGATCGCGCCATTTTTCGCTGGAGCTATGAATTTTCTGAGGGGGGAACACTGAACGAGGTCACTGAAGATGAACGAGCCTCAGCTGCCGGGGTACAATAAGAGATGAGATGAAGTGGTACGAGTGGGAGAGGGGTTGAAGTTTGACCCGCTCTCGAGCTTTTTTTTTTTTTTTTTAAATACAGTTAATAATTTGGAAGAGCCTGATCTATGTTACTTGTTCCAAAAAAAGTGAAATCGCTCACCCGGGCGCTCCAGTCCGAAGGGAATTGTGAGATGAGGTAAATCATGGTAACTCAACCGACCACACGGAGCCCCTCATTAGAGGGGCTCCCACACTGCCGCCGGTGAGATTCGATCCTTGGTCTCTTGTTTCAAATGTCACCCCTGTGACCAGTTGAGCTAAACTCATGCGGGCTCCTGATCTCTGTTACTCGTATCATGGACTGACACACTCGAAGCCTGTGCAGTACGCCTATTTACGAATCACGAGTTGCCAGCCTTACACGACCGACATTGCTGCTTTCGCTTGTTTTAGCCTCATCAGGAGAGCAGCTTCAACCGTTGGGGATTAGAGAGTCTTCCAAAAGTTAAGTGGAAGCTAGTGGTGAATGGTGTACCCACGAAACAAAGACTAGTCGAAAAAAAGTGTTGTTGTTCCCATGCCTTATGTTTTTTGTAATCACACGGCCGAAGATTCAGAACATCTATTCACAAGTTGCAACCCCTTGGTTTAGATGGTTACTAAAATTGACAGTTAGATTGGACAAATTATTCGAACAACAAACACATCAAGACGGACAATAAGGCAAACTACAAATGACATGTTTTATAAACCTAACAAGCAACATAAATCCTCTCTATACACAATGTGGTGGGGTATGTGGACAATGAGAAACAAAATAGTATTTAACGATGGTAACTATGCAAACACAACGACACAGGAAGGCAAGAAGCATACCTACGACAACTACGAGATGCCAAATTAGTATTTTGGGAAGATATGGAAATGGCTGCTTCCCGATAACAATTAACAACCAATAACTAGACGAAAGAAAAATAACAAATGGAAAAACCTGGACAAAATACTTTCAAGATCAACTTTGACGGATCCAAAATTCCCTCTTGGTCGGCTACAGCTGGCTTTGTCATTTGCAATCATGTCATCGAGGTGGTGTTGTCTGGCTTTATGTATTGCGATAACGTCTCTCCACTTGGGCCTTCTCGCGGCTCGAGATATCGGTATGTAATGCATCGAAGTAGAGGGTGATAGTCTCACAGTGGTTAAGGTCATCAGTGGCTCTTGGCACTGTCTTTGGGAGATCGAAATGATTGTCACAGACGTCTTGATCCTGCTCGAGCAATTTGAGTGGGTAGTCTGTTGTAATGTTTTTAGAGAAATCAATCGAGTAACAGATAAGGTAGCTCATCTCTGACATTCTGTAGACCATGGGGCTCTTACCTCTCCTCTGGAGTTCTATCCCTCGTTCGAATGGACACCATTGGGTAGTGTCGGATCTTAGTGATGTATCAGCAGGACCTGATAGTCACACTACCCAAAACCTTGCCTTGTACATTTTTAAAAAAAAATCTCATTCACAAAGCACTTGACAGCTACTCGGTTCATCGTACTGTGCTCCAAACCCTCTTTGATGAGGTGAGAATACCCTGACAGCTCCTCGGTACTCTTTGATGAGTTATGGACTCTCTTTGATGAGTTTTGGACCGAGGGGGTGCTACAATAGGACCCCATTATGGCCCATCATATGTAACCCATCAAATATATTTTTTCAAGGCCCATCTCATGTATGTAGTACAACTTTTAGAATCTTTCTATAGGTGCACTAGGGTGACAACACCTGGCCTCACAACATGGCTTGTTTCTAGGGTTATACTATATACTAGTTTTATTACTCGTCCGTTTTGCGATTTTTAAATAAATTTTATTATATAAAACATCTTTGAATTAATATAAATTACTACTCCATATAAAGTTGGATATTTATTAAAATAAGTGGGATCGTTAATTGATTTGTCAAAATTATATTGGCTTATTAATTGATATAGATAAAAAAAGATAATACCATATTAATTCAGAATATGACACGTATTGCGCTTCTTTTTAATAAATTATATTTTATTATATTAAAATTATATTTTATATTTTATTAAATTTTATGTGAAGATTAAAATAGTTTGTGTAAAATTTTTAATAAAAATTTTCAAGCAACCATAAATCAACTTAAAACATAAAAAGATCATGCAAAATAACTTAAAGTATAAAAAGATTTCCTAATCCGTTTGTTACTAAATTATTGATTAAGAATAATAATCATTATGCAAAATTTCATCCTTATTTTAAATAAATAAATAATTCAATAATTAATCAATAGGAATTTTAGTTAACGACATGCATATTGATCATATTCAATTTTTTAAGAAATGCATCATATTTATATAAAATAAATGAAGATAAGTTTTGCCAAATTTAAATATAAAAATGGTTAAATATATTTCCACTATTTTTATATAAAAAAAAACTAATTGGATATGGTACATATATATATTTTGTAAAATGTACGTTGTTTGAGATGGGTTACTAAAAGACTGCTTATATATTTTGATTTAAAAAAAAGACTGATTATATATTCTGTAAAATATTTTTCATGATTGAAAATCATCTTAAATACCATCAAGGATTATACAACTTTGTTTTGTAGCATGTATAAAATAATTTTATTAATCAATATATAATAGCAAAGTAATGAATCTTAAAAATAAATGACAATTTAAATGCATGTATAATAAAAAAAAACTAATTAAGATATAAGGTTATATTGGATAGATAATTTGATCTAAAAAGATAAGCTTTTTACTAATTATATTGACTTATTAATTGATGTGGCTAAAAAAATAATACCAATTTAATCTAGAATATGACATGTAAGCAATAATAATCCCGCTTTAATCCAGAAAATTCCGTTAATGCGAAATCGCACCAAATGCCGTTTTCGGCCTCTGTTTTAGTATTTTATATAGATTTTGGTATATAAACATGTACGGAGTAATTGCATTACTAGAACTAGAAGTAATGAAAATGTGAGCCACCCTTACCTCACTGTTTTTTTTATTAGTAAAAAAATTGAAATATCATATATATAAATCTGATAAAACGAGAGGGCATAAAAAACGTCAGACGGACAAACCGTCAAAGATATAATGGGCAATCATAACAACCCATAATCAAATAAACCAACTAAGACAAAATGAAAAAAATAACCCTAAAAAAGCCTAAGAGCCAAGTAGAAACCTCACTGTTTCTTTAATACTACTTTTGTCTTTTTACTTTTTTGACACATTTTTTTTTAGAGATGAGAATTGTATAAAAAATATATATATTTAATAATTACAAACTTATTAATACTCCTTCCTATCATAAATATAAGTTTTATACTTTTATACACGTACTTTAGGAAGTTAAAAACTATACTCCCTACGTTGCAAAATATAAGGGCGTTTACTATTTGGCACGTTTTTTAACGAGCTAAAAACTCCATGGAATATTAATTTTTTATTAAATTTTTTTACATAGTATAACAATATGTATAATACTATATAAAAAATTTAATAAAAAATTAATATTCCATGGAGTTTTTAGCTCGTTAAAAAACGTGCCAAATAGTAAACGCCCTTATATTTTGCAACGGATGGAGTATAATTTTTTTTACAATTTAGGAGTATATTGTAAACAAAATATTTTATATAATTTTTATCTTCTTAAACTACGTGTACAAAAGAAAAAAGTCTTACATTTATGATTGGAGAGAGTAACAAGTTTGTAATTATTAAAAATATAATAATATAAAAGTTGATATTTTATACTACATCCATTCGCCAAAACATGTCGTTTTATTATTCACACATGCTTTTTTAGGAGATAAAAATTATATCTAGTTTTTTATAATTTTTTAAATAAATTTATAGTTACTATTAATAAGTACAAACTTGTTAAATTCCTTTTATAACAAGATAGATATTTTATATTTTTTTATTATCCTAAAGAAGCGTGTATAAATAGTACTCCCTCTGTTGCATAATAAAATTCATTTGACTTTTCGACACACATTTTAAAGAGGTAAAAAATATATTAGTATTTTTTTAATGAATTTGTTTTTATAAGTTCATATTTATGACTAACATGTACGAAATTATTTAAAAAAAAAGATAAAAAATATATATTTTATAGTATTTTTAACTCCTTAAAAAGTGTGCACAAAAAGACAAACGACATTTAATTTGAAACAGATGAAGTTACCGAATATTTTGTCAAACGGATGAAATATATTTTTTAACTCCTAAAAAACGTGTTAAAAAAGTTAGACGGATTGACGAGATCAAGACGTTTTGTTTTTTGTTTGTTTCTCAAATCTTACCAAGATTGGGTACAGAATTTGTAGAATTTATGTCCACCCCTATCAAAATATCAAAATATATCATTCAAGCCGGATAAAATTCTTCCTAATTTCTCTATGTATACATACTCCGGAATACATGGTTGCATATAAAGTTGTCAAATTCATTAGTTGACCTGTCCATTCTAAACACAAGTGGAGTACAATAAATTCATACAGCAAATGCCCAAACCTGTAGTTTACCCATAAATTGAGTTGTGCACATTCGCATCAACATTGTTCAGTAGCTGTGTCAGATTTGCTACATACATGTTATCACAACTGAACCACCAAATGGGATTCTGACCATAAATCCAGTGCTATAAAAATGCACCTCTCTCAGGGCATAAATTTCCCATTGCTCATTCAAAGCCCTAAAAACATTGCAAGAAATTTTAACATCTACTTCAAATCATCTAGATACCGACTATAAAATAGACCATGGTTATATTTGCACAATCATGCACATGAAATGTTACCTACTGTATAGTATGAAAATGAGATTTGACAAGACTACATGTTAGAACAAACACTACTACAACTCTGCAGCACATATACAAAGCGTGGGTCATGCATTGTTATGGCCATTGCTGTATCAATTGCAATTGCAATTGTAATTGTAGGGTCACCTCCTACAGTTCTACCCACCACCTAACATCTTCTGTCAAACTACATGTGCACCAAAATAATTCATCCAAGAAGCTGCAACAATCCAATGCCTAAAGAAATTTTGCATTGTACGGTTTTAATCTCCTGGTGTTCTCAAGGAAATCAACAGTGCTAAAGTTTTCCCCAAAAAGCTATGAAATCATCTTTCACTTTCAGCCAAAATGAAAGAGGAAAACGCCCAATGTCGTGATTTTCAGATACGCTTTAGATGACGATTAAAGGACTTGAAAGCTTAAAGAGACAGATATTTAATTAGAAGAATCTATACAAGAACCTCTAGTTGTAATTTAATGGCCCATAAACAAGATCTGGTAGGTATTTGGCTACTTGTTTTTTTACTTTTACCTTGAAGAAACGGGGTTCAGAGCTCGAGCGAACCCGTTCATGGCGCCGTAGCTCTTGGAGCTGAATCCCAAGCATCCAAGAAGGCCTTGTCTGTAAGGTAAGAATGTCTTCTTCCTCATCTCCTCCGCCTGCGCTCTGTTCGCCGTGTAATGCAGCTCGTGTGCCGAAAGCGGGACTCTCCTCTTCCCTAAGCCGTTCGTCGGCTTTGCTGCCGGCGCCGGTGATTTCTTGACCGCCTCTTTGCCAGATTTCTTCGGCTTCTGAGTTGAATTTGTGGATGGATCGCTCTCTCCTCCTACCTTCTCCTTCTGATTATTCGCCGACTGAGGCGTTGAAGATTTCTTCTCCTTTGCCGGAGAAAAGGAGATGTTCGTCCAGAACTTGTGGTTGCTTCTTCCTTCGCTTTTGCTCCTCAGGAAATCCTTCAGGAACACCCAGCGCTTTGAGCTTCTCCCGGCCGATGAGCACCTCGAAGAGCTCGCGGACGCAGACGGCGTCGTTTCGTTCGATGCAGTCTCATTCTCCTCAGCAGCGCCTTTGCCATCGCCATCGCCATTGCTCTGAGCTTTCATCTTCGACAGCTGGCCGAGGCGCTCCTCTTCCACGCCTTCCTCTCCATTTACGGACACCTCGCACCAATCAAAAGGCACCGTGTTCCTCAACGGCGACAGAGATCTGGTTCTCCGCCGGACAGATTTGTCGCGCAATCGCAAATCCCTAGACCTCCGAAACACGTCTTCGCTATTGCGATCGAGAACCTTACCTTCCGCTACTCCCGCTCCCTTGCTGTAATCGTCATTCTCGTCCGATTCGGCCACGTCCATAAACGGAGCCAAAACCTGCGGCCTCTGGAGATGCGTGGAGAGCTTCATCGGCCGGATCTGACCGTTAAGGAAGAGCTCGTCAGCCGAGGACATAGATCCGATCTCCGCAGTCGCCGCCGATGAGTCCTTGCAGCTCGCACCATACCTCGCCGAGAAATCGAACTCGAACGATCCAGAGCCACACGCTCCCACCTCCGAAACCTCCGAAGGCGACTGCATAAACCCCGACGACATCGTCGTCGAGAGCATGAAATGCATAGGACTCGCCGGCGCGCTGTAGAAGTATCCACCGCCTCCTCCTCCTCCTCCGCCGTCGAAAGGCCGGCCGGGGCTTGAGGGAGCACTTACATACGGAGTAGAGCAATTACTATCAACGTAGTACGAGTCATCGGAAGTAAAGAAATTACCGGCGGAGTCTGCGGCGGCCACAGCATTCGCCGGAGCGTGAAGTTGCGGAAGGCCTCCGGTTGCCGAATCGGCAGGGTTGCGTTGGAATTCGATGTCCTCCATGGTTTTCAGTGGTGGTTGGAAAGCGTGGGAAATGGTTACTAAGGAGGTTTTTTTTTTAATAAAAAAAAAATCTCCCTTTCGCTGTGCAACTGTAAACGAGGAAGAGAGGGGACGGGGAGAAGAACTGGAGAGTGAGGAGGGAGAGATGGATTTAATAAGAGATGGAGGGTGAGAAATGGGGCTTACACTTTGGAGTTAATTACGGCGTATGCCACTCTTTAATTTTTCTACAATTATTCAAGCAAAGTGGATTGATATCTGGAAATTGATTTGACTTTTACCACCAAATAAAACTACTCCGTATGTAGATTCGAGTTTGACAATTTGAACTGAAATTAGAGGTGATGGATTTTTGCTAAAGCTAGTTAGAGGTGATAGTTATGAGAACTTGTGACGACATGAGTTACTTTTACGTCATCTTTTTTGTACTAATTCAGTGCTTTGGAGTAACGTAAATAAATTTTGAGAATCGGAATGGTTGAATTGAAGTTGAACCATTTGAAGCTATTAATCCCATCATATGTTAAAATATGTCATTTTAATTACATTTATAATTAAAAAAACTAATATAATATTACTACTAATTAAAACTTGAGGTTTTATATTTGAGGTGTTAAAAATTATATAAAATATTTACTTTTTAATTTTTTTAAAAAATAATTTCATACTTATTACTATTAAGTAGTTTTTTTAATAGTAGTTTTTTTATTATGTAAAAATTTGAGTTCAGATATAACTGAAACTTCGAGGGTCGACCAAGTCAGCAGACGGAGAACCGTCTAAACAAATATAAAATACAAAAAACAACAAAAAGTGCAAACTCGGGCAAAAGCACCCTACAAGAGCGAAACCAAGCAGACCTAAACCTAACGTGATGTGGACGAACCGACGGACGAAGTCAAGCCCCACTCTGCAGTAGAACCGCAAGCCAGCGATACAATAGAATCCAATCATCCTGTGGGCAGTGACGACGATCCCCAGGGAAGCAGTCAACCCGAGAGATTGAGACGTCCCGAAACACACTACCTCGATTCTAGCCTATCCCGACTCCAACAACCAGAACCCGATCACCGGAAAAAACAGCGTAGCCACGCCAAAGCAAAGCATCAACCGCCTGAGTAGAAATCACATAGAAACCCTACCGAGATTTTGGTCAACCCTTTCGGGATTCTTAAGACACGCCCTTCCGTGCGGGGTTTTGAGCCCTTGCAATAATTTGTTGTGATCCTTTCGGGATTTGTAATGTTCACATATGTAAAAATATACGAAACGGTTTTTTTTTTCTTTCATCATCCTTGGGCAGGATGGGCCCAATACAAGCGCAAAGGGCCTAAATGAAATCGGGTCCAATTTGCAAGCAAGGTTCATCCGAATAAAACCCTTAACGTGTTGGTCAGAGCGACGCCGAGGCAGCCACTTAACAGTAGAGGAGCGCCTCGACAACCGGCGATGACCCAAGCCATAAAAAAGAACCGAGAAGCGCCTGAACAAGCAAGACCCGAGCCAGCGCTAACGCTAGTCCGGATAAGGAACCGACCTCGGCGAAACCAAACGACGACGTGATAGGCCAAAAGGGGAGGGAAGAAGACTCGACAGTGAGATGAACACCAATCTCCGGTCGAGGAGGCCGAAAAGTAGCGTCCAGGCCAACTAGAAGGCTCGCAAGAGCGAAAGAGGCTGGGAACGAAGTCTAGGAGGAATAGGCCACCAGGGTGCAGGAAAGCCATTGCCCGAAAACGATGGCGAGGGGACCAAGCCAGCACCGATGACACCACCGCCACCGCCACCGACGGACAAATCAGAGAGAAGCCAACCGAAACAGCCAAACCAAAGGTAATGACGAGGGTGAATTTGCACAAATCAGACCGCCAACATCAGATTTGGGGGAAGGAAATACAAATTGATGAAAGCCCCAAAATAATTTGGGGTTTCTAATGAAAATCAGATATTGAATATCAGGGCTAGGGTGAGAACCGATAATACACCGGAGTTGGGAACACCAAGGGGATGTTCTTCGTCGCCCAGAAGAAGGGAATAGGGAGGCGAAGAGGGTGAACAACCCCACAGACATGGATCCGGCGAGATGAGTTTATGACCTCCGAGGTGGTGCTCGTAGCCTCCGAAGAGGGGTTCATCACCTCCGAAGAGGTGGTTTCCAGCCTCAGAAGAGGGGTTACGTTCAAGACAATCTTCACGGGCTAGGCGGAGCCGGGCTGGTGGTTGGCAAAATGGTTGTTCTAGGTTGGTGTCGGCACCCTCTCTCTAGAAATCTAGAGAGATGAGGGAGTGTTTTTACCATGTCACCACCAATTTTTTTTATTACTATTAAATATGAATTTATAAAAATAAATGTTAAAAAAAGTTAATATTTTATATAGTTTTTATCATTATAGAAAAGCGTGCATGAATAGTAAACGATGAGTTTTAATTAATTGATGGAGTATTATTTTTTATACTAATTTTTTATTTTATCTAAAACAACAATAAAATTCAAAATACCTTACTTTATCAAAACTTATCTCTAATAATCCATTAATTATTACAAGCTTGTTGTCATAAAATAAAACCCAAAATTTTTAAAATAGCATATTTTTTTAATAAATTAATTTTATAAAATACAATTTTTTACATTTATTTTTGTGTGGTATAAACAACTTCATCAGTAAAGTTGAGGACAATTTTAATAGGATCAAAGTCATCAAATCTCTAGATTTCATTGGAATAGTATCTTGAATTCATATTTTTTTTAATAAGAATTGGTCATTTGTCAACCGAGAGCATCTTTGTAAATGAAGTCCAAAAGATCTTAATGGTCTTGGATATGGACTTCGTTAACGTGGTGACTTAGGTATGCAATCTTATTTGTCACCATATTTCCTACACCTAACACATGAGAATTTGTCTGAAAGGATCCTAGGTGAATAAGGGTATCAAATATGATTATCTCAATTTCATAGGGATGTTTTCATAATTCTTTGAGGTAATTGATGATAGTGAGGATGTCCTCCTCAATTTCACCTCGATTTCAATTTGATTGAATCATATCTATTTTACAGACTGAATACCTTTTAGAAGAGCAATTGCTTCGGTTTTCAAGGGTAAATACCCACATTTTCCATATTATATAAGTATATTATTCCTTGACTCATTTGCAATTGTGAAAACCAAATGTGATTTCTTCTGAAACAAGGGATGAGATGTCGAAATTTAGTTTAACACGTCCTTTTCTTGGCTATTGTCATCTTATTGATCTCTTACTTTTCTTTTCTAGCAAATGATATGTCTAATGATCGAGGTATTCTTCTTTCTGATCTTGAAACCTCTTTGTCTTACCCCACTTGGAATGTTGTCTGTATGAATTTTGTAATGTATTAGGGTGATGGCGGATGATGTTGGTAAAAAATGATTTTATTTCGCACTTGCCAAATGCAACACCAAACCATCACCGGAGTCTCTTTTTCTTCTTTTCATAGTCTCGTCCGGCCAAGTTCTCCCATCAGATCTTCTATATTACTTATTAGGGAAAATTACAGAAAACCACCCTTTAAATATGAGTGTTTTCACTTAACCACCCCTTAAATTCAAAATTACAGAAAACCACCCTTTAAATGGTATTTGTTTACAACTCACCACCCATTCAACTATTTTCGTTACTTTATCATTAAATTTATTAAATTTTAATATTATTAAACTCAAAATTGATTGTAAATATATTCAAATTTTGAATTTAAGGGCCCAATTATATTTTAGGTATCATTGTATTTATTTTTAAAAAATAATAATCAATAAAGTCTAGAATTATTATCTTAATTTATGTTTGAAAATGTTTATAAATTTTTAAAACATTATGTAAATTACTCTTATTTAAAATATAAATAAATAAGAGTCATTTCCATAATATTTTAAAATTTATAAACATTTTCAACCATAAATTAAGATAATAAATCTAGACTATATTAATTATTATTATTTTTTAAAATATATAAAATAATCCCTAAAATATGATTGAGCCCTTAAATTCAAAATATGAATATATTTACAATCAAATTTGATTTTAAAAATATTAAAATATAATATATATATAATGATAAATTAAAGAAAATAGTTGAATGGGTGGTGAGTTGTAAACAAATACCATTTAAAGGGTGGTTTTCTGTAATTTTAAATTTAAGGGGTGGTTAAGTGAAAACACCCATATTTAAAGGGTGGTTTTCTGTAATTTTGCCTACTTATTACTTATGTAGTTATGCATGTTTTAAAGACGATTAAAAAAGGGTGTTGCTATATACACCGCAAATCCGGATTAAGGATTTGCACGTCCTTAGGGACGTGCAAGTCTGGGACTATGCACGTCCACTAGCAAAGGCTTGCACGTCCTTAACAACGTTCTTGCACGTCGTTAAGGACGTGCAATACTTGCACGTTGTTAAGGACGTGCAAACCCTAGTAGGGTTTTAGGGTTTAGGGTTTAGGAATTCCGAGGGTTTTGTAATGTTAATTGATAAAATTGAAGTGTTAGCTAGTGGAGTTGAAGGATTTCGGGTAAAATTAAATAGAAAACAATATTTGTTAAGGTTTTCATTCGGATAATTCGCTCAAGACGTTGTCGTCATCCGGATGCCGTCTGAATTCGTAGTAGTACCCTCTTTCCCGCAGATGGTGCAAGGTATCCTGGGTCATCGTCCGACTACCTCTTTCTTCGGCGACCATCATGGAGAGCGTGTTGGTAAGGCTCTTCCTTGATGTGACGCTGGTCTCATCCAACTGCCTCAATCCGTACCCAATGGATTTTGGAGGAGTGCCAATTTCCTTCATCCACCTGGCCATCTTCTTTTCCCCCTCTGTCATCTGTCCGGCGATGGCGTGACACTTCAAGATCGTTGGAAGCCCATGGTTATGAACACCGTGGGTTACCGTCATAACCCAGTGACCCGGCGGAGCTTCGTGTCCGTGTAGAGAGAATGGACAACCATTTATCTTCGACTGCGTGCTCCGGAGCTTCCGCCCGCGTGGTCGGTACTCCCCATACTGCTCGCAAGCAAGACAAACCCCGCCTGGACGATTCGACGCCCCCGTCCAAGACCGCTTGATTACTAAAATCATGCAGTGTCTCCGACCCAAGTCCTTGAAATGCGTAACCATTTCGTCACGGTCATTCCAAACCCTTGGGTCCGAGAACTCAGGTGTAAAGTCTCGAAACTGTATTAACATTAGTGGAATATGAACAAAACGGAAGGAATACGCAATATATTCACTATACGAAACGTATTCGTACCTCGGAAACTTGGAGATGAGGATTGCTTTGCGGCTCGGCCATAACGATTCTAACGGTGAATGAATATATCGACACAAGTCGGACTTTGTTTTGGAGTGCGGAATGAATCCACAGTAGGATCTCTCCACACCTGATACGCGCGGTGATGTCTGTAAGACAGAAGCAGCTCTCCCGGCGGCAATAAAGGGTCAACCTGCACAGCCGGGGCGGCTGCCTGCGCAGGTATGGGCTCGGGCTCTACCTGTGGGCCCCCCTGGCCCTGAGCCTGAGCCTGCCCCTCTTGACCGTCGACAGCCTCCTCAACGACGTCAGGGATCACATCATCTGCAGAGGCCAAGGAGATCGTCGCTGGGGTGGGGGAGGTCGAAGGCTCGGCCTCCTGGGTGCCGGATGTAGAAGCCTCTGCAACGGCTGAAGTAGAAGTCTCCGGAACGGCTGAAGTAGATGCCTCCGGGATGGTGGGTGGAACACGAGTAGGCGGTCTACCCATGTCGCCCCGTCGCCCAACGACTACGTCAGTAATGCAGCTACTCAAAACATCAGCGGTCTCCAAAGAAGGCTGCAACCCCATCATCGCATCGCCAGAAGGATCCCAAGCTGGCAGACCCTTCCAGAAGCTGTCGTGCTCGTCGGCCGGGGGGGTACCCATCGACTGCTGGTACCGCTCTGCAGACGCAAGCAGATCGTCGACTGTGGCTGTCGGAATGTCGGGTACCGTCTCCTCTGGAATCTGGCTGACCGCTGCCCGGCCGGCGATCGTAACAGGCCGGAGGGTACCATCACCCCTCATGAGCCTCCCTGCCTGTTATTATGAAATTTAATGTTTTTATTGTCTTTCATTTATAATTTATTTGTATGTAGTTTAATATATTTTAATATATTTTAATATATTTTAATATTTTTATTTTAATTTATTTTAATGTCTTTTAATATATTTTAATATGTTTTAATATCTTGTAATATATATTAATCATTTTTATTGTTTTTCCATTAAAACTATCAAAATGTACAAACTATATAATATCTATCAAACTATATACTAAAACTATAAGATCTATTTTTTTATTGTTTTTCAATTAGAATTTATTTGTATGTAGTTTAATATATTTTCATATATTTTAATGTTTTTATTTTCATTTATTTTAATGTCTTTTATTATATTTTAATATATTATAATATCTTGTCATGTATATTAATCGTTTTTATTGTTTTTACATTAAAACTATCAAACTATATACTAAAATAATCTATCAAATTATATTATAAAACTATATTAAAATATAAACTATATTATAAAACTATAAAAATAAATCAAACAATTTAAATAAATCAAAAACATACCGGTGGGGTCGGGACCGGCGAAACCTCTACAGACCGCCGCTTCCGCGGCGGTAATAGGTCCGCCTCCACTACTCCGTCGCCATCACCACCACCACCACTACCGGACGCCGCCGCCGCTGCTCCACCACCACCACCGTCACCATCACCACCCTCCTCAACCTCCATGGGCGCCACCCCACCACCACCCCCGGCCACCTGCTCCACCGCCACCCCCTCCCCCAGTGCTCCACCCCCACCACCACCCTCCTCAGCCACCGGCTCCACCACCACCTCTCTCTCCGGCTCCATCTCTCTCTGTCTCGATCTCTTCCTCTCTCTCTCACTCCGGCGAAGATCTATCTCTCACACTCCGGCGAAGACGAAGACTCTCTCTCGACTCTCTGGCAATGAAGACGAAGGAAGGAAGACGAAGAGGCACGTCCTCTTCGTCTTTTGTAGACGGGCTTGCACGTCCTTAAGGATGTGCAAGCCCGTCCTTAAGACCGTGCACTTTGCACGTCCTTAAGGACATGCAAGCCCGTCCCTGAGGACGTGCAAGCACGTTTTAAAAAAAAATTAAAAACGTGCTTGCACGTCCGGGCTCGGGTGGCTGTATAATACCTTGCACGTCCTTAAGGACGTGCAAGCACATCGTTAAGGACGTGCATGCACGTCCTTAAGGACGTGCATGCACGTCCTTAAGGACGTGGGGATTTGCGGTGTATATAGCCGGAACGTTAAAAAAATTTATTTGTAACATGTCAACTCTTTTTTTTTATCATTTTTTAAAAAGTAAGTAAATGCTATTTAAAAACAAAGGAGAGAGTAATGTATTTTTTTTATCAAGAGTTTATAAAAAAATATATTTTTTTAAATATTAATAATAAGTATGCAATTATTAAAAAATATTAAAATTTTAATATTAATAATAAGTATGCAATTATGAAAAAAATATTAAAATGTCATGTTTTAATTAAAAATAAGTATACAATTATTAAAAATAAGTATGCAATTATTAAAAATTAGTATGCAATTATTAAAAAAATATTTAAAAATTTATATTTTATATAATTTTTAACACCTAAAAAAAGTACATAAATAATAAAACTTAAATTTTTTAATTAGCGGAGGGAGTACTGCATATAAAATATCAAATTTTATACTCCCTCTGTTAATTAAAATTTGTCGTCTACTATTCATGCATTCTTTTTTAGAATGATAAAAACTATATGAAATATTAACTTTTTTTAAAATTTGTTTTTATAAATTCATACTTAATAGTAACAAGTGAAATTATTAAAAAAAATATATTAAAAAGTTAATATTTTATATAGTTTTTAATACCTCAAAAAGCGTGCCTGAGTAGTAAAACATTAAGTTTTAATTAATTGAGGGAGTATTTTTTAAAATATAATTTTATACTTAGTAATGTATAAAATAATTTTAAGAAATGAATTACAAAACATTGTTATTTTATACTCCGTATAATTTTATACAATACGTAGTATTAAAAAATATTGTCCGCATGGGTTTAGCTCAACTGGTCACAGGAGTGACATTTGGAACAAGAGACCAAGGATCGAGTCTCACCAGCGGCAGTGTGGGAGCAACCTCTCAAATGAGGGGTTCCTTGTGCGCAGTGGGCACTGGTCTTGATCTCTATGGTCGGTTGAGTCACCATGATTTACCTCCTCTCACAATTCCCTTCGGGCTGGGGTGAGGGGCGCTCGGGGTGAGCGATTTCACCTTTTTTGAACAAAAAATATTGTTTTTTAAATGGATGGTGGACATTTTAATAGTTTTAAATTTAATGGATAAATTAGGGGAGAGGAGTAGCACCTAGTCACCTACTCCTTGTGGCTAGTAGCTGCAACCCTAGGCCTACGAACTACCCTGTGATATGCCTTCCCTTTTATACTCCTCTACTTCTCATTGGCCAACCTATATGGTTGATGGATTTTGGGCCGTTGATCAGAGAAACAAAAGGGCAAATGGTAAATCAACGGCTAAGATGTGAAGGTGTAGGCGGTTATTGATGGGAGTGAGAGTAGAGGAAACGGGAACATTGCACGTGACATCACTGCACAGTGGAAGGGGAACGTGCCTCCCGCGCTTTATCTATTACAGTACTCTATTACTCACTTTTCCAAAATAAAACAAAATTACATCAATGATTTTATGAATATTTTCATCCGTTCGATAAAAATATATTAAATTTTAATTTTTTTTTTTTTGAAAAATATATACGGTATATATTTTTGTATAGTTTTTTCTTTGTATATAAATAATAGAGTGACATGTTTAGATTAACAAATGGAGTATTATTTTAGAGTTTTTTGTTTAAGAAAAAATATCATTTTATTTCTTTTAACATTTACTTTATAGAAATGATCAACAAAGTTAAATTAGGGTATGATAAAGTGTATATGTATATATTCGTTCTCTTAAAAAATGTTTTTTTATTTTTTTTTATTAAGCAAAAGTGATTTGTTTCAGTGGATGAAAGAAGTAAGTTTTTTTTTAAAACTTGTGTGTTAACGGTGCACATTTGAAATTCAAAAAATGAAATAAAACTGTAGTTTTTATACTTCATCTCTTCGCACAAATAAATTATAAATAAATTATTCTATCCTTGTTTATTATAATACTTTTTTATTTTATCGAAAAGCACAACTAACAACTCACTAATTATTACAATAGCATTTTCATAAAGTAAATCCCAAAATACTTATAACTGATATGTTTTTTGAACAAATTAACATTATAAAATGACATGTTTTTTCGGACAAAGACAGCATAATATGTCGTTTATTACCCATACACGCTTTCTTAAGATGATAAAAATATATATAAAATATTCATTTTTAAATAAAATTTTAACAGTTACTTATTTATTATTAATAAGTATGATTTCTTTTTATATTTTATATAATTTTTTTATCTTCATTAAAAAAACGTGTGTGAATAATAAATAACATATTTTTTCTAGCACAAACAGTAGCTAATTATAAAAAGTATTTATAAATATTCACTGAGAATGTCTATTGGCAATACAGTGTTTGTATATTGGCAAAAATGAATGAAAATATACTAAGGTGTAATCCTTTTTTATTTCGACGAGACTTGTCCAATAAAATTGGCATGATGTGTATATACGTGGTAAAAATGTGCCCATAAGTTAAGTCAACAAGAGCAAATTCTTGTAACAATTCTGGTAACCTTAGGTTATCAATTGGTTTTAAAACTCAAAATTCAAATATAAAACAATGGATATTTTTAATTGATAATAGGGTTTATTTTACAAAGATAAAAATTTGATATATCATACAAGTGTTTTTTTTTGGGGGTTTTAGGCGGACTAAATCACTTATTTAAAAAATCACTTATAAATAATTATTATATACAATTTTAAAATTTTATTTTTATAAAACATCAATGAAAAATAGCTAACAAACTGGATTCTATTTATTTGCATCACTTAAATGACCCTCAATCCCCATATCTTTACTTAGATTGTTACCTATACAAGTTTAATTATGTTCGCCTAATTTCATACAACATACTCCCTCTGTCTTAAAATACATGTCTTTTTATGACGGAGCACGGAAATTAAAAAGTATGTTAAATTTAATGATTATATGTAAAAAGTAAGTTAAGTGTAATGATTAGACTTGTATTTGTTTATTTTTTTTAATTTGTGAGGAGGAGAGTAGGGGTGATGTAAAAATTAGAGTAATGATTAGATGTAAAAGTAGGTTAAGTGTAATGATTAAATCTAAAAAGACATGTATTTTTGACAAAATTTTATGGGCTAAAAAGACATGTATTTTGAGACGGAGGGAGTATTGTACAAGACATGAAATCATTAAGAGTAGAATTATTGATGAGGGCGTCATTATCTATCTTATAAAGGAAGAACGTTATTTGATCAGTTACCTAATCAACTTTTCAGAAGACATATATCACCAGAACCTCTTATAAGTATTTTTACGAGACGAAGACAATCCCAGATAGAGCTTTCAATCTCTCATAAAAGACGCCAAAATCCAAAAACATTATTGATTACAATCAAACAATCGCCTTCAAAACATCAGTCAAACTAATACCGTGGTGAAGGGCCAATTCTTCATCAGCCACCATGAACAAAACTTTATTAACATTAGATTTTTTGTTTTATCTTAGCACTATGAAATATAGTGTTGGTATGATTCGTCTTGTCGAATGTTAATAAAATATTTAAAAAAAAAATTCAATCATGCTATGCATCAATCCATGTATAATGGGTGTCTGGGTGACAACAAACACAAGCCCAACAAGATCGATTGTTTAGATGAAGGGCAACCACGTTTTATGTATCTTTGAAGGGCTTGTTTACTCAAGGTA
The DNA here is from genome assembly GCA_963922045.1 of Persicaria maculosa. Classification (NCBI taxonomy): domain Eukaryota; kingdom Viridiplantae; phylum Streptophyta; class Magnoliopsida; order Caryophyllales; family Polygonaceae; genus Persicaria; species Persicaria maculosa. The sequence continues at coordinate 46,262,616 of OY998269.1, forward strand.
GGCTAAAATATCAATATATGTTTGACCATTTAGGTGTTATAAGTATTCATCCCATTAATAATGTTGGCTGATTTTGATATATGTACAAAATTTAATTTGAAATAGATCCCATCATATATGCCACCAGCTTTCAGTGTGAAGTATATTTTGTTGAGGGTCACAAAGTCAGTTTAGTCATGAGTGATTTTTGGACTTTACATTGATTTATATATGCCTACAAATTGTCTTGAGATTTGATATCCCACCTCCTTATATGGAGCCTACAATCTAATCCAAACTTCATCTTCTAGCCATACATATCTACATGTGACCCGATTGTATAACTACAAGAATTTCAATGGATTAGAATTTAGAAATACATGTAAATTAAGCTTGAACTATTTTTTCTTCTTGCTTATATATTAGGTTCAACCTCAATTTAATCTGATTTTTGTTGGTCTTGACCATCCCAATATACAATAATTCAATTTTAGGTATTTTAGAGACTCCGGCTTTGTTTGACAGCTGAGTTTCTTTAGAAGAAGAAAAGAGAAATCAAAGAAGTGAAAAGGAGAAAAAAATTATAATTTTTCCTTAAATTTCACCCTTTTAATAGGTTGGGAAATCTCCCTAAATTAATGGCTCTTTTATTTTTTGATTAAGTAAAAATTCGAGCTCAGATATACCTTAAACTCGAGAGGCCGACAAGTCGGCAGACGAGTGAATCGTCGAACATACAATAAACCGAAAATACAAGAAAGAAAGAAAAAGGTGTAATCAACATGTTACATGTGCACTGAGATGAACGAAACTAAGCAGGACTATAACCGAAACGTTGAGAACGCAGACGAAGAACAAAGTCAAACACCACCTAAGGGCTCATTTGTTTCTATAGGATAGAATGGAAAGAAAATAAATTAAAATTTATATATAAAATGGATATAATCATCATTTATTATGAGCCTAGAGGAGGGAAATGATTAGAATATCTCAGAGTAATAGTTACTTTTCCTGAAATTAGATAATGAAACGTGGAAAAATGTAATAAATTTTGTATGTAAAATGCGAGAAGAATTGTACTCCCTACGTTCGGCAAAACTTGTCATTTTAGGGTGTTATTTTTGTTCAAAAAAACTTGTCATTGTAGATATTTTGCCCTTCACTTTACAAAAATGCCCTTGATATGATTGATGGTTTGTTAGTTGTAGTTTTCGATAAAGTAAAAAAGGAGGGTAATAATTGAGGGTAAATTAGTACATTTGTTAATTGCCTTAAAACTTGTGAAAGAAGCTAAAATGACAAGTTTTGCCGAACAGAGGGAGTAATGATTAACGGAGGGTAAGTGTGAATGAGATTAACCTTTCTAACCCGGTTGCAAAATTTACAACACAAAGGATTCAAACTTCGATGTTGCTTTGTAAATTTTTATTTCTTGAATCAAAGAATTATCCGTTCTGTAAGAGATCCGAACCCAAGAACTGCTGAAATAGGACCAAACTTGGACTGGTACATGACTCCTTATGATGTCTCAAATCATGTTCCCTTTAAACACATCCTCAGCATGGTGAATGGGATCAAGATTTGGCCCAACTCAACTGACTCGAGCCAAATTCATGAAGCAAAAAGGAAAGAAAATCCACCAGTAAGTAACTATTTACACTTCCAGACTGCAATTGACTGGGCCATTTCAAGCAACTATCTAAGGTTTTCTCTTCTCCAAAACCTCCTTCAGCTTCTGCTGTGTCTCTGTCTCAGTAGCAGACACATAAGTGGGGGGCCTCATCAGTAAAAATTAAAATTAAAAAAAAAAAAATTGATGAGATTTCATTTTCTGTATGTAGACTGTAGATACCTACTGTTGCTGCTGCTTCATTAAGCAGGCCCACTACCAATCACGAGGTCTAAGCAGCTTTTGATACCACTATTATATTTTTAAAATAAATGAAAAAAAAATCCAACCTGGGATTTGCCGATTTGATACCCAGTTCCTGTCAAAACAGATGTCTGCTATGCCAGCTTATTAGATTAAAGACGAAGATGATGATGATGATGAATCATGATCATATCACCATCATCAGCATGTCTTGCTGTATGATTTTATGTACGGATATCCCCAATTTGTGATCTCCAAAGCTGAAAAGGAAGCTTCACACCAAATAGTACTATTCAGTATTCAATTCCTACAAGCAATAATGAAGAAACAGCTATAAAGAAAATGCATCAGCAACACAACAAGCACAGAATTTGCCTTTGTTATTTCCTACTATGGGCTAGTTTAAGATTGAAGCAAAGAGCTTTCACAACATCTGCATTTCACAAGGGGGATATGGAAGCTAATGAGAGTTCAGTTACGGTGTAGAAAAGTAAATCTGCGGATGCGAAAAGAATGATACCTTGGTTTAATCCGTGATCAGGATGCTAGAGAAAGTCGCATTCCTTCACATGGAGCGAAACCCATGAGCTACACTGAGATTTAGAACCAAAACTTGCAAGGCAGCACTGAATTGAGTAGCTACCAACATATTAGTAGAAACTAAATGGCCTTTTTTGCTTACACCAATAATGTACTGAATTAGTTATATGGTACAACAAAGAGGAGACAGTCAGCAGAAACACAAAAAGCTAAAAATGCTTAACATATTTACAGAGATTGAAGAAGTGTAACTATTTTGCTGGGGTCTATGAGCTATGAAGAAGATAAATCGAAAACCATTTCATCAATCAGAGAATCCACTATGTCCCATTCAATATCCATTCCTTCTTCTAGCATCTCAATTTCAAAGTCCAGCCATCCCCTGAACTGGATACCCATGTCCTTCTCGATGAGTTCATCAACGGCCAGGTTTCCCAAGTTTTCTAAACCTAGAATCTCCTTGAAAAATTCTTCAACCAACCAATCTTCCTTTTGAAGCAGTAGTCTCCACCTAGACCAAGCTTTATAGCTTCCATAAGAGACTTGCTCATACCTCAGACTAAGGAAATCATTCACACAATCAAACAAGAGCTTGCGTGTGAGCTTGGTACACTCTTCTGTGTTTGTTGTTGAATTGATCATGAGCATTTCTAGCAGATCAAACACACTTGCGTCTATGAAATTGGTATTTGCATCCAACACAAACTCTTTCGACATTCCACAGTGAAGTACTTGCCTCACATATTGTAGTTCCCAAAAGTTCAGATAATACTCTGAAACGCTGTGCGATGTAGAAGCATGCTTTCCAATTCCATCCCATTCCTCGTAATATGATGACGATGCAGTATCTGATATGTCCCTTTCATCTTCTACTGGATAAAACTTTTCAGTTGATGCACAGCTGATTTCTTCTTCAGATTGGCATGACAACGATTCTGCATTCCCTGTACAATAAGGGATATTATGCACCACAACGTGTAATCAAGGACAGTAATCTGGAATAAGAATCTCTCAATCAGCCAATGAGGAAACCAGAATCTCGAACTTCAATTTTTTCAAATTCACGTCTATGAATGAATACACCTCTTTTTATAATAGGGAAATAAAATAACTAACTCCTAGCACAACTAAATAAAAGCCTTAATAAACAAACTTCAAGATAATGAAAGAAAACATGGAGAAAATGGGAGTGATGAGAAAGTGCCTAAAAAGTAAAAACTAGGAAGGGGGACTCTAGGATGTTAAAGAAACTAATCAGAGAATGGAAATTTTAAGATGATTAAATATAGTAAGCTTTGGGGTTTTATCAATTTTAACATAAGAATTGCAGAGGAAATAGTCAATAGCTTATCATGTTGAATTAAACTATTTCCTACGGAGTATGTTCTTGTGCCTATTCTATAATCTAATTTTTTTTAAATCCCCAGCATCGTAGGACATATGGTTATTCTCAATTTTGGTCCTTGAGCAAAATAAATGAAAACTTTGGAGATTTTGAATCAGAATGGGCATAAAGTTAATGAATAAGAGATCACTCTTCAATCAGATTCAAAAGCTTTGGCATTTTAAGGCAGCTGCATCACTGTAGCAGAGTGCAAAAGATGAAAAGATATATCAAGCTGAAAAGCAAGTACAGCAGAGAGGTGACAGAGAGATTTCACAAGGTAAAATAAGCACTCAGGTAGTAGAGCAACAACAACAACGAAAAAATACTCAAAACTAGATGGCAGATAACAGTCACCCTTGTTCGCTTGAAATGGCCTTAAATCATCGTTCTCCTAAAGATCCTGATATGCAAGTTAATGTTGTCAATACATGTAATAGACCACTTCAGCACACCCGAAGGCCTCAACAATTCAAAATGATAACCTATCCACTTGAGTATCCTTGCCATAATTTATGAGCCTTGAAACAGTGTTTATCACGTCAGGTTATGGTTTCAGCAAGTGTGCACACAAGTGTCATTGAGTAGGAGTCAAAAATATACTAAGGAATATATTGGACAATTCTTTTCCTCTGGGAAGTTAATGCAGGGTTCTCAAAGAAAGAAGCAGCTTTTTTTCTTTAACGTAGAAAGAAGCAAATTTGTGGAACAGAGGGCTGTAAGTAAGTACTTATGCTAGCAAGTAAAATGGGGTCTCCTCACAAAGAGTTTGATATCAATAGGTAAAAAATACATGATTCTAAGAGCAAACCCAGGATTAAAAACGGTAAAACACAGATGAAATGGACAACTTGAAACAAGGAATCTCAAGATTGGGTCTATATATCTAAAACTTGTATTTCTTTGGTACATCTTTAGAGTTAGAACTAGATTCTCCTATTTTGTTGCCACTCACCTCCTTTTGCTAACTCTCCGATGACAAAAATTTCAGGATATTACGTACTGCATAAGCATCAACTAATTCCTGACACAGGATTGTATTTGATGCCACCATATAACAAGGGTATGCCATGTCAATCAAAGTGAAACCAAAAGAATTAAGAAAGAGAATAAAATAAGCATGCTCACCATAAATGCAATCACTTCTACTGTTTGAAGAAATGCAACCTCCATATGAAACAGAACACTCAGGAGCCAGGATATCAAGATGTTCTTGATCAAGCCCTTCCCTTGTAATAAATTTGCTTGTTTTTATGATACTACATTCGCCTTCAATTTCCTGCCAAATATATTAAAAGACATAATTTAATCTAACCTCTGGTCACTGAATACGAGAAAATGGTGGATAAGTTATGATCACAATGCAAAAAGAAACCCATAGCAAGAAGAGAGAAAACCACAAGCAAATTGCATACCTCTGTCTTCTTAGGCTCTTTATATGCAAAATCTGGATTATATTTATGCCAATCTTCATGCTCTATAAAGTTGGCCCTTACTGTATTTCTCTTGCATCCTAACTCTGACCAAGTAGGTATAGAACAAGCATCAAAGCCATTCATTGTTGACTCAGATTCGGATTCAGTTGACTCGACTTTATTTGTTAATTCCTTGAGCTTTTGCCCCAAAATGAGACTCAAAGTATCAGCATCAGTGAGCTTCAATCTCAAAACAGGCGAAGATGCATTCTTTGAGTTAGACTGATCATTTATATCACAAGATTCATAGTCAACAAGACCATTGCTCCTTGTCACCTCGTTAGATGACTGAGACATATAAGCAGAATTTTCTAGAGGTGAGTTGAATGTAAATGAAATGACATCCATGACCTCCTTGTTATCTGTACCAGTCTGGATTGCAAAATCACCATGGTGGCTCTTGGCTATCAACGTATCTGCATAAGCCCCCTCAACTTGTTTGTCTTTGACAACTTGCTCCTTGCTTCTTGAAATGTTATTGATTCTATTTAACGAAGGTTGTTTTCTTGTGACAGCTGTGGAGATAACCTTCTTGGAACCATTTTCAGAGGTTAACATAATCTGATTACTAGACCCAACAGTCCCATCAATCTGAACAGATCTCTTAGGTTGCTGGTTGGGAATTGAAGAAATTGAATTTGCTTTATCTTTGTTGGATGTGTAATTTTGTTTCTCACTATTCACTCTAAGCACTTCAGGGCTCTTGTTTGCAGAATTCCTTGTCTGCCTAATCTTCTTTGTTGTAGGTTGGCTATTAAAAGATTGCTCTGGCTTTGCCTTCTTGTGTTCCTTCCGCCTCAGACTCTTGCTACTACTAGAAGCTGCCCCATCTTTTCTCTGTAGATTTTCATTCTCGTGGACAGCAGGAGAAACACCTTTCCCCTTTCTTATTGTTTTGCGTGAACCACTTGCTTCTGGATCAGATGTGTTACTTCTAAACAGAGGTGTAACAAGCAGTTTATTACGCATATTTCCTCTCAACGACTTCGTTGAAGGAGACTCTTTGCCTTTCTGGGACGACTGAACCAGAATATTTGACCTATGTGCAGCCTCCAATTTATCTCTTATATCTCTGATTCGTAAAGGAGATGACGCAGACCCAAATGATGGAGTCCTTGTCAAACTTGCTTGAGGGGCAGAGTCAATGATTCTTGCAGCTGCCTCCATTATGTAAGCAGCATCATTTGTATGGACAAAGCCCGGACTTTTGATAGGAGATAAAAGTTTATGATGTGTTATTGAGATGGGTTTGGCAGATTTTGGAGGCAAAACCTCAGTTTGAAATCTTTCAATTGGTCGGCCCCGCACCATGTTCAAGGTAGAATCAACAGAGCTAGAATTATACCCGCCCAACCTGTTGGCCATGTAGCTATAGTCCACAGTGAGATCACGCTGATGGTTAGAACCACTTCTTGGGTAATAGGAACTTCCAACAGCAGATTCATAATCATGAGAGGAAACAGAACTTGCTTCACCTGATGTGGGTAGGGATTCCAATCCCATGAGTCTGGCCACCACACCAGGTGCTCTAGTTCCATAAACATCATCTCCATTCACAGATGAGGTGCTAGTATTATTGCCACTTCCTTTGGTAATGTAGCCATCTTCACCAAAACGAGGTTCTCTCTACAGGAAAGTTCAAACACATTACATTAAACTCTTTGAGTAGATAAATAAGGAACTTTTCGTGCATAGCTAAGTCAGTGCTGAATATCTGGGGGTGCTCCTTGCAATAGCAATTGCAAAAAATTAAAGAGGATTAACATAAAGAGGAATTGAATCTCACCGAAAGAAACTCAGTAGGTGTTGAATGGTCAAGACTTTCCTTCCATTCATTAGATCCTACTGTACATAAAAGCGCAAAGTAAATACAAGATTCCAGTCCTAGATTACAGACCTTGAAACAAAATGTCAAAAACCAAGACCCTTGATAAAAAAAATGAGCTTTGAGGGTTAAAAGAGCAACTACAACCATACCCGATGACTCTGAATTGTTTGAGAATGACTTTTTTCGGGGTTTAGCATGCCAATCGAATAAGTAGAGAAATCTCCCCTTCATACGCTTCTTCTCTGCATCCATACGGCACTCTTAAACCAGTAGAAAAATTGTGGAACCTAAATACTCGATAAGTCACCCCTTGTGCAGTATGCATAAAAACACTGCGAAAAATCTCAGAGAGATTTAATGCAACCCTCTGCAAAACATTATGGACAATGTCATACTTCACATCCTAATTCATGCTCTTACAAACACAATGCCACACTCCATGCTCATTAAACATACACCATATATCATTCAAACAAATAAAAAGAATGCACGATGACGATTTAGCAAATGAGATGCTCCAACTAATAGAGAACCACCAAGTAACACTCCACTAGCACGTAGAATCCCTGCACAGCTGCACCAATTACAAGCTAACCATAAAGTCGAAAGACTGAATTCCATGGACTCCTGATCTCACCGAAATCCCCCAAAATTGTCATAGCAAATCAAGTCAAGGGGATACAACGAGATATGACCTACATTGCTCAATTTCCTCCACAAAAACCCCCCAATAAACCCCATATATCATATCTCAGCATTACATCAACACGCACAATCATTAACAGCCTCATATCGAGCGCAGCTAGAAAAGCAAGAAACGGCATTCTCAAAAGCAATTAATCTATGATGCTTAACATGTAGCACAAATTGATGAGATACTTGTAAGGACGTTACCTCCAAATTCGAACCTTGTACATTTCCTCCCTCAGCCCTCCGATTACGCGGGAGATAGCAAGAGGGAGGAGATCAACATTGGCGAGGAAAGATTAGGGTTTCGTTTTTTAGAGGGAAATGCAGGAGTTGGGGGGAGAGATTTGTTTTTCTGGTAAACGAATGAGTCGTTCACCGAGTCAAATGAGAGAGGAAGAAATGACAGTCGGAGACTCGGAGTGTATGTTATGTAGCGTTGGTTCGTTAAAAATTAAAAGGGGAAATCGATCGATATCCATTAACTTTTGGAAAATTATATAAAATAGCCAAGAGTTTTCAAAAATTTCTTAACATATCCAATTTTTGCATTTTTCATTTGATAAAGGATGGATATGTTAACTTTTGGGAAATCTGGCATCACTAGTAATTTATAATAGTATAATTTTAGCCTTTAAGATTTTTATGTGAAAAATATCAAAATTAAGGATTACTATATGAAAAAAAAATATATTAAATGTATTTTTTTTAAATGTGATAATCTATGAAATTTCCATATACTTTTTAACATTTCTACAAAAAAAATAATCTTAGTCTTTTTGTGTGATTGTTAGTTGAGTTTATGTACAATTACCGAGTCTTGGCAAAATGTTTCAAGCAATATATAGTCATTTTTAATTATCATTAGTATTTATGTCAATTAAAAATTTGTCCAATTTTCATGCTAAATCATGTTTCAGTATACAAATCTATATCAATTGAAATTATGTGTCTTCAAGTGTCATTGTTAGGAATATAAGGTTGTTCCACATTGAAAATATTGAGATATCATGAAGAATATAAGCTTGACGGCTACTCCTCTCATTATCAATTGGTTTTGAGATGGAACCCCATTGGGTTTGTATGTCTCTCATACATGGGCTCGGGCCCAACCAACTTTAACAGTCAGTCTATTAATTAACTACTCCCTCCGTTCGGCAAAACATGTCATTTACTATTTACGCACGCTTTTTTAGAATGATAAAAACTATATAAAATATTTATTTTTTTATAAATTTTTTTAACAATTTGTACTTATTAATAATAACTACGACATTGTTAAAAAAATTATTAAAAAACTAGATATTTTTTTATAGTTTTTATCCCCTAAAAAAGCGTGCATGAATAGTAAAGTGACATGTTTTGTCGAACGGAGGGAGTATATAATATAATGATCAATCAATGAATTGTCAAATTTAGTTGGTTACAAGCCCACCATACTATATAATATGACATAAATTAACTTTTGACTAGTAACTATAAAGATATGATACATACCTACTTTTAAAAAAAGGCAACACATACATGATCCTAGATATAACATGGAAAGACAACATTACAAACACACATCATTTATAATGTAAAACTAAAAGAATTCATATATATTATTAAAAAGAATATTGAATAGTTTTGCAAGTCTCTTTTTATATCAACGGTTCAATTTTACGATTAAAAATAAGCTTACAATAATAAAGAAAAAGTTAATACCTATCCATATTTATAGGAGAATTGATTCTCAAAAATTATTTTACGAACATTGAACCGATCGAAAGTGACCTCCCTGACTCCTGAGTGTACTATCGAACAATAATAGTAGTCATGCCAAACACATTTTGCACCTACTTCATCATTTTGAGTGGTCGTCTTATACACATGTCTTTCGCGAACTTAATTAGGTTGCAGATAAGGTGATACAACTACGACATATAATGGAGCACGAGATAATCGTGTTGAATTCGAAGCTTCTTTCCTTTATTAGGAGGGATGCCATTGAATGGTATGTCTTTCAAATCCTTACCTAATATCTCCGAAAAAAAAAAAAAAAAAAGTAACCATGCCAAACGACGCCTTAAACCTTTTTATTTTTTATTTTTTTTGGTTGTTGTTGTAAAAAACGACGCCTTAACTGCACCATCCGGGGCACAGTTGGTGCTTAGGGCGTCTGGCGAGAGCGAGAAGAAAGTATGAGGCCTTCTCGGGAAATTATCTGAAACAGGGAAATTTTGGGAAATTTTCCCGGAAAATCGATAGTTACGATTCAGAATTTGACTTAGTTGTAATGGAGAAAACTGCGAGAAATTGCACCGACGGTCGTCAGGATTTCTAAGCAATCAAGGTCCAGAAGGGAAATCAAGAGTTGCCAATCTCAATCTATGCACGTTTCTTCATCCCACCTTTGACGATTTCAGAAGACAGCGAAAGCGACACTCCTACCTCTACGGCGCTTCGACTGAAGTTCTTCTCCAAGGTTTTGGTTCAGTATCTCTTTATTTTAATTCGTTTTCTCGACGTGTTGCATTTCTACTGAATTTCAGTTGAATTCAAATAAATTAGGGTTTTTCTTCCGCGTGTATGTCTAAAATTCAAAGTCTGTGCTCTGATTGGCGTTTGTAATGTCGAATGCAAACTCAGGAGAAATTGAATTTCAATATATTCACCGCTGACTTTGCACATCGCCATTTGTTTATGTTTCAGTCAATTCTTCGTGATTCAGATCGTTTATGCCTAAACGAAACGCGGTTATGGCGTCTGTAATTTCTATCGACCTCTTTCCTGTCTGTTTGCCTCCTCCCTCTCTCAATCGTTACATATTACTGTTTCAGTCCACGCGGTTACACGTTGCACCATTGCGCGTTGATGCTTGAAAACTCTCCATCACTGTATTTTTAATTACAACATGTCTGGTGATTTCTCGTACTAGACCATAAATAGCTGACTCTCACCAGTTCTCTATTTATATTTTCTGTTATCCTATGACAACTTGAACTGGATATTCTATTTATCTGTCGATTCTGTCCCTATATTCGCTCAATGCTTCCACTTTTTTGCTCATTTTTTAAGTCTGGAAAGCGGTTAGTAGAAATGATGATCTCAACCTTTGTTTGCCCAAGAAAACAGATGAAGTGGACGTGTGACTAAATTCTACGGTTATTTCGATATTTAAATGGACCAAGACTCTGAGGAATCAGGAATGTGGCCCTTTTGAAATATCAATTGCATGGCATATTGTTGAAGTTCCTACATTGACTTAATGGATGTTGAAATGTTTACTGTTGAACCTTCCTGGTAGTTTCTCTACTGATGGGCCAATTTAAGTGCTTGAGCTTTGACCTATTTTCCTTATAAATAACTGGTAGTTAATGTTACTTTTCTTCTGAGGCGGGGAAGTTATTTAGTTGTCTAATGGTATTGAAACGGAGGTTAGCCGAGGAGGGGAGTGATAATTCAGATGAATCAACTCAAAACCAAAACACGGGAAAAAAGTGTAGAAAGTGGGTCGGTTGAAATGAGTTTTCAGCTTGTCTTTCTGTCTCTCTGGGACTTACGTAGACTGCCTTTTTCTTTGTGCAGGGTTGTTGAATACGCTAATAACGAAGACTTTCTTCAAGAAATTGCGGCAAAATTTGAACCGATTTTTCGAAGAGTGGTATGATGGATACTCCCCCCATCTTGCATCATGATTTCCTTTTCTATTTAGAAATGCATTTCTGCAATAATTTTTTTTTATGTTATGGAAATCACGTAACCGTTAATGTTCCATGCATCAAAATAATATATTCTTTCATGATATGTTCATTTGAACTGAATCTGATATCAGACATTTTGGTTGCTTATAAATTATTTGCCTCACATATCTGTCCTTGTGATCTCATCCTCTGTTTCTATTGGTAGTATTCAACACTGACTCTTATAGTAAGTTGATTTTGTTATTGACCTGTGCAAGTTGGAGGGTTTTATATATATTCAGTTATCCCAGGATGCATATTTACGATCAGCCCCCTTAGAAGCATTTATTTGTATATTTTGGAGAACGCTAAACTTTGAATGTCCATGGGATCTTATTTTACCGTCAATGAGAAACACTAGGATGAATCTGACTCAAACCATCACTTGCACACATTAAAACCATTTGTGCATGTTTTAACTAGGTTCAACAGGTGCTGGAAGAAAAACTGGGGCTTCTGCAGTCATCTCAAAGGTTGGTACTTTCTTGTCTTCATGCCAGTTGATAGATTTTTCTGCATGCATCAGTTAAAGATATTAGTCTATTATCATTCAATAAATCTACATGTACAAAAGTTTTTTTAAATACATAAAATAGATCTATATATACAAAACTGCTGATAAAAAAATACGTTGTTTTATTTCCGAGTCTGAAGTTTGTTGTATGAATCCACAATATCACTTATGTCTTCATTTTGATGTTTCTCCGGTGCTCATTCTCCTAAACAGTTAATATTGGCCATGAGTAATGACTTCGTAGTACAAGTACTTTTACATGCATGACATGAACAAATATATTTTTTTTGAGTAAGACGTCTATGTCCTGTGGTTATAGGAAGCTCGAATTGAAAAGAAAAGCAACTACTGACCCTCTACATCCATACTCATAGGCATTATATAGTACTGCCAACTTAATCTTGAACATTTTCACTACAAGGTTTGTGAACTATATCAACTTTGTTTGCAGATGCTTCCTTACAAACCAGTCTGAATCCTCGACCTCAAGAACCTTGCAACTGATCTTTTCCAACAAACCACAATCCACCTTGTTCACAAACAGTAGGATTCACGCTGAAGGGCATTGCCTTCTTACTATACAGCTGATTGATTCAAACTCAGGGGAAGTCATCAGTTGTGCACCATTTGGTTCTGCAAGGATTGAGGTTTTTGCCCTCAATGGTGATTCTCTTGATAGACAGAAAGATTGGAGCAAAAAAGCTTTTGATGAATGCATTGTGCGTGAGAGAGATGGTAAACGACCATTATTGTTTGGTGACCTTTCTTTCTCTCTTACCCAAGGAGTTGGTTTTATGGAACATATCACTTTTACTGATAACTCAAGCTGGGTAAGAAGTAGAAAATTCAAGTTGGGTGTGCGAGCTGTTCCAAACACACTGAATGGGACTGGAATCAAAGAGGGAATAAGTGAAGCTTTCGTGGTGTTAGATCATCGTGGCGAGTGTATGAATCTCTTGCTTCCTAGATAGCTATTTAGTTCAGTTTAAATCATTACACCTTTTTTCCTTCTGCTTAATGATATCTTATCTGAAGAATAATATGGCTCTATCTAAAAAGCCTGCAAGTATTAACGCCTAAACTAACCTCATTTATACAGCTCTTTGCATTATTTTTGTATGCTTTTTTCTTTTCTAGTTGAAAAAAAGGAAGCTAAGAAACTATGACCGCCTAAATGGAGGTACCTGTTATAGCTATAATATGACTGCTTATTTCCTCACAAATAAGCTACATTCAATTTGAATTTGCTCTGCATTATATCTTTAATATGACTGCTTATGTAGCCTAATTTTTATATGTTCTCTAAACATATAAACATGCATGTCGAATTGTGGAGCTTATGTGCAAAAAGGTGTGGGATTGTTAACAGGTTGCTGGCAAAGCTATTGTATGATTATCATAAATATCCTATACGCATGTGATTTGACAACATCTTGTCCAATAAATAATTGAATTTCAGGTGGAATATACAGTGAAGGTGCTATTCTCCTCTTTCTTTTGTAAATTAAATCCTCTTCCAAGGTTTTTTACTTGAATACATATCCTATTTCCTGCTTTTTTTAGCACATTTACCCCAGAAAACTACAAGGAGAGAAGGGCTAGTTGTTATGATACTTCAGCTATAAATGTTGCAGGCTTGTAGCTGTAGACATAATTGTTTGCCTCACACTTTAACTGATTCTTTACTCTGCTAATGTATATAATTACTTTTGTACGGCTCCTTTTAGATAGCCATGCATTATGACTTATAATGCATAAGGTTGTATTATCAGTCATAATGCAATATTGTGCATTATAAGTCATAATGCATGGCTATGCAAATGCAAACTTGTCAATGTTTTTGATATACTTCTAGATTTTACTTCTAGTATTTCCTCTGCCCCATTGAGATGCCATCTGTTTATGCAGCTTATCAAAAGCGCGATGTTCCATGCTTGGATGATCCCGTTTGGCGCCTGAGAAAGATATCAAAAAATGGTGCGATTCATAAAAAGTTGGCTGAGAATGGAATTCATACTGTGAAAGATTTCCTACAGTTTTATTATTTAAATCCAAAGTCACTAAAAAACGTGAGTTTAAATTTTATTATTCTGGTTCAAAGCTACAATGATACATTTGCTGCTGGTGTGTTTATTTTATATTCTTTTTTACAAATGCAGATTCTTGGGAGTGGTGTTGCAAACAAGGCCTGGGATACTATGGTTAAACACGCTAATACATGCTGTATGGATGACAATCAGTACATGTATTATCATGCGGAAGTTGGACTTGGCCTCTTACTAAACAGCGTCTACAAAGTATTCGGAGTAACCTTTGATGGAATAAACTATCAGTCTATTGATGCATTAGACATGCAACAGATGGTATATTACCTGATCATGTTCAGCTCCTAAATCTGCCTGCTGTATTTTATTTTTCCTTCCTACTTTCCTGGGGCAGCTCAAGGTTGTGTGTGTTAAATTATTCAATTCCTCTGGTCCTTCGACAGGTGTTGGTGGAAAAGCTGAAGCAGTGCATTTATCGTAATCCAAGTGTGCTGTGTCCAACAAATGGCGTAGTTTCTCGTCAATCTCTTGATCCATGGGGCAGTGCCTTTCCAATCGCTGATCAAGGTATTATAACTAGCTTTGTAAGTTTGTAGTTAGTTATCTGGGCCTTTGGAGTACTGAAAATGGGATTTACTGGAAATGATCATTTGAGTAGCAATCATGCTAGTTCGGCATGTTTCTTTAGTTATGCGATTGCCTTCCCATATTTGATTTTTTTTTTCCACCAATATTGCTTTTATTTTGTTATTCAATATGGAATAGGTATTCAGGTCATGGTGCCTGGACTGCTGATTAATTGACATGTATATATATTTTCCTAAAGCGGGGATTCATGTGCTGACAGGCAAACATTTGAAGTAACTAAGAAGTAGTCAAAAGTCCAAAACACTTCTTAATCAATATCTGTTTTTATTTCTGAGTAGTTATCCTGCTTCTTTATTATTACAAGGGAAGCTGCTGAACATTAGCCATTCAGATACTTCAGGTTCAAATCCCTGCATGGCCGATGATAGCTACCGACTGGTAGAGGAGGCCACAGTTCACAGTAGTCAAAATTTCGAAAGGGCTATTTGGGGTTCACCCAGCCAACTCTTCAATGAAGGGTATTCAGCAGACTCATCGGTTATGACACTGCCATCTACTCCTCTCCTTATGGGCGAAAACATTCCCCCCCAGCCCTCCATGTGGCAGCCAATTGTGACAACATGGACTGCATCTTCATCCAGAGACATGCATTTCTCGTCTCCACTTCACAGTTTCGGAACCAATATCTCAGGTGGTGGACGACCCAAGGCTCACTGGGGTAAGATTCGCGCTCTGCTCATGTGGAAGATTGTCAAGCGAGTTGCAGCCGCTAAGAGAAAGGGGAAGCTCCCATTATGTTACTACCAGAGTCAACCTGCCTGAAGATGGTAGTGATGTTAATGTAATAATGTACTATATAGATATGGTGCTTTAAGTGATTGTGAAAACTCGCTGAACTAGTGGCAAATGTAACATTGCTACTGTATATACACTGAAAATGTAGGTCAGTCTTTGTAAACAGTTATATTTGTAAAACTTGTAACGTGCGATTCTCTATGAATAATGTGAAACTTGAGGCAATGTAAAAGTTGCCCAAATAGCTTTGTATCTTTCTGGACAGTCTCTTTTTTCCCCAAGGATGTTGAAATCTCAGTCGTCCAAATAAACTTAAAAAACACAAGTATTTTTGAAGATTATGATACAATAAATAAAGTCATAGAAATGGTTTAGGCTATGGAGCTACCATTTGCCTTAGCTGAATAAATAAATGGATGGCCATCTCACCCGAAAATGAACTGGATTCAGGTCAACCATCCCAGTTCAGTTGAGGATGACATTGGCCAATTCGGCACTGCAAGTATGCAGGGCATGAATTTTTGTCACACGACCGCTCGCAGCTCACCAGTTTCGAGTGCGAATCTCCGGTGACTTGATAAGACCGAGGGGACTTTAACAGATTCTAGTATCGGCGTGACGTTGCTTTCTGGTCCGGGTTGCTCCTTAGCGGCAGCAAGTACAGTCTGAAGCATTTGGAGGGGATCACCATGGCTCACGACCAAGATCGCACATCTGCAAATAAACTTCAATCATTGGGCTTTAAAATTTCTTTGATTAACTCAGCCATTTTGTATCATCACTCGATGTCTTTTGAGATTGATTAGCTTGGTGAACTGAAAAATGAACATGAAGTTTTATTGAGCAAAATGCAAGTATGTAATAGCATAAAAGTTGTAGTACACTAGTACAGTACCCTTGAAATTCAGCTTCCATCCATTCCATGGCTCGTATCAGTCGTGATACAACATCCCCAGCACTTTCCCCACCTTCTTCTGGCTTCTCAAATGGATCTTTATTGTCGAGGGCCCAAATCTCCGGATACTAGTGACAACAAAAGGGGAAAGCAAAATCGGATCAGATTCCTTGCAGCTAACTCATCACAAGAAACTTTGTTGTATCCAAATACTGGGTAAAAAAAGACCATATCTAATTATCTACAGCAGCAGACATACCCTTTCATGAGACTGGAGCTCGTATGAGGGGCCAAAATAGCGCTCACGAAGATCTTCTATTACCTGCATAAAATGAGGAGGAAGATAAACTTGTAGGACAAAATGCGAAAAAGCCAAAAGGACATCCACACCATTCTCAGAGATTTGATATACGGTGGCTGGTAAGGTTTACTATTTGTACTGTATTCATGTGGTGTCTACCACAAACTGTGTAGGTCATTAATTTTTTCTTCTCCTTTGAATAATCTTGTTTGGACTTCAATTCACGGTGTTTGGGGTTACAATTTCTAAGAACCATGGTAAGTCTCAGCACAATTCCAATTCCTCTCAGTGTATAAGAAAATGCTGTCGACATAAAATAAAGACAGTCATAGCAATCAATATCAAGTCATCAACATAGGTATTTATTATGACACACAAAAACTCTACCCTCAAATGAGAGAGATAGTTTTGAGTTATCTTTATGTAATGAACATTGCATAATGACCATTGCAAATGCTGAAATAACTAACCTTGCATTGTTGACTATCAAATGGAAGATTTAAAACGGATGCAACAGTCCTAGCGGTGTGGGCAGTTCTTGCAAATGGAGAGTAACATATCCTAACATTTTCCAGAGGTATACTAGCATCCACTAGTTCCTGCAATTGCAGAATACACTTCAGCAACAAAAACAAGGGGTTGTCCTTTTAACAATGAAAAACTATGCAAGAATAAAAAGGCCGTCGGACAAAATTTACATCATTTCTAGGATGTCTTCAAAATCTTATATGTAGCATGGCAAGTAAACCAGGCTATAGATAATTACAAATGATGCAAGGGAGGAACAGGTTCAAGAAGCATGATTTGAGTATCTAAATATTTCAGGCTTATGACTAAGAAGGTCCGGAGTGGTTCCTAAGACATCAACATGATAACCGAGGATCCTAGATACAGCAGGCCAGGCCACACAGCAAGCTAAAAGTATCTGCCCAGTAAAAATGGCACTTTCAATGAACCACTTTTTTGTTTATAAGGAAGCAGAAAAGCACGATGATAAAAATAAACATGTAACATGAAAGTTTCTATGGTACAACCTTGCGAAAAAGTTCCCCAGCGGACTGTGCTTGGATGACACCATCTGGAGCCAGCTGATATTCTTCAAGGACCCCATTTTCCTGTAGGTTCACAGAATGATTAACCAATGGAAATGTAACATACACTGGAACAAAACATCACGAGGCCATTCGAGATCGAGCAAAGAATCATAGAGATAATCATCACATCAAAATCACAAATGGGAAACCAAATCAAATTAGAATAATACAATTTGTCTATACTGATACTAGGGTAGCAATTATGAAACTCGGGCTTTTGATTAGCAGAACTGCATCAAGGAAACAATTCAACCGAACGGCATTAGCGGTTAAAAATTTTGAATTGTAGATTAGCAAAACCCTAAATTGCGGAATTGGGAAACGCAAAATCGGACTAAATCCGGAGAACTCCGGAGTGATGATGAATTGAAAATCCGAAAACAAATAGGAAAGACAGAAATTGAAGGAGTAGATTGGGGATTGGGAGGTCTAACCAGAGATGAGACAACGAGGCCTCTCTCGTTCGGAATGCTTTTGCCGTGCCGCAGAACCCAGTACCTGTTCCTCAGAAGCCACATCGTCCCCATTCTCTGTGTATCCGATTCTTTAGTCCATGTTTATAATCTACTCCGTAATTTATAATCCTTGGAATTTGTAATTAGTCCATAGAAATGGTGGTAATGATTCTTTAGCTCAAATTTGTATATTTGCACATACTTGAAATAATCAACGGAGCTTAAAAATGTCTAAAAAAATACATATTTATACATCAACAGAGCTTAAAAGTGTCTAAAAAAATACATATTTATAAATTTACTCACCAACATTATAGTTCTAAGTAAAATTTTGTCCAATTGTATTTTACATATTATCACCTTTATATTCATTTGTTTTTGTATTCGAAGGAAGTCCAAATGGTTTGGGTGTCCAATTATTTGTAATGTCCGGGACAGAGAACGGAGATGGGTTGGCTTGCCTATTAGGGGCGGAAATATACAAAGTTGGCTGATGTGGTTCGCTGTAGAGAATGAGACAACAAGGAAGAATGCAGTCTTTTAATCGAAGCTACTCTGACATTCGTAGTGTTTATTAATTAATGTAAGTTTAGAATTGCTTTCAAATGTAAAGGAAAACACTTCGAGAGCGTAGGTGGGTACAAAAAATTCGGGGATAGACATAGTGTGGTAGGGCGGGTGAGTCGAATGGGTTAGTAGAAGAACTTATCACACATTTTGTATATGGGATTTTGGGGGTAATGGCGGAGCGTCACTCTTGGGATTAAGCCTCTTGGCTTAGATCTCTTTTATAATTATTATATACCTCAATATATTTACCTCTGAAGAGAAAGTCCAAGTATTTACACTGACTCGACTGTTTGATGAAACGTTAATCTTGATTGTTGATCAGTCAAACAATTTTTATTGCAAATTTGCAACATGCTTGTGAAAATAAAATGTGAAGACCATAGCAAATCGTAAATATAACCCACACCTCCGGTGACATTATTGAAAATTTGGCATGTTGATTCCAATAGAACTGTTTCGACTCATTTTGACTACTGACGACGCATAAATCAATTCACAATCAGTTTTTTTTTATAAGGTAAAGATTTGGGTGGGGTCAAGCCCTGCTGGACCACCACCTAAGGACATCCTTACGAATGAGGACACGTAGAGCGGAATCGGCAAGGAGGTCCCGCGTGAGCGTTATGTGGATGAGTCGCGCGATCCTGTCCGCGGTTGAGTTGATCTCCCGGAAAACGTGGCCGAATTGTACATTTGTACCCTTGTAAAATGTTGGAGAAGAAGCAGGGTGTCGGAGTTAGTATCTCGATCTCTCACGGGCAGCGCCACAGATCTTGCAAACAATTGATGACGATCAGACTGTCGCCATCAATCATGATGCTGGATAACTGAAGCTCATTCGCCTTGGTGATGTCTCCTTTGATCGCCAGAGCCTCCACCTCCAAAGTTGAGATGTGCCCACATTTGAAGCGCTACAATCGATGATTGCCCCGATGTGGTCCCTGATAATGAAACCTACAGAAGCTTCATCCGAAGGCAGTTTGGAACCGTCAAAATTAATTTTGAATGATCCCTCGTCTGGTTTGCTCCATCTCAAATTTCTCATTCTCCGTGGTTTAGTTGTTCGATTTTTCTAGTGGTGGCATGTGGGCTCCTCTGCAAAGGTCAATTTAGAGGCAGCCCATTTCTGAATTTGTTGTTTGGTATAATTCTCCATAGTATGGATGAATGTTGTATTGAGGTTTTCAAACACTTTCCGATTTCTGCTTGTCCATAAGCTTCACCATGTCGTCGCAAGTCTTCTTTAATCAAATCGCAATTAGTGAATGATCTTAAAAATACACTAGATATAATTTTGTTTTATTAGGTAGGAATTCGAGTTTAGGCATATCTGAAACTCAATGCACAATAAAATTATTTGAGATATAATTTTACTTTTATTTTTAAAAAAAAAATATATTTACATTTTATAGACTTATATTTTTACATGTTTATAAATTGTTATCACAAAAATTTATATTTTTAAAAAATATAAAAATTATAAACTGATATAATTCATTTTTTAATTATATATATATATTCATAATAAAAGATAGGTAAATATAAGTATATGGAATACAAATATAATTTTTAAATTTTTTAAAGTTAAAATTAAAATTATATCTCAAATAATTTCATGTTGAATCTAGGCGTCGTAAAATTCAAAATGGGATAAACCTCCCCTAATGCGTTTAAACTTAACTTTGACGGATCAAAACTTTCTTGTGGCAAGGCATCGTTTGGATTTGTAATCCGGGACCACAATGCTCATCCTATGTCTTTGGGGGGTGATATGTGTGATCGTATGCCTACGTTTTTTGCAGCTGCTGAGAGCTAAACTTTTAGGCATTAATAATCTCTTAATCGAAGGGGATAACCTCACGGTTATCAATACCCTTTTGGACGATTGAAAATACTCTTGGAATATTGAAATTATAATGTCGGATATTAAGCACCTTTTATTTTTCTTTTGATTATGTTTCCACTCGTCATGTTTTCAGGGAAGCGAATACGGTTGAAGATTGGATTGCTCATCCGACTTACTGTATCCCTGTCGACGAAGATACGAAAGAAGACTTAGAATTTAAGGTTCTCGTTCGTAAAGACGCGCTAGCCTGTGGTTGATCTATGAGGATATGCTCTTCCTAAATTATTTCCTTGTATTAGAAAAAAAAAAGTCGTGCTTGTTCACCTTATACTACATATAATGACTGTAGACACGGGTAAATGCGGGCTTGGGCCGGACTTTACCCGAGATTTTATCCCGTTGTTACAGGCGCGGACCGAGCTAAGCCCGCTTAATGGGTTGGAAGTCGTGTCCAAACCTATCCTCGAATGCGGGTGCGGGTAGCCCGCGGGTACCCGCAAACCCAATCAATTTTTTCTTATTAAAGCTCTACTGATTAGATTTTTACTATATATATATATATAGTTTTTTACTGTTTTTATTTATGTACTATATATATAGATTTTTATTATATATATATATGTACTGTTTTTACTATATATATATGTACTAATTAGATTTTTAATGTTTTTATATATAATAAAAAGTTACTGTTTATATATATATTACATAATTTTGACCAAAAAAAATATATATATTACATAAAAAAGTTATTGTTATATATATATATATATTACATATTTATAGTTACTGTTTTTATTTTATTTTAAAAATGAATAATCAATATTATTTATTATATATATATATTAATTTTAATAAAAAAGGCGGGTACCCGTTACGGGCCTAACGGTCCATAACAAGTTGATTGATTTGTCTAATCCTGGGCGGGCGAGACGGGCCGAGCGGGCCCACCCGCTTTTGGCCAGGTCTAAATGAGTGCACCAAAGAAGATCATGAATCATGATACACGAAACAATGTTAGATGGTGCACCGAAAACCGTCGCCAAAATATCTACCGTCCCCTTGTTTTGTATATTATCTGATTTTAATTCTCTCGAACTTTCCTGCAACGTCAGCCCCGCCTCTTCTCTCTCCATCTACCCGGGGGAGATCGAAGAAGAAGATATTTTGCTATTTCCCTCCACGCTTTCCCTTTTCTGCAACCTCTCTTCCGTTTCTTCTTCTTCTGCCTAAATTCATTCCTTATTTTCGACTTCCGTAACCTAATTTTCAGCCCCAATGATCTAACACCGAATCGCAAAGCTTCACTTCAGTTTCCGGAAAACATTATTAATCTCGCGTGAGGAAATTCAAATCGATGGACAGTGGAGGAGGATCCGTCGGATCTTGCTATTACTCCATTCTCGGAGTTCGAAGGGACGCCTCCCGCTCCGATATTCGCACTGCTTATCGCAAGCTCGCTCTCGTATAACCTTCGAATCTCCTCTCAAGTTCTTCTTCCGTTTATGAAAAAAAACAAAGAAGTAATTTTCATGTCTTGATTCAGTTTTTACATGTCTTGATTGTTCTCCGATAGCGGTGGCATCCGGATCGGTGGGCGTCGAATCCGTCGGTGGCCGGAGAAGCAAAACGCCGCTTCCAGAAAATCCAGGAGGCGTATTCAGGTTCGCGATTCGGCTATCATGTTTCAATTTCTCCAATTGGAAGATAACAGACTTCGATTTGGTCGTTTGTCATTTCTGATATCAACTTGTTTTCTGTGTGTAGTTCTGTCTGATCAGGGAAAGCGATCAATGTACGATGCCGGACTCTATGATCCGACGGAGGAGGAAAATGAGGTTCGCGATTTCTCATCTCACATGTTCAACTTAATTCAACTCAACTGCATCGTTTGCATTTGTAATTGGTGTAAATTAATGTGATTTTGTACTTCATTCTTTGTATTTTGATCCTTAAATTTGCAAATTGTTTGAAACAGGGATTCAGTGATTTCATGCAAGAGATGCTAAACATGATGGATGAAGTAAGAGGCAAGGTTAGATACATAGCTTCTTATATATCTTCAAATATTTTTAGTTTAAAAAGGCAAATAGTTTTCACTCAGTAGATTTAATACCTTTTCGATCCCTTGCAGAACAAAAATAAAAAATAAAAACGTATGCCCTACTAAATTTGCAAATTGATGTTTATTTAATGTTTGGAAGGGTGTAGAAGTAGAACCAAAGAGGATAATTATGGATCTTTTTGAGATAATAAAATAACTACTGCGTATCCTTTTATTTTTTGGTGGGGGGCTATATAAATATAAATATTTCTCTATTTTTTTAATGGTTTTTCTTGTAGCATATGTTAAAATATTAACTCGAGAAAGACCATTTTTTTAAACGATTTTAATAAATACTTCGTCCATTAATTGAAACTTGATATTTTAGTACTCCTTCCGTCCCACAATTGTTGTGTTTAACTATTCATGTACGTTTTCTTAAAAAATTAAAAATTATATAAAATATCAATATTTTATTAAATATTTTTAAATAATATCATACATATTACTTAATTATTTGAAAAAATTAATTAAAAAATGGATATTTTATATAGTTTTTAGCTCATTAAAAAGCGTGTATAAATAGTCTAAAGACAACTATTGTGAGACGGAGGGAGTATTTTAGTATTTACGTATGCTTTTTAGGTGTTAAAAACTAATAAATTATTGATTTTTAATAGTTTTTTAATAATTTCATGTGTAAATTTATAAAAATAAATATAAAAAATAATATTTTATATAGTTTTAAATCATTTTTAAAAAACGTGTATAAAAATATAGGGTTATTTATAATTTATATTTTTTTCTTAAAGAATAAAGTTAATAGTTTAGTACGTAATAATTGTATTAGGTAAATTAAAGATCAAAATGATACTGCGTTTTTTTTTTAAATTACAAGATCAAAAATGATATATTCCGTATTTTGTGGTCAAAATATATGTGTTGGTCAACTATAGATTACGTTACGTATATATTTTGTATAGTACGTTAATAATTTTTGATGGGCTTGGGCCGCTTGGCAGCCGGATAGTCTGGAGGATCTGCAAAAGATGTTCGTGGAGATGGTGGGAAATGATGATCTGATGTGCTTTGACTTAGGTCCAAATCCAACGACGAAGAAGCGGCCACGTGGCTCGGCTGCAAAGGGGCCCCCCTCCCCCAAACGCAACCCCTCCTTCCGGGGAAAACGGTGACGTTTCAATTGGCCCGAACCCGAACCAGAAGCCGTCAACAAGTGTAAATTAATCCTCACGTGTGTCTTGCTCTAAATTAACAAATTATGGTTAAAAGAGTATGATCGTGCAACGTCCCTCGCCCTCTTTTGAATGGTTTTAATCTTTTATAGCTAAAGCATTTTTTTTTGGTTTTTGTTTTGTTGTGTGTTTGTGCATGTTTTGCCACAAAAAAACCGCGAGGACATGTTTGTTGTATATTTATGTGATTTGATTCATTTGAATAAAGGTCTGGTTAATTAAAGTTGGGAAATTTAGCTTGGTAGCCACGAGGTTTGGTCTATTTTGCATGGTGGTCAAACGTTTTAAGAATTTCGCATGGTAACCATAAAGTTTTGACAAATTTAGTGTGATAGCCAACTACACTAGAATATTTTGCATGGTGGCCATACATATTTTAAATTACCATTCATTCATATTTGTTCTAAACTATACTAAAATATTTTGGTTAACATAAACTTTGTATTGTATATCTAATATATAATCTTTTTAAAACATTAGAAAGGTTATTAATGACTCTTTGAAAACAACCAACTACATTTAAAAGTTTTTTTTTAAAAAAAATCTACCATTATTTTTTTATATAATTTATTCATTTATCATGCAATTAATGTGTAGCACTATAAAATATTTAAATGGTTTTAGTTAACTTTTTAAAAATAAAAGGCCAAATTTGGGTTGTTGTGTGAAAAAATTTATTTTTATGATTATTTTGTGATTTACTTATATTCTAAAAGATTTTTAACCAATTTGGTTAACCTAAGAAATATGCCCAAACCTTGTGGCTACCATACAAAATTGGTCGAAACCTCGTGGTTACCATGAGAAATTTTTGAAAAATTTGAGCACCGTACAAAAAAAGTCAAACGTTGTGGCTACTAGAGGAAATTTCCCATTAAAGTTTATTTGATGCATCCCAGTTGTCCATCCATTAGCCTACAAGTCCTTATTTGGGGTTGGGATCAGTCTCTCACCTTATATAACGTATTTGGTAAATAAAGAGCGGTCATCTGAAGTTCGAACCGAGAAACTTTGAACACTACACACAAGTACTTTCTGGTCCAACCTCTCATCATCACAAACCGATTCATTGCAACTTACAACCGTCAAAGAGGTTCGGTGGTCAAGGATGACATGGGGCCCACCGCTGCCTAGTTATTCATCCCCCCACTCTGTATCAAAGGCAAAGCGGCACACCATACCATGAAAAAGAAAAGATTATCCCGTCGAACACCCCCCTGTTTTCTGCTTAAATCAACGATTTGCGGATGGAATTGTGTCCCTCCTTCATCGGTTTCTTCTACATCATTCGATTGACTCCCCATGTTTTCTGCACTGCCTAATATTGACAAGGTTAAAATCCTGTTAAAATACATGTACATCAGTACATGTAAATGTAAATGTAAATGATCGTAGTTTCAAAGTTTAGTTGTCGGAGAATAAGCCGATTAAGATTTCATAACCTTGAGAGATTTAACTCTTGTTTTTTTAAATTATACTCCCTCCGTTTGTAAATAACTTTTATGAGTTATTTTTTTTTACCTTAAAAATTATATAAAATATTAATATTTGAATTAATTTTTTTAAAATATATTAGTAATAAATATATAATATTATTGTAAAAATTTACTTAAAAAATTAATATTTTATATAATTTTTACGTCAAGAACGTAAATGACTATAACAAGTCATTTACAAAAATAAATACAATATTAATTTGTTGGAGGTTTGTCTTCACTGCCCACATGGACTCCTGATGTACGTCTTACCCCGGCTTCGGCCGTCCAACCCGCCTCTGGCTGTATCCATTCCGTTGTGGCGCAGGCATCCCGTGCTCCGGCGAAACAACCATCGTTGAGCAAACCCTATCTCTGAAATTCCTTTCTCGGACCTCGATCTAAATCAAATTGATAAGGGGCTTTTGCTGATCCGAGTTTCTTGTCCCCTTTTCACCAATTTTCTGATCCAATTTCACGCTTCAACACCTCCTATTTCTATCTACTGGCTCGATCTTGGGTTCCTTCGAGCCTTTCAACCCAAGTCCGTCGATTGTCCTCGATGCCTTCTCATCGGTGGTGTTGGCAAGGTGCTTGCCCTCTTATTTCTCTCTTCGTCGTCGGCACCTAGTGGTGGCACGGTTGCTGCCTGGTGCTCCGGCCTGGAGATGGTTGCTCATCAGTCGTCGCTCGCCTTCGTGGAAGGCTGAGGGTGCTCCCTCCCCCACCTGGGCTGCTCGTTGCTGTCGTCGGCATTTCGGTGGCGGCCTCTCCGACTACCCTAGGCGACGTCCTCTCTCCGGTTCTCTTCCACGGCCGGAGTACCGAATTGTGCTGCTTGGCGTGCAAGTTGCCATGAGCTGGCCTTGCACGCCAAGTTTTGTGTGCCTTAATTAAAAGAAAAATAATGTGGTCTTTGCTCAAGCTTGCAACTTGCAAGGAGTATATTTTTTTATATATATTTATGGTTAAATATATATGCCTATGTTCTGTTTTATATATATTGTTAATAAATTCGGCGTATATTTGACAATTTATATACATTTTATTAACCCATCCGAAATGATTTGACAAAAATCCCGAAAGGGTTTGAACAAATTCCCGAAAGGGTCTTATCTTATCCCTATTCGGTTACCCTTTTTCCCGTTTGGTGCTAAGCAAACTCCTTTATTTCATAATTCCCGCTAGGGCTTGAGTAAACAATATTATTAGATTAATAATAATTTATGGGTGCTTTCTGCTCGGCCTGTTTTCGGCTTCGTTTGGTTTGATGTGGTGGTCTTGGGCTTTGTTGGGGTTCTGGCATTCGGAGTCGGGATTGGCTGGGATTGTGGTGGTGTGTACGGGGCGACTCCGTTTACGGAAAGATTCCTTGGAGGTTCGTCTTCACTGCCCACAGGGATGCCTGATATATCGCCGGCCAACGGTGTCATTTCACAATGGTGCTTGGCTTCGTCCGTAGTCTACGTCCCCGACCTGCTAGCTTTAGGTTTGCTGCATTTTATCTTTCGTTGTTGTATAGCCTATTCTTTTACACCGTTTATGTATTTGTTGTATGTTTGACGGTATACCGTCTGCCGACTTGTCGGCCTCTCGAGTTTCAGGTCTGTCAGAACTCTAATTTTTACTTAAATAAAAAAAAATGGACTTCTGATGTACCGTTGGCCAGCAGTGTCGCTGCTTGGTGGCGCTTGGCTTCGATTTGTAGTGTATGTTGTTACCAACATGTTAGGATTAGGTTTGCTAGGTCGGCCGGAATTATTTGCTTGTCATTGCTTGGTTTGCACCTTTTGTTATTTTCATTGTATGTAAAAATTATTTGCTTGTCACTGCCTGGCTTCGATTTGTAGTCTATGTTGTCCCCAATCGAAGTGTCATGTTTGTCTGACCATCGAATTCTTATCTTATCAAAAAAAAATTTAATACTCTTTATTATTTTTTAGGCAAAATTACAAAAAACACCATTTAAATATGAGTGTTTTCACTTAACCACCCCTTAAATTTAAAATTACAGAAAACCACCCTTTAAATGGTATGTGTTTACAACTCACCGCCCATTCAACTATTTTCTTTAATTTATCATTAAATATATTATATTTTAATATTTTTTAACTCAAATTTGATTGTAAATATATTCATATTTTGAATTTAAGGGCTCGATCATATTTTAGGGATTATTTATTTATTTTAAAAAAATAATAATAAATATAGCCTAGAATTATTATCTTAATTTATGGTTTGAAAATGTTTATAAAATTTTAAAATATTATGGAAATTACTCTTATTTATTTATATTTTAAATAAGAGTAATTTACATAATGTTTTAAAAATTTATAAACATTTTCAAACATAAATTAAGATAATAATTCTAGGCTTTATTGATTACTATTTTTAAAAATAAATGCAATGATCTCTAAAATATAATTGGGCCCTTAAATTCAAAATTTGAATATATTTACAATCAAATTTGAGTTTAAAAATATTAAAATATAATATATTTAATGATAAAGTAACGAAAATAGTTGAATGGGTGGTGAGTTGTAAATAAATACCATTTAAATGATAGTTTTCTGTAATTTTGAATTTAAGGGGTGGTTAAGTGAAAATACTCATATTTAAACGCTGATTTTATGTAATTTTCCCTATTTTTTAATTAGTGCAATAATTCAAAATTTCAGATAATAGTTGAAAAATCAAGAGCTCAAATGAAAATGGTCGATGAACTGACCTTTATATACAACCACAAATGTATAAAACATAAAAAAACAACCGAACTATAATACTCCCTCCATTCCTTTATATTTGTCTTTCTACTATTCATGCACGTTTTTTTTTTGGTGTTATTCATGCACGTTTTTTAAGGTGAGAAAAAATATATAAAATACGGAGTATTTATTTTTTTAATATTTTTTTAAAATAATATCATACTAATATTAAAAAAAATTGAATAAAAAATTAATATTTATATAGTTTTTACCTTACTAAAAAAACGTACTAGATTTGAAAATGTCAAATACTATTAAGGAATGGAGGGAGTAAAACATAAAAACAACCCAAATATAATTGATCACAGTAGTCAAGACTAGGCTTGTCCACCGTCTACGGATCAGACCCGCCGAGTCAACGGGTCACGAGTCGGGAAATCAGGACCCGACCCCGAACCCGTAGGATAGGCGGGTCGGTGGGTCACGAGTCGACCCATTTTTTTAAAAAATCTATTTTTTTAAATTTTACCCAAAATGAGTTCTTTCAAAAACAAATTGTCGACCCGGCGGATCACGTGTCGCAAAACCCTCGACCCTAACCCGTGATCCGCCATGACCCTTGACCCATCTGACCCGTGGACAGGCCTAGCCAAGACCATCGAACAGGGGCGGATCATTTTGAGGGCCAGAGGTGGTAGTTGGCCCCCCAATAAAAAATAAAATTTAATATACATATTCCTCTCGTCGATAACTTCAATTTGATATATTATAAGCTCAAATCCGATACCTGAGTAAAAAGTTATTAACGTTTCAAAACTGAAGCGATATAAATGATTTTTCACATCAATTACCAATTAATATACTTCTATCATACTTATCATTTGTTAAACTTCACAACTTAATAATATAATTAAACTCGAAAACTTATATTAACAATTTAATAATATAATTAAACTCGAAAACTTATATTGATGATTTTTTTGAAAAAAAAATAGAGGTCTAAAATCATGACCGCCATCGTAATGTAATTTGACAAAATCTTGACTCAGTTTTCATTTAACTACAAAAATAAATGTTTGTGTTTCTGCCACATCTTCCCGAACATGGTGAACAGCAAAACACTTCATCTTCTCTATTTGATTCCACTTCCACAGTTGTCTGTTTCCACGAACAGGAAAACAAACATCCATTAATTGTAACAAACCACCCACCCACCCACCCACAAATGTACAACTACTTTCTTAAGGGCTACATACAAACCCACACAGTACAAACTACCCACAAGCTCCATCCCCTTTTGATTACAAGGAAACAGAGGCAAGACAAAGGCTTTCCTTTTAATGGCTACTCCATCCAGTCCCAAAGGACACAACAAAAACGGGGGTTTAATTGAGATCTAAAAACCACTGATTTAAGCAAAAACTGGGTCACAGGAGAGAGACATCAACAGAAAAGCAGCTTCTTCAACCTCTCCACCAACGTCTCTCCCATTCCTCTGTTTCTTGAGTGGGGATTCAGCCCTCTGAAACCTCCTCTGTTTTCCTGCCTCCAAAAACTTCATCTTTATTGAGTCTCTTCTCATCGCATCCCCTTCACAATAGCTCGATGAGTAGGGTGAGGTGGACGTGGTGGTGCTACTCTGCTTCTCACCCCATGGGTGTTGCTGTCCGGCCCCACCTTCTGCCGCTTTCCTCTTCCTGTATCTGATACCACACGCATTACACAGCGACTGCAGCCATTAAACACACAAAAAAATTCAGGAAAAAATCTTGACAAAAACCCCAAACTTGAAATTGGAAGCTCAGAAAAACAGAGACGGAGGAGTTTACCCTGGGTCCGGCAGGTCCTGTTCTCCACAAGGGGGTTCTCGTGGCCCTGCAATCAGCACAAAATTTCCTGCTCTCGTTCATTTCTGGATTCTGAAAATCTCAATCAAGATTCAAGAATCGATAAAGCCCTGAAACGGCTAAAAGGACGAATCTTTAGACGATCGGCTCAATCAATTTGGGGGTTCAGGTTGAAACAGAGTAAGGGCTCTGCAATGGAGGGTAAAATCAAAAAGGGGGGCGATTGATCGGATAGAACGGAAGTTCTACAACATTCCTGAGGGGGGAAAACGCAAACAGGGACCAGAAGCAGTGTATATAACAAACAGTTGGATGGGGACGACAAGAGGAAGAAGAGAATGTGAAGAGGAAGTGGGGGGGATACAGAGAGAGAGGTCCAGAACTCGGTGGAATGCTGGAATGGACCGCTTGGGCCTTGGGAAGGGCACAGAGCCCTAGAAATTGTATTTTAAGGGTATGTGCGGAAATGACGGAAATGCCCCTGGATTCAGAAAGTTGAAGAGACACCCGCCGAAGTTCGTATGGAGGGTGACGGGGGTTGATAGAGGTGAGTGCTTACGTGTCGTCTGCCCACCTCCCTTTCTTCCTTCTTTCACTGTTCGTTCGCGGTTTGCCTTTCCCAATAAGGCTTCGTTTGGCTGGTTACTGAT
The DNA here is from genome assembly GCA_963922045.1 of Persicaria maculosa. NCBI lineage: Eukaryota > Viridiplantae > Streptophyta > Magnoliopsida > Caryophyllales > Polygonaceae > Persicaria > Persicaria maculosa. Next base: position 46,293,184 of record OY998269.1, read on the forward strand.
ATTGTAATCTTTATACAGTAAGATTTTTTCCTTTTAAAACAAATTTTGTTACTTTTGTATGGTAAGCTCGTGTTTTGTGCGGTTTGGGCCATGGCCCATGGGGTGAATGTTGATCAGTGGGATAATGTTTTTTTTATAAAAGAATTTTATGTAATGGTTGCCAGAAACCAAATACACCGCAAATCAAGGTTTAGGGCACCACGTTGACTTCAATTTTCAATGACTACTTGCACTTTGGAAGGGATACCACATTTATAAGGATGTATATTTGATTAATCTGAATTTGCGGTGTATCTAACAACACCTAAAATTATATAAAAAATAATAATAAGTATTTTATGCTGCATAATTTAATAAAGTTTCTAAGAAAACCGTTAGGAATAATAAAGTGAGATATATTGGTTAACTAATGGAGTGATATATTTCAAACAATAACCAATTTTAATGGATAGTAAATGATAATTAATACAATTTTAATGGAGTGATATATTTCCCTAATTAAAGAGTTTTATTTCTTTTTGGGTATTAGTTTGTGCCCGTGAGAAAAACTCTGTTAAATAATATATACTCCATATCATTTATTATAAAGATTTAAGTTTGTCTGCTTAATTATTCCGGGTATAAATTCACATTAAAATTTTAAAAAAAATTATATTTATACTCTATATACTTGTGTTAACATGTTTATAAATTTTAGAAAAAAATAAATATTTTTTAAAATAATCAATATTCTAATTATCATTAATTTCTAAACATAATTTTTTATGATAAAAGTTTATAAACATGTTAATATAAGTGTATGAAGTATAAATATAATTTTTACAAAAATTTTCATGTGAATTTATACCCGAAGGTGTTACAGGAGATCCGGACTGGTCATTCACGTGTATACCCGAAGGTGTTACAGGAGTACTACTGATAATACAAGTCTTAAGATGAAAGTTGGAACTTGGAAGGGAATGTGTTTATTATGAGGATGCAACAGTTTTTACAATATGAAGAAAGTAATTTTCAATAACCCTAATTAAACCAATTGAATGTGATTCAATTTTTCATTTTCTGTTATATGATATGGCAGATAATGGATATGATATGGAGAAACATGGGAGTTTCCAAGAAGTTGCAGACAGATAAACTAATTAACTTCAAGTACAGAACACAGGAAACCTTTCTTTTAAAGTAGAATGAGATACCATAAACAAAGTGAAAATGGACCAAAATCCATTCTGTATCAAAGAATGTGAATTTCATATATTGTCAAGATAAAAAAAATTCAAAAATTTACACAAATAATCTTGTTTTGGGGATTTCTATTTGACAGTAAAAAAATTTACACAAAAAAATATTTTTAAAAAATAATAATTTATTTTCAGATTACAGACTAATGAAGAATTTACCTTGTCTAAGATAATCCAATTTATCTGGGCAGTTCCCCTTTGGTGGTTCAACATGAACATGCATAACTTGCCAGCAGCACCACCTTTTCCTCCTTTCTCAGCTGCTACAAGCAGGAGGAAGAGACATTCCTTCGAGTTCTTGCCATCTACGAGCTCAAAAGCCAAGGATCAGTCTGCTAAGCAGCATGTAAGAATGTGATTTGCTATCGTAAGTTTGCAAGGATCATCGGCTCACAACAACATGACGAATCCTGCTATTGATGATATATCAAACTATCTCTTTTAAGACGAGGAGAACCAACATGACGAAACACATTATCACGAGGACTGTGGCACATTTCACCATCCCACCGTGTTTCTGATTTCTCTCTGCCTGTGGTTGAGTTCACCCAAAATTCAAAGGTCTATTGAAGATATGGTAAGCTGAGTACAATCAACTAAATGACACGGGAGCTTACCTTCTGAAGTTGTCTGAACCCTGCCTCGACTGATGCTGCGACATTCTGAATGTTGTAGTCTATCCTATCAACTATCGTTCCCTGCATGCAGATAGAATTGTGGATTGAGTTTGAGCCTGGATTGAGTTTGTGAGTTGGTAGAAAGTTTGTTGGCACCGACCTGGTCTATCACCAACACTGATAAGTCCTTCATGATTTGGGCAAGCTCATTGACCGATGTTGCTACCTATAGACATGACAAGAGAGTAAAAGACTGAGTTTGAAAAACCTAATTGACTATGTCGAGTTTATATAAAAGGTAATTATGCTTGAAATACTCGTGGCAATGTCAGGACATTCACTTGCCTGTTCAATCTCTCGCTCTCTTTCCATCACAATTGACTCATTGTTCTTCAAGCTGGCTATCTGACGCTCATTAAAAACCTGAGAGAATCAGCAAAAATCACTACTAGTGGGCAGTAACACGTCAAATTCCCTACTTCTGTTTAGAGATTTTTTTTTAAAAATGTGATTCCTATTTAGACTTGTAAATAAGTCACATGATTACAGAAAACAAGATTGAATGCATGTTTTTCACAACTTAACAGGATGGGCAGGATGGGGATGAGAAAAAATGTATACCAATCCATCCAGGTCGTCGTCATCTTCTACTTTAGATCTGCTTCCAGCCAACTTCATTTCCAAGTCATCACCATCCTGACCCTGCACCACGAGGCATTATATTAGTTATACAATCACCAGAAATTGATATCACAAGTAGACAGCTATTGTATATAACATGGAAAACCTTCTATCTAAATGGAACAATATTCATTTTGTTGTAATGTGCCTACTTTACTACCTCTTTTAACAGTTGAAGGCGCTTTAAATAAGCAGATTGCTTCTTGCGTATCTCCAATGACAGGGTTTGAAGGTCAGTGGCAAGAGAGCGCTGCAAATAGAAGTGCACTTAATAAATCATGGATCAAAGTGCGGAACACTTCTAAGGATGCAAGGTACGTAGCCATGCAGCAAAGATTCATTCTTCTTTCATGTAATTGCTACACACGGAAAAAAGAGTACTAATGCAAGGAGTTTAGTGCATCATTTCATCAAATGCATGCCTGTGCACAAAAAGGATCGCAGTAAGTAAATTTAGCCAACAGCCTCGATACTGTGTTCAACCTGCACATTTTTCCTAATATTTAAGTCCTCGGAAGGTCCAGCAGTAGAGAGCTTCATCAATCTCTTTTCCGATTTCTTCAGAAGATCAGTAATTTCATGGGTAAGATTCTCAATTCTATGTTGGTCTTCTTTACCATCTCCAAATGAAGGCATCAACGCCTTTCCATGAGCCTTTGACAGCTCAACCATCTTCACTTTTGCACGCCGCACATTTGCTGCAATGTCTTCAGTTTCGTCTACCCAGGCTGGTGGCAAACCCACTGTAACGGCTCCTCTACTGCAGCAAAGAAGAACAGTTCATGTTGAAAAATATGCTTAAAATACATTTCATGTTGTGGTTGAGAATAAGGGAATTGGAAGACTAAATTAACAGAACAATATTGGAGGCATTGAAGAATCAGTACATGATTTAGCTCAGTGATGATATCAAGCTTAGGGATATAGATAGGCAAAATGGAAATAGATAGGCAATAGAAGTTCATCATCTTCACCATAAGTCAGCGAAAGTAGCCAATTTCTACCCCAATGTCCAAATCAATTTTAATACAATTTGCAATAAGCCAATAACAGGTAATATGAGCCATTAGCACTAGCAATTTTAATCTGCAGGTGCCTTTTATGCAATGCTACATCAATCTCTATGTATATGCCAACATTAGTATCTAACAATGCCGATTTAAAAGAGGAAAAAAATAAACGACGAGCAAGAAGAAGATGTTCAGCAATAAATAAATCGATAGATCTGCGCACCTGGAGCTACCAGGATCTTCTGTACTGAGCGGAGCATATTTGCTCTTCTGTTTCAGGAGCGAGCTACCGACCAATTCGACACCACCATTTCGAGATGAATCAATTGGCGGAGACGAGATCGTCGGAGCACGCACACTCTTCAGCGCATCTCGATACCTCCTGAACAGGATCGTCTTGTTCCTCGTCGCCATTGGAAACCAATACACCACCTCCAAGCTCAAAAATCAGAATTCTGCATTTTCAGATCTGAACAAAATCCGAGTCGCCTTCAACACCTCTCCAATCTCCAAATGCACCGGAGAAAGAGAGGGATACGGAGAAGGGAAGAGAAAGCAGGAGCGCGAGATATCAAATCAAATCATATGCATTTTCAATTTCAATACGCACAACAACAGGCAACAGCGATCCGCAAAGATGCACGGAATGCAGATAAACAGAATTCGAAGACCGATCAATATTTTTCGGCTTCCGGATTGATAATTCTCGACACGAATCTGATCCCGCGGATCTGACTGTGATCGTTGGATTTTCGAACAATGTTGTACCAATTGGAGAAAGAGAGAAATAAGGAAAAAACGAAGGAAAGACAAGGACGAGAAAAGTGGACAGTTCGCCGGCGACGACGGCGGATGGAGAATGGAAAGGCGGGGGTTTGCCGGCGTGGAAGAAACGGGTTGACGTCAATGTGTCTTTTGGGGGAGATTTTTACTTGTATTTACTATTTACGGATAAAAATGGACCGTATCTACCGTAGAATTTTAGAAAAATCTGGGTTTCTAAACCTAGATTTGACAATTTATTTCTTTAAATAGTACTGTAATGTTTAAATTATGCATAAATCTAAAATTTATTTCCAGTTTGAAAGAAAAACACAAATATAAAATTTACAACGATAATAGATAAAATATACTCTCTTTATTCGTCAAAAATGTCATTTTATTTCTTTCAAAAATTTTAAAGAAATCAACAAATATATTATTATAACCTTATTTATTACATTACTTTTTTTTCTTCTAAATTTACAACTAAAAATCTAAGAATCATTACAAATATTTTTTTTGTAAAGTAATAATATGTTTTTTCAAATAAAATTAACATTCTACAATAAGACATTTTACCCCTTCTCGGAGGCTGGATCTTCACCCTTCCCTTCCGTTCTTGGGGCCGAATGTTTTGGTCTTTGGAAGGGGTTACTTAAAGCAGTAAATTTTAATATAAGCAACCTTATGATAGAAGGTCATAATTTAAGCATCATCAACAGTCTTAAGATTGGATGCTCCTGTTACGGGGAGATTGAGATGCTTGTTTCTGGCTGTCTCCTTTCTCTCCACTCTTTCTCATAATTTGAGATCAAACATGTCTTTAGGGAACGTAATGGAGCTGTTGATCGTCTTTCCTATCTTATATCTCCTCACTCAGGCTCCGACTTCCCTTCTGACGTTGTGCTTCGTAGCATCATCTTTCGGGATGCTCTTGATTAGCTGCTCTGCAACTACCAAATTCTTTTCGGTTAAAAAAAAATTACTTGATATTTTATTCAAGTTACAACAAATTAGACCGTATATATGAAAATAAACATAGTTGATTCATATTACGAGACCAGTATATAACAATACAACAACATTTTCTTATAGGAAAAAAAATATGAAATGACTATATAAACAATGTAGATCAAAAAGAGATATGACACATTATAATTCACTCATATTTTACCATATAACCTATGTTACTCCGAAGTATTATTTTTATAACCCACTCAAATGTTGTTTTGCATTTTGTACTTTTTCTTAGCTTGCCATTACTTATACTGAGCTCAATTCAAAGGTATAAATTGTAGACAATGGTCGAGAACACAAGCATTACCAATTAGCTAGTATAAAAACATATTTTACAACTTTATAATTTCTTAACAATAAGCAAATAAAAATCATATTTTTTAAATTATTTTTACTCAAATTGTAGCAGTTTTTCCATTTTTAAAATTTGGAGAAGCATTTATATATGACAAAAAAAAATGTTACGGAGTACAAAGTTTTTAAAAATATATTTATTTTCATTGCTTCCAATAAGAATAATTTCAACCTAAGTGTAAGTCTAGTAGACCGAGAAACTAAAAAATTCAGCGACATACTAATCGTTATAAAAGCAAAGTACACATTATAAGAAACTAAGAGTATCAAAAGAAGAAAACACCGAAAAGAAAAGGATAAAAAGAAGACTCGAACATGGACGATCGATGGTGGACCAAGAATAGTGTGAGTGCAGGCTTTCATCTGTTAGTAGAGGCGACGCTGACACAAGTGATTTATGGAGAAATAAATATGGAAAACTTAGATTTAAAGTCAATCATAAACAAACTGTTAGATCGTAATTACGTCCACTACTTCTTACACATAACAAAAGACAAGTATATGAAAAAAATGCCACAAAAAAATCCAACGTGATCATGAATTCATATCCCGAACTACATGAAAAAAAATGCCACAAAAAAAATCCAATGTGATCATGAATTCATATCCCGAAGTTGATCATGAATTTATATCAACAAACAATTATCAAACTCTATACATTTTTTTTTCACTACCCATACCAAAATTGATTAATATTTAATACCCATAATAAATATATATATATATATTTAATCATATAATAATAAACATATCTATAGTATATACCAAATGGCCTTTATTTTTTTTTCAATAAAAAAAAGTTATAAATAATAAATGAATTATGAATTATTACGGAGTATTAATTTTTGTATAGGAAAAAATTGAATAATTATTGAGAGTTAAAAGGAACGGAGAGTGGGATATTTTTCACCTGCGGACAGCGGTGTTGTCTGTCAAGTGTGTGTGGATCGATTCCCCCCCAATTCTCTCAGCTGCTTCAACAACTGCACCCCCAACCTCCTCTCTCTCTCTCTCTATTACCTCTTCAATCATCTCAATCTTCCCCATCTCTCACTAAATTCCCATCCCCATCCCATAACTCCCCTTTTCGAGATCGCGATTGGGTCATAGGTCGAACCCCGGGGCTCTGAAATCGGGAGATTTCATCACTTATATTGAAACCCTAGGCCCGATCGTCAACACCCGGAAGTAATCATGGATGCCGATTCATGGAGCGCGCGCCTCTCTTCTCTCTCCAAGCGTTACCAATCGGCCCTGCAATCTCGATCGGGTAAGCAATCGAGCTGCTTTTCGAGTTTTCCCCTTTCAATTCAACTAAGTATTGGCAGAATTGATTGGGTTTCATCTGTTTTTTTTTTTTTTTTTTTTTACAGATTTATTCCTGGGGTTCGAGGAAATCGATGGGGATGATGATATAAGGGAGGAGTTTCCGTGCCCTTTCTGTGCCGAGTACTTCGACATCGTTGGCTTGTGCTGTCATATTGACGACGAGCACCCTGTAGAGGCCAGGAATGGGGTAACTGCTTAAAGATTTGATCTTTTTCCTCTCACTCTCATGTTATCTCTGGTTATTTTTCCTACTTCCATCTGAAATCCTACGAGTTTATCTTTAACGATTTGTGAATTCATACTTCCGTTTCCTGATTGATATCTTCATTTTTGGTGGCATGACAAGATAAATTCATGTGGTTGAGTTGTTTACTGGAATTAGGTTTGTGTGTGAGGGAGCGATGTTGGATTCTTAATCTGGCCTTGTTTTGGGAAAGTATAACTGTGTAGATGATCTTTGTCTCTTTGCAATGGAACGATTTTCATCAGTTTTGGGAAAGTACAGCAGGATTCTTAATCTGAATTTGTTTACTGGAATCAGGGGTGTGTGTGAGGGAGCGAAGATGGATTCGTTTTGGGAAAGTATAGCTGTGTTACTGTGTATGCGGGCTTCGCAATGGAATGATTTTCATTTGTGAAATCATGATGATTTTCTGAATTTTATTTTGATCAAGTTATAAATAAAAGCAAATTGGCATGTGAGTGAGTGGTTGAACTGTTTTTAAGCTGGTGGGGGTTTCGGATAGAGAATAAAAAGTAGAGGGTTAAAGGAGAGATGCAGAAGGGGATGTTCAACTGCGGCTGTTACAGTAGGAGAGAAAATGGTGAAAGCAGAAGATATGACTAAGGGTTGGATGTAGTTTAACTCGGATATAGTTATCATTGGTGAAATTGCAAGTCTGCTCCTTTTATTCTCATAAGGATCTGGCAACGAAATTCTATATTCTAGATTTATCGGAGCAGATTGGTGTCTTTACCTTTATCCTTACGAGAGAAAAATGGTTATACAATCTGACAACAACGAAGATGAGGCTTTCGCAAAGTTGTTTGTACAGTGCCTGATTGTTGTCATTCAGTGCCTGATTGTTGTCATTCATTGATCAGGATCTTCACTTTCATCCCTTTTATCTCAGTTGTTGAACCAGCTGGGAAACGAGAGGAGTTTTGTCCAACTCACTCTTCTAATGTGCGGACTTTAGTTAAGCAGATAGATTGGTCTCTCTTTATATTTCTTTTATTAAGTAGTTTTATAAATATTTAGTTTGTATTTTACTAAAATTTCCCTCTTTTGATCTGCAGGTATGTCCAGTTTGTGCAATGAGGGTGGGGGTTGACATGGTTGCACATATCACTCTTCAACATGGGAGTGTTTTCAAGATATCCTTTCCTTCAAATAATTTGTTTCATTTTACAACTAGAAATAGATGGATCCCTCAAATATGCTCTAGCTTATTTACCATTCTTTATTCCATCTCAGAAAGTCCCATGCCAATTTTCCTTCAAGGCTATGATATTTGATTTAATATCTCATAAGTTTTAATGGTTTGTAACTTTTAGTGTAGAACCTTATTTAGAATTTGGTTTTTCTCTTGTTAAGCTAAAATAAGAGTAGTAAATTTTGTAACTTTTGTTCATCTCCATAGTGACTATTTTTTATGTTGATATGTTCTAGTTTGGATTCCCTTAACCAATTCTTACATGCAGCGTAAGAGGAGATCTAGTAAAAGTGGTTCGCATTCCACACTTTCATTGTTGAGGAAGGAGCTCCGGGAAGGGAACTTTCAGTCCCTGTTTGGAGGCTCTTCCTATATAGTAGCTTCAAATAATCCAGCTCCTGATCCACTGTCATCTTTTATATTGCCAATGTCTGACGAGCTTGCAAACTTGCAATCCCATTCTTCAGCTGACATAACCTTTGGGAAGAAAGGAAAACAGGAGAAAACATCAGACAAGTATGTAATTTTTATTTTATCTGATTTTTTTTCTTGATGCAAATATGCAATATATTCGTTTTAAATCTGTATATAACAAGTCTATGCTATGCTTTTGCTTGGAAGAATAAGTTCCAAATTACAAGCACTTTCGTTGAAGGCTTGATTCTATAGTAAGATAGTCAGGCATCTTGATTCTTCCAAAAGCTAAAATCTTCAGTTAGTAGATGTAGATTATCTGAGATGCAGCTCTGAAGGCTTGATAGTCTTGTTAATAGATCAACATGCTTAGGAGTGCCTGGCTTGGTTTCGAAGGACAAAGTGGCACATATGAACATAGCCTTAACTGAAAATATCTTGCCCTTAGAAGTTAACTTCAGTGGTGTTCCTTGATAAATATTGGGGCTTTGTTCAATGTGGTTTGGATCTGTGAGTGTGCTCCAACTGGGAGTTGCCCTGATTCTTGTACATTGATTCAAACAACCATTGTTGCACGAGGAAAAGGCTGTAATGTCGACATTTCTTGAAAAAAGAACACTGGAACAGTGTACATTATGCTTCTATTTTCATTTTTTTGCTCATGATTGTGTTCCTTTTTCATGGACAAAACCCAAAGTTACTGTAATCATGCTTCATCTTTCCATATTGGTTGGCCTATTTTCAGTTGTGCTGAAATTAGTGGCAATATAACCTCTGGGTTTTCATCATGTAACTTGTTATATTCATGCTTCTTAATAATGACAGGAACGTGCAAGCGCCACCTTTATCAATCAAGGATCAAGAGGAGAGGACAAGGCGGTCTGGATTCATCCACGAGCTCTTGTTGTCCACCATTCTCGGCGACTCATTATAAAGAGCGCGGCGACAGTGATGCGACAGCTCCCGGTTCTGGATTGGCGGCATTTTGCTGTTTGTTTGTAGGTAATATGCAAATGCGTTTCTAAAGAAAATGAAAAAAGAGAGCCAAATAATATGCTAAAACGAACAAATGTATAATCTTCATATTGTGCTTGTGTTTGAGACTTGTATTAATTATGTAGGAAAAAAGGATATGTATTATTGCTTTTTTCTCACCAATTTATGCTAAACTCGAGAGAACATAGAGATGCTTCATCTTTTGATCGATTCAGCAAGTAAAAAATAGGGCATCTGACTGCAGTTGGGTTCTCACAGAGGTAGTAGTGGAAACTACGCCCGGAGTGAGGTGAAAACGAAATTCGATCGCAACTGAAAAGGTTAGCTCTTTCGTCCAAACAAGTTTTGAGGATCTGATTCTCCACGACAGACAATTCAAACCACTGAAGCTTTGAATGAGGGTCATGATCAAGAAACATAAGCATCTGTATATCATCATATATAATACAACATAAGCATGTCTGTTGCGTTGTCGATATTTTCGGCCTCTTGTCACTAGGCATATCCGCTTTTTTTTTTAATAATTTAAAAGCATGTTAAGAAAATAACATAACCCTCATTATGTTATTTTGATCATGATCTTTTTTCGAGAACATTTGTCGATATTTTCGGCCTCTTGTCACTAGGCATATCCGCCTTTTTTTAATAATTTAAAAGCATGTTAAGAAAATAACATAACCCTCATTATGTTATTTTGATCTTGATCTTTTTTCGAGAACATGGATTCGGTAGGAAATCGAAATCTTGTAAAACTCGGGTCTAGAGAGACGTCAACCCATATTAGTTAGTTCAAATAGATTCTTTGTCCTCAATTTATATAGTGGTTGCCAAACGAAGCCTCGAGACGCAGGCTAGCCTTCCACTCATATAGTGGTGTGGTGTGTAATGTGTTGTGTGCTTGTAGTTGTCGACTTGTCGTAGTGGTTGGAGTCCAATTCACCCAAATTTTTTATGGCATATAAAGAATATTAAATTTATATCAACTTTTTATGAAAAATAAAGAATCTTAATTCGATTGGTAGTTTTTAGTTTTATGTAAGATGCTAAAACCATATTTTCTTTTTGAAAAAAAACAGAGATTAATGTTAAAAGGATTTGATCGATTCAAGCAACTTGTGCCTACAAAGTACCAACAATGAAACGTCGACTCATTGAGGAGAGCGATTGCAGATTTGCAGCTACGCTCATGTATGTTTAAGCCGAGGTGACTTAAGGAACACAAAGATGCACTTGAAAGAGCTCTTTTCGGTATCTATGGGTTCGGATCTCCTATTTCCTACTTGCGTTTGATTTGTTAGCCTTGCTAATGGCTTTGAATTGATACTTTTGTTACTAGTCATGTTTGTCGTAGCGGAAATCCTGTTGCCCATTTAGTTGCTAGAATGCTGCCCGAACCGCAAATTCGTTCATCAATGCATCTCCCATTCCTTCAAAATGAAAGCATCTAGCTAGCCTTGGATTCATAAGTTGAACAACATAATTTTAGTAATAATACATTACTAGATTCTAACACATTACCTAATTTTAGTACACAATGGAGCCTTAGCCTTACATCCGAGGTGACTTCCTCACAAAACCGAATATACTGAGTACCAATTGCCAGAAAAATGTCAACTACTCAGCACTGAGCAGCTCAATCTTCCCAAGTGCTAGAAAAGTCAGTCATATCAGGTGTTGAAGTTCTATCCACTCTCATAGCTATGCTCTCTAATCTATTACTCGACAGAAGATACTGTAGGCGGTGAGCCCTGCGTCTCCTGGACAGAGTTGATACACCCATGCCATATATAGGAGCTGCTGCTTGAAAGCCTCCACCTGAGGGTTGCCTTGGCGATACAAGGAACCTGTTCACTGGATGACTCACCGGAGTCAATGGTGTCTCAGGTATGGTGACATTGAGGTCTATGTAAGCCATATTCTCGAAGGTGGATGGTTCATTTAAGGCAGTGTTATTTGCTCCTTGGGTGGGCATGAGATCCCGAGCCTGTGGATACGAGAATCCAACAGCAGAAGGCCTGCAACCTTCACAATACCAGTTGCCTTCAGGCACCTCCCGTCCAAGACCGACACAATACGTATGGGCAGGTGAGTCGCAGAGATCACAGAGTAACATGAGCGCTTCATCTCCACCTTCATGGCATTCAGTACATATTACATTTTCGTATGCAATGAGATAATCTCTAAGTTCTTCTTCAGATGGCTGGTACACCTGCAGGAATTAATTAGGAGGAAAAAAAAAACAAGTTAAATCCCAAGATATTAGGAAAAACAAAAACATGATGAATCAGTTGTTTGCTTCATGTAAGCTGAATATGTGCAACCTGTCAAAATGTACCTGATCACGCTCAGGAACGTGTATTGCTACACTCCTCAGATCAATCCCAGTAGCACTTCTTGCAGGTTTGCTGATTGTGGAAAATCTTTGCTTGCACAGAGGACAGCGAGATTCTACTTTCGACCACTCTATAACGCAAGCAAAACAGAAGAAATGGCTGCAACAATTTAACGTGCCACGGACAGTGTTTTTACCTTCTTCTGTTAAGCATATGCCACAGACCTGCTTTTCGACGTCATTCTTTATCTCTTCTACCTTATCCATCACCTTTCTTCTAGAAAGTTTCCTCAGCTGACAATGAGCTACTCTTTCTCCGTTTTTCTGTGAAGTTCTCAAGTTTGAGCTCAATCTCCTGCAGAACTCACTGGCTTCTCTCACCTGTTCCCGCTCTTCTTCAGAGATCGTAAACTCGTGGTCAGATGAATCAGAACCAGCAAAATCTGAATCAGAACATTGCATTGCCTTTTTCTTTCCATGCACAGGCATTCTCCTGCGCTTACTTGATTTATTTCCACCCTTTCTTTTCTTTTCTTGAGGACTTTTAAGAAGCCTGCATCCAGTTTTTCGTTTTCGGCTTTTCACAGAAGCTTTTTTCTTTGGAGATTGTCGAGCTATTTTCTTATCTTTCCCAGTTGGAGATGGAAGTACTTCCTCGTCCACAAATTCTAGCTCATCTGGAGTGAATTCATCATCACTATCATCATCGTCGTCGTCATCATCATGATAGTCTTCATCATCTTCGTCATCATATGCTATCCTTTTCCTCTTTTTAGAATTCCGAATCCCCTTAATCATCCGACCCCTAGATCTATTCGGAGTTCTTGTCCTCGTAACCTTTCTTAGTACCTCCTCCTCCTCCTGATCTACAAAACTGCCTACACTTTCTTCATCCGAAGCGTCATCAAGTGACTCCAGCTCATCCGACTGGGGATCAACTTCATCTTCTTCTAGCACGTAGTCCTCATCCGAATCATCAGATTTCAGATTTCTTTTCCACACTTGTCCTTTACCACTGTTCTTGGAAACAGCCCTCTCTCCCCTCCCCATCTGTTATCATCACAAACAACAAAACCATCAAGATGATGTTGAATATGCCCACAATCTCAACGAAACATGCAGAATACCAAATTTAACATTGAGGAACTTCTAAATCTATAAACATCAAGCATTAAAGCAATTGTAAATTATCTAATGGGGTTCATAGGAAAGATAGAGGCAGAAGGAACAACAGATTGAAAAGTGGGACCTAATTTATACAGGAGATCAGTCTTAGTCATAACTATGTCATGCTATGATTTGGCAGGAACTGTGAAGAATTATTTCCGACTCTCTTATTGTTCTACCTTACTACCATTATCTAGAATTTAATCAATCAATAAACTACCAAAATTAAGTAAGAGGTTAAATCAGCCTTGATCTATACAAGGAATATACAGATCATCATATACCCAAACCGAATTTGATTAATAAGTTGCCAATCAAGGACGAAAAACAAAACAGATCTGATGAGAAGAAGAAATCACAAGCAGAAAATTGAAATCTCATAGTCCGTCCAAAGCAAGGAAAAGCCCTAAATCGTCAAATAGTCAAATGTCTATTTTCCACTTTTCTTCAAAGCTCAGCTCATTCAAAAAAGAAAGCTTTAAACAATCCGGAATTCAAGCATGATTCAATTCAATTTCAAATCTAAGCTATGGGGAGGAGGAAGAAACGCCAAATAAAAGATGAAAATCAACAGTCAAGGATCAAAATTCATCACCACTAAACAAGCACAACAATTTCATAAACGATACATAATCAAATTCAAGCACCTGCCGCCAAGAGTCGAACAATCTGAGATGCGCAGGAGCCAACAATTTCGCCAATCAAACAGAGCAGAAATTAGTCGAACCTATCTGTTACCAACCACAATCGAATGGCCGGGATAATTAAGGACGCCGTAGCACAACAATGGCGGAGTTAAGCAGCCAAAAAAAAAATCAACACAAAATTAAACAACAAGAGAAAAGAGAGAAATCAATGGACAAGCTCACATTCGATTCGAAGAGCTTTGATTTTTGGAAGGGATGAGAAAGAGGCAAACGGGGTTTGGTAATTGATTGATGAGCGTATGAAACGAAACGAACCACCGAAGAAGATGTGCAGAAGAAGATTCCTAGGGGCTGAAATTTTTTCTTTCTTCTTTAATTTTAACCCCAAAAAAAAAAAAAAGTGGAGCAGGAATTGGTACAGTAACAAGTTCATATTCGGTGGTCGGGAGTAATTCTGGACCGTCCGATCTATTGATGAGGTGTGCATCACCGTTGAATCTCGCACGTGTACGCGTTTTACCTCTTTCCGCGAGGGATAGTTGGTTAGTTAGACTACTATTTTGACTTGATAACGTCTTCAAATCTTCGTTGAAAAGTATATAAATGGAATTACGGGGCCACTTTTTTTTTTCTAATAAATCCTATTTTAACATCATATTCCATGAGTAGGTACAATGTTTTTGAAAATGTCAATGGTACCCTTGTATTCGTTCCCATCTAGCACTAAATGTGCCACACTCCATTAATTAGTGCCATCATAAAATGTATTAACTGCGTTTCACATTATTATTATTATTATTATTATTATTATTATGTAAAATAAACAATTATAATGAAATGTGAGGTTGATTTCCATTTATACAACTTTATAGTTATAGTTCATATACAAAGAAACTATTCGTTTATTTTTTCATTATTATTTATTTTTAACAATGTAATTATCTGTTTTGTACAAGAAAGTATTAAAAAATATAAATTTTGTTACAATGAATAATCGTTCAGTACTATTGAATACTCCCTCTGTTAATTAAAACTTGTCGTTTACTATTCATGTACACTTTTTAAAAATGATAAAAACTATATGAAATATTAATTTTTTTAAAATTTGTTTTTATAAATTCATACTTAATAGTAATAAGTATGAAATTATTAAAAAAATATATTAAAAAAGTTAATATTTTATATAATTTTTAAGAGCATTCCCAAGAGCTTCCCTAAAACAATCTCCAAAATAGAGAATGAGAAATCAAATATTCTGAATATTTTTTTGCCCCATTTCAACAGTTTCCCCATTATAGAATTCACCCCAAAATATATAGAGTTTGCTCCAAATTTAGGGAATGACCTCTATATTTTCCATCCATTCTCTATTTTGGAGAATATAATGGGGAATCTCTTGGAGCAAAAATCATCCCAACATTCTCCAAAAAATGAAGATGGAGAATCTCTTGGGGATGCTCTAACACCTCAAAAAGCGTGCGTGAATAGTAAAACGTCAAGTTTTAATTAACGGATGGAGTATTATCTATTGTTATAAATGCAAGTCATGTACTCTGATCTAAAACATCCATTAAGATAGATTCTTAAAATTTAATTTCTCGTAATCCATGTAGTATTCTATGTTAGTGATTTCTTATACTCCGTATGTAAATGCGTGTGAGTTGTGGTATCAATTGGCCGGTGTTTACTATCATACTTCGCTCGTAATTAGATCGGTTAAACGGGTTATTCGGGTCGGGTCACTTCAGGTCTCGGGTAATGCAGGTCCCGGGTAATATGGGTTTTGGGTATTTTCGGGTTGAATCGAACCCGGGTTTGACCGGGTTTTGGGTCATTTCGGGTCGATTTCGAGTTGGTCAATTTTTTCTTTTTTAAATTTAAAAAATCATAATTTGATAATTTTGCGATAAATTTAAAAATCTAAAATTAAAGACATTGTTCATAAGTTCTAGTGCTTATAATTATATACTATATCTGATCTAAAATATTTGATTTTTATTATTTCTCATAATTTTTAATAAAATGTAATAATATATAAATATCAAAATTTTAAATAATTTTTTAAAAATAATTTTAATAAAAAATTGATATTCTATATATTATTACATTTTATTAAAAAACAATTGATTTTTTCATTATTTCTCATAATTTTTAATAAAATGTAATAATACATAAAATATCAAATTTTCAAATAATTTTTTAAAAATAATTTCATGCAGTTAGTAATAAGCATAGATTTGTTTTAATATTTTAATATATCTTTTAGAATTTTTTATCTTTTTAAAAAATGTGTTGAAAAATAAAAAATAAAATACTATCGATGGGACGGAGTATTACACAATACAAATAAATATAAAACTTGATTTGAAAATGAAAGATCAAGTGATTGTAATTATAAAATGTAATAAATTGGAATCTCCATAAAAATATTAATCATAAATAATTATAAATCAACCGGATCAATCGGGTCACCGGGTAAATCGGGTCAAAATTACCGGGTCAATTGGGTCACCGAGTTGAAACCCAGATTACCCGAAAAATTTTCGAATTTTCGGGTTCGGGTCAGAAAAAATTTCCGGGTTCGGGTCGAAAATTTTTCGGACGTTCGAGTCGGGTCAACCGGATCGGATTGTATTTTGACAGATCTACTCGTAATCCATACATCCATGGCCTTAGACCTGAGCAAACATGCTCAGGTCTACATGGGCTATGGCCCTATACAAACAACCTTCTTTTTTGGCTTTGGTGCTAGCCTTTTCTCCTTCCTCTTTTATTGGTTTCATAATGTTAATAATGTGTCTAAACTCAATTTTAGCCACAAATCACAACCACCCATAATTTATCGACTCACAACCACCCATAATTTATCGACTCCTTGAATTTTGACATGATATCAGAGTTTCCACTAGAGTTGCTCGTTAGTTCAAAATCGATTCAATAAATCGAACTAAACCTAAATTCTAAATTCTAAAAAAATCAAATTGAAAACTGAACCTAAACTAATAGATTCAGTTAGGTTTAAGTTCAGTTAGATTCTATACGATTATGGATCAGGTTTGGGTAGAATAATAATAATAAATAAAATTTAAGCCACAAAACACCCATAAAACACCAAGATCCTAAACTTTCCTACCTTAATTTGTTTACAACATGAGAATTAGATTCAAAATATATAAACATTCATAAAACAAAGTATATATCCTGCCATAAGAATTGCAAGATACATATCTAAACAAAAAAGGATGCAGAAATGAAGAATGAATATCTTATTGGAACTTTATTGGTTGAATTTTTAGGCTTGTGCGGTTAAGGTACGTACGTTGTTGTACACAACCCCAAGAATGAAAAAAAATATGAATCAAACATAAATGTTTGAGTCATTTTAACATGCTATAAGAATAGTTGCTATAATAAAAATGTGAAAAATGAAATTGAAAAATAGAGGCTCACAACTTACCACTCAACATAATTTAGATTTAATTAATCCATATATAAACCAAAACTCTTTGGTTTTGTTTATGTCCGATTCGACTCAAAAATCCGATTTAAAAGAATAATAAACAACCCTAGTTTCCATTCCGTCCGAATTCCTAGACTATCGGGTTCAGTCCAATTAGACTTGTTGCCCGTAAGGAATTATTATAAGGTGTAAAAGTTGCTAGGGATTTATATATATATATATATATATTCACAAATTCCTCTAGGTGTCTTGGATTCCCAGCATAAGCCAGCTATGATTACTAACAGCAGGTCATTTGCCACAATGAAGGGTTGTTAGAGGATGTGAGACCCTTCCAATTCAATTTTTAAACCTTAATTAATTACTTATAAAAATAAAAATGGATTACTTCAAAAGATGATATGAATGAACGCATAACACATGGTGGGGAGTGTACTCAAAACATGCATTGCTTCATAATCCAACATCGCTTTGGATTTTATTATTTTTATTTTTAGGTCCGAAAGTTGTGGCTTTTGCTAATTTATATATTTTTTATCATTATTTTTTCTCATTTAACAAATATACCCCTTTCTATAGGTCTGAACTGTCCAAAACGCGACAAAATTGGAGAAGCCCCAACTTTCATTTTATTCAATCATCGGTCACCGACTTACCCTATACATGTATTAATTAATGATCTAATGTATATGATGATCACTGTGCTTTCATATTTTTTTGATCATTTATTTTTAATATATGGACTAGCTAGGCTAGGAACAGTGTATGATGATTTTTTTTTAATATATATAAAAAATTAGGTTCTTAAAGTACATGGTATATTACTATATTCAGTTTTGCTAGTTTAAAGGGTGCATGGAGATATACATGGGAAATTTATGTATCAGTTTTTGACTTTTTTTTAGATGGTAAGATTGTTAGAAAACATGATTGCATGTTTTTATCCAAAAAAAAATGTGTTGTAACAATCTATATATAGCAATCCCATTCAAATTGTTATCTTATTTTTTTTTTTTAAAAAAAAGTCTTAAATTTACAATAACCCGATCAATTAACCCAACCCAAACCTATAGAGTATAGAATGTTTATGGACCCAAAAATATATGAAAGATAGTATTGTTTCTACTCGTGGTTTAAGAAAAAAAAAACTGGTTTGAGTGTGGTGTCTTGTTGTACTCGGTTAAATGCATGGATCGACCTCATTTTTAATGAGGTTGTACGTTTCTTAACTATCTTATACTCCGTATCAAATATAAAATAGATGAAAGAAAAAGAAGAAGAAGATAAACTTATTGATTGGATAAGTCAATTACAATGGATTTGGTTAATCTATTTATAAAGAATATAATTAAGTTTAAAAAAAACATAAATGAATTGCAAAATTCAGTGTGACAGTGATTAAAACTTATTTAGGATTGGGGAGATAATTAAAGATGATACTATCATATATATTTGCTAGTTTTTTATATTAAAAAAATAACTAGCATAATACGTGGTAAGTACATATATATTGTGTTAATCTATATTAACATATAAAAAAGGGTTTTTTTTTGCCCATTTAATGCCCAATTGAAAACCAAACCACATTTGTTTTTTTTTAAAAAAAAGATAAACCACCTAATTAATTTATAATAATAATAATAATAAAAATAAAAAAAAAAAAAATAATAATAATCTATATAACATAGAAAGAAGCTTTTTTTGCCCATTTAATGCCCAATTTAAAGCCAAACCACCTTTGTTAAAAAAAAGATGAACCACCTAATCTAGATTTTTTTGGTGAACCACCTAATCTATATCTATATAACTGATAACATATACAAGAGATTTTTTCCCCATTTAATTCCCAATTGAAAGCCAAACCACCTTTGTTAAAAAAAAATAAACCACCTAAGTTGTTATAATAATAATAATAATACTTATTATTATTATTATTATTATTTATAATCTATAATCATAATAATTATAATAATATATAGATTTTCAATATTTTTGGTCATAATTAAGGATATTATTTATTTTTTACATACTACTCCGTAATAAGTTTAGAATTTATCCTAATAAGACTAGATGATAATATAAAAAAAATTAGAAAATATTTAAGATTACAAATAATTAAAAAATATTTATTTAGAATAACCATTTTAATTAAAAATAATATTATAAATCATAATATTTCATATAAATTTGCATAAAAATTGATATAATTTATTTTATTAAAAATATCTTAAATGGTAAGAATTAACTTATAAAAGAGGTTTTTTGCCCAATAAATTTATTAACTAAATCTCTCCTCAACAATTAGAAAAGACTTTTAGATTAACAACAACGACAACTACACATCTGTTTAGATTAACCATT
Source organism: Persicaria maculosa (assembly GCA_963922045.1). Taxonomy (NCBI): domain Eukaryota; kingdom Viridiplantae; phylum Streptophyta; class Magnoliopsida; order Caryophyllales; family Polygonaceae; genus Persicaria; species Persicaria maculosa. The sequence continues at coordinate 46,313,005 of OY998269.1, forward strand.
TTAAAATTAATATATATCATACAACATAATATAACTTAGAATTTACAATTTTGCATAAACATTGTCTTTCTTTATTTAAAAAATCAATATATTATTAAGAATGATCAATAGAAACAAGTAAAATGTTAAATTGTATAATTTTTGTGATATTAAATATAAATATGAGTATAAAAGCAGAAAAATTATACATTTGATAATAATTTAGCGTTAACTATAAAAAAATCTTAATATATTTGTATAAAAACTTTTTCAATGATAATATATTATAAAAATCAATTATATAATATGAAATATTATTATATATAATTTATATAAAAAAAATTAGCGTGCTAGCTAAAACCCTAGTATATATATTTAAAAGTAAACATTGATGTTTATATAGTGTATTAAGAGGTTTGTCAAGAGATTACTGACGCCTGTCGACGAGGAGACACGCTCTCCATATTCCTGCGATCTGGATTTAGTAGTATGAAAGAAAAATCAGACAACAAAAAGTATAAACAAAAATATAATAAAAAGTCAAGTAAACTGAATTACAATAAATTAACCTAAATTTTTATAAGAATCATGCATCCCATGTTTCATTCCACATAATAATAATAATAATAATAATAATAATAATAATAATAATAATAATAATAATAATAATAATAATAATAATAATAATATAGCCCTTTTTTATCGTATTTAATAAACTAATAAATATATAGCCCTTTTTTTTTGTTAAACGAAAAAAATATAGGCATGGAGTGTATGTTATAGATGTGATTTGAAATTTTAGAAATTACTTTGTTTCCAAATGTGCAGGGAGGAAAAGGTACACATACACTTGTGCATGCATACACTAATTTTATTTTGTTTAAAAAATTTTCTAGGGTTTACTTTTTAAAATTTATGATATAGTGGTGGTTATTAGAATTTTTTAGGCTCTACTTTTTAAAATATAGAAATCAGTAAAAGGCAATGGACCCGATGAGGGTGGGGCACACCGTAACACGAATACGTGACAAACGACAATGAATAACATGAACTTATACAACACATAACATTTTTAATACTACAAAATAGAGATAAAATAAACGAGTCCCTAGTACAAAGATCGAGTTTTTTTTATTTAATTAGAGTTATATACTGAAATAGTTCAACTCAATGATAAAGGCGATAAATCAATTTTGAAGAATAACCTCATTATTAATGCGCTTGAAAACATCTTTTTTGACATAGCAAATCAAACTCTCAGAGAGAAAGTTATCTCTCATCTTATTGCGCAAATATGACTTGATAATACTCATAGCAGATAAAGTTATTTCCATTGTAGTTGTTGCAACTGGTAACACGAAAATCAACTCAATGAGATGACCTACCAAGTTAAAAGCTTTGTAAATTTCTATCTCGACTATCTGTTTAGAAAAATCACTCGTTTCGAAACTCTCGAGATAAATTATAGTGGAAATATCAATCTAAATAAAATATAAAAGTATTGTAATTTATTAAAATAAGATTAAAGTGATTAATACACCTTCAAATTTTAAACATTCATAATTTTTTAGTCAAATATCAAATTAAGACGTATTATATATAAAAACAAAGCTATCGACGATGAATATATATATAGGGGTTCGTCGGATGAGGGTGGGGGCACGTGCCCTCTGGTAAAAGGTTAAAGAAAAATATTAGGTTTAAATTTCTACAATTTAAAAAAAATGAATAATTTTTAAAAACTTATTGTATATGTATCAATGTATCATTCCATTGAAGGGAGAGGAAAACCAAGAGATAAAATTAGCTTTTCCCTCCTTTTTTTGTATTTTAATTTAGGTAAAACTAATTCAAATAACCCAAACTTTGGTTGGGTGTGCATGTAGCACCATAAACTTTATAAAGTAACAAAAATAACCCAAACTCTTACTACTATGTGCTTATATCACCACCAATGTCTTTTTTAAAATAAAAAATAACACCTAACTTTTATAATTTTGAAATAGAACCTGAAACAATATTAAACTAGGGTTTTTAATCAAAATTACACAAAAGGTAAATATTTTTAAATGAAAAATAAATTTTTTGACTTAAGATAGTTGAAAAAAATACCGCTAATTTACGTCATATTTTTAAAACCCATAATTTGGTTTGAACAAATGATATAAGTTGGAATTATATTTGTAAAATATTTCTCAAATGAATTATTTTAATTTATTATTTAATTGAAAAAACAATAAATTAACAAAAATAGAACAAATTAAAAATATACGGAGTATTTCAGTTGAGAATATTTCTAACTGATATAATTTGTTCTAACCAAATTATGGCTTTTTGAAATATGAAATAAATTATCGATTTTTTTTCCAATTATCTTAAGCAGAAAATTTTATTTTTTTTAAAAAAAATGTATATTTTGTGTAATTTTGATTAAAAACTTAGTTTAATATTTTTTAGGTCCTATTTGAAAAATATAAAAAGTTATATCGTTTGAGAAATATTTAAAGGTAAGATATATAAAAAGTTATATTTTGCGTAATTTTTATTAAAAAATTCTTTTGAGAAATATTTTTAAAAAATATTTCTAACGAATATCATTTGTTCAAACCAAATTTTGGGTTTTTAAAATATGACATAAATTAGCGATATTTTTTTCAATTATCTTAGTTTGAAAATTTATTTTTTTATTTAAAAAAATTTTACTTTTTGTGTAATTTCGATTAAAAAAACCTAGTTTAAGTATTATTTTAGATTTGATTTCAAAACTATAAAAGTTAGGTGTTATTTTTTGTTTTAAAAAAGATATTGGTGCCTAGTGGTGATATAAGCACATAGTAGTAAAAGTTTGGGTTATTTTTATCACTTTATAAAGTTCGTGGTACTACCTGCTCACCCCACCAAAGTTTGGGTTATTTGAATTAGTTTTACCTTTAATTTATAAATTCCATTAAAATAGTTTTTTTTTAAAAAGAAATCTACTAAAAAGACGCCTTAAAAAAAGGGCGGGGCGGGAGGTTCCATTATACCTCTCCCCAGACGGCAAATAACAAACCAGAAAGACGATCAAAACTGCACAACGGAGAGAGGGAGCTAGAAAGCGAGAGAGAGAGAGAGACAACAATGGCGGATGGCGGATCAATAATAAACAAATTGTACAAATGAAAAAGTATTAGGAACGGAGAAATTCGCCTTTTTCCTCATTCTCTCTCCATTGTTCTATAATTTCCCTTGCAACTTCAGTTGCTCTCTCTCCAAACCAAACCAGACATTTGTCGTTTCTCGCCTCTTCGTTCTCCCCGTTTAGAGAATTCAAAACTCCTTTTTTTTTTTGCGGTTCTCTTAATTCGAGTTGATTACTGATGGCTTTTTCGAAGTAGATTGCACCGATCGAGACGGAATACAGAATTTCGATTTTGCTTTGGTTAGATGCTGTCAATGGCGGCCGAGGGAATGCCATCTGTTTCGCTAGCTTCTGTGATCGAAGACGTTCTTCGACAACAATCAGCTTTCTTGAGCGACGCTGATTTGGCTTCACGGAATTCAGACGAGGCTTGTATGATGGATTGAATTTTCAAATTGAACTTCCATTTTTCTGTTCTTCTAAGCTATATATGATTGACATTGAGTGCTTCAGATCTGCAAATTGCTTGAAAACGAGTTGAATTTTAGGTCTAGTGATCTAATTTAGGGATTTCAAATGCTGATTTGTAGCCCAAAAAAGGAATGAAGCTGCGAGGTGGCTTAGAAGATTAGCTGGAGTTGTTTTGGGGAAAGATTTACCTGCTGAGCCTTCGGATGACGATTTCAGGATCGGATTGAGGAGCGGGATCATCCTTTGCAGTGTCCTCAACAAGGTTAAGCCTGGGGCAATCACAAAGGTATAATTTAACTCCTCCTATACCTGTGGAGCATGTAATTGGATATATATATAAATGCTTTCATTTTGCAGGTGGTTGAACTTTCGAATGATTCGGTAATAGTCCCTGATGGAGATTCTGTATTGGCCAACCAATATTTTGAAAATGTGAGGAACTTCCTTGAAGTTGTGGAGGAACTTGGAATTCCAACTTTTGAGGCATCTGATTTTGAAAAGGTCAGTTTCATTCAATGTGGTCTAAATGGCTATCTGATCTTCCTTTGTCTGATTAGTCGTCGTGTTATCAGGGTGGGAACACGCCGAGGATAGTTGAGTGTGTTCTAGCATTGAAATCATATGCGGAATGGAAACATGGTGGAGGTTCGGGATCATGGAAGTATAATGCGAATGGGAAAGCACCTAATGTGCCAAGGCCTGTTATTATAAGGATGAACTCTGAACCCTCCATCATGAAGTCAATTTCCAGAAGCTCTTCTCTTGGTGAAAGGTCTTTTGAGGTCTTGTCGTCTGATTTTTATCCCGCGGCTCCTGATGTCAATGACGCGGTAGTAACCACATTTCGTTGAATCTTGTTGATGCCTATTTTCTTTTGTTAACTTCATTAGAGTTGGTTGTCTATTAACAATGGTTGTTGCACTTTTTTTTTTATCCATAGAGCAACTGCCATTCAGTAAGCGGGCTTGTTCGTTCTGTTCTTTCAGGCAAGAGGCACGATGAAGTTCCAACCGTAAGTTCTCTTGCTCTCAAGTGTATTCATTGAGTTTCGGTTGATACGAATTTTGTTCTGCTTGTGCCAGATTTTTGAATCAATCCTGAACAAAATTACGGAGGAGTTTGAACATCGCTTAGCTAATAATGACAGTGAATTGGTATGAACTCTTTTGAATTATATATGCCTTAAAAGGAAAGAGATATGGAATATCATATGCAATTCGTGTTTTGACAGCTGAGAACAACTTCAGCTTACACTTCAGTCTCCGACCTCAACCAGTCTCCGACTCCTGCAGATCCATCTCTTGAAGATCTGCTGGTGCAATCCTATGCTCTAATACTGTATTTCAATTATATGATAACTTATCAGTTACTAACCTCGGATTTCTATGGTAGCCATCGATCTGTGATGAATTGATAGCAGTAGATGACAAGAATGATGCACCAGTGAGTTTTCATGTATCGATTTCCAGTATCTTTGATCAGGTTTTTGCAGCTTGATGTTAACTGCAACTACTTTTCCTACATTTATAGCCTGAATCATATGATGAAACTACTGAAACAGATGACAAGGTTGATGCACCGGTATGTTTTAATATATCGTTTTCTGTCATTTTAGTTATAATTCTGCCCCTTGTAACCACACCTGACTATAACTTATTTGATAGTCTTCATCATGGGATGAAATGACTGCAATGGATGACAATAATGAGGCATTGGTGAGTAACTGGTCGGCTTTTCTTGCCCGGTAGATGATAAATTATAAGCATTGTTTCAAATATTGACCTCACTTTATTCTATAGCCTACACCATGTGATGAAACAACTCAAGCGGATGGCACAAACAGAAAAACTGTCTCCAAAGAAGAAGACAGCAATGCCTACTACAAAGAACTATTGAAATCCAATATAGCTAAACAGCAAAGTTTGGTTAAATGGCAGCAAAAAGACGTTGAGGTAAGTAGAAACTGCATATGTACACATGAATATAACTTCATCGCTTTGATTTTCTGTTAACACAGTGGGTTTATCTTAGGAACTGAAATCTGACATCCATTTCACAAAACAAAGCATACAAAATTTGCAGATGAAGTACCAGGAGGATATGGATCAACTAGGTATGTTACAAAATTTTGTCCTATGATTCTAAAAATAAAGTTGATGTTGTTACATGTTCTTACAGGTAAACATCTGCATACACTGACTCATGCTGCGTCTGGATACCGAAAAGTTCTTGCAGAGAACCGAAAGTTGTACAATATAGTTCAAGATCTTAAAGGTATGTATGAGATTCTTTCTGTTGCATAATTGGAGCTTATGCTTAACCCTTCTCATTTCAATAGGAAACATTAGGGTCTACTGTCGAGTACGGCCTTTCTTGCCTGGACAAACTAGTTCTTCTAATGTTATTGACCGCATCGACGAAGGGACTATCACAATTCAGACTCCTACAAAGTATTACAAAGAAGGGAGGAAATCATTCACTTTCAATAAAGTATTTGGTTCAACTGCTACCCAAGGTTATCTACAGATTATGCATATATTTTTTCATTACATTTTTGCTAGTTTCTACAGCATGTACTGAGTGCCAAAATCTTTTTCCCTTGCTCCTGCAGTGGAGGTGTTTGCGGATACACAGCCGCTTGTACGATCTGTTCTTGATGGTTACAACGTTTGCATCTTTGCTTATGGCCAAACAGGCACAGGAAAAACTTACACAATGGTATGTCATACCAATGTTATATGCAATGATAAATTTCTTCCCTTGTTGTTTTACGATGTCGATTTTTTGAATGCAGAGCGGACCCAACAATCTCACAGAGGAGACTTATGGAGTAAATTACAGGGCACTGAATGATTTGTTTTTTCTCTCAGAAGAGAGAAAAAAAACATTTAGCTATGAGATTTCTGTGCAGATGATGGAGATTTACAATGAACAACTCAGAGATCTTCTAGTCACAGATGGATCCTCTAACAAGAAATATCCTTCAAGATAGATATCAATTCAATTTCCTTGCAATGCCCACAGAATTTTGGCACCTGCTTTGTCTTAACACTTGAACACATTAGACATTCGTAACAGTTCTTCGGATGGGATAAATGTACCAGATGCAAACCGACTGCCTGTGTCGTCAACAGCTGATGTTATCAGTTTGATGGAGCTAGGCCAGAAGAACCGCGCAGTGAGTGCTACTGCCATGAATGATCGCAGTAGCCGTTCTCACAGGTCTGCCTTTTAGTTTAGTCTACTTGTTTAGCAGATAACTGTTCTAAGTTGTAACTTCCATATTGCATTGTTTCAGCTGCGTGACAGTTCATGTGCAAGGGAGAGACCTGACATCAGGAGCTACTCTTCGCGGTTCTATGCATTTGGTTGACCTGGCTGGAAGCGAAAGGGTTGAAAAATCTGAGGTTACAGGAGATAGACTAAAGGAAGCTGTACATATAAACAAGTCTCTTTCTGCTTTAGGAGATGTGATTGCTGCACTAGCACATAAGGGTGCACATATTCCATACCGAAACAGCAAACTCACACAGTTACTTCAAGACTCCCTCGGTTAGTTCCTATACAGTATCTGTTTACTTGTGAGTTTTCTCTTAAAAAAAATCATGCTAACCGTTTACAAGTGTCTTGTGTTTCCATCAGGAGGGCAAGCAAAGACATTGATGTTTGTTCACATAGCACCGGATCCAGAAGCCGTAGTAGAAACATTAAGCACTCTTAAATTCGCTGAGCGCGTATCTTCTGTGGAACTTGGAGGTGCACAGGTCAACAGAGAGAGTGGAGATATCAAGGAGCTCAAAGAACAGGTTCTTACCTTCATCATGATTCTCTTTTCTTGAATTAACCATCCATGGTTCCTTATGACAGACAAGATTTTCCTCACTGTTTGATAGATTGCGAATCTGAAGACCGCCTTGGCGAAGAAAGAGGAAGAGCCAGACATGTTTTCCAGCTCAGCGCGATCCAGCAGCCCTGAAAGTCATAGAACAAAATCTACCTCACCTTCGCCTTCGCCTTCTCAACATCAATCAAAGCCTAGTAAAGACTCGTCAAATGGTCGCCAAAGTACAAAAGAGGAGGTTTGTCCATTATTAAAGCAGCTTCTATATTCATACAACATTGGTAAAATATCAGTCACATATCAATATATCATGTTACTATGTGACAGACAAGTAGCAGCAGCAGCAGCACTGGATCAAATGGAAGAAGGCGAAGCTTGGACCCTGAAGATCTATCAGCTTGGCCTCCTCTTGGCTCCCAAAGTGAGATCCCCGCAAAGCGCGACAATGTGGATAGAAGAAGGTCATTAGGAGCTCTTGATGAAAAAAGCCGAAACAGATTACCAACCCCTTATTCAGACGTATTGAAGCGCAAGAACGAACCTGCATTGTCCGATGAGATCAATGAATTTGAGGATGCAGCTAGTGAATCATCAGAGCTAGACTCCCAAGTATCTCAAAATATCAAAAAAGGTTCCAACTTGCCATCTGTAGCCGGATCAAAGCTTCGAAAACCTCAACCAAAGCCATCAAAACTTCCGGACTCTAGGTAACTTCCTAAATGCCCAATTGTGATTCATGCCTTTATTTTTTATCATCAAAATTTAAAACTACTTGTTCTAATGTTTAGTTTTTCTTCATGATCAGGAGTATGATCCCTACAGGGCCAACCCGGAGACAGTCCATGGGGTCTGCGCCTATTCCTTCAGCCGCTAAGAACGAAAAGCCGAGTACTTTGAAACGGAGAACCGGTGTTTCAAAGTGATTGTTTTCCCCATTTTTCATTCTTGAAGCCTTTCCACTGTGAAGAAGGCAACACTTTGTTTCGGTTGCCGGTATTTTCTGTCCATATGAGTGTTCATTCATTCTCTCCTTCCATTGTTTTTCGCAAAGTTTTGATGAAATCTCTCTACCTGTAATGAGGTAAGAAGAGAGGACACATGAGAACACAGTTTGTACTGTGTGAAAGAAATGTTACATTACATGAGGTTGATCCCTCCATGAGGAATTGCTGTATAAATGACGATTTTTGTTGCAGTATACTATGTTAGCAAAAGACTAACTCATGTCGAGTTCATTGTGTGCTATATAAATTAATCTCATTCTGTTGCAAGTTCGGCATTCATTTTTCGTTCCGAGATCTTCCCATTGAAGGCTTCATTGTTTGATCTTGACATATGAATATGCCAATCTTAATCAAGATTTATTTACAGCTTGGAGATTGAGCATTGTTTTATGGTATAATCATTTACTCCATCCATTAAAGCAAAACATGTCATTTTAACATTTATCATATTTTTCAAGAAAAAACAATCAAAAATAAAAAAACACATATATACTCTTAATTATTACATTTTTAATATCTCTTATATCTTATACAATATTAAAACAGAAGTTGAATTATCCTGTGTCAACTTCTGGTTAAATTATTTCGCTCAGAAGTTTTAGTTAATCATAATATACCACGTATACATAGCAATTGTCACATATTTATTCATATATTTGTGATTCTATTTTATTTTTATTTTGAACTAAGGAACGCACATTAGAGCACTCTAATTATGAGAACATGTGATTCTATTTTCTATAGTTGTCAATAGCTTTTCCTGAGTAAGAATATTTACAGAAATGTTGACATCTTAGTATTTATTTTAATATTTTTCTTTTATTTTTTTAATTGATCCATTACTCACCAAGACTTTAATTTGTTCCAATCAATAAAATAATTTTAGCTATGGATTTTATAAACTATAATAAAATGAGCATTGCTTTTTTTACTGAGTATGCTAATATTTTCTTCTTCATTATAACGTTAGTATATATTTTCTTAGTTGACTCAATTTTATTAAATTAATTTAAATTATATGTGCGATCTCAATTGATATCCTTGTGTACAAGTACAACTATATTTCTTTACAAATATATGATTTTTGCTATTTTATGATACCATTCCTACATGCTAATTTCTTTATAATTTTTTCTTGATTTTAAAATGTCAAAACAATCAATATTGTGTTATGATACTTATATTAGTTTTATTTATTTATTGACTTTTAACAATATATTTTGATTTTTTACTAAATTATCCTTTAAACTAAATTTTTACTAAATTAACATTTAAAACTAAATATGACATTTAAGACCCAGGATGTTAAGAGGCGTCAGCCCATGTCACCTAGCCCTCTATTGTCATCACTTGTAACCTAAAAAAAAGCTTTTGTAATATGGGTAGTGTTTGAATCACTTATAAATCACTCCGGATATCTTTATTATATCCATCGTGGGATATGATGTTACAATATTTAAGACCATTTGTCTTAAAAGGCGACATCCCATGCTATCTACCCCTCTCAAGTCCGCTGTCCTCATTTGGAACCTGAAAAGGAAGAGCTCCTCTGACATGATAGGGTTTGAATCACTTATAAATCACTCCAAACATCCTTGTCTCTGTTTGCTAACCTGCTCCTAATGAGCTCTTGTGACATGATAGACTATACTTGTCTCCATTTGCCAACCTCCACCAATTGCTCCATAACCTACATCAAAAAAATCATATTTGTATATTACAATTAAACTATTGGTAATGATATAGGGATGTTGAGCAATACCTTCGATGGATCGAATGCACCCCGAACTTGGATGTTCTTATCATTCATCTTGGATAGGTAATTTTTTCTTAGTGGTGAGCGCACGATGCTTCTTGTAGAAACCTCATAGATAATTGATCTTGATTCCAACTTTACCTCGTATATCAAACGATTCAATGATCTGCTGCTCAGAAAAATAAATGAGTTTGCGATTGAAGACAAACTCCATTGCATCAAGTGCAACAACAAATTGGTTTAGAAAACATGAATCATCTGAAAAATAAAAGATTATATTAACTTCAAACAATTTCCAAGAAACCCAACCACCATGTATGCATACTCATTATATATTTTAATTAAGAAAAAATGACTAAAGTAACCTTAATCCCTCTATGATAATGACCTTTAAATACAAGTCTAAGTCGGCTTTATAAATACTTATAGAAAAACTCTTTAGTCTAAAAACATTACAAAATTCATCATCTATAGAGAATTCCCATTAAGCAAACAAATATAAGTACACTCGTCATGAAAAGACAAATAAATATCTCAATTTATTTAACATTAACTTATTTCAACAATCCAAATAACATGTAAACTTAAAAAAACGTACAGTCCAAAGAACTTGATGATAATAAACATGTTGATCATTACAGTCCAAATACTCCGTATTATGTAAACTTAAATAACATCAATTAGCTTTATATGTTTGGGATTCCGGCCGGACTTACTATATAGGATGTTAAGAATGACATTATTGATCATAATAAGTATTTATACAAGAACCATAATATTGTTCAGAAAATATTTTAGGAAAGAAAATAGTTTCTATTCCCTAACATATAAAGCTAAATAATTATATCTCCAATGACAAGTACTCGAAATTAAATGAATATGAGCAGAAAACATCGGTAAAACTTCTATAGAATCTAGAACGTTAGTCGAAGCATTTCTAATCCTCAATAAAACTTCCATAAAATTAAGCTCTTCCCAAATAATCATGAGTTTCATATATAATAGCATAATACTCATTCAGTTTAATGAATTTTGAATTTCTTATACTTATAGAAGAAAGTAAAAATGAAACTTTATTTTCAATTTTGAATCTATTTTAAATCCTTGCATTTCTTTTTCAGAATGCTATTAGATGCATAAATGTTACCCAAATTGATGCATTCATTCCAAATAAGGGAACGACGACTTTTGGAAATAGAAGAGGCATGAATACCTTCAATGTAATGGAAGCATACTCATTTGGAGACACTATCTCTCAACTTTCCTCACCCACCTTAAAGTATTCCAAACTTTCACAAAGCTAGTACTTTTATTTACCCTTTTACTTACTTCAATTTGTGTAACAATCTACTTGACATTAGATAAATACTATTTGTTAGATAAAGGTTCTCACGAGAAGAATGGTTACCTCGTAACATATCCCAATACTAGATAAGTGCAGTTTGAGAATAAAGAACTGGAAGATTATAAATAGGCGTTCAATCGTTTCATTCTTCCTTGAGAAGTTGCATCAAAAGGTGAAAAGAATATCTGAGTGCTTCAGAATTGTTGGGACAAAGATTGGGAATACGAACGCTAACTACCCGATCCCACAACACTTGACCGCTATAATCAATTGATATCCTTGTGTACAAGTACAACTATATTTCTTTACAAATATATGATTTTTGCTATTTTATAATACCAATCCTACATGCTAATTTCTTTATAATTTTTTCTTGATTTTAAAATGTCAAACAATCAATATTGTGTTATGATACTTATATTAGTTTTATTTATTTATTGACTTTTAACAATATATTTTGATTTTTTACTAAATTATCATTTAAACTAAATTTTTACTAAATTAACATTTAAAACTAAATATGATATTTAAGACTCAGGATGATAAGAGGTGTCAGCCCATGTCACCTATCTCTCTATTGTCATCACTTGGAACCTGAAAATAAAGAGCTTTTGTGACATATGTAGTGTTTGAATCACTTATAAATCACTCCGGGCATCTTTATTATATCTATCGTGGGATATGATGTTACAATATTTAAGATCATGTGTCTTAAAAGGCGCCAGCCCATGCTATCTAGCGGACAAACCTACACCTACACCAAGTGTATGGGTAGGATTTATACACCACAAATAAAAAAAAGTGACATGTGCTGTATTTTTTAAATTGGAATCTACTCAATAAAATGGTTAGGATTTTTTAGGGGTTAAAGTTCAAATTTTAAAATTATTTACAATTCAATTTTTTTTCAAAGTGTTGTATTTTATTTTTTAAAACATTTTTCAAATTTATCAAAGCATACTTGATATATTTAATTTTATTAATTCTTAATAAATAAATTATAACAAATAACTTATATTTTTAATATATATAAGTTATATAAATTCTTAATTATAATATATTGACAATTTTATTTACATTTATAAAATGTAAACAATTTGAAATGCTAAAATGAAAGTAACTATATCTTATGGTTGAATATTATATCGAAAATCAATCAAATTTATTTCACTAATATGGTTGTAAAAATAACCATTGAAATTTGATTTATTGAATTCAAAATTTCAAACGGTTAAAAAACATATTTTTTTTGGCATAAAATACAGTTTTTTTCCATAAAAAAACAGTTTTTGAAATTGTAGATTAAAAAAAACTCTAAATACGCATGGCAATTTTTAATAGGTGGTGTAGAATTAAAAACATACACGTAGTGTATGCGTATCACCCTCCCTATCTAGCCCTCTCAAGTCTGTTGTCCTCATTTGGAACCTGAAAAGGAAGAACTCATCTGACATGTTAGGGTTTGAATCACTTATAAATCACTCCGAACATCCTTGTCTCTCTTTGCCAACCTGCTCCTAATGAGCTCTTGTGACATTATAGATTGTACTTGTCTCCATTTGCCAACCTCCACCAATTGCTCCACAACCTACATCAAAAAATCATATTTGTATATTATAATTAAACGATTGGCAATGATATATGTATGTTGAGCAATACCTCCAATTGATCAAATGCACCCTGAACTTGAATGTTCTTATCATTCAAATTGGATGGGTAATTTTTTCTTAGTGGTAGACGCAAGGTACTTCTTATAGAAACCCCAGATGGATAGGATTCTTTTTATACAGATGGATATAATCTGTGAGGTAAGCTTCCATCTCATAATATGCTAGCTATTTATACACAACTCATATATTTGGACTGTTTATGAAGATTTACTTTGAATTTTATTGACCATATGCACTCAAACATTTTCTGCAATTTTTTGGGCAATGAATCCTAAAATGGATTTCATCTCTTATAGGACAGTTATAATTTTAAACGGTTTGCCAGACCTTTTTCAACCCATTCTCTGCTTGTTACTTGTTTCTAAAATGATATTGATTTGGGTTATCATTACTGGAACAGCTCTTGGGTTCGCCCGATGATTCAGCCCTGGCTTGGATACCAGAAGGGGATCTGGAACTTGTAATGGAGAGTGTATCCCTCGTTCGTAGGAAGAAATTTGCAAATAAATTCATCAATGCTTCAGAAAGTGTTAGGGATTTGCTTGAGAAGATGCCCATGTATGACCCAACAATGTGAATAACAGGTAGTAACAAAACAGAATTATTTTAGGCCATAAAAAAATTGTTCATTTATCACTTGTGTTTCTAATCCTTTTGTTGATGGTATTGCAGTTGATGCGGCACTCACTCACGAGTATTTGAAGCATTTGCAAGACAAGGAGAAAGAGAAAGTTTGGGATAATCCATTACTTTGTGGATTTATGGAGAGTTATTCCGTTGAAGATGTTGAAGCCATCAAAGATGTGATTTGGAATGAGTCCCCCAGGTTTAACAACCAGATGCTTAAAGAATTCATTACACAAGTTTTAGGGGATTCTTGGTTCATTCTATCGGACCCATTTGATCTTATGCTATCTAGCCCTCTCAATTTCGTTGTCCTCATTTGGAACCTGAAAAGGAAGAGCTCTTGTGACATGTATCATTTGGAATCACTTATAAATCACTCCAAACATCATTGTCTCTATTTGCCAAAACATCATTGTCTCTATTTGCCAACCTGCTCCTAATGAGCTCTTGTGACATGATAGATTGTACTTGTCTCAATCAGGCCCGGCCCAGAGGGTGGTGCAATCGGTCTGTTTGCACAGGGCCCAAATATTTTGAGGGTCCAATATAATTTTTTACTAGTATATCTATTAAAAGCTTCCAATTGTATCCAATAAAACTCAGGTGGTGTAGTGGTTGGTTTTCTATTCAATTGTGAGAACTAGTCTATTGGTTTTATGTTCGATTCCCATCAAAGCCTCTCCCATTTCAATTTTTTCCAAGGCCCATATTTTTCCTTTCTTTCAATTTTTTCCCAAGTCACACATTTGCCAAATTTCACCTCATTTTTTTAATATATTTCTAAACTTTATTTTCTCTTAATTGATATATCAAAAAATAAAAAAATTATATCTAGTGATACGAAAAAATATATATAATACATTATTTTCGTGTAAATACTTCCACCCTATCGTATATGGTATTTTATAAATATTAATATGAATTTATGACAATATAAAAATGTGAAAAAAAAATAATAGGGTCTAATTCTAATTTTGCACCGGGCCTCCGAAATTATCGAGACAGCCCTAGTCTCAATTTGCCAACCTCCAACAATTGCTTCACAACCTACATCAAAAAATCATATTTGTATATTACAATTAAACTATTGGCAATGATATAGGGATGTTAAGCAATACCTCTGATGGATCGAATGCACCCCGGAATTGGATGTTCTTATCATTCAACTTGGATGGGTAATTTTTTCTTAGTGGTGGGCACAAGGTGCTTCTTGTAGAAACTCAAGAGATGATTGATCTTGATTCCAACTTTACCTCGTATATCAAACGAGTCAATGATCTGCGGCTCAAAAAGATAAATGAGTTTGCGATTGAAGACAAACTCCATTGCATCAAGTGCAACAACAGATTGATGTAGAAAACATGAATCAATTGAAAAATAAAATATTATATTAACTACAAACAATTTCCAACAAACCCACCCACCATATATGCATACTCATTATATATTTTACTTAAGAAAAAATGACTAAAGTATCCTTAATCCCTCTATGATAATGGCCTTTAAATACAAGTCTAACTCGGCTTTATAAATACTTGTACAAAAACTCTTTAGTCTAAAAACATTACAAAATTCATCATCTACAGAGAATTCTCATTAAGCAAACAAATATAAGTACCCTCTTCATGAAAAGACAAATAAATATCTTATTTATTTAACATTAACTTATTTCAAAATCCAAATAACATGTAAACTTAAAAAATGTACAGTCCCTTGGTCCTGATGATAATAAGCATGTTGATTATTACAATCCAAATACTTCGTATTATGTAAACTTAAATAACATCAATTAGCTTTATATGTTTGAGATTCCAGCCGGACTTACTATATAGGATATTAAGAATGACACTATTGATCATAATAAGCATTTATACAAGAAACATAATATCGTTGGGAAAATATTTTAGGGTTGAAAATAGTTTCTATTCCCTATCATATAAAGCTAATTGATTACATCTCCAATGACAAGTACTCGAAATTAAATGAATATGAGCAGAAAACCTCGGTAAAACTTCTATAGAATCAAGAACGTTAGCCGAAGCATTTCTAATCCTCGATAAAACTTCCACAGAATTAAGCTCTTTCCAAATAATTATGAGCTTCATATATAATAGTATAATACTCATTCATTTTCATGAAGTCTGAATTTCTTATAATTATAGAAGAAAGTAAAAATGCAACTTTATTTTCTATTTTGAACCTTATTTTATATCCTTGCATTTCTTTTTCAAAATACTATTAGATGCATAAATGTTACCCACATTGATGCATGCATTCCAGAGAAAGGAACACCGACTTTTGGAAACAGAAAAGGCAAGAATACCTTCAATGTAATGGCAGCATGCAACTTTGATATATGCTTTACGTTTGTATGTGTCGGATGGGAAGGTAACGCACATGATTCGTAATTTTTCACCATGTATTGGAGACACTATCTCTCAACTTTGCTCACCCACCTTAAGGTACTCTAAACTTTTACAAAGCTAGTGCTTTTATTTACCCTTTTACTTCAATTTGTGTAACTATCTACTTGGCATTAGATAAATACTATTTGGTAGATAAAGGTTCTCCCGAGAAGGATGGTTACCTCGTAAGTCGTAACATATCCCAATACTAGATATCATGATGTGCAGTTTGAAATTTATTTCACTTAAATAATAAGTTAAAAATTAAAACTCCTAATTCAATTATTGCATGCTTATGCTATTTAAATAAACACACGCCATATCTTTTAGATAATCATAAGCAATACAACAACTTGACTCTTTATCTTTCTTTGCAATACACCAACTTAACTCTTTATCTTTCTTTCACTCTCCTATTATGTCAAAATAGTTTTTGATAATACTATATATTTTCTATGATCATAATCTATTATTTGTTTGTTGATATTAGTTTTACAACTTTTATACTAATATTTTTTTTTTGTTTATTGTCTCTTTTATAGTATCATTGGTGAAAAAGAAGCACATATTGAGAAGATAACTACCGGTTGTAATACAATCTTTCACTTGAAATTTTATTTCCTTTAGTGGTGAATAATATGCATGCATCTTTATCTTCTTTTTATATTTTTTTTCCACAATTTTTAATTATATTATCACTATTTTTATTTGTTATTCTAATTTATATCCCATTTATTTCATTTACAGATTTAAAAATGTTTACAATCGAAGTTTTTAATTGGTCACTACATGCAAAAAAACCTAATAAAAAAATGCGTATAATTTAATTTGATTAGTATAAAATATTTTTTTTACTGATTCTTGAATTATTTTCCATCTTTAAATTTCTCTCAAATTTGATCTCATCAATGGATCTAGATTAATTTTTTTGTTATATATGTAGTAATAGATATTGTTTTTTTTTAATAATAATATTTTAATTTAATTATTGTGTTATTATTCTATTCTTTCAAAAAAATTTATAACGTGTACGTTAGTTTTTTTCTTTATCAAGTTTGATCTCACTTAGACCATCTACAATGATGGTGTGCAAATATGTATTTTTAGACACTTTTTAACTCATATGGTTTTTTTGAGTGTGTGCAAATGTACACATTTGTGTATGTAATGTGCAAATTTGAGCACACCACCTCCCTGCAAAAATTTTTACAAAAAGCAAGACAATTTTATTGATTATTTTTTTATGATTTTATTTTCTTTTTTATTTTAAATAAATTGTATTTAAATGGTGTGTAAAAAATGCAAATTTTATCAATGTAACAAATTATTAAAAAGTGATGTGTAGTGTAAATTTTACCCCAAAATTAATTATTGTGGATGGTGTTAGAGATTTAATTAAACGATAAGCAGATAACTTTTTGACTGTAGAAGGGCCCCACCCACAAAGGGAGGAGCGTCCAAAAATTGGCGGGGGAGGCTACCGAAAGTAGGGCAGTAACTCCCACGCGCACATGTAATTGTGTGTTCGTTTTGTCGGTGTGTTGGCACGACCGACCATCTCTATACGATCATCAACCGGTCGCCTAAGCACCCCTGACAGGACGGGTTAATCTGGATATTGACACCTCTGTATCTTATTTATATTGTTATCCTGAGTCCAGGTTTTATCGCTAGCGATGTGGGATACACTGCATTCAGTTTTACTGTTTTAGTGTGTTTTCGAGGCTAAGAGGCACTTGTGAGATCTCTGTAGAACCGGAGCCAGCAAAGCTTCTCCCTCTTGTTAATGGCATACAGAATTTAGATTTTGCTTGGCTAGCTGCTGTCAACGGCGGCAGCCAAGGGAATACCATCTGTCTCGCTACTTTCTAGATTCGGCTGCTGGGGGAGACTTGTAATTGAGTCTGATGGTGTATGGGATCCTTTGTCTTCTGATGTAGCAGCAAACACTTGTCTAGTTCTTGCTGCAAATCTCGCTACAAAACAGGCTGTTAAGGTGAATTTCCGGGTTGGCTAATGGTGCTTATTCCGTTTCATTCTTTGATCGCACTGCAGGCAACACAAAGGTATTTTCCCTTCGACACAGCTACTAGGACGTTGATCTGCGTCGTTATCCCCAAGATCCTTCTTGTGATATTTGTCAATGACATTTGCAAATAACTTGAGATGCAAAATGCATAGTAATCTTGTAAGGACAAAAAAAAAAGTGTGTTAATATGCTCTTATTTTAGGTATATTTTGGTGATCTATTTATGTTGATCTGGTAATGTTCCTTTTTGATTGCTTGGTAACAGCACAAAAGATGCCCATTAACTTGAATTGCTAAGTTTTTATTTTGAAAAGATGACAGTTGTTGCTAGGGCTGATATCCAAGCCGAGTAGCTCGAGCTCGGCTCGAGAAAAGCTCGGCTCGGGCTCGTTCGAATTGTAAAACGAGCCGAGCTCGAGTAAGCTCGGTTGCTCGTTTTTAGGTGAAATTACAATTTTACTCCTAGGGTAAAATTAGCTTATCCCGTGTCTGACTGGCCATCCTTTCCCCATTCTCCAATTACCTCCTAACCTCCATTCTCCAATTTCAAGCTCGAGCTCTCAGATCTGAGGCTGCTCCGCCGCTCATCAGTCGTTCTCAGGCACTCCCTTGTCCATCCTCTAGTCCTCTGTCATTACCTCCGTTCTCAGGCCGCTCCAAGCCTCCAATTACCTCCATTCTCCAATTTCAATCTGAGATCTCAGATCTGAGGCCGCTTGCTCCGCCGCTCACTCGTTCTCAGGCCGACCCTCATCACTCGTTCTCAGGTGCTCCCTCTGGGTAGATCTCGAGCCGACCCTCGTCATTCGTTCTCGGCCTTCTCCTCTGGCTGCCGCCATGAAAATCTCCATTGTTCTGGGTATATCTCGAGCTCAAACGGCTGTCAGGTATGAGTCGTCTCCTCCCTCCTCTTGTCTCGTTTGGTTTAAGCCGAGGGCCTGACTCGTCTCCTCCCTCTTGTCTCGTCCGGTCTCGAGCAGTCGGGCTGAGCTCTAATCTACTCCCTCTTCTTGTTTCAGGCACTGAAGTGCTGATTGGTTCTCTTCCTCATTGCAGATTTGCAGGTGCTGATCCCCTTCTCCGATCTCAAACAGGTATTATAGTGATTAAAAATGTTCAAAAAATAAGTATGATTTTACAAATGTTCAAATGTTCAAACATGTATTATAGTGATCTCAAAGAGGAATTATGACAGTGATTACAAATGTTCACAAACTAAGTATGATTTTACATTTTTACATGTTAGGTTTTAGCCTAGGTATGAAAGTTGGACTTAATTAAGTATGATTACAAATTTTCAAAAAACAGTAAGTATGATTTTACATGATAATGTGGTAAAAAAACAGTGAGTATGATTGCAAATGCTCAAAAAACAGCAAGTATGATTTTACATGTTAATGTGCTCAAAAATTACAAATGCTTAAAAAACAGCAAGTATGAAATTAAGGTATATTTTTCACTCCTGAATTTCTACACATTAGAGATGCATATGGTACTTGGATTCAGCTTTCTGCCGAGTGCCAGCTAGTTTAAGTTTAAATTTTAGTGTAAATGTGTGCAGCTGGAAGATGCATGATTTATTGTGATTAGTTTTAGTTTAAATTTTAGTTTAAACTAACATTTAAAGGCTGATTTTAATTGCTCAATTGTGTGTACTTGTTGATGTTGAGCTTAATTGCTTAATTGCTCAATTGTGTGTGCGTGTTGATGTTGAGCTCAACTGTGTGTACGTGTTGATTTTAATTCCTTAATCTCAATTTAAGGGCTGATTTCTGTTTACCTGTGTGCAACTGGGAGATGTCGAGCTTAATTTTCGACTTTTCAGGTATCGTTTTCATATTTTTTTCATTGCTCAATTGTTATTTAAAGGCTATTTTTTTTTCATTTCATTTAATTTGACACAAACACCTTACAGCTAAATATGCTCAATGCACGTGTTGATGTTGTTGTTGCCCAGGTGTTCGGATGTTGTTGTTCGTGTGGTCTTCGTGTTGCTCATGTCGTCGTTGTGTTCGTGTATTGCGTTCATTTTTCTCTATTTCGAACTTTATTTGTTTCGAGTTGATAGTTCTATTTGAACTTTGTAATTTCGGGTTGTACTTCGATTGTCGGTGTGATGTTTTAGATTACTTTGCAATTCACTTATTCAAGTTATTAGGTACTGCAAACAGTTGAGCCCTTGAGCTTGAATACAAATCAAGCTGTAAATATGAACTCTTTAATTCTGTAAACGAGCTCCCGAGCTCACGAGCTCGAGCTTGGCTCGAGTACAATCGAGCTCACGAGCTCGAGCTCGAGCTCGGCTCGAATGTAAGCGAGCTCACGAGCTCAAGCTCGAGCACCTTCCCCAGCTCGCGAGCCGAGCTCGAGCACTTACTTGGGCTCGTTTTCATATGGAGCTCGAGCTCGAGCTCGGCTCGTTTGTAAACGAGCCGAGCTTGAACACCAAGTACTCGAGCTCGTAAGCTCGTATATCACCCCTAGTTGTTGCAAGTTTGCAAACTTAATCAACAGGGTAGAATCAAGTCTTTTTTTTAATTTAAACAAAATCCTGGCAAAACTTCAGGAACATCAGCCAAATCATGGATGTCCTCACAATAAAGAAACCAAATGACCCATGAAAAAACTCAAATGCAAATACTCTAGGCTGAGAAAATCTTTCAGCTTCAGAAACCCAAGAGGCTGCTGCGTGTTTGGTCATTCCTGCAACAAGAGAACAACCGTTTAGTAAAGATACAGTTTTGCATATATTGGTGGGCAATGATATAACGAAAGGGGATTTTGAAAACTCACATATTTTGTTGAAGGCGACAATGTCACAGCTCTGGACATACTCATCAATTGGCTCTACAGTGAGACGCTCCTCAATAAGGGAGTCTATGGAGACAAGGTCATCCACAATTGTCAACATTATCTGCAACTTCTTAATGCCATATCCCACAGGTACAAGCTTGGCTGTTACAAGAAGATTTGCACGGAATGAGCACAATCTTAATTAACCCCAATAAATAACTTCATCAAGCAATCAACTTTTGCTGCAGCAAAGGAGAATAAATAATAGATCAAGGTATTAAGAACGGGAACTTACAAGCACCCCATAACAACCCATCAAGCTGAACACCTCTAACTGCTTCCTCAAGCTTCTTCATATCAGTTTCATCATCCCATGGCTTGATGTCCATCAGCACCGATGACTTGCCGGCTAATGAATCACAGATGACATCACAACAAAGTGAAAATAAGCAAAGATATTAAGAAAATAACTTGTACAAAGACAATGTTAACCCTTGGAAATAACTTAACAATTGGAAGGCAAAATAAGATAAAAGACTCACACTCTT
The DNA here is from genome assembly GCA_963922045.1 of Persicaria maculosa. Lineage (NCBI taxonomy): Eukaryota > Viridiplantae > Streptophyta > Magnoliopsida > Caryophyllales > Polygonaceae > Persicaria > Persicaria maculosa. The sequence continues at coordinate 46,334,594 of OY998269.1, forward strand.
TCTTCTTTGAAGAAGCTTTCACAGCTGCAGCACGTTCCTCAGCAGCCTTCTTCTCTTCCTCGGTCTCTTCTCCAAAGAGATCGACATCGTCGTCATCATCATCTTCATCTGCAGCAGCTGAGGCCTAAAAATACAGGTGACCATATTGCAAAGAATGTAAGCATTCAATAACACTGTGCGTATAGTATAATGAAATTGAGTTGGGAATAGTTGAGCCCAATACTCTGTTTGTTTTGTGTGGATTTTTTTCTATTCACGGAGGTTCAGCCAATTGATTAACCACTGAGGAAATTTTTTAAAATTGATATATAATTTTGGTCCATTCTCTAAATCTATGTGATTTTGCTCCATCAATTGGATGTATGATTTTGTTCCATTCTGTACTTAATCTTGGCATATATCCATCTATTGTGAAGATTTTGCTTTGGTTTGCAAACTGATTTTTATTGATGACTGGAAAGGATCCATACAAGTTCAATTTGATAGAAAGAGAAAGGAGGAAAGGCAAAAACTAGTGCAACTATCAATTGATGTTCAATCTAAGTAAACAATATGTTCTGTACACTATCACCATTGCAATTTGCGTCTAAACCGCTAAATCCTGATCAGGCATAACAAACAAACAAACAATAATACACAACACAGAGTGGAGAAACTCACCTTGGTATCAACAAGAGGGGGAGTGGCGATTCTGTCAAGAAGAGGTGCAGATCCTTCAATAGTAACACCACATCCATCGCCAGAAACTCCACTGTTACACGAAAAGGTATATTAAACACATAAAGGCACCGAATTTGGGAAGAAAAAGAACACAAATTTAATCACAAAGTCGATTTAACGCCATGACTTACGAGATCCTCAACAGAGCATCAATGTGGTGGTACCACCTGGAAGCATTGACGAAGCTCGGTGAAGGGGGCTTAGGAATGGCGGAGTACACAGTGAGATCGTCCTTCGAAGCTTGGAAACTAAAAGAAACCACAACTGAGCTAATAAAGATACCGAATTTCCAATTGGGAACAGATACAGATCCAATAACGAATAATAAAGGACTCACCCAGTGACGTAACTCCTGGTTAGGAGGTACTCATCAAGCTTCTTGAGGCCATCGTCGGATCCGAGGTTGGTAAACACGGCCATGGATGCAGCTAATTTGTTGATCTGCGTCAATAGTTTTCACAAGTTTAGGTGATTGAATAGCGAAAATCCGAGAAAAATCTAAAATATAACACTGATAAACTGTAGCGAAGAGCAAAACGAACAAATTCGATCCAAATCAAAACTAATTCAACAATGTATGAAATTTGTTTTTGCTTGATGAAGGACAAGAGAGAGAGCGAGGGGTTTACCGATCGATTTCAGCTACGGCCGTGTGGATGGAAGCTGGGTAGAAAAATCGGAGATCCTTTGGAGATGTTAGGGTTCTGCGCTTTAAAGGAGTGGAATTCCGAATGTTAAGAGGATCCACTAATTGGGCCGTATTGGGCTGGTCTGGACTGGGGTGTCCAATTATAAAATCTCATAAGCCCAATCGCTTCTCTCTATTTTAGGTCCACTCGTGGACCAAACCGAATGACACCGGCCCGGCCCTGGACCTAATTTTCAGATTTCTCTGAACCCGATCATGTATTTTGACGGATGGCCGGGATGGGTGATGACCGATGAGTCAAACGATAAACTATTATGGTCCTACTTAACTACTCATTTAACTCGCCATACTTTTCTTTTATTTTTTATTTTGTTTTGATAAAGTCGAAAATTTGAATGTGGTCAAACTCAACCTTTCGAACGATAGGCTGAAGGAAACTCTGGATGAGAAATCAACATGTCATTGTCAGAAAAAAACCACAACCGAGTCACCCGATCAACCACTATGTTGATCTCTTTGAATACATGAAGGAAGGAAGCTGCGACAAAGGTTTGAAGAAGAAAGAGCGCATAAGCAATCACCATCTTGACTTTCCAAGGGTTGCCAACAATCGTTAATCGAGCATATAACAGTAAGGTTGTTCCCTTCTACTTCAATCTAGAGCACCATCCTTTGAGCATCCGCTAGGTCAAGGTGAACACTCTTTGCATTTGCCACCATAACCGAGTCTGAGCCACAAAGCACGGCATCGCACACACGATCACATCACCCGACTATCCTTTCTTCTATTCTTTACTTTACAAACAAATAGGCCTAAAATATACTTTTCCTGTTAAAAAGTTTAATTTGGAAATATTTTTAAAATATTAATTATTTTAGTTTTTTTTAAATTAATTTCTGTGCTTCACTATTTTTTTAGGAATTTTTTAATTAAGTTTTTTTAACCAATATCTAAAGTCATAAATTAGAAAAAAACCATTATAAAAAAAATCTTTTTCCTAGAAACTTCAAAGAGACGGAGATCCGCTGCAACATTTTTTTTATTGAGTAAAGATTCGAGATCAGGAAAGCCTGATTCTCGAGAGGCCGACGAGTCGGCAAGCAAAAACCGTCTAAACATACAAAACAAATAGCACACAAGCGCAACGAAAAAACAGAAATAAACCCTACAACAAGACGAACAAGCAGAACTACTCCTAATAAGTCGAGGACGACGACGAAGAACGAAACCAAGCACGGTCGAATAGTAGCACCGCGGGCCAGCGGTACAGCAGGAACCTATCTCTTGTGGGTAATGCAGACGAAACTCCAAGGAAGCTCCTTCCCGGATATGGAGTCGCCATGAATGCAACACCACGACCCCATCCAGTCCCGACTCCGAACTTCACGACCCCCACCAAGCAGAAGAACTCCTAAAGACGTCGAATGCAGAGCTACACATTGCTCGTACGAAAGCGCCAATATAGATATTTTCCATACCCTTTCGGGATTTTTGTCGAACCCTTTCGGGATTTTGGTCAAACCCTTTCAGAATTTTAGTCAACCCTTTCGGGAGATAAAAAATGATTACTATTAATCTAATATATATATATATATATATATATATATATATATATATATATATATATATATATTTAACATTGTTCCTACTCACTTCCCTACATCACAAAAATATTTTTATATTTATTTAATCTTAAAAAAATAAAAAAAAATTATAATTATATTACAAATATCTATTTTTATATATTTATAAATTTTAATTTTGAAAAATCTTGTTTTATAATATTTTAAAATTAAAAAGATAATATTTTACAAAATACAATTTTATAAATATATAAAAATAGATGTTAGTAATATAAATACTTAGTATAATTTTTTAAAAATTAAATAAAAAAAATAGTGAAGTATGGACTATGGAGGGTTGTAGGGAGGGGAGTAGAATAACCGGCCTGACTTCAAAGTTAAGTTAATCTAATTAAGTTTCCTAAAAACAAAAACAAGGTTACTTGGGGTGAGAATGTGAGATGAGAAATAAATTAAAGTCGACCAATTCATTATTCATGTACATGAATGAACTAGAAGACATACGTGTTCATCCTCAACATTGTACCGAGTCATCAACTGTTTTACTTCCAGCGTGATTATCTGAATTTGTTAATTGTTTTTTTTTTATATATACGAATGAATAAATTTTAAAAATAATCTCAACAACTTTTCAAGTATTGTGGAAACTCGACTACTTGAGTGTACCGCGAAAATCTTCAAGCCGTTCTAAAATTCCTCTCCTTCCCAATTCCCATTCGCTCTCTCTCTCTTTATCCACCTTCGTCATCGATCGATCATTTGTTGTCGAAGCTTGCAACAATGGCAGGTCAAATCATTGACTCGGAGAAGAAGCCGCCAAGCAGCGATCATCATCGTCACCAGAAACGCAGCCAAACACTAGGTAGTCGCGATTACTCCTCGCTCTCTCGATCTCGAAGCGTCACGGTCGGTTCCGCCTCCAGCAATCCGATTTCGAAATCCAAGGCGACGAAATTAGTCGTTGATTCTATGCAGCGACGAAATCCGCAACCAGAAGCCGTCGACATCCCGGGGAGGAATAAAAGCGTCAGGAGCAAGGGGAAGAAGAGCGGTAAACTTCGATCGATCATCTCCTTGGTATTCACCGGCCATAGGAGGAGGCGATCGTCGTCGATATCTTCGGTATCGACGCATTCTTCTTATTCGTCGAGTGCCAGCACTAGGCTCAGGACCTTGATGCGGAAACAAGATTCGAATTCCAACTGCGAGGATGACGAAATTCGAGACAAGTACTCGAGCTTGAGTTTGAGCTCGAGTTCGCCATCGTCTTCTGCCTCGATTGGAGGGAGGAAGGGCGGGAAGATGAAGAAGAGGCAAATCAGCAGGGGCAAAATCGTGAATTATGCGAACTGTGGGGGTAGTCTCTGGATAAATGGTATTGCTGAGAGGATGAAGGGAGAGGAGAGGTTTGAGCTGTGCAAGTTGAAGATATTGATGGGAGGGAAGTGTAAGCCATTGAATGCATCAGGTAAACTGCGATACGACGACGATGGTGTCTTGGTTCCTGATCCTCTTTAGCCATGAAGGGATCATCCCACGAGTTAGGACTCAAAAATTGGTTCGATACATGATCAAAACATTTACAATCTCACCAAACTCATATATATATATACCCATATTATATATATGGGTTTGGTGAGTTTGTAAATGTTTAGAACATGTATTGAAACAATTTTGGCAAGCTAACAAGATGTCTAAATTCACATATTACTTAGATGGGTTCATTTGCTTTTGCATAGAATGATCCATTGTAGGTCCTCTAAAGCAGAGGTAGGAGGAACCTAAAATTTATTTAACATGCCCAATTTTGTATTGTACAATCATATTGCGTCAGATTTGTCTTTATTTTAACAGATAAAAACCAGTTCAAATTGATATCTTTACTATTGTATATTTTTTATCTTTAAATAAACAAAATAATGTCATTTTAGTTACAACAATGCTTTTTTCTTAAAAAAAAAAAGTCCCATTTGAAATGCTAACATTTTTTTTATAACTTTAAACCTGCATAGTATTTTTACCTAATTGTTGAGTGGAGTATATAATACTCCCTCCGTTCGGCAAAACATGTCATTTTAGCCTCTTTCACAAGTTTTAAGACAATTAAAAAATGTACTAATTTACCCTCAATTATTACCATCCTTTTTTACTTTATCGAAAACTACAACTAATAAACCATCAATCATGTCAAGGGCATTTTTGTAAAGTGAAGTGCAAAATATCTACAATGACAAGTTTTTTTTAACAAAAATAACACCCTAAAATGACATGTTTTGCCGAACGGAGGGAGTATCTAATTTCAAAGCTCTTGTGCTCAATTATAGTGTCAAAATAACAAGTTCAATAAAAATAAATGAATCACGGTTTTAATAAACAACCTTTAAAATAACTTTAAAGTGTTCAATTTTCAAACGTTTTATAATTTTTCATCTGATATCAGATTTAGTCTTATAATATATATAAAAAATGAAGTTATCATACATCATAACGTAGATAAGAAATTTGTTGGATAAAAGGGGGACACATGCTCCTCATTTCCACCACTAGCTCCGTCTCTATCTAGAGTCTAGGTCATGTCTATGCCCCAATGCGATGAACATAATAAATTAGTTGTGTTTAGTTTCTCTCTTGTAGAGTGCTCTTGCCAATATTTTGCTCTGTCTATGTATTTTATGTTTGTTTCAATGGTTATCTGTCTGCCGACTTCTCAGCCTTCGAGGTCAGGTATACCTAACCTCGAATTTTTACCTAATAAAAAAAAGCAATGAGAGTAAAATTGGTAAATACCACGTTGTTTGAGAAAATTGCTCTAAAGAATGATGTTATTTCCACCACCTTTTTTACTATCTACACACATGTTTTTTTAAATAGGTCTTAAGTCTTTGAAGTCATACGTGATCTTCAATATGAGCCGGGTCTATTTAAAAAAATGAAATATGAGATGTAGATACTAAAAAAAAAAGGTGCTCTAAATATCTCCATTAGAAATAACCTTATATATATTTTGGGTAGTTGCTAGAAAATAGGATGAATTTATAAGATTGTTATGTGAAATTTATGACAAATAATGTGAAGAGTTGCAAACTATCGCGATTTACCACTTACTAAAGTGATCATTAAATAGTTCTATAAACAATTCTACTTGAATTTTACATCTCACTATATTAAATAATTGAAATTTAAATATTAAATTCTCCCTCCGTCCAAAAATACATGTCCTTTTATTTTTAGCACGTATTTTTAATAAGTTTATAATTATTTAAAAAAATTAATAAAAAAAGTTAATATTTTATATAGTTTTTAGCTCCTAAAAAAACATGCATGAATAGTAAAAAACATATATTGACGGAGGGAGTAATTTTAACTTAAATTTAGTAATTTGCATTACACATTAAATCATTTTAATTGAAATTTACCACTCATTGCATAGATAACTTGATTTAAATTATTTTTTTAACTAGGTATAAAATGGTACTCCCTCCGTCTTTAAAATACATGTCTTTTTAGGACGGAGCACGAGAATTAAAAAGTATGTTAAATGTAATGATTAGATGTAAAAAGTAGGTTAAGTGTAATGATTAGACTTGTATTTGTTTATTTTTTTTAATTTGTGAGGAGGAGAGTATGGGTGAATCCGGATAATTTAAAGTAGGTTAAATGTAATGATTAAATCTAAAAACGCTTAACGGAAGTAAATGCACCAAAAGTAAATGCACCAAAAATGCAAGCCAAAATACGGAGTAACCTTTTGACTTAAATTTACAGTACATATAAAATAATGGATTATTTAAAAAGGTACGAGTGTACACCAAAGATGCAAACCGATCAACTTTTAACTGGAGTCCGTGAAGCCCACCCGCAAAGAGGCGGGGAGCGTCCAAAAATTGGCGAGGAATAATAACTTCCACGCGCACATATAAATGTGTGTTCGTTGCCGGTGTGTTGGCACGACCAGTCATCTCTATACGATCATCAACTGGTCGCCTAAGCACCCCTGACAGGACGGGTTAAACTCAAACAGATGGCCCCTCTTTCGTATTTATATTGTCACTCGAAGTGCAGCTTTTCTCCTCTAGTCGATGTGGGATTGTTTGGGATTAAGAAGAACTGCATCATATCAAGTGCCACTGCCCCCCACAAGGAGTTCGATGATTGTGTTTGTGATTGTTTGGGTTTTCTAAGTTCCATGGTCATATGTTAATATGTTATCTATCAAAACGCGATGATTTCGAGGGCAAAATAAGGCTACATAGCACGGAATAAAACGATACATTCATCGTTTATGTACAAGGTTTCATTAACAAGGATATGCATTTCCCAACCAAGCACTGCTTCAGCAATTCAGCATGCTCCATTCATCTTCCTTGTTCTTTCTGAGATTCTCTGGCCCAGGACTACTTTTTCGAAACATGGCTAACTTCATGGATTTCACTTTTCAGGGAGAAATGATTGCGAAGATGAATGCAAAAACAAGCAAATGGCGGATATGTCATCCATGGCAATTCCTCGCCTCTTTCGCTTCCATGCCTGCGCTGCGTGCTTTACTAGCCATTTAGCGGCCTTGGCCCTGTCAGGGGCGGATGACACGATTTCCACGGCTTCTTGATTGGATACTACATCCCATACCTACACCATAAGAGACGCAGATCAACCAAGTCATGTTATAGCTTTAAAATTCAAGATCAAAAGGGTCTGTACTTGGTAGGTTAGGTATATAGAATCTCATCCTTACCCCATCAGTTGCAACCACCAGGAACTGATCTTTGCTGCTGATGTTTCTTTGCGTAACGTCAGGCACAGACGTTAATCCAAAGTCCTTGACGCAATAATCTCCGAAAGCCCTTGACATTGCCAGCCCCGGTGACTCCTCATCCGGGAGCCAAACCCTGTGAACTCCAGGCTCGTCGTGTAGACAAAACACTCTCCCGTTACACTGGACTATTCGCTCCGCCTCCTCTGCTCAAACAAGCAAACCCGAGAGTTCAGTTCAGTCCTATCAAAGCCCATAATGGCATTCACCATCACAACAAGACGAGCCAGAAGTTAGATGAAGCAGTCACCTGGTAGATTGGGCTTGAAATCGACAGTGAGCTGAACAGCAACCAAGCTGCCATCGTCTGAAGTGGTAGCCAGCACAGCTCGCGAGTCACCAACGTTTGCTACAATGATTTTTTCTCCCTACCATAATGCCAAAGGAAATCAGATTAGGATTCAGATCGCGACAATTGGAACGCGTTCAAGATCAAACGTATCTGCCCTTCAATGAACTTGTAGATACAGATACCAACATTTTACAGTATGTCACATGGAATCACTTGAACATGAGGGAGGCAGAAGAGGACAAGTAGAAACAAAGGAAGTTTAAGCAAGTTGATTAAGTATAAAAAAAGGAATTAAGCAGGTCGATTAACATTAAGAAAGATCACAAGTGCATTAGTGGAGAGAGCTAGTGGGTATCACCAGCTCTTGCAACTTGAAATAAACCAACTTTCGGTACCCGAAAAAGGCCAAAATTCCTACATATGACTACTAAATAAAAGGGTATGATCTCAGGTTTGAGATCAGACAAGGTCAGCAAAAGCCTACAAAGCTTCTAGGCATACTTAATAGTTTAATCTTGTAATGCTGAGCAGATTATACTAAATTCGTTTATTACGAGTGCTAATCACGAGATTACTATGCTTCCGCACATGGGACCACAGGATTACTTAACCAAAACATGCATTACCGATCAGAATATGACAAAGGACAAGTGAATTATGAATCAGATTATGTGCAATAAGTACATTTTGAAACCTAATCATGTATGGTGTTCTACCTCGCACGCATTTGGAACTCGCAATCATTTACCTAACTCAATAATGAGATCACTTAGACTGATGAGTTATGATCGGAGCAAAAACATCACATCAATACTTCCTAGCGAATAATACTCTTAAATAGGAAGTGACTCCTCAACCTACGACATAAGCCAGCCACATGATACGACTCTTTCTGTAAGATAGCGCGACATAAGATCTATCAGGACGCAAAATTGTTAACATTTGGCATGGCCCCAATTGGCCTATATATCTGCATCAAGATGGGAAGTGGTCCCAAGTGAACTATGACCTCTTAATCAAAAATATCAAGTGTTGGCCAACCAGGTGATTGAAAAGATCGACGACATTTCAATCTCTATTAGCCCTAACTATACGACATTTCGGTCTCTATTTGGTAAATGCAACAGTATACTTCTAATTGGATGCAAAGCAACATGAGTTCTTGAAGCATTTGATCTCACAGGGAAGAAGGGCTTTACCTGGCGAACGATGGATAGCGCAGTGGTCCCACTGTAGAACGCGTCAATCTTGCGATGATGCTCAAGATCTCGGTCCACAGCAGCACATGTCTTCAAGTAAGAGTGCTTCCACATGTTGAACCATATCTGCTTCTTGTCTGCAGCATCCTCCAGCTCCATATCCAGATCAAGGGACGCCTGGGCGAGCGTTTCTTGCCACGCGTGCAGCAACGAAGATGGCATCGATTCCCTCACCATCTTCGCCACGAAATGGCCCCATGGTCCATGCCCATCAAAGATCCCACAGAACATCATGTCTGGCTGGAATCCGAATTCCTAAATTCCATCAAAGTAAAGATATTGAACTAACATATAAGGTTGATGGACTACTCCTGTTATCTCTTTGAGATTGGAGATGAGAAATTCACCTCCCAGACAATGCAGCAATCTTGATTGATACCCTTTTGGCCCCTCTTCGAGTGAACCGATGCGAAATTGTTGGAGCCTTCAACATTGACAAAGCCAGAAGATCTGAGGATCAGGTCACTCTTCTTTGCCTCTTTCACCATGTGCTCCACTGCTTCACTGCAATCACTACTTCCTGAGTGCTGCTTCTTTCTTTTGATCGAAAACGACCTCGCCAAACCGTTAAACATGGATGAGAAGTGGCCCATTGCTCCCTACACCACAACAACAATTTATTGGATTCACAATTCAGATGGTCAGTTGATAATAAAAGCTCTGTTATAAGAATCACACTCATATTTTGTCAACATGATTAGCAGATTTGTGAATGTTTAACAGAAGTGAACAACAACTACAAAGAGGCTTAAAATCTGATCCAAGTTTTCAAACACAGCCTAAAATTTCAGAGATTTCCAAAATCTCTTAGCTTAAACATTCAGATATATACACAAATTTAAAATATATATATATATATATTTAAAAAAAGCCCTTTTGTAACACTGAAATTCATGATGCCCGTTAAATCAACCTACCTTGCTCAATTTAGCAAACACCTTATTTATCAGGAGGAGAAAAATTAAAACAAGTGAGATGATAGAAAGGGGGAAGAACTCCTTTTATGGTGGAAATTAGAAATGATACACAATAACACACAAAAAGAAATAAAAATAGAAACAAAAACAAATCACCATCCAATGAAGAGCTAGCAATCATACATTCATACACAGTGAAAATTTATTTGGATCAAAAAATATCTTTTCAGGTAGGAATTGATTTTTGAGTATCAGTAAAAACAAAAAAGGAACTGTTTTTGAAAAAACAAGACACCAGAAGCTTCAGGACTATTCTATATACGGCAATGGAAAACAAGGGGAGGAAATTCAATCAACAAGAATTAATGAATTAAATTGTGATGAGGACAAAGACAGGTAATTGACAGAAACCCTTACTGATTATACTTTTATTGAAATTTCCGGCGTGCTGTGTGCAATGAGAGGACGGGGGGGAAAGAGAGAGTGGGGGAGGGGAATCAGAGTGACGTGATGTGACGTGGACGCCGGAAAGTGGAAGGAATTCGCCGGAGAACGGGGAGGGCGAGTGGGGAAGAGAGGAGATTTGGAGAAAGAGGGGAAGAGGAGGGATCAAATTCCATGTTCTGATAATTCCCCTCTCTGTTTCTGCTGCAATTAGAGGTTTTGGTTGAGTGAGAGGGAGGGGAGGAGGAAGAGAGGAAGGGGGGTATTTGTAGGCGTAACGACTTTAAAATGAACTGTACATTTTCCACCATTAAAGCTCCAGCGAGCTGAGTTTGCATTGCAATACCAATAAATCAGCCATCTTTTTTTCCTTCCTTTTTTTCCTAAAATGTGAAAAATGGCTTTTCAAAATGAAATGATATTTAGAAAAAATAATTTCCCTTCGAATCAAAAAAAAGAAAAAATAATTCCCCTTCATCTAAAAGGGAATCTGACTCAGTCGCTCTACACCGTGTATCCCATTTAAGTCTTTAAGAGGTTAATCCTTCACTCATAAGCAATTTAATGTTTTCAAAGGGAAAGCAATTAAATATTTTCAAGGGCATTCGAACTTGATTCTAAAATAAATTATTGATTGTGTATAGTCAATTCTAATTACTTTTGGTCTTTAAAAATTATTTATTTTAAATAATTATAAATTATATAAAATATTATTTAATAGAAAAATTACATTTTAATAACAATAATAAAAATTAATAGTTTATAGTAGTTTTGTAGCTTCCTAAAATAGAGTTAAAAAAGAAAATATCTTACATCTTAGATAGGAAGGAGTACAAGTAAGAGAGAAAACAAGAAAATACCAAAAAATAAAAAATTATAGTCTAGTTTGGGTTTTTGCTACACTTAATCTGCGATTGAATCATCCTTCTTGTGGCACTTCTGTCTTTGTTCTACTTTAGACTGACGGATTTGTTGTCTGTCATTTTTTTTTATAATAAGTATACTCAAGAGAAAAGTCGATTTACCATTTTATCTTATAAAAAAAACCCTAAAACATAAAAAAATATGGCATTGCTAACGCAATATCTCATCGTTAATAAGACGAATAACATATTTCTATATATTTAAGGCTCCTTTGGTTCAATCCGGAAATTGAAATTCACGTGAAGTTACTTTATGAGAATTGAATTTCCGGGAAGTCGAATTGATGAGAATTGAAAATGTGTTTGGTTGATTTTTTATTTTAGATGATTAAAAGAGTAATTGGAAATTTTCAAATACAAAATGGTGAAAGTTGAACTTACCGATGGGTATTAAATAAGTGAAATTCCTCTAAATTGGAGGAATATAACTTCTTTTTGGAAGTTGAATTTTTGGGTTTTTATTTTTTAAAAATATAAACCAAACGCGGATATTTCTCCAACTTTCTGGCAATTTCTACTTCATGGGTTTTTGACATATCAACCAAACACACTCTTATTAATTTTGTGATAGTACTATCATACTGTGTAGATATCTTTCATTTTTTTTACAATTATGTGATCATGTTTTGTAATGTAATCAATGTTCTAAAAGGCGTTAGGCGGCCGCTAGGCGGTGGGTGACCGCCTAGAGCCTAGGCGGCTAGGCGGGTGCCTAGGCGGCGCCTAGGCGGACATAGAACAAACTTGATTATTTTCTTATCTTTTAACGTATAACAACACATGTCAATAATTCATATAATGTAATAAACCCAAATTTGTGGTGCTTAACTAACATTAAAGTAAATAAATGCAAAAGTATGTGTCCGACTAACGACTCTAAACCTTCTAAAATCCAAAACCATAGGTTCGACTAAAAAATAAATATATCTCAACCTAGAGGGATAAAATAACTCTAAATTGACTAATCGCATGCATCAAAGCTACAATTGAATAATCATCGGGCTAGGAGGGACTAGGCGGCGTCTAGGCGGGACTAGGCGGCGCCTAGGCTGGTCTAGGCGACGTCCAGGCACTGCCTAGGTGGATTTCCGCCTAGAGGGCCGCCTAAGCTTAAAAATTCCTAGGTCCCCTACCGCCTAGACACGATTTTTAGAACACTGAATGTAATAAATAAGCAAATACGTAGTAATACTTATTCCGAACTGTTATTTGAATTGGTCATTGTTCATGCCCATCTGGTATTCCAGTCTTCAAAAACAATTATGCCAATTATATTACTATTTATTTAGGTGTTATTAAATAAAAAATATTGCACATTAATACATTATATGGTCTCCGTATAATTGGGAACTGCAATATATTATGAGATCTACAATAATTTCCGATTTATCCGTTTAATATACATTATTATTTTGGGTGTGATTTATATACATTATTAGATCACATGCTCAAGTGCTCAACTACTAAATTATTTTGGTATTGTATTTGTTTAATGTATATCTTGTTACGCACGGAGAATTTATGCATAGTTGAATAATAAATAGTACGTTTACGACTACGCGTAAGATATATATTGTTGGCCAAATACGATAACAAATCTTTAAATACGGATTAAAAAAGGTTCACAATCAAATTCTCCGTGCCTAACAAGATATTTAAACCTTTAAAATCAAGGGGTTAAAATATAAGTGCTATATAAGAGTTAGGGTTCGTTTGGTTTAAATTATGAAAAGGTAAATGGAAAAAAATAAATGTAGTCCATTTTTTTTTGGTAAGCAATGTAATCCATTTATAGTTGTAGATACATTGTTTTTAAAAAATAATAATCATTACCCTCGATCTCTTCCCAACTTTTCATATAAAATTAGTTTTATTTCTTCTTATTTCAATCACTCATTTGGATAAGGGTAACCATATCTCATATACTTCTCTAACCATTACCCCTTCTATCTTATTTTTCATATAAAAAACAACATTCTTCTTTTACTTAGATATATTTTTCTGTACAAAATTTATTTTTATTCTATTTACCTTGGATTCTCATATCAAACGAGCCCTTAATTTAATTGGGCTTTTTTTTATTAAAATTAGTGATGTAAAAAAAAGAAGCTATTTGTGAACCTTTTTTTAGTGGTTTTAGTTTATTTGGTTTAAAATTGTCATAATATCGTGGGGCTTGGCTTCGTCCGTCATCTTCGGCCTCTTCCTGTTTTGTTTAGGCATGCTTGGTTTCACTTGTTGTAGAGTGCTTTTGTTTGGGTTGCACCGTTTAGTTATGTTGTTTATTTTGGTTTTTAGACGGTCTTTCCGTCTGCCTGCTTGCCGGCCCTCGAGTTTCAGATATGTCTGAACTCGAATTCTTATCTGATCAAAAAAAAAAATTTGTCATAATATCCCTAATAACAACCAAATAAACTCCACACTTTTACAAATAAACTATTTTACGTCTCATATGGAGTTTATATTATTTCACAATCTTTCAATCTTTATTTCACATAATTTTTCAATTTCAACTTATTTATAATTTTAATAATTTTTTCTAACTCGCCCCATACCACATAATAATTTATAATTTTAATAATTTTAATAATTTTTCAATCTTTATTTCACATAATTTTTTTGTGCGCGCAGTAATAGATTTATTTATTTTTAGAATTTGAGACATACCACATTGATTATATAATAGTTTAAACTTATAAAATAAAGTCGATTAATTATCTCTTTTACTGTCAACACAGTCAGTGAAACATACAACTACAACACTTTTGACATGATATATAATCCCGCTTTTAATTTATTGTAATGTATAGACATTTTCACGTATGATCATGAATTCATGATCGATGAGACGATGACCATATTGTTGGACAACCTGTGAATACAGCAACTAATAAACACGTTAGGAATATAGGCCGAACCTCGTTTCTGTGAAGGGGCTGGACTGCGGTGAAGCGTGGTATGGAAGCCACTGAATGAGAAACGTATTTGCCCCCGACAGTGGTGCAGATCATATGCGAGGCAACGTCCCCCAAGGATTTCACCGTCTTCTCTCACAGGTGCACTCGAGGGAGAGAAGTTGGAACTGGAACAGGCGCTCAGAACGGGAAAAGGGTAGGAGAAAACAGGAGAGGGAGAGAGGCGATTGTGTGAAAAGATTTCGGAAAAGATATTTTTTTTCCAGTGAAAAACAGATATTCGCGGATAAGCACGAACAAGCTAATCCGTAATATCTTCGGCCTCAAAGAATAATTTTTTCGCAAAAAATTAACTCCAATCTCGGAGCACGAGCCGAGCCGGACGGACGGCGGCGGCGGGCGCGCGTGTGGGTGCCCCATCTCCTCCTCAACCTCTCAATGTAGGTAGTGGAAGAGACTCCTTAAAAACCCTTTAGTACCTTGAACTTTCCATGTGGGATGTGGGAAGTCCAAATGACACCTTCCTTAAAACCCACCTTCTATATGCATTAACTCCAACACATATAACACCGTATCACTCGTATTATCAATTTATCTATATGTTTGTGTTCGAGTTTCGGTACTTTGTACGTTGCTCTTTATACGATACCCCAAACTTGTATTCATCATCTTTACGACTTTTGTAGGTAATGTAAAAAACAAAAACAAAAATCATCTATAAAAAGAAAACAGTACTATCTAGTGGGAGTCGGAGCAGGACCAGTTATGTTCATACCGGAGTATGTTATTTATTTGGTTATATATATAGGTACAGTTATTATATGCAATGCAAGGTAGCTAAGCGTGGATGAATTTCAATCACAGCTTTGGTAAAAAAATAACAACAAAACCAAACCAGCTCCTACAAAAATGAGTTGGATGAGTCCCAGTCGTACTAGCTGACCGACTGACCGAGTGGTCAACTGGTAGGCCCCACTAATCACCTCCCCTACCATAAATGACCCTCCACGTAGCATCAACCACCTTTTTACCCTAAATTACCCCCAATTTTCAATGTTGTAAAAAAAATGACGGTGTTTCCAGTAAATGAGGGTAAATATGTATAGTACAACCATTTTTTTTTACATATTTTATGCAAATTTCTCAATTATCGGAGTTAGGCATCGTTTGCTAAAATAAAAACTGCCGGTTTATCGGATCTCTTAATTTTGATATTATATAGTTGTAGTTTTTAAATGAAATAAATATAAGATTTTAGTTTAATTAGCTTTTGAAATGAGAGTATTTCGACAAATACTCAACGAAGTCTTTTCGGAGTTTATGATTTTTTATTCACGGGTTTCCATCAACTACTTCAACCACCGGGTTTATCAAATATCATACTAGCTTATTAACATATATTTAACACAAATAATTCATCGGTTTCAACTACCCCATCAACTCCAGCTACTTTATCATCTAATATTTTATCAAACGAAGCTTTTATGCTATTTCACCCGTTTATTAACAAGTATATGAATTTTTAAATGACATGTCTCGTTTTTTTGGTAACCAAATGTGATGTATTTTGAGATAGAGTGTATTTTCTTTTTACAAAAATTTATTTATTTTGCTAACTTTTACTAGATAAACCAGTAATGTATATTTATGTGACAGTTTAGTGAAATGTGAAAACACCTTAATTAATGCATCAAAAAGAAAAATATATAAGTCATTTTGTGACGTTAAAGATTGTTAAAAACAAAAATAAGTGGAACTATGCTATAAATAATGAGAATGAATATAGCCCTATTGGAGGGAGCATAGGATTCTTTTTGAAATTTATTAAAGAATGAGAGTGACATGTTAAAAGGGTTGAACTAACTTGTATACAATTTGTCCTTTTATAGACTAAATTACATGTAGCGAGGTGTTGTTCCTACGAAGTTTCTAATAAACTTGTTAGTGTTAATTTTCAAATTAATGATTCAAATGTTATAAAATTTATCATAGGAGTTTTTTTTTTTAAAAAAAAACTCTGTAAAAATGGAATCCAATTTACACGAACCATCTCCATTTCTCCCATGGATTTGGATTTAATATGATACTAGTTTTATTACTCGCCCGTTGTGCGATTTTTTAATAAATTTTATTATATTAAACATTTTTTAATTAATATAAATTACTACTAAAATAAATATACAATTTTCAATTGTGTTATGTTTTTTATAATATAAACATGTTTGAATCTAAATTAATCATATTTGTTCTCTTGTTTAAAAAAATGGTTAAAATCTACTATTTATAAATATATACATGTCAAAAAACTTTTAATACCGTATTTATTTTATAGTTTATTTATTTATTAAAAAGCTTCATCATTTAGAAAATATTATAAATAAACAATATTTGTTTCAAGTATATATATTACTCAATATACATACAACTTAATATTAATATAATATTTTAGTAGTATATATTTTGATTGATTGATATTGATATAGAGAATATTTAATAAAAAATATATCAAATAAATGTAATCTATATATTGTAAATAGAGATTGTGAATAATTTTATGAAATCAAAAATACTAATGGTAGACAACTAATGTAGGTATCTTTTCTCTTAATCTTTATAATTTTATTGATAAATTTTTTGTAGATCACAATATACACATTTAACATAAATTTGACTATTTTATAGTTATATAAAATAATAACTTTTTGGATTAGTTTTTTAAATGTAAACTAATTTCTCGATAAGATTTTGTAAATTGAAAAGATTTTATGTGGTACCTATTTCCAGTAATGATAGGTATTAACAAAGAAAATGAAAGATAAATTATGAAAATTGGAGAAATAAAAATTCAATTATATATTTTATCCAATTGGGATGTACAGAGTATATATGACAGTGAATTACCAATTCATTGTCAAGTGGAAACCTAATTTTAATTTGATAAACGATTGTTGAAATTTAAAGCACAAATTGGTATTATATATAACCAATATTTGTTATTAATTTAAATATACTACAAAATGGCTCGTGTGTATTTGAATGTTTTTTACCATTAAGTCTTTATGTTATATACGTAATTTAAACATGTATAAATTAATATTTTATTAATAACGTTTTTCATAATTTCCATACCATATTAATAAATGTAATTAAAATATATATATATATATATATATATATATATATATTGTGTGTTCTCCCGTTGTTTTTTTTAGGAAGCCCTTTTCATTCATTCTTATTCAATACACACTAAATTAACAATGTCTTGCGGTAGTGAATGGGTAGAAAAATACAAAGCATCTTGATCTAAATAATAGAATAATTGATCATATATTGGATAGATTATTTGCTCTAAAAAGATAAGTTTTCTAACTATATTAACTTATTAATTGATGTGGCCCAAAAATATAATACCACTTTAATCCAGAAAATGACACGTAAGCAAAAATAATCCCGCTTTAATCCAGAAAATTCCGTGGACGCGAGATCGCACCAGAGACCGTTTCAGGCCTCTGTTTTAGTATTTTATATAGATAATTTAATTTGGGGAATTACACGGATTTTTCAACTTTTTTTTTTGGAATTCTTACCTATATTAAAAAAAATTAATTGTTTGTGCGACACGAATTTAATATGCTACAGTTTCGTCTGAAAATGGGCTCCCGGCCTCTCAAGTATTGTATGGTAAAATTGAAGAAATATTAACCATCAATGGATAATTAGATGATAAAGATTTGTCTTCTCTTGTAGGATCCACATCAACTTAATTAATTTACGGAGTTTTTTTTAAATTAAAATTTGTGAGAGTAAAATTAACTTGAGGTTGCAGTACTGCATTGAATCCAATCCCGACAGTTTGTAGTATTTTTTCTATGCACTTGTTTTTTCTGTCATATGTCATTATGAAAAAAATACTTCATCTGTTTCACAATAGATGTCCTTTTGATTTTCGGCACGCTTTTTAAGGAGAGAAAAACTCTATAAAATATTATTTTATTAATTAATTTTTTTATATAATTGGATACTTAGTACTAATAAGTATCCAATTATATAAAAAAAATAAATTAAAAAATAATATTTTATAGAGTTTTTCGCTCCTTAAAAACATGCCGAAAACAAAAAGGACATGTATGGTGAAACAGATTGATTGAGTACCGCTTTTAGAGCATGCTCAACGCAGGGGCCTTACATCAGCCACATCGGATAAAAAAAAAAGAGAAGAAAATTCAACCAAAGGTAAGGGCCTGGTGAGAAAATCCCTTAGGCCATCTTTATCCATAGTATTTGGAGTACCATAACTAATTTTTTAAAAGGAAAGCAAAAAAAATGTCAGATTTTTTGTTAAACCAAGAAAATTATGTGAGGTGAGTATCATAGTAAGATACTCACTTTATTGGTTCTCCCACATTTTATAGTATTTTATTATAAAAAATAACTATGATACTCAACTCAAATACCACAATTAAAGATGCTCTTATATAGGAGGTTGTTGAATTGAGGCCCTAGCAGCTTGATCGAGATAGCATCAGGAAATTCCACTTTTTAAATCGTTTTTTATGCTTTTTCTATAAAAAAAAAATTTGAAAAAATATTTTTAACTTGTGAATTAATTTTATCTACCCATAGACATCTATTTTGTATATATTTTTTAAAATTATGCTAATAATACCCATATACTATTATTTTTACTATATAAAAAGCTAATTTTTTCACCCATTTCGCCTATAAATAATAATAATAATAATAATCATAATAACAATAATAATAATAATAATAATAATAACAATAATAACAACAACAACAATAATAATAATACTTGATTAATTGAAAAAGGTATATTAAAAAGTAACTTAAGGGCCCGAGAGTCGGGCTCTCGAATGGGTGTAAATAATGAAAAGTTGGAATGAGACCCTTAAGCTAATGTGACAGAGTAAAATTAAGTTAAGGGCCCGAATCTCGGCCCTTTAATGTTCATATTGGGGTTGAGCAAAAGATCGATCTGGAAGTTTGTGATCAACAATTTCTTGAGGAAAAACATAAATGGATCTTCACGTTTTATTTTTATAAAAATCCTAGATACATTTCCTGAAATAGAAATCTTTTGGGGACATCATTAACAGAGTATTAATTACGAACTTAGGGCTCGTTTGTTTATATAAGAGGGGAATGGAAAGGTAAGGTATTAAATTTTACATATAAAATGTATATGATTATCATTTTTTGTGAGCTTGGAGGAGAGGGTGGGGGGATTATTAGCCCATCCTAGAGGTATTAATTACCCTCCTTCAAATTAGGGAATAGAAGGGTAACAAATTTGTATGAAAAATGAGAGAAGAGGGGGAATGATTAGAATAGTGATCAATGAATCTTAACTTAAATATGGACTATATTCATAAGGATAATCATTACCTTTCTCTACCAGAAAACAAACGAGGGGTTAATTTATTACTTCTTCAAATGCACCTTCTTGTTGGGACCACATAGGTCTTAATTTGATTACATCATTAAAAAAATTCCTGAATACATTTCCTGCAATTAATAGTTTTTTTTTTCCTTTCAAAACAATCACAGGCGTTTTTTTAAGGAAAAATATTGATTTTCTGAAAATGTAGACAAAATTAAAGAGTTTTTTTTAACAATATTAAAATTGCCATGTTGTAAATTTAAAATATAAATAAAGAAGGATTTTTAATAATAAAACAAAACATCAAAAGAAGATGTTTTCTGGGTATAAAAAAAAGTATGGTTAGAAAAAAAAGTGCATTTTTATGAAAATATGGACTTTCTCTGTTTGTAAATAAGTGATTTTTTAAAGTTATGTACTTTTTTTTATGGTGGTAAAAAACTATACAAAATATTAAAATTTTAAAATAATATGATACTTAGTAGTAATATAATATTATTTTAAAGAATTAATTAAAAAATATTTTATATAATTTTTACCATCTAAAAATAGATACAGGACTTTAAAAATCACTTATTTACAAACGGATGAAATATAAATTACAGGGGATTTTTTTTTAATATTTTATATAAAAGGATAATACATAAACTAATCACATAATCTTACTAACTCATCATTTGTTAGTCACGCATATATTTTATTTTTGGAGTTTAATTTAATAAAAAGAAATGGAAATTGAAAAAGTTTGTGTTGGATGAATGATTGACATCTCCCAAGAAAGGAAAGTTGGTATGAGTTAAGTGAAAAGGGAGGTGTGGCTCCGGTGGAAGGTGGGCCTAAATTAAATTATGCAAAATTGTGGATTCAAAATCTAAGGTAAAGTCTCCCTTTCAAACTTTGCAGTATCAAATCCAAACCCAATATCATATCACCAATATATATATATATATATATATTGTTTGTATTCCATTGATTTTCAAATAAGTGAATTTTTACTATTTAAACACGTATTTTAAAGTGAAAAAAATAATATAAAATATTAATTTTTAATAATTTTTGTTGATAAACTCATACTTATTAATAACAAGTATAATATTATTAAAAAAAATTATTAAAATTTTAATATTTTACATAGTTTTAACCCTACTAAAAATACGTGTTTGACTTGAAAAAGTCGCTTATTTAGAAACAAAGGGAGTATTAATCTTTCATATCCGAACTTTCTAATTAAAGTATGTACAACAATTTCTCTATATGTAGAACATAGAAATTCAAATATTTACATATAATATGAACGTCAATCAGTTTACAATATAACCTCCCTTAGTCCCTTGTCTTGTTTATTCAGTTTAATTAGCACATGGTGTGCTTGAATGTTTTTGACCCACCAGAATCTAACAAATACTCCAAAATAAAGAATTATAAACCATATATTTATTTTTTTTCTAATTCCAACATTAATTTTTTTTTCTAATTCCAACATTTATATATTATAAAATTTACCACAATATATAGAGTTTTTTTTTTCAAATTTAGCTAATGATCACTATTTTTTATTCTTATTCTTTGGACAAAAAAACAATTTCAACGTTTAAAAAAAAGATGGAAAATCAGTTAGACTCGCTCTTACAAATATACCTTTTAAATCGAAATTAGTAGTTTATGGTATAAGAAAATTCATGAAATTTAAAATTCGTAAGTACTAAAACAGAAAAATGGAATGAAATGTTGGCAATGTAGGTTGAATAAAGAAAATATAAATAAAGGTAGGGCCCACTTAACAATCCAAAGATAACGGGATAAAAGAATCGAGAGAAGGTTGCCACGTACACTGGGGAGAGTCGCACGTCTACGTGTGGGACGGTTTCTTTTTCATGAAGACTGTCGGACGACTCTTATCCGCATGTTTATTGGTGAGTCTAAGGGCTCACCAATGATCCATATAGGCAAAAAAAAAAAATTGAAATAAGAAGTGAGGTGGCCATGAGTCCGGGGAAAAACAACCTTAAAGATGAGTCCGAGCTCATTGCAGGGAAGGCCACTGCAGCGCTGCCATGTGGCACCGCTTGATTAATTTTTTTTAAATCGATTTTTCTCTATTTTTGTTAATGTAAAAAATTTTATTTTTGAATGTAATTTCTTTTTATCTACCCATAGACACCCATATTGCATATGTTTTTTTTTTTAAAAAAAAGTGAAGTTAAAAGCCCCGGATTGGGCTCACTAATAATTTGCTGAAAAGGTAAAAAATTGGGTTGGACTCTTTAACTGATGTGGCAGTTGAAAAGTAATTTAAGAGTCCGAAACGAGGCTCACTAATAAACATGCTCTTACCATAATTAGCAAATGAGATCTTCTACAACCTTCCCTATAATCCTCCCTACTCCACAAAAAAAATTTAACATTCATTTAATCTTAAAAAAACTTATAAAAATTATATTTATATTCCTAACCTCTATTTTTATATATTTATAAAATTTTATTTTGAAAAATCATGTTCAAAATTTTTTAATAATTATATTTTGAAAAATATTGCATTTTTAATTTTAAAAAATCATAAAACATGATTTTTGAAAATAAAATTTTATAAATATATAAAAATAGATATTAGGAATATGAATATAATTTTTTTAATTTTTTTTAAGATTAAACAAATGTTAAATATTTTTGTGATGTAGGGAGGGGAGTAGGAAAAGGGTTGTAGGAGATCTTGCCTGCATAATTACATTATGATACATCTCTCACCTTATATATATACTCCCTCCATTCACAAATATTTTACTTTCTTGCACGTTTTTTAAGGAGTTAAAAACTATATAAAATATTAACATTTTTATTAAAATTTTAAAATAATATTACACTTAATATTAATAAATATAATATTATTTTTAAAAAAGAATAAAAAAGTTAATATTTTATATAGTTTTTACCTCCTTAAAAAACGTGTCAAAAAGTCAAACGCTTATATTTGTGAACGGAGGGGGTATTATATACACCCCGTCCGATCAAAATGTCCATATTTTGTGTCTTAATTTAAATTGTATCTACACTTTTAGTTTATTTAGCAAAATATTCATCCTGATTTAATTAGCAAAATGTTCACCCCATGTGCCCCCTGTGTATACCCTCTTTCACATGTCGTTTTTTCTTCCATGTCAACACTTTTTGTTGTGCAAATATAACATTATATTGTGCAAATATAACTTTATGTTGTGTAAATATAAAAAAATTCGCGTTAACACTTTTTTTTTCGTGTCGGCACTTTTTGTCGTGCAAATATAACTTGATGTTGTGAACATATAACATTATGTTGTGCAAATATAACTTTATGTTGTGCAAATATAATAATTTTCTTCGTGCCAACACTTTTTTTTTTCCGCGTGTGTCAACACTTTTTTTCGTGTCACCATTTTTTTCCCGTGTCAGCACCTTTTTTTTCGTGTCACCACATTTTACATGTTAGCATTTTTTTCTTCGCGTCATCCCCGAGGACGCCGACGATGGGGATGTTGATGCCAACGGTACTGACGGGAATATCGAATGTTAAAAAACATTTTTTGTACATTACAGAACATGCTAAATTTACTAGGATATATAAAAAAGCTAGCGTGTAATATTTACATTACAAAGTAGTCGAGGGGTTAAACTTTACAAGAGTGGCTCAGGATAAACTTCATGTTGTGTAAAATATAACTTTATGTTGTGCACATATAACATTATGTTATGCAACTATAACTTTATATTGTGCAAAAATAATACTTCCTCCATTAATTAAAACTTGACGTTTTACTATTCACGCACGTTTTTTGAGGTATTAAAAACTATATAAAATATTAACTTTTTCAACATATTTTTCAAATAATTTCATACTTGTTACTATTAATTATGAATTTATAAAAACAAATTTAAGAAAATGTTAATATTTCATATAGTTTTTATCATTCTAAAAAAGCGCGCATAAATAGTAAACGACAAGTTTTAATTAATAGAGGGAGTATTATGTTGTGCAAATAAAATGATAAAGTGCAAATATAACTTTATGTTGTGCACATATAACATTATGTTGTGCAAATATGACTTTTATGTTGTGCAAATATAATATATTAATATTTATATTATATTAGCTTAAACAACCTTATGGAAAAGATATGCACATTTATATTTTAAAATTGCACTAATATATCTTATTATTGAACATTTATTATAAAATTTTGTAAATTACTAGAATTATAAACTAAGAAGGACAGATTGCTAAATAATCCAAAAAAGGTGAATATTTTGTTAATTTCAACCATCAAATGTGCCTATTAATTTTCTCTATAAGATATTGACTCTTTGTACCTTCAAAATTAATGTATGTTTCTGACTAAAAAAAAATAAAAAAATTAATGTATGTTGACATTAACGTATAACAAGCTAGAAGTCGATGAACTGACCATGTGTGATGAAAACTTAACCGTGCGGATAACAAACTGATTTATAAGGAAATTCATCGGACTCTTATCTAACAAATATACTCGCCTTTTAATATTCCGGATCTTAGAAAGGACAGTTTTCACATCCGTTGTATTTTCTCAGGTTTTGCAACAACTTATAGGTAGCTGGGTTCCTTGAATTGGTGATATATATGTTATATATGTCACGTACAATATTACATGGGTTCCCCATACAGGTTAGTACGTACTGATTTAATTTTGAGCCATACCATTTATATCCGTTGGGCCCTTTGTTTGTTACGACTAATTAATAACAATGGCCGACATACATTTGATATATCTACATCGATCGAGTAAGACGTATACATATATACTGTATGAAAGTTAAGACTATAATTAAATTTATTATCATACGGACTACTATTTGTCCCTTTGCTACTGTCCTAAAGATGTGATTAATCAATAATGTCTTTCTTCATCGTGATTTGGATAAAGATGTGTACATGAAATCCCCTAAAGGTTTTTCCGTGATATTCCTTCCTTAATGTGCAAATTAGATAAGTTTTTGTATGGTGTTAAATAAGTTTTAAGACTATGGTATACTCCCTCTGTAACGAAATAATTGACCTTTTGACCACTTTTCATGTAATAAAATATTTATCCCTGACAAAAATTTCTGATTTTATCAATTCATCCAATTAATTATATTTGATTTCCAAAATACTCTATTAATACTCCAATTTCACATACTATGAATTTTTTTTCATTGATCCATTTTTTTCCCACATTATTTATTTGCTAAAATTTTAACTATTTTTCTTTCTATTTTTATCTTTTTTAAAAAGTGTAAAATTGACCAAAAAATCAATTATTCTGTACACGGAAGGAGTACTAACCTCTCATAAATAATTGGTATTTCTCAAGTATATCTAGCAGTTTTGTAGATGATATTATAATGACAGGCGAGATGACGATATAGCAGTTTATGTAGATGATATTATATGACAGGGGAGATGACGATATATATAAAAATAAAACATAACATAATCGGATAAGAGGAGTTTGTACAGAAACACTGACGGATAAGAAATAACGTGAGACTCCCTCTAATTAACTTGACATTATTGAAGTGTGTGGGCACCATATTAAATTATTAATTCATGGGTAACATGATTAACACAATCACATTTTACTCTGTATAATATAGTCATCATATCTTTATTTCTCTCTACCCACAAATTGGGAGAAGATCGATAGATAAATATCTTACGTGCCTAGTTTAAGAATACAATATGATGAACGGCATATAAAATAAGGCATCAATTGCTGCGGTGGCGGATTTAAAATAATAATTTTTTTTTGAAGCGGAATAAGAATTAGTTTGGATCGTCTGAAGCAGAAATCCTTTCTAGCGCGTCCTTCTGGACGAGAACATGCAGTTCTAGATCCTCGTCAATGCAGTCGTCGGCAGGGGATGTGTGGGCACTACGAGCAAGATAGTCAGCCACCGCATTCGATTCCCTGAAAATATGACGAATAGCAACATAAGAAAATGATGAAATATGTAACAGAATGTCCGATTGTAGGAGCTCGATAGTCCAAGGACATCTCCAGTCTCCTAGTAAAGCTTTCACCACCATTAAGTTGTTTCCTTCAATCAGAAGTTTTGTAATCTGCAAAGACTTTGCACGTAAAATGCCCATCCGCAGGCCAAAGTTTTATGCATAAATGACGGAATCGTTGTTGCAGATACCTCGCCCTACTGCCACTACAACGCCTCGTGAATCGCGGATAACAAATCCATAAGCCGTAGAGCCACATATCAAAACAGATCCGTCAAAATTAAGTTTATAGCAGCCTGTCGGAGGTTTATCCCATTTACCTAATCGTTTGGCATGTAGATTGATATTAGTGTTGTTAGTATGGATATCCGAGCGATTGTTGACAGAGTAATTAGTACGGCTATCCGAACGATCGTCGTATGACGATCTTGAATTTCTCCGGTCGTGTCTGGTGGGTACACCTTTGTCCAAAGCCTTTGATTGTTTCCAACAGTGAGTAGTGGTAGTATACAATAGAATAATATCATTGGTAGTGACCCTGTTGGTGTGATTAAAAACTAGCTGATTCCTATGGAACCAAATGGCCCACCAAACAGAGGCTAGCTTTATAAAGGTGATCGTTCCAATTGCTTTTTTGATAGTATCTAAAGGGAACACCGAATTCCCGACAAACGAAGCACTATTCGTTGGAAAGCGAATCCCCAGTGTTTGGAACAGATTAGACGCCATAGAACATTCCATAAACAGATGAGATACTGTTTCATTAGGGTTGCCACAGAAGACACATCCCGAAGGCACAACTATATGTGATCTTTGTAATCTATCAGTGGTTGGCAAACCATCACGAGAAATCTTCCACAGAACATGTCGTATTTTATGAGGAACATCAAGACTCCAAATCCAATTGCAGTCATAGGTAGCCATGCCAGTATGGTTTGATAACAGGGAGTTGGCAGAAGCGGATGAAAACCATCCATTTTTGTTAGGTCCCCAGTACATACGGTCTGTCATTGGGTTAGTAGGCAGAGGAATGCCTCGCAGATGGAGAATGTCATTATCGGACAGAATATTAATTAGGGAATCAGTTAACAAACGGGTATTCTAGTATTTTTCTGAATTTATAAAATGAGATACTTTAATATTACTAAGAGTACGAGGGATCGGGTGAATGATCCTATTAGCTAGTGGTTCAGAAAATGCACAGTTATGATTCCAAAAGTCAATCGTTTGACCATTACCTACTCTCCACTGTAGAGCAGTTTCAAATTTGGTGCGGATAGACATTAAGCGATTCCATTGCCAAGAAGTATTACCCTTTTTAGTGTAGTTAAGCAAATCCTGTGTTTTAAGATATTTCTGGGAGACCACTCGGACCCAAACATTCTCTGGTTCAGAAATAATTTTCCACAACAATTTCATTTGTAATGCAATATTCATAGTCTCAGCTTTGTAAATACCGAGGCCACCTTTCATCGTGTCTGAACAGATTTTGTCCCAACTAATTAGGGGCGTAGCTCTCGTGTTTTTGTTCCAAAGAAACTGTCTGTAAACTTTGTCTAATTCATGAAGAATACTCGATGGAAGTAAGAAAGCTTGCATCAAGAAAATAGGTTTAGCGCTAAGATTAGCTTTGATAAGAACCTTGCGTCCTTCTATAGAAAGATTTGTAGCTTTCCATTTAGTAAGTTGTTGTTTCGTCTTGAGGACAACACTTGCGAAGGTATCCTTATTGGTTTTGCCATTTACCACCGGACAACCTAAGTACTTGTCAAAATTATTCGCTTGTGGGATACCCAACACAGCAGTAGTAGCTGTAATAGCATTAGCGGTCGTATTAGGAGATGCCTGGAAACTTGATTTATGAAGGTTGACCTTCTGGCCGGAAATAAGACAGTAACGATTTAAAATAGAGAGCATCGAAGTACAAGCTGATTGGGAAGCTTTACAGAAGATAAGAATGTCGTCTGCAAAGGCTAGGAAAGGGATTTTAACCCCCGGTCTACCGAAGGTGATACCGAGGTCCTTATTCCTCTGTCCTTGAAGATCGAGAGTACGAGCAAGCACTTCAGAAGCTAGTGTAAAAAGGAAAGGGGACAAAGGGTCCCCCTGCCGAAGGCCCCTAGTCGGGACGATCACAGTGGTTGGTTCGTCGTTAATTAAAACGGAGTAGGATACCGTTGAAACACATTCTCTAATACGACTAATGAAGCAATCATCAAAACCAAATTTTGCTAGAACTTGAAATAGAAAAGGCCACTCTAAGCGGTCGTAAGCCTTTTCCATATCCAATTTCAAAGCAATCATGCCTGTCTTGCCCTTTTTTAGTTTAAAAGAATGCAACGCCTCATGAGCAATGAGGATGTTATCCTGAATCGCTCGTCCTTTAGTAAAAGCTCCTTGAAGCGGATGAATAAGCTTATCAAAGATTTTAGTGAGTCTTGCCGAATTGACCTTGGCTATAATCTTATAAATTGTTGAACACAAACTAATAGGTCGGTAATGGTTGACTGAGGAAGGGGAGTCGCATTTGGGAAGAAGGGTGATGAAAGTATGATTGATCTGACGCAGTATTTTGCCGCTTGTAAAAAAAGCTTTTACTGCCTTGATCACAGATGGACCTACTTGAGGCCAAAATTTTTGGTAGAAACCAACTGGAAAACCATCCGGGCCCAGTGATTTGTCTGGACTCATTGAGAAAACTGCTACTTTAATTTCATTGTTGGTTACTGGCGCGGACAACATTGCATTATCTGATTGAGATACTAACTTCGGGATCACTGCAAGGTCTGCGGTCAGAAAGGAACTGCTATCCACATTCGATCTAAAACGAGATTTGAAGTTGTTAACAAATTCTTGTTGAATAATATGGAAATCAGCCGTTGATTCCCCATTTGGTAGAGAGATAGACTTAATCATTTTTCGTCCTCGTTTAGTCGTCGTAATTTTGTGAAAATAGCCGGAGTTTGTATCATTTAATCTGGTGTGTTTTAGTTTGGCCCTCTGACTCCAATAGCGTCGGTGGAAATCCAACATTCGCTCTCGTTTGTTTAACAGCCGTTTAAGAAGTCCGATATCATCGATATTGTAATTAGTAAGTAATGAGGTTTGTACTTGTAACAATTTTCGGTCGGTCACCTGTATTTGTTGGTTAATATTTTGAAAGTTTTTCTTATGCCAAGTTTTGGAAAGTTTTTTCAGTAATTTGCCTTTTTGCACTAATTTGAACATGAGAGACCCAGCAATGTTGAGACGCCAGGCTTGTGTAACTAAATTTCTGTAATCCGCTCTGGTGGCCCAGGCTAGGTCAAACTTAAACGGTCTGTTTTTCGGTTGAATGTCATGACGGAAATCCACAGAAATCGGCGCGTGATCAGATCTGGTGAACGGATGAATTTGTGTTCTTAATGAACCAAATATAGATAAAACATCTGAATGGACTAAAATGCGATCCAGTTTCTCAAGGCAGGTTACTATGCCCTTACATTCCCGTTTCCAGGTAAATTGTCCACCATACGATGTTAATTCGGCCAGAGGGAAGTTATTCTTTAAGTCAATTAGACGAGTAAATCTTGTGGAAGAGGGATAAGCTCCACCCAGTTTATCGGAAGGAGAACTAATTTCATTTAGATCTCCCATAATACAAAATGGAATAAGTAACGTTTGTATATATAGGGAGATAGAGTCCCAAAACATACCTTCCTTCTCTCGTCCGGGGGGGCATATGCTATTAGCAGGGCAATAGTCCGATGTGTGGTGTAGTCTGAGTAATTGAAATGTATAAAACGATGATTGACCGAAATTAGTTCAATAGACCCTTGAGAGGATGGTATATCCTTCCAAAGCAAGCAAATTCCACCCGAGAAACCTAAAGCAGGGTCAAAAGCTATGTTGGTGAAGCCACATTTTCTCCATAGACCATCTGTTGGTATTTTATTCGTTTTGGTTTCCAATAGAGCCAAGACGTTTATATTATTGTTTTTACAGAAAATATCGATATTTGTCCAGAAGTTACGGCTCTGGATACTTCTTGAATTCCATGAACTTATAATCATGGATAACTTATTTTTGTACATAACCGTTGGTATTTTATAATATAAGTTGTGTCGAAATTGTTTAGTCGTATACTATTCGATTGTGGAATCATAATTTGATTGTAGTTTGGCTCGTATAGATGTCCATGAGAGTAGTGTTGTGTCGACCAAGTGAAAAAAGGGCAAGAGAAGCCATATAAACTGACGATTTTTGATATATTAATCACAAACTTGCGGTACTTAAACTTGATAAGGAGTCGTGGAAATGTGTCAATGAAATTCCGAGTAAGGACAGACATGATCCACTTTTGAATAGCCGATGTAATGAAGAAGATTTGAGTGATACATTGATATGCATTAGTAATAGAATACTGGTGTAAATGTTTGGCCTTGTAAGGCATATATACAATTTGGTAAAAACTTTTCAAGGCTTGTGAGCCATTACTCTCAGCAGTATGTAGGGAGGGACAAGTTGTAGGAATTCCCGTGCACAATTGCCATAGAATAGCAAGGACAACAATAACAACTGGAAGCAAAACGCCACAGCGTAGGCCGACAACAAGAAGAGATGACCTGCACACGGAAACAAACCAGCGGCAAGGAGAAGCCAAATAGAAGCAATATGGACAGTAACTCAGAAAGAAGAAGTAAAAACCGATATGTAAATAAAGGGCGATGTTTAGATTAATAATAATAGAGGGCCTGAAGACCCAGAGATCGCAAGGACAACAAACAACACAAAGCATAAGATCTCCATCCACCCGAGTGACCGACGGGGTAAAGCCAATGAACACAAGCCCCTCTATGGATTGAAAATAAAAAAGTTTTGTGGAGAGGCAAGTCCTCAAGATATTGGTAGTTTTGATATAACTGTTGTAATAGTCGATAGTCCAAATGCAGGAGATGGAGAAAACTATACTAACTTGTGAAGCTAACCACATAGAAACAAACAAAACCAGTAAAATAAACTGATGAAGGCAGTATAGCAACTGCTGTCCCGAGGGCTGTTGTAGCCTCGTAAGAGGGCTAGTAAAACCATTGATAAGTGTAGCGCTCTCGGTAAACGACTTAATAGTACTCGTAAGACTCAATATCGAGACACAAGAAGCACATAAATCAGTAAAACGAAGAATATGAATGGAGAGATAATTGAAAGAAATCCAGGGTGGGGGATAGTAATCCCAAATCCAAGTCAACAACACCCCTACAAATGTTGTTAAAGAACAAAGATTACACAAGAATGGGTTTTTTAAAACCAATATAGAACTTTCGATGGTCGTAGAGAACTGTGATACAAAGACCTTTCCCCGTGTGAGGGCAAAACCAACGTTATAACGCAAGGAACCTAGGGAGATACTTAAACAAAGCATAGTAAGCATTGTGTATAGATCAATAGACGGGCTTGTGTAGCCAACAAAATATGTCATTTCGGGTGTACCCAAATTGAGGTGATTGTAGCCAAAAAATGTGACTGTGGAGTCATATAGGGTAGATAATACCTGATTTGAGGAGTCGAGAGTGTATAAGTAGATGAGAAGGCAAACGCCTAACCTCACAGAACCGCCTACAAGCAACAGCCCAAAACTGAGCCGCCGCCTGAGTCGCCATCGCCAAGTCCAAACACGACCACAGAGACGCCACCGCCGAACCAAACCAAGTTTGCCCCGAACGTGCCTCCAACACCATCTCCTTCGAGAATAGCTTAGGATTTGCCATTGACAAATCTCGAATTGGGTTTTGCCCCTAATCTGGCAAACGGAAGAGATTAGGTCATTGATTTGGGAGATTTTAAGTTGCAAATTTTGATATTGCCTTGTGGGATTTCCAATCGGAACTTGGGATAGAGGGGTGTGCTGAAGAAAGGCGGTGTTCGGGCTCCTGGTTAGGGGCAGATTGGCGAGGAAGAAGGTGGCGGCTAGAGGGCAACTAGGGTTCGCCCTTGCCATTTCAGAGAGAATGGCCTAGGGAATTTGTTTCAGGATTTAAAATAATAATAATTGGGACTTGGGATGCCCAATTTTTTTTTTTTACTTACTTCAGTTCGATAACTCTCCCACCCACAAGTGAGTCCATGTTTTCAGGGGATTCGAACTTCAAGTATCTTAGCATGAGATGTAGCCCAACAACCACTCCACCAATTTGTGATTGGTAAGAATGCTTAATTTTTTTTAAAAACAAATTTTCTTTGTATGTATATATTATAATATTTTTTTTAAAAATATATTAGAAAATACAAACTTGTGATTTAAAAAAAATCTTTGTATGTATATATTAAAAATATTTATTAAAAAAATAGAAAAAACTTAAAACTTGTGATTTAAATAGTAGTTTTTAGTATACAAATTAAGAAAAACAAAAAATAAATATAAAAAAATAAAAAAGATTTTTTATATGTATATATGAAGAAAAAGTGTTTTTAGTTTAAATAATTTGGAGAAGCTTTAAATTTGTGATTTAGTTAGTCATGGTAGAAGTAAACACGAGAAATAAAAATTATTAAAAAGTAAAGTTTTGTTGAGAGAAGGGAAAATGTGGAGAGACCAAAAGAGTCCCACATTGATAATATGAACAAACAAGCCTTAGTATATAACCTAGTGGGCTACCCCATTTAATGCCAATTGGTTTTAGGATGGAACCCCGCTCGGTTTATGTGCTAGGCTATTAGCGCAAGGGCGCACGTGTGCGCACGACCCCCGATCCCGAGTCCCAACGGACTTCTGTAAAGACATTTAATACTATGACATCAAATAATAAACACTTCTATTTATTAGGCTAAAGTATTTTTATGATTTTATTATTATTTTTAAATAATTTAACCCTTAAAATTAGTAAAAATTATTTAAATAATGCATATAATTTTATTAGGCTAAATGTTTTGGGTTATTAAAAATTATCAAAATAATGCATATATATAATTTTATTAGGCTAAAGTGTTTTGGGATAACCCAAAACACTGCCATATGGATTCACTAAGATTTTGACAGAATTCATCTGCGTAGAGTAAAAAAAAAAAAAAAAAAAAAAAACAAAAGGTATACATCCAAACACCGAATGTTGATAAGAGCTTTAGGAAGTGACACGACACAACACAACCACAAAGGTCCCATTTTCTCGAGATGCTTCACAAATTTGACTTGTTCGAATACCTCTGAAAAGGGTTGTGGAATTAGGTAAAAGCAACTGTACATTGCCCGACCTCTACGATGGTTTCCTTTTTTTTTTTAATTAAATCATTACTAACTTTTTTTCATATACAAGAAATTTTTTGAAAGATCGGACATTAATTAATTACTTGATTCTCGAGAAGTCGATGTATCGAGAGATAAATAAATTGTTATGATACAAACAATGGGATAAAGTAAAAATACAGAGTAAAAATAAAAGGAGTCGAATCTAGGCCAACAGAGATAAAAAAAAATACTAGTAGTACGTAACTAATTATTGTCGATAATAAATTAATAATCATTTACTTTTTAATATATTTTTAAAGAGATAAAAATCATAAGTATAATTAACATAAATTTTTTTAACTATTTATACACGTATTTTTAGGTGTTAGAAATTATATAAAATATAAACTTTTTAATATTTTTATAATTTAATATTTATTGCTATTAAGTATGAGTTTAGAAGAAAATTGAAAAAAAGTTGATATTTTATAGTATATTTTTTTATCATTATAAAAAAACATTCATAAGTAATAAATGACATGTTTTAATTAACAAATAAAATATAAAATATTAATTCTAAATTAATTTATTGTCGAATCTCCTCTCCCTCCCTACTCCCTAGTATACTTATATCTTTGGGATACCAATAATGATAAAAGTTATAATTTTATTAATTTATCTCATTAATTGTGTTTAATTTCCAAGATCTTCTCATATTCTTCTTCTTTATTCATTGCTCCATTTGCTTAAATTTTAACTATTTATTTCTATAAAATTGGCCAAAAAAAAAATTCAAGTAATTTTTTTACAATCTCAAAATTATAATAGTTGAAGTCAAGGAAACGACGACATTCATTTAAAGTATTTTAATATAAAATTTAAGGCATCATCTCGGTATGAAATGGATATTCCCACGCATGTATATTTGTGTGTACGCTTGATACAATGCTACAGTATATGTAAAATCGTATGGTATTTAAACCTTGATTTTTTTTCTTCCTGCCTTTGTTTTCTCCTTTTGTTTGCTTTGTCACGTATGGGTGAAAAATTGTTTTCCATCAACGTCAAAATGGTTCCCCTTTCTTCTTATGGAAATATATATGAAAGTATGTTTATCAGTGAGCCTCGTCCCGGTCTGTCATCGGCCATATAAACCTCGTCCATGGGATTTCGAATAGGTTCCTATCCCGCCCTGATGGGAAGAGACTTGTACACACTTCTTTTTTCAGGTCAAGGTAGACTACACACTGGGGCCTTTGGAAGTTCAAACTCGACCCACCTTAACAGGCCGACACTTGTAGGAGCGTTCCGAGAATCAATCGATGGTACGTTGTTGGCTGCTGAGTCTTCTGCGGCAATGACGCGCTGCCTATGGGGGACTTCAGCCGAGAACAGAGGGCATCTATAACGAGCTTGGATACATCTTCATGATCAACGTCAGGGTAGGATCGAACCTTCCTCAACTTCCGGCAACTCATGTACGGGAAACGTATAATGCGTGCAAGGCGTGTGGCTATTACTTCTCGGCGCTCTTCCAATTTGGGGAACGATTAGCAAGATATTGCTTTGCTGCATCGGTAAGTGGCTGAACTGCTTCGCCCATTAAAACACTTGAAGGAAGCTCGAGATACAAAAGTGATGATTCTGGTGACATGGGCAACTGCCGCAAGAGCCGGCTACATTGTCTCATACACGACGCAACCTCAAACTTGTCTGCAGCCATTAGCACATGATCACATCCAACAATTCTGGCGCAGTAGTCACACTCAATTCATTGCTATACATAAAATTCAGCAGCTCTCTGTTCCACAATAATAAAGAAAAGCACATTTGTGAGCCACACTATATGCACAGCCAATATATATATATATATATATCCGAGTCCTTCACCCAGTAAAGGTATGAAGTTTTTCGGAGACGTAACCATTTCTTGTTAGAGAAAATAATGTCAAGTAAAAGCTGATCAGGTTCGAAATTCGCCATACCAGATGCATTAATTCTCAATGTTACATGCCTCTCATCTGATTCTCTCATGCCATTTGAAAACAGCTACACAATTCATAAAACAGAAAACTAGCATTATAAATTTACAAATAGAAGAGACTACGAAATTAGGAAGCTAAAAAGAGGTGATATTTTAATGGGTAGAAGAAAAACACAGCAACTGAGAGGAGCAAATAATGCTTACCTTGTAGAAAAACGGACTCTTTGCCCGCTAGGATAGGAGAACCAATTTGCAAAGTTTTAACATTAACAACAGTAAGTTGAGCATTCCATGTTCCAAGATGAATCATTACTGTGGGTTGCTTCATCTCCTACATACATCAAAACCCATTTTAAAGAACTAGCATTGGATTCAGCAAAATTGGAAATGATGGTCTTTCATATCGCCGTCATGAATTCTGTACATCTTCATCCTAGCAGAAAAGTGTGCACTGAAAGTAAATGACTACTTTTCTGCAAAGAATAAGAATTTCTTTCAACTGAACACTTGTGTACACATTCTTCTTTGCTTCTTTTCTGCTAGGTTACATTATTTGTTTCTGAAACAAAGGGTCAGTTTCGATGCACAAGTTATGCATGATAAAGATTGATTTATGCTTTATAGTGAAAGCTATTCCACAAATCTGTTTGAAGGTGAAAAATTAATGCAATAAAACATTTTAACCCCTTTCCTCCGGTTCTAAATCCACTAATTCACAACAAGAAAGTAACGAGAGAAAATGTCCATCGGTAACAGGTGCGTCTAACAAAAATAGGAGCATAGCAGAGGGTTTGTTCGCCTTTTACAGTTGGAAGTTCACATCAATACTGTACTAAAATGACTTTTTAACTGAATTCATAAAAATTCGAAACAAAAATTTATACAAAACAATGAAACCCTAGAATTGGGGGTAGTTTTATCTCAATTCATCCACATGTTGTCCCATTCTTTAATCAATTTCCAATCAGATGCTCAAATGCTCAATTTTGCAATTGGGATGGCAAAGAAGCCACGAACTGTGGGTAGGCAAGGGCTCACAATTAGGCCAAAGAAACAAGAAAAGAAGAAGAGGGGAACAAAATTAAAAAGCTCAAGTGCAGACAAGCAGCACAATAACGTGAGTCGGTGGCCAGCAGCATCAGAGGAGTATGCACTAAGTATGCAGCAGAGAGGCTGTCAGCGAAGTTTTGGAACCTGGTATTGTGTAAGGCGCCGGAGTAGAGGGAAAGAAGGGAAAGCCTGATAGTCAGACAGAGATCAAAGGAGTTGTAAAAGGACTTCCAGAGGTCCATGATGAACATGATAGTGGAGCAGGAAATTGTGGAAAGATGAGGATAAAAGAAAAATGATTTTGACTTTTTTATTATATAAAACATCCTCTATGTTAAAAGCATACAAACATACTTTATAAATACTCCATGTATAATAAATTTATAAACAATCAATTACAATCTCAATAATACATCTTCATAAATAAACTCCAAAAATGCATAATGGGTTTATAAGGCAACTTAGGCAAGCGATTCAAATGGATCCAAAATCCATTCAGTTGGAGAGTTGGAGATCTCTCTTTTATTAAGTTAATACACCCCCTCACTCAATTGTAGCAAAGGAAATGTAATTCTCTATTCTATTGTTATGATATTAGTGCAGTTTAAAACATTATTTAACAAGCCAGAAGATATATTTAAATTTAATCATTGTGAAATAAGTAATAACATTAAATATGATCACCAATTAACTTGTAATAGCATCACAGCTCACTAAAAAAAATCCATCATAAAATAAATCACCCATCTTTCACAGGACAGAGTTTTTTAGAAGTCTTGCTGGTACCTGAGGGTGATTCTTCAATCATAGCAACAGCCTCATCATCTTCATTTTCAGGGTGTAGAACATCATTATCTTCATGAGCCTGATTCAAAACTTGTTCTTCAGGACACACCGCCACATCCAAAGCTAACATCCACACAAAAGATAAAAAAAAATGTTACAATTTTACATCTGTTGCAAACAAACTTTATTCTTTTGCAATGATCTAACACAAATGAAGAAATTACAAGGTTTAAAAAAGACTGCAGTTTTAGAGAAAAGATTCAACCAATAGACACCGTAAGCACAAAGAGTGGTAAACCTAGGGCCCGTTTGGTATCCATATACGTATATCAGATATCAGATATGGGTATCAGTGATATCTGATATACCGATTTCAGGGTATGGGTATCAAATCTGATATCCCCATCTCTTTTTTTTTTTTTTTTTTTTTTTGAGAAATCATCGTCTCCCCAATAGTCGAAGAATCTGGTTCTTTGCGCTTCACATACTGCTTGAGCCAGACGGGTTGAGATCCCCACAAAGAACTATCAGCCACCATTCTCTTCGACCTCTTCTGCTGGCCCCATTGAAGAAGCATGTCTCCACCACCGCCATGGCCCATTCGAATTAGGGTTCTGACCAGTTGTGGTTGCAACGGTTCCGTGGTGGCTGGGATTCATGGGGCTTCTGCGGCTATGGTTGCAGTGGTTCAAGAGAGACGAAGAAGGGAAGAAGAAGGAGCAGCGAAGAAGGGGCCATGGCGGAGGAGGAGCAGTGGAGAAGAAGGGAAAGCGTTCAAGAGAGACGAAGAAAAGAAGAATTGATATCCCCAGTAGTTTTGGTATATCAGAATAGGCCAAAATACAAAGGAAGGGGTATATGGGTATATCACTTTGATATCCATATACTCATTTGCCAAACACTAGATATGGGTATGAATGATATCCATACCCATATCCCATATACGTATATGGGTACCAAACGCCCCCTAATAATCAAAAGGAAATGAACCTTTTTTTCACATGAAGGCTGTCCTAATTATCAGACTGTGCATCTGAAAATAGAAAAAAATTCTCCAAAATGGGCAGGAAGTATTCAATTGTACCATAAAACCTTCACTAACAATAAGCAAACAGCCAGACAGCAACTCGAAGAAATACGAACTCTCCCCTTTTCAACACCCACAGCATATGACAGGAGGGCTAAATGGATGCATAATACTCAAATTCTGGTTTAGTTGTGAACAAGCACAATTGAATTTGTAATTAGAAGAAAGTCAAAACAAATAAACAAAGACTTCCATTTCACCAAACAATTGAAGAGGTTTAGAGACAGACCAATTTCCAGCTTGAAATCATCTCTCCTGCGCTTCCGGTTGCTTGCCCAATCAGCAAGGGTAGCACAACCGTCACCGGACTTGGAATCGGGAGACCCAGCTAGGATCTCAATGCGGAGGAGTCGATAGGAAAAATTGCTATTGTTGAAGGCAAAGCCGAAAATCCCGTCGTTGGGGGAGCGAAAGAGGTCGGAATCGATACCGGGGAAGGTTTTGGGTGAAACCCTAGAGAACAAAGGCCTTCTTCCCAACCTCTCCCAAGACCCGGTCTGGTTGACAAGTCCCAAACGTCAAGTTCGTTGATTCCCACATCGGTAGAGAAGGAGATGGGGAGAGGAGGAGGGGATATAAAAGAGGAAGTAGGGGCTGGATTGAAAAACTGCCTTAAACTAATGAGTAAGGAAAACAAAGCGAACGGTGAGAGCTGGTCGCAGCGCTTATCAATAAATATTGCGCATCAATTTTTGGAGGGGTGATAGGCTGGCCGAACGTTGACGCTGCTTACTTTGTAGAACTCGTTCGTGCGGACCTCCCGGTTACCCAACCCTGTAATTTTAGTCCAATTTATGAATGAATAAGAATGAATGCATCTCTACCTTCACTCACCTATTAGTGCTTTCCTGAATCTATTAGTGCCTTTCTTGAATGGAAGAAAGCCCCGACAAGCCCTCCAAAGTTTGCCTTCAGCACTCGGCCTTGATGATTCACCATCCCCCGCCCTCAGCCGTTTAGTCTCCAAGATTAAATGGTAGCCCGACCTGACAGAATAAATTACACTTTTGAGCCAAACCGGAGCATCCTCTGTCGAAGCATCGACAAGATGGATTTTTAGGATATTCTCCGCATCTATCGGAAGGAAAGCAGCATGGCCCGCCTCCACATCCCACTTGCCGCTTTCCCAATCGATAAAATCAATGACTTGTAAACTTCCCTCTACCCTCTGGGTTTGCAATAGGCCCTCTGGGTTTGCAATAGGCGCACCTGTCTCTCCAAGAACTAACAACCATGAACGTTGAGTGTGGGAAATAGCGGGCCTTTCGGAGTCTGGATAACAACTGCTCCTTCCCAGTCAAAACTCAGCCACCCCCATCTTTGATAATAGGGCATGATTAAATGCTTCCATGTCTTGGAATCCAAGCCCTCCCATCTCCTTTGAGCACATTTTGTTCCGGAGCACCAATGAGATTGCAGCAGGAAGCAAGACATAATATATAAATCCTTTTAAATCAAAATATGACAATTATTACATTTTACTTTTTCAATTAAATTTTATTGGCTGGTAAGATTGTAGATAATTGATGAAGGGTATTTTTATACAAGTTTATGTCTAAAAAGACTTTTTTAACAGTAACAAGCACGAACCACGTCTCGCAGAGGCATTTGCTGCCATTTCTACACATCTACAACTAGATAAGAAAAATGCATATAAATGTCATCTGTGTGCACTGAAAACTTGAAGATAGTAAAGACATGATCACATGTCAATGATGGGTCTTAATGAAAGAACAAAAATCAGCACCAAAACACTTCGTCCAAGTCCAAAATTTCATACTGAAACAAAATAGTTGCTAAATTCCTATAGGAAAACACTTGTTCACAAAGGAACTAAAGGAAAGAAGGGTACTGAAATCTTCTAGTTTTCAAACAAATTGGCAGAGAGAGTGTTGTTTCCAAAGGCTCACTTCTTGGATTTCTTTGCTACCTCAACGGGTTGGGGAGCAGCTGCTTCTGCGGGCTTTCCTCCAGGCCCCTGCACAAGGTAATAAAACACCGTTTACAACGAAGGAATGAAAGACTGGAAAATCAAATTTGAAATCTTTTCCCGCATCCTCTACAAATGATAATGATTACACTGTTCCTTGTAAGGGCTTAAATTAACAAACTCTGTACAAACTCAACATTTCAGAATATAAACTAAAAACATAAGGGACCAGGAATTTTCAACAGATTAGACAGACAATTTCACTTGTTTGAAATTTGACTAGAAAGCCATTCTTATCAGTTATAACTTATAACTACATCCATCAACACTTTTCAAATTTTAGTTCTTTGCAACATGTATGCTAGCCTTTAAAAATACTCAAATCCACTCAGTTGTGGTGTATTATTTGCCCTGAATTTGAGATAGTATTGTCAACAAATGCATCTATCAGAACAGATCAATGTTTTCTATGTTTCTAACCAGAAAGCAGCTTTTTGTATTATAAGGAAAAAGAAGATATCTCACCTGAGCCAAACGTTCTTCTCTCCTAGCATGCTTCCTTTCTCGGCTAGCCTTGTTCTTGGCTCGCTTAGCTTCAAACTGGTCAGACAACGTCTTCTCTCTTGCCTTTTCAGCCTTTGACTTGTGGATGCTCTCCATGAGCACACGCTTGTTCTTGAACACGTTACCCTTCACTTTCATGTACATGTCATGATACATGTGCTTGTCAATTTTCTTAGCCTCCCTGTATTTGCGGAGCAGGCGTCTAAGTACACGCATTCTCCTCATCCACAAAATCTTTGTTGGGAGTCTGGCCTCACGAGTACCCTTACGCTTACCTGGAAACATAAGGATGGCACAAGAGGATAAAAAAAGTATCTAGCAAAAGACAATCCAGCAAATATATAAAAACTGTTCAATTAACAAATCAAGCATAAGATCTCTCTTAATGAAAACCACAATAAGTTGATATAATGGCACGTACCATAACCAGAGTGCCTTCCCTTCCTCTTAGCTTCCTTCATTCTTCGTGCACGAGAACGAGAATGGATCTTTGTGGGCTTCTTGATGATAAATCCATCCTTCACCAACTTCCTTATGTTTTGCCCTATTAGAATTGAAGCAAATCTTTTAATTAAATGTTTCATGTTTCAAAATATACTTGCAGAATAACTAAACATCACATAATAATCTTATAAAGTTATAAAAGCAGCTTGACAATAGAACATAAGCGTTAAGGCAATCAAAAGTTCAAAAAACACAAATTGGTATGGAAATTAACCAATAAGACAAAATTGAAATAATGCATATGATTACAGAGTATATTTAAATGAATAATTACGCATCTGATATGATATATGCAAGTAAAATTTGAACATGT
Organism: Persicaria maculosa; assembly: GCA_963922045.1. NCBI lineage: Eukaryota > Viridiplantae > Streptophyta > Magnoliopsida > Caryophyllales > Polygonaceae > Persicaria > Persicaria maculosa. The sequence goes on from OY998269.1 coordinate 46,375,925, forward strand.
CAAAAAAAAATTAAGGTTAGATCATTAATCAAAATTGTAACAAACAGTAAAACATTTCATTTCTAGGAAAATGTGTCCCTTCATGAAAAGCATTAAGAATTTGACGATTATTATGATGATCAGAATTAGCATGGTTTTCCATTCAAACATCTTGGGAAGAAACATCAAACATGATACTTAAATGGGAAAATAAATCATCACTGCCTAGACATCTTGGGAAGAAACATCAAACATGATACTCAATCATGGAAGCTAGAATAAATAATGGATTTGAGACTTCTCGATAACAGTGTTTTGGTCCTCGAAGTGATCTGGGAAAATAAAACACTAATCATCACTGCAGCCAGCCAAATCAAAGAGCATAAACAGATTTTAATGCAAATATAAAATCCTAGAAACCTGACTTCGTTAAATATCATTCCGATTTCCATGTACTTTAAGTAAACATAGATTTGTCGAATTAAACCTCTCTACCGCGAAAATCATGTGCACCTGTAACATGAATCTCGCTAACTCGTCGATTGTGAACCAGATTGAACACTTAAAACGATTGCACAAGTTATATTCCTCCCCCCGTTCTAATTCCGCATACGTTTCAGCCCAATCGAGTCAGATAAACATTTCTTCATTCCAGTTTGGGGATTCAAATCAAACAACCGAAATGAAATAAGGAAGAGAGAGATTACTGGAGTTGGCCATGGAGATCTCGTTGCACTCATTGGGATCGAGCCAGACCTTGCCCCTTCCACAGTCAAGGACGCTGGCGGCAAGCCGCTTCTGCAACTTCAACGACACCATCTTCTCGACCTCGGCGACGGCTGGTGGAGATGGGGAGTTTCAAAAACCCTAATAATGGGTGAACTGCGTTCTATACCGTGTTTCGCGATTTATATTGTCCACTGTCTAGCTGGGCCCAATCATCAGTTGGCCCGTTATTTTGGCCCATTAATATCGGCATTTAGGCCTGCTACAAAGTATTCATTCGATATATGTGTAAAACAAAACTTGGTTTTCCATCGGTAATTATTTTTTTACCCTAGAAGTGGGCCAGTGGCGGCCAGGGGGCGCGGAGGAGCGGCCCTGCGGCCGTGCCCCCCCGGCTGAACTTCGTAGTATTTAAAAAATATATAGTTAAAACTTTTGAGTTATACTAAATTAAAAGATAGGAATTATTAATTGACATAGTTAAAACTTAATATAAAAAATACATAGTATAATTATAAAAAACCGCACAACGGGCGGATAGTAAAACTAGTATATATATAAAAATGTGAAAGAGAACACAAAAGTAACATTGTCTAGCTTAGTTGGTAAAAAAGGAAGAAAGCATGATTAACTCAAGAGGTCATGAGTTTCAAACCTCATTGCTTACCTTTTTGCACTATTTTTTATTCCTATCAAATTTTTCCTATTATAAATGTTATATTTAAATCAAATTTTATATTTTTCTTTTAATATTTTCATAAGATTATTCATTATGTTACACATATATTTTTACAAAATCTTCTAATTTTTATTAGTATGAAATTTTTTACTATTAATGTCATATTTAAACCACAATTTATGAGTTTTTTGGTCACATTTTTCAATCCTATCAATTTTTTTTATTTACAAATTACAAATTCTTTTAAAAAATTTATAATTTTATTTTGATATTTAAAAAAGGTCTTAATCATGCTACACACACACATATATATATAATTTATTAAATTATTGTATGAATTTTGTAATAAAATATCATATTTATACCACAATTTATGGTTTTCTTTCAATACATTTTTTAAAAAATATTTATTATATATACCGAGAAAAAAAATTCTCAAACAAAAAATTCCGCCTCCCCTCTAGCAATTTATGCAGCCGCCACTGAAGTGGGCTAATGCCTAATAGGCCCTGTATTTTTTTTATAAAGAAATAATTTGAACTAGCCCCAGTGGTCCAATGATGTGGAGTAGAGAAGTAAGAAAGTCTCGGATTCAATTCTTGCCTCCGCCTTATCGCAACTTGAATATGATCAAGCATAAATCAGTTTGAATGATCGGAGCGACCAATTTGCAAGAATGTCATCATCGGTTTTCACTTGATGTCAGTTCTTCTCGATTTGCACCTTCCATTGTCAGTTAATTGGTGGCATTAGGGAACAAGATGATAGTTGACGGAAAACTTCCATTAGTCTATTTTCTAGTGGGGTGGTGCAAACAATTGAACAATCGATTTCCACAGTAAGTTTAAGAATTACCAAGGTGTGATCCATATAAGACGGTACATAGTTTAAAGGCAAAAACATGACAAACAAGCACAGAAAACCTCCATCCGTCTATTTCGAGAGTGATGATGTTTTTTTTTTAAAAAAAAACAGAGTGTTTTATTAAAACTTGTATACAAGGTTAAAAGCTCATGTATTTTGGAATAAAGAGAGTATATAATAAGAGTTGTCTCCGACCTAGCATGAGCTTGCTCCACTGTTATAATAAATAATATAAAGGGTTAGTTATTTAATAAAGGCTTTTGTTATAAGCATGATCAAATTGTCTTAATTGCGCGGCCCGTCACCAACTTTCAGTGTTGATAGACTTTATTTTGCTGACATGAAAAGCCGACAATTTTTTTTTTGTAGGCAAAAAGTTTTTTCGTACGATTGACAAAATTGAACGGTGCATGTAGCAAATCGGTTAATAAATTGTTGTACCCGATCCAAATGTAACCGTACCCGATCCAGATGTAGAGCGACTCAGTCGATCGAACTGCACTGAGATAAAAAAAAAAAAAAATTATTGTATGCTGTAGAATTTTCTTGTTCCTATTTTAGCGGGTGCCGCTCGTAGATCACCGTTTCTTGTTCCTAGTGCTGGAGAATTTCAAATTCCTCAAATATTTCTCAATTGAAGGTATGCTGGAAACAGGAGAATTCAAATTTTCTCTCTCTCGTGCTGTCTTCGTCTATTACTGAGCCATTGCTTTCGATTTCGTGTTCAGGGAAGCTACAGAGTTCATCAATGGGCGGGTGTTCGTCGGTGGTTCGGAATTGAATTGTACTCTTTCTCTTGGTAGTTTCATTTGAGAATTAACTGATTCGATCAAGTAATAAATTGAGCCTGTCAATCAAGCGTGGCAAAAAGTTAGGGTTTTATTTGTTTATCATTGAATCGTAGGTGGAGATGTGATGATTGAAAGAATGAAACAACTTTAATGGGTTGGATCACAAATTTAGTTGGTTCTAAGTGTTGTTTATTGGATGGATGATGAATTTTGGGGATCATTTGTAGTCATTTTAGCAAATACTTTTACTGTTGCATATGGGTTGGTGTATGCCCTTCACTCTAAATCGATGGTCTTGAGTTGTGTTTAGCAGTCTATACATGAGATTCTTGATGCACCTGCATTTCTCCAGTTAAAATCGTGCTAAGAAAATGCACAGGCTTGTAGCTCTCCATTGGTGTGAATTTTTAATTGATGATGCAATTTCAGTTGTAGCCGAATCTTGTAGTGAACCAGTGTCTTTGCTGTTTAATATCTGCACAGAGTCTCAAACTGCTTGCCATGATCTTCTCAATGAGCTTGACTGTTCAGATTATTGTGGTGTCAATGGCACAGGCTTTTCTTCGTTGAAATGGTGTTTATTCGTCTTCTGCTGCTCTCAGTTCTTTATCTCAGTTCTTTGATCTCAAATGTGTGAAAGTCGTTGCAAGAAGATGAAGAAGCTTAACATGTCATATTGCACTGCAAGGAGCGAGAAAATGGCAGAGCTGGATTTGAAACGCTGTAAAAGCATAAAAGATGCAGGGTTTTGTGGTTTAGCTTACTGCTACAAGAATATTCATCAGGGTTGCTTGCTGTGCTTGTGGTGAATCTGGCTTTGGAACTCACTTAACTTTTCAAGTCGAGGATCAATCTTATTGAATTTTCTAATCCATGTTTCAGATAAACTTGAGCTATTGTGCTATATTGGATGTTCCGTTTTTGTACTGGTAATGAGCAACTTGTTCACCTTCCAGATCGCAGAGCTAGTGCAACTCACAAACAAACATATCAACAATTATTGGCATTGAGAATGCAATGAAGGCCTCCTGTGGGTGGCTGAAGAAGGTGAAATTACATACTTCTTGTAAACTGAAGCTCTCATCTGAGGTAGTCTTGGCAGTCAGCACTCAACACTGCATGTTAGTGGCAGTAAAATCATACGGACTGGCAAAATCAGCTTATCTGGGAGACACAGAGAGAGGTTAGATGCTTCAACTCATCAAGATCTACAACATGTGGTCGTGCTCTTCTATATTCTAAATCCTTTGAAATATAGGCATGGTACGTGTTGCTTTCGACAACAGTCTGATACAAGAGGACTATACGTATAATATAGTGGAGACATCGTCGTGTAGCATTTTCCTCTTCACTGTTGCTACCTGTACGTTTATAAACATTGACCAGGAGTATGTTTCTGTTTGTGTAGTATCTGCTTGATATGGTATTTGTTCAGGCTTTTGTTTCATCTAGCATGATGTTCTTTTAAGGGCTAAACCAACATTGTGGTTTGGTGCTAAAAGTGGTCATCTTTGGGTTATGTTTAGGCAGTCTTTATTCCTTCAACGCAGTGAATGTTTAGTGATAAGCTGATATACAGAGTATATATATATATATATATATATATATATATATATATATATATATATATATATATATTTCACTCATGTTGGTAATCTGATTATGTTGAGTCTGTAGTTGATAAATATAAACTTTCTCGCAACTGCGGCATCAAGCATGTTCTCCCTTTCAGCTGCCACAGACTTCATGACATCACTGATTTGTCGACTAGATAGCCATGGGTGATATAGCTTTAGCTGCATCTCCCATGGGAATCAAAGTGAAAGTTGCAGTTGCAAGTACCAATTTGCATTTGAACTGAAACAAAGTCCGATAAGATGTGTATCAATAAACTATCTGTCTGCTGTCTCGCAAGCAAGCGATAAGAGTCTTGTTAGCACCAAAAGCCCACCCTAGTCAACAAGCTTCTTCATCCGAGATAGCTAGTCTCGTCTTTGGTAATGGAACCATTGTATTGTGATGAAACGACCAACTATGCTCAAAGCATCGCCCTGCAAGGTACATTCTTCCCATTTGCTTCTTTTCTAATAGGTAAATTTGGTTCTTATATGTTTTTACTTTGAGAGAAGACTCACATATTATCTTGCACATCACATTTTGAAACTCTCCATATTTAACACCTATAGGTCCTTTTTTTTTAGTAAAAAACTAATAAAATCTAGGTACAAGATATTTTATGCATAAAATGATGTGTTGCAAGGTAGATGCTAAACTTGGAGAATGCCTAGAAACTATTTTTAGCAAGTTTTTATAAAATCAATCTTGACATATGTATGATCATATTTCAGAAGAAATTAATTCCACAAGATTATTTTTGGAAATGAGAAAAATTAAAATAGATATTCGGCAAGTAGGATGAAAGAGAATCCACCAAATGTACTTGCTAAATGCTAATAATAGGGAATAAGCTAAATCTGTCAGGAAAACCATTACCCACCATTTTCCTGTAAGCATCCAACAACCATCCATTTTGTGTGCCTTAAATTTAGTAAAAGGTCAAAATAAGAGAAATTCAAAATTAGCAAAAGGAAAGGTATAAGAAAGAGTTTCAAAGGTACCAAAATCTGATATTGATCAGCACATGGAGGTAGATGGGGGCCTTTGAGAAGAATAAAATAGTTGTTGAATTGATCAAAGAGGCCTCCTAACGTTCAATCTTGTTTGCAAGAAAGCAATTGATTTCGAATTCTAGAAGTAATCAATAAAAATAAAAATAAAAAGGGATCAAGGTCAATCTTAAAACAAAAGGTTGGTTTTGTCTTCCTTTGGATAACCAAAAAGCCATGCCTTCTGATGATGATGGTGGGAATAAGAGGCTGGCCATCGTCGGCGTTGCCAGCTTGTTCTTGGTGGCTGCGGTGATTGGTGTGACGGTCGAAATCAGGAACTCAGATAAAACGTCAAAGGAGAACAGCCTTGCTGCTTCACGAAAAGCCGTTGATAATATCTGCATGCCTACAGACTACAAAGAGACATGCAAGCGTACTCTCGAGAAAGCAGCTCCTGGCTCGGATGACCCTAACGAGCTCGTCAAGGCTGCATTTAACGTCGCCTTGGAAGAGATGACCAAAGTGTCACAGCGCTCTGCCCTCCTCAAGGAGCTCCAAAAGGACCCGAAAACTGCCAAGGCAGTTCAAAACTGCAAGGAGCTCTTCAATGATGCTTCTGATGACTTCAGGTATACACATGTGTTGTGTCATTTTAGGAATTTATATTAACCTATAGAGGGTACAACTATCGAGTTGATATGTATGTATGTATGTATGTGTGTATATTATTGTTAGGCGTTCGGTGGACCAAGTTGGGACATTTGATCTCAACAACGTTGATAAAATACTGTCCAATCTGAAAGTATGGTTGAGTGCGACGGTTACATACCAAGAGACTTGTCTAGATGGGTTTCAAAACAACACTGCTGAAGCTGGTGAAAAGGTGAGGAAATTGCTGAATACTTCAATGCAGCTGTCGAGCAACGGTATAGCCATCGTCACAGGGATGTCCGACGCTGTAGGAGACTTGCAGCTTAATGGACTAAGCAGCGGTAGCAGGCGCCTTTTGAGCTCATCCAAGCCTAATAATAGGCGGTTGCTGACCTGGTCGGATGACTTTGTAGTTGGCCACAATGAATTCGTAGACGACGAATTCATTGAGAAGATGTCAAGGCAGACCGAGAAAAAGGGGAAATCGATGACCTCGAAGGTTGGACCTGACGATATGATTCCGAGATGGCTGGACTTGGATGATAGACGGCGCAAACTGCTACAAGCTAAGACGTTGAATGACCTTAAGCCGAATGTGGTAGTGGCTCAAGATGGCACTGGCAAGTACAAGAAAATCGGAGACGCTTTCACAGAAATACCCAGGAATGGCAAAGAGCCTTTTGTAATCTTTGTCAAGGAAGGAGTTTACAAGGAGCACTTGAGACTCGAGAAATGGCAAACAAATGTGGTGCTCGTCGGAGCTGGTCCTACGAAGACTAGGCTCTCGGGCAACTTGAACTTTATCGATGGTGTTCCGACATTTCAGACTTGCACACTTGGTAAGCAACAGGCTTGATTCTAGTTTCCACTTTTGATCTGAAATTTCTCACAGGACTGTTTTGGCACAAATGTATTAACTTTTGTGTTGGTTGGTACACTCAGCTGTTTGTGGTGACCACTTCATAGCCAAGGACATTGGAATCGAGAACACAGCCGGTCCTGAGAAGCACCAAGCCGTGGCTCTCAGGGTCCAGTCCGATCAGTCCATCTTCTATAACTGCCATTTCGACGGATACCAAGACACCCTTTACACGCACACATACCGCCAGTACTACCGCGATTGCCAAATCTCTGGCACCATCGACTTCATCTTTGGTGACGCGGCTGCCTTCTTCCAGAACTGCACCTTTATCGTTCGCAAGCCATTGGATAACCAAGCGTGCATCGTCACTGCTCAGGGCCGGAAGGAGAGACACCAACCTACCGGCATTATCATTCACAAGAGCAAGATTGTTGCCGATCCCGAGTACTTCCCTGTCAGGTTTGTAGTTCTTTCACTAAGATACATGTTTTATAAGCTCTAAGCCTCAACATCAGGTTTTCTATGTTGAAGGTTCAAGAACAAGGCCTACTTAGGTCGGCCATGGAAGGAGTTCTCAAAGACACTCGTCATGGAGTCTGACATTGATGACTTGATCCAGCCAGACGGGTGGATGCCATGGGAAGGCGAATTCGGACTCAAGACTTGCTACTATGGCGAGTATAGAAACGAAGGCCCCGGTGCAAACATGGAACACAGAGTGAAATGGCCCGGTATTAAGACGATTAAGCCTTCTCGTGCCGAGAAGTTCATGCCCCCGATACTCTACGAGGGAGATGATTGGATCAAAGCTTCTGGAGTTCCATACATACCTGCTTTGCTCTCGGATCCATCCGATTTCGCATTGCCACCAGGTACTGTGATAATGCTTTTGGATTCCTTCAACTAGCACATCTTTATTGGTTTCGGTTGTATCAGGTTCCGGTGGCCATGATGAAGACCCAAACCAGTTAGTTGGATCCAAGGATAAATCTAAGTCTAAGGATAAATACAAGGACTCCTCATCAAAATCCAAGTCCAAGGATAAGTCCAAGGAATCGTCGTCGAAATCCAAGTCCAAGGACAAATCTAAGGAATCGTCGGACAAGTCCAAGGACAAATCTAAGGAATCGTCGGATGACTCGTCGAAAGAATCTAAATCGAAATCTTCTAAGAACTCTTCCTCAAAGTCTTCCAAGGACTCCTCTTCAAAGTCTTCTAAAGACTCCTCTTCTAAGGATTCTTCATCTGCCGGATCCGAGCCTGTAGCTCCAGCTCAAGCTCAGGCTTCAACCAACAACCCGAGCTTGCTCTCACCACCAACCGAAGGTTCAGGTGTACCGAGTGAGAGCCCGTCATCGGACCTCGAAAGGACAATGATTCAACAGGAGACCTCGACAACAAGCAAGAGCCCTGCGCCGGCAAAGAAGTCAGAACCTCCAACAAGTACACCAAGTGGAAGCCCTTCATTGATGAACAAGATTAAGAAAATGCTGATGCAAACAACTAGGGACACCGGAAGCCCGGTGTTGTACTACAACCTCGAAAAGAAGCTGATGCGAGCGAACGAACGAAGGCTAGACGACGACAACGACAATGACGACTTTGTCGATAAAGACGACAACAATGATCCGCCCCCGAAAAAGGACGATGATAAGGACGACAACGACGATGACTCCGATGACCATGACACACTCGTGACCGCAACAACCGTCAACATGAACAAAGTCTTGGAGAAGCTCCACCTCAAGAAAAGATCAGACCTAAGCGTGGATGAAATCATGGACGAAGACGAAACTGAATCTGAATCCGAAGACCCTAGCCCAAGCCCCAGCCCGAGCCCGAGCTCATCATCAAGCATGCTATCGAAATACCACCTAACCAACCCATCATCATCCTCGTCCCCATCCCAGTCCCCAGCGATTCACAAAGCCGCAGGCGCCTTCAACGAAATGTTGAAGGGCTTCCACTTAGGAAACCGCTTGGAGTCACCGGCTCCGGTGCAGGACCTCGAAAGGGAACTCATGGAGCACGTGAGCCAGAAAGCAGGCGAAAACCCGGACTTAGCCAAGATGGCTGCATCGCCGCAGTCTAAGAACCTCCCGGCATCGCTCAACGGCAAAAACGCGTCCGAGCTAGCCAAGGCGCCAGGCGCGAACGAGCTCCTTTCGCAATTCGGGTTGAGCGCGTCGTCCCTACAGGGCGCGGCGCCGGGTGCTGGGGGCAAGGCCGGAGAGGAAGCGAAGAAGTCGATCGCCGGCGTCGCGGGTGAGGCTCAGTTGTTGTACACTGCGGTGGCCATGGTGGTTGTTTTGGTTGGTTTGGTCGTGTGAGGCTTCCCGCAAATTACAAACACTGCAATTTGTCTATTATTATGATCGATGGATCTTGAAAGAAATGTAACCGGATTATATTACTTTCATTTTGAAAATTGATGGATTAGTGTTACTATTATGTAGTCAACGTGCGTTCTTTATATGTATTTTTTAAATTAAAGTCGGGCGTTATTTTTATTTGTTATGCCCTTCTTACTCTATATAACACCATTTTTTTTTCCAAATCAAGGGTGCAAGTTTTCAAAATTACTCCATTATAATTGTTGGGTTTTAAATCCTTAAACAAATTTTTCTTTGCTGTCCCATTTGCTGAGATCCTTTGTATTTGAATTTTTTCTTGTATTTGCTTATTTCGGGTTGTTTCATGACGGTTGGCCCATCAGCCGATTCTCCTTGGCCTCTCGATTTCCTAGATTACAGTTGTCGTCTCAGATCTCGAATTATTTCCTTTTAAAAAAATCTCCGTGCTTCTAACGCGCTTTATTAATAGAAAAAAATAGGGCTAAGTATTCAGCATACGGGGATAGCTCGACCCCTAACATCATCCATTAAAAAGCTTAAAACACCCTCAAATGGGTCACACAATACAATCAAACCAATGTTGTAAGCAAAAGCTAAACTAGCTAAGTAGTATGCAACAAAGTTAGCCTCGCGGAACTAGGGTTGTTATCTGAGTCGAACAGTTCTGAGCCGAATAGCTCGGGCTCGGCTAAAAAAGCTCGACTCGAGCTCGTTCGAAGAGGGAAAACAAGTCGAGCTTGAACATAGTTTTGAGCTCGAACTGAGCCCAAGAAATCTCATATCCTTAACCCCTCTTTGTGCCGCGCTCCCTCGACCCTTAACCCCTTGGTTCCCTCTGGCTATCTGCGTTGCCGCTGGCCAAGAAATCTCATATCTCGGATCTGGGAAAGAGATCTCAAATCTGCTCACCCTGGCCTCCAAGAGATATCAGATCTCAGACCCGAGAAAGATCTCACTCTCGGCGACTTCCGGCGCCCTGCCGCTTTATCTCTCTCGGCGGCTCTCGACGACCTTTCTCTCTACAACTCATGAAATAATCGAATCTCTGTTCCCCCCATCATCAACTGTGAAAGTGAAATGTATGTTTATTTTTCTCCTTCAAACCCTTTTATTGATTTTTTTGATATTGATTCTTATTGATTTGCTTGTCTCAATTTAGGGTTTTGCCTCTACTGTTATCCAAAATTTTTATTGATTCGCCTCTTCTACTATTCCTGATTTTTATTATTCTCCTTCAAACCCTTTTATTGATTCGTCAATATTGATTTTTATTGCTCGTCTCAACGTATGCACTTATTTCTATATGTTATCATTGATTCTTATTGAATTGATGCAGTGCTTTCACCGGAGCTATTCCTAGTGGATTAAAACACCTAAAATTTTGATAGAAACCAATGTCTATCAAATTCAGCAGTAGATTGACATTTGTACTCCCTTCGTTTCCAAATAATTGACTTTTTACTATTTATACACGTATTTTAAGGTGATAAAATCAAAACATATTAATTTTTTAAATAATTTTTTTATAAACTCATACTTATTAATAATAAGTATAATATTATTTAAAAAAATAATTAAAATTTTAATATTTTATTTAGTTTTTACCCTTCTAGAAATGTGTTGAACTTGAAAAAGTCACTTATTTGAAAACGAATGGAGTATATTAATCTTGCTTTGCAGCTATTCTCCTTTGCATTACATTGGATTATCTTATAGGTGAATGATATTGTTGTTGTTGTTGTTATCAGCAGGACAATGTCTCGCTTGTAGAACTAGGTAGAAAAGAGGAGTTTGACTCGAATAAGAGGAACCAAGCTGCAAGATTGAACTTCTGCAAGCTTTTAATTTTAGTCTTTGTGTTTGTAAAGTAATTGTAAAATTAGTCATCGAACTTATATTTTATGCTTTTCTTATGTGTTGTTAGTAGAAAATATCTATGATTCATTTTGATTTCAAACTGTATACAAGTTTTACAAATTTATTTGTAGATGATCAACTCAAACAAGCCTATCGAGCTTGAACAACTCAAACGAGCCTATCGAGCCTAACGAACGAGCTTCAACGGGCCTAAGCTTGTTCGTTCGACTTGACCGAGCCTATCAAGCCGAGCTCGAGTATTTGATTGGGCTCGCGAACCGAGCTTAAACACCAAAAAAGCTCGTATAATTTTAGGCTCGAGCTCGACTCGTCTCTCGTTCGAACCGAGCTAGAACATATCAAGCTCGGCTCGTTCGACTCAAATAACACCCCTACGCGGAACACAACTAGTGGTAGAGAGTCAAGATGTTGCAAAGTACAAAATGAAACAAGGTAAAATGGTCTTCTCAAGGGAAAAAAAAAAGGTAATTGGGATTACGGGACTATACAAAACGACGCCGTGTGGAGCCTAATTTAGTCAATATGTAGACTGAAATACTCCACAAGTCCGTATAAAAACATCGGAAGACCACGCGGCGAAGTTTCCAAACCTCCCACCCTAAATTCGCCGCCCCCTTTTCCTCCCCCTGTCCTTCGTAGCTCGTTCTCCCTCCATGGCTGCTTCCTCGCCTTCGTCGGCGACGTCCGCCTCCGACACCTCGTCTGCTTCGGCGTCTCACGACGACCGCCGCCGCCGCCGCCGTCGTAACCGGGATAGGGAATCGCTCAAGATCCGTGATAAAAAGAATTTCAAGGCCAAACGCCGCCGTAAGCGTCACGCGTCTTCCGACAGCTACTCCTCTTCCTCAGACTCCTCCGACGATTACAGGTATTCTTTCTCACCTTCTCGTTATATGTTTTACCTTTGACGCAGGAGGTTTTTCATTGGGTTTTGTGTTTCAATTTGACCGTATTGAATCTGTGCTCATGGAATTAGGGTTTCGTTTTACTAGTATCGGTGTTGTGGTCTCAGGAGTTCTGTTCATTGGTGAATGATGGTTTGGCGAATAGATTGATGAGATATTGTTATTTTGCAGTGATCGGGCATTGGTTATCAGCTTAATTTATTCAGTGCTCTCAATCATAATTGACTTTTTGGGTGTTGGGTTTCTAAATTAACTAAAAACAGTTCTTCAACACAGCATTATCTGTAATTAGTTTGTAGCTATGCTATTTGCCTTTGGAGATTTATTATCTGCTGCTTATGTGTTATTATGAGAAGAAGAATATCTAATAGAAAATTGGTTCATGATGAACTTGCTAAATTGGTGGGATTCATTTTTGGATGGTTTTATGCCTTCTTTGGATGTTCCTAACTTAATTTGGATCATCCACTAAAGGTCAGGGGAAAAGGAAGTTTTACTGTCAAAGATCAATTGATTCAGTTATTCTGAATGAATGTGGAATGCCCATATGGATAAGCACCAGTCATGGTTGGGATGAAGATGATTTCCCCTTTTACGTTGCGAGTATCCCTACTTGCTTGATGTTATGCCCTACTTTCAGCTCTCTCGGTCTCTCATCTTTTAGTTTGAAGTAGTCAATCTCAAAAACTGGGTTTTTTCGTTGTTGTTTAATCTCAAAAACTGATATTCAATCACCATTGTGTGATGTATGATCTAACCTCACCAGTGTACAGAGACTTCAATTTGGTGGGTAGTGGGATGCATGATATAACCTCTGTTACATTCATTGTTATATTATTGCTGGAGCAAATGATGTGCATAAAATTTGCAACTGCTATAAGCCTTTTGTTTTTTTCAAGTATTGTTGCAACTTATGTCATTTCTACCCCTCCAGGTCCACTCATGGACTTTCTAGTGGTCAGTTGCTAAATCTTGTGTCGTGTTGTATGACTTGTTGGACAGCAGTAGTTCTTCAGACAGTAAGGAGGAAAGATCAAACCGTTCAAGGAAGCGCAAGAATCATGATAAATCAAAGAAGGTTTTCATTCACTTCTTACTTTCTTCCTGATGTTTGATATCGTCTCTATCTGTAGCTTGATTTCTTCATGATGTTCCAGAGAAAAACAAGAGAAAAGGAAAAGAGTTCTAGACGAGCACATCACAAGGACAAAAAAGAGGTACAATACTATTCTCTTAGAAATATTCCTTTTATAATCATCACTAAATTTGAAAGATTGCCTACTGTTGCCGGCAAAAAATAATTTCTGACTGTTTCTTGATTCGCTCTTCGAAATTGGAGCTGGGGTTTGTGATTTGTTGGCCGGGCACTTGATTGGCTTGCCTGAATATTCCTTCTCGCTTGGGTTTCTCCTGGAAATGTGAGCAATATGCAGAAAGATCAGGTTGAAAGAAGAAGCAGTGGCCCAGTACAGCTCTCTAAGGTTATTATTCATCACCTTGTTTGAAACCATGATTAAATACTCCCAAATATGTTGATTTTAGTTTCTAACATAATTTGGGTATGCATGTGATCCAGTTTCTAGGACGTGATAAAGATGATGGTGTTCGCCGAAGTGCAGTTTCTGGCAAAAAGGTTGGTAGTTCTCTATTACCTGTGTACCTCTTATTTTTAAAATTGTTTCTTCGCGTTAAAATATCTGGAGGACATTTTCGTTTTTCTTCTTAGATCCAAATGAAACTTGAAAAGTCGAAGGAGGACAAGGCAGCAGAGAACAAGCGCAGTGAACTTCTTAAGTTTTTGAACGCAAGCTATGATTGATCAACTGAAACATCATGAAGAAATCAAGCTATGATTGCCGGTGTGTTGAACTGAGGAAATGGCAAACAAATACACAGCAAAAAAAAAAAGCCTCTTTCCCGCACCAAGCAATACTGAATTGGTGATCCTTTCTTTGATTTAATGTTTGGCAATATGGTTTCATCCATGTTATGAACTCTGGTGGAAATGTTTACATTGTTTTCCTCGGGTCTCACCCTTGAAACTGTTGTAGTCTTTTTCCAGATCAATGGCCTTGCATATTAGGATTGAGTTTGTAGAATGTTCTTGCATTTTTGGATTTTATATTTATAGCCATGTTGATGCCTTCTTTTCCGTAACGTTTTCTACTTTCCTTATTTTGAGAGTATTTACACAACACATTTTAAAAATGTTGCCATTTTTATTTTTTAAAAAATTCGATAGGTCATGCAAAACTAATGGAATGCAACTAAGCAAGCTTCTGTTGATTGATAATTGCCTAGGATTGCAACAACTTGATCAATTACATTACTAAATGCACGTCTGCTTACCAACAAAAAAAATCCAGACAATTATCATCTCCCATGGCATAAAGCAAGCAAGAAGCTACCAGCCCTGAGCACGCGCACCATCAATCCAGTCGCTCCATCTACAAATATGAATAGCCATGACTCTTCAGCTAGTTTTACAGCAATGCAAGCAAAAAGAAATGCAGTTTCAAATCAACTCTAAAACCCAAGCACACCAGGTCCAGCTTAAGTAGTTTGGTGATCCGTTAGGTATTAGATCAAAATGGACGAAGGAACAAGTGTATTTGCGATAATTGGAGATGAGGCTTGTTTTTACCTTCCACGGACCATCATTCAGATAATGCAATGTTTCGACGCCAATTCCTTTGTTGATGGCTCTTCTGCAGTAGCTAGATAATGTAAAGCAAGGGAAAAGACAGATTCAATTAGACATCACACAATACATTACGACCACTTACATATCCTTTGCCGACATTTTTGTGAAGCCAATAGCAAGTGCATGCTGCTTTCCCTCGGCCATAATTGCCTGAAATAACCCAATTCCACTGTAACAGTAATTCAAAATGTCAAGCGAGAATACAAATAAAAACGGAAATTTTGTCTACCACTGGAGTTTCTGGCCAACTTCATCATCTAGAGCACCCCCCGTAGATGTAAGTCCAGGACACATAATGTTGGCCCCGGAGAAAACAAATCTTATGGCGCCTCTGTCCACCTGTAGTTTTTTCATTATATCAGGATCTACAATACAAAACCAGAGATTTATGTCAATGAATTCAGCATAATGAATGTGAATCAATATCCAAGATTATGTAGATAGTTTAAACCCCTTATGTTGTACTTTATGAAGATTGCCACATGAACCACTTAGAGCTCTTAACCAGATTTTAACCAAAGTAACTAAGATGATGCATTCGGTGTCCATTCACTTAATCTGCTACATATCTATATAGAAAAGAACAGATCTTACATTGATGAAGAAGTCGCAGAGTAGGCATATAAGGGCCATCTCGGATATTAAAGTAAAGGGGAACATTGTTCACAACAACAAGATTCAAATGATTTTGACTGCACAACAGAAAAACCTGTGAGCAAAGAGATACAATGACAAGCGCCGACGGATCAAGCAGCAAAGCAGAGAGACTGACCATTTGACTACAATAAGAGGGGCCTTCTTCGGAAGCAAATCTTCCAGCACTGGTTCGAGTCCAGGATACTGCATTATCCAAAACTCAGTGACATTTCAACAAACAAAAGCCATTCTCAATTTGCAATAATTGCAGCTTTCAAAAATAACATGTGCAAAAGAAGAAAAAAAAGGTCCCCAATCTGATATTATGGTGCCGGTATAGACCGAAATCCCGTTATGGTCCAATTCTGACCGATAATAAATACCAGACCAAGAAGTTAGTTATTTATACCAAGCATTCTTCTTACGGCTAGATCCAATCTCCTGGTCCCTGCGGAAAGGAAAAAGAATTCAAAGTTCTTCCTTTCGGGAAGGGGGGATTAGGGAAATCCTATTGATTGCAGCTTTCTCCAGACCTCCGGGAAAGCATGAAAAAAAAGGCTCGAATGGTACGATCCTTCCGTCACCCCAGAACGAAGGGGCTGCCACTATCAACCTCTTCAGCAATACTCTGTCGAATTCTCCGCTGCACAGATGCCTTGACTTGATTTTGCGCAGAAAACTTCTTCACTAGAGAACCTGATAACATCGAAAAGCCGCAATGGTGAAATTCATATACATAAAAAACTGTGAGGAGTGAAAACTACAAGCTTGTGGACAACCATGGAACATGTACATCACTATGACACTATATTTACACAAAGAGGAGTTCATATCAAATAGAAGTACTTCTGATTCTTATCAGTCATCGGATATAGTCCTCCAACAGGAAACAATTTCAGAGCAAATATTGGAGAATTGATGATGAGCGGTGAATGATTTAATGAAAACTCTTCAAGCTCTACTATGATCAGTTGATCACTTACCTCACCCAGTCACACAGGAAACATTAGCATCAGAAACCTAAAAACTAGTTCAATTACGCATGACAGATATCAGAAAAAATAACAACAATGAGAGCTCAAGCATGAAGCTTGAAGTGACAGGGCAGCAAGGATCAGCAGCAAATGAAGATCGGATATTCAGAAACAAAATTAGATATGAACTTCACATCAAGCGACTTAATTAGCACCGAGATGAATCATACGAAGAGCAGGTACGGAAAAAGAGGATCAATAAACCTAGTGATTTAGGGTTTCGCATCGCTGTTAGACTGATTACAATTCAGCCATCAATTTTTGCAATCAGAAATGGCAAAGAATTCGATCAAAACCCTAAAACGGATCAATTAAGAGAGGAGCTTACTTCTTAAACATTTTCGGAAGTGTTCGTCGGAGTTGATCGAAGGACTCTTTCTCGGGAGTTTCCCTATAAACTCCGAGGGATGTGTAGCGTACTAGTAGTTTTTATTTCTAGAGCCTTGAAAAATTAAAAATTACAAAGTTTGGTCATTTGTTGAATTTCTCATTCCTCTATCCTCTCATAACTTTAGGAGGTGTTGAAAATTTCAAATATTCGACCGATTTGAAGGACAGATTCGAGCCATTTTCGATGATATTTGAGTTATATGGAGTTTAACATTGACATTTTACACCCTTCAAAATTAAATTCACAGCATAAAAAATCTTAAATTTGTAGGATTGAGGTATCTAAGTTTTAGTGTGATTAAAATTTGAAGACTTTGATTTCAAATTTTGAAGGATTTTATGAAATCAAGGATATAGGTATAGTGAGTGTACTAGTATATAATTCAACAATAACAACAACAACCCAGTGAGTGTTTTCGATAGACCCAGAACGATAGGATACACGAACAGCAAGCAAGCATGACTCAAATAAGTGAAGCATTATCGGAAACGAAACAGAGGGAAGACATAGATGAAGCAAGGACCAAAGCACAAAACATCAAGGCCCAAAACTCTATACATCCGCAGCCCGAATGCACCTCCTCCAGTGATCCCTATCCGCAGTCATTTCTTCCGACAGGTTTAGAAGACTGAGATTGTGACGAATGACCTCTATCCAACTCTTCTTCAGTCTGCCTCTCCCTCGACAGATATCTCCCAGGTTCAAACTCTCACATCTACGAACTGGAGCCGAAGCCGGTCTCCTACGCACGTGCCCAAACCAACGCAATCTGCCCTCCCGCAGTTTGTCCACTATACTCACAACTCCCACCTTGCTCCTAATGTCTTCGTTTCTAATTTTGTCGAGTCTCGTGTGCCCACTCATCCAACGCAGCATTCTCATCTCGGCCACTGACAGCTTCTGTTCTTGAGCTTTAGTTGTAGGCCAACACTCCGAGCCATACAGAACTGTCGGTCTAACCACCATCTTGTAGAATTTCCCTTTCAGTTTTGCCGGAACTTTTCTGTCACATAACACTCCCGACGCTCTTCTCCAACTAACCATCCCGCCTGGACTCTATGATCAATATCCCTGTCTATACCCCCATTGCTTTGAACGTACGAGCCAAGGTACTTGAAAAAAACATAATAAAAAACATAATAAATCCTACTCTACTTTTGTTTTGACATGGCATGACCCATGTTAGAGAGCACTTTTGAGGGAGCATGTTAAAAGGATAAATCTTGAACTTAAAAGAAAAATAGCGGGTCTCCTCCCGAATTGAAAAATAAGGGAGAAAAAATACCAAAAATGTTAAAAGAGTAAATCTTGATCTTATAAAAAATATAATAAATTCGATATGAATTACATTTTCACACGATTGATACACTAAACAATGATGCATTGGTTCTTACACAATACAAAATTGCAAGTGGAAAAAGCCCTTACGGGACATTTAAACTAAACATCAATGGGTCAACTATTTTGGCAAATGAAAGCTCTCTTTGTAATTGGGAAGGAAGACCTGTCAATATGGGAAACAAATTAGTGGGTAGTCAATTAACAATTACCGTTGAGGCCCTTGCCATGCGTTACGGCATAATAAAGACAAGCGAACTTAAAGTACAAAAACTTATCATTAAAGGTGATTCCATGATCATCATCGACCATCTTCATAAAAGTATCAAGTGTCCTTAAGAAATTGAACTTATTATGACAGATATTAGAACTATGTTGGAGTGAAGGATGTCCTCTTCTTTCATATTCCTCGTATTGGTAATTGAGTGACTGATAAGGTTGCACACTTTAACTACTTGGCCAGGGGTCCCAACATACAAAATGATCTAGGTCTTCTTGATCTCATTCGTCAGGATGCTACCGGGTAAAGTTTTCTCACCCAAATTCTTACCTAATCAAGAAAAAGAAAAGAAATATATATATATATATAGTTGATATATTAGTGTTTTTTTATTATTAGGTAAAAATTCGGGCGGAAGACCTACCCGAGAGTATCCTTACGGAGGGGTCCTGAAGACCTATGTCGTTATATAACTCAAGATCCTTGACAGAGTGGCAAATATGTGCAACCTTATCAGCCACTCTATTGTCAACACATGGTATATGAGAGAAGGAAATATCTCTTACTCTCGACAAAAGGGTTCTATTGTCTAACATAATCATTCCGATTTTCCAATGACATGTGATTTGTTTTTTAAGGTGATCTATTACTAACTATTAAAACAAAAGCCTTACCGATGACGTGGCGCCCTCCCCTTAATTCTAGGCTTTTCAACCAATCATCTTAGCCTAAATTACAATTTTAGTAGTTTTTAAAAAAAAACAATGGCATTAATTCAAAACATAAAATTAATAACAAGGAAACATAAAATTAATATTAGTAATCTGTATCTATATATATCTATATATACTACTATAATTGCTTTTTCAACCAATGGGTTTAATTCAAAACATTTAATTATCTAAACTTTTACTATTATTTTATAATATTAATTTAATAGATTACTAAGCTTTTATTTATAAAAAATCACGACATGGCGCGGGGATATAATATCATTTCCTTTTTTATGATAATTAGCATATGCTTTTGGTATGTCAACTATCGCCTAAAATAACTTAATTGATTTAATAATTATTATAATTATAATTATAATTCATATTCATATTCTTTTTAGGATAACATGTACACACTTTCCATATTACTTAAATATATAAATATCTACTTTGCTATCCAATATCTAATGTAATATATACTTTTGATTTCTTTTTCACTCATCTACCCATTTTTTAATGCACGAAAATTCAAATGATTAGTTTAATTTATAATGTATATCCACTTATGGAATATTTCAATATGATTATTCTTAATTATCTTATTGCCGTTTACTTTTTTTTTTTCTGAAAATCTAATTGGTTAATTTAATTTTGAATGCATATCCATTTATGGAATATTTTTATTTGATTTTATTTGATTCTATCTACAAGATCTACAAGATTTTTCTTAATTATCTTTTTGCCTTTTACTTTTGCCCAACTATCTTATAAATAATACACTTGGTACTGAATATTGTCAGTCATCCCAACCGTTTTCTATTATCCTCATTTGATAGGTTGAAATGACAAGAGTAGTTGCCTTGGTTGAGCAGTTTGTAGGCGTTTACGAAATCATCCCAACAGTTTATATACTACATATTATACACTTTACTTTATTATTTTCTAACCGCTAATATGTGTATTTTTGTCTGCAATTTTTTAGTATTATTTAATATTCACAACTTTACTATTAAATTGCGCGCCATTGGCGCGGGTACATGACTAGTTTATAATTATTAGGGAATCTCCTTTAAGATGATTTATGATTATTAGAGAATCGCCTTTAGGAGGGTCGGGTGACGGTTTTGAATCCGTTATTATGTGTCAGAATTGAAGTACCTTGTGACCTCCGTTTGCACACACTATGGGTCTTTTTTGGTAATTAAACCAACAAATGGGCGCTGGAAATCACATTTATATGGCGATTAGTAGCTTCTCCGTATTTTGACGTCAAATATTGATTTGCAGAAACGTGAAACCCTATTTCCAGCTTAGCCCCCGGCGGTACTCACTCTCTCTTCGCTCTCCGCCGCCCTAACTTGCTCTTCCCCGGTATCGACCACCGTGCGCCGGCGAGTTCTATCTTTTGAGAACAATCAAGCGCGTGGGCTGCTGCAGCAGCAACCGCCACTCACTATCTTCAGTTTTTAGCCTCCTCCAGGTTCGAGTTCCCACAAATTTCTTCAATTTCCGTCTTCTTGTTCAATCTTAGAGTTATATCAAAACGTGAATTTAATACTATGCTTTATGTTTTTATGCATATGCACCTGTTTCGCACGTTGGATTCAACTCTGTAATTGCAATGGTTCTAGTCGTGGGCGAGGGATTGTTCGAAAATTGCATCAATCTCATACATTTTTGGTTCAAAACTGTGCTATGCTTGAAGAATTTTAAAGTTTGAGTGTGTTAGGTTTCTCAAATTTAGGTATGTTCGATTTGGGGCTTTTGGTTTGTTCTAGTGTTGCGTTTGCAGTTTGAAGGAAGTGCTATTTTTTTATTTAAAATAAATCCTTTAAATTGATCTTTATTACGAGGATCAAATAGAAAATCAGTCACGGGGAGAATCAAAACATATACGGCCAATTTAGTAGAAGGAATTGTCAAATTGATCGCCAGCAATTTTTTTTGTTGGATGAGCTGATGTTCATTGTTTTGTTGGATGAGCTGATGTTCAGCTTCTGAAACAGACCATGTTTGTTATAGTTTGATAACTTGCATGATTTTGTCTTGTGAACTGATCAGTTTGTTCGGGGTTAAGTCGCATACTTATTGCTATACCTTTCCATCCTGAAATTTACTTCTCACTCAATCAGTCAGTTAGTAAAAGAATTGTCAAATTGATTGCCAATTTTTTTGTTAGATGAGCTGATGTTCAGCTTCTCACTCAAGTCAATCAGTCTGAAATGAGAATCATGTTTGTTATAAGTTGATAACTTGCATGATTTTGTCTTGTGAACCGATCAGTTTGTCTGGGTTAAGTCGCATGCTTATTGCTATACCTTTCCATCCTGTAATTTGCTTCTCTGAAATGGTTCACCTATGCCCTTTCTAATGGCGTATGAGTGTGTCCTCATACAGCTGTGATCATGCCTAAAAAGAAGACCCCTTCTAAGGTAAAGGTTGAACCAACTGCCAAACAAGAGAAGCTAGCAAATCCTCCAAAGAAGACGACGGATGAGATTGATGAGATCTTTGCAAGTAAGAAGAGAAAGAATCCCGAAGTAGAAGAGTCTGAAAAGCCCAAAGAAAACGTGAACAGGATACCTATAAAGGACAAGGAGAAGAAGAAGAAGAAAAAGAAAAGCGAAGGCTCAAGGAGGAAAACAAATGATGGACTCACTATCTACAGTGCAAGTGAGTTGGGTATCAATAAAGAAGGTTCTGGTTTTACTCCACTTTGTCCTTTTGATTGTTCTTGTTGTTTTTGATCAGCACATTAACTCGAATCATAGCTGGATGATTTGATATGAAGCAAGTTTGCTAGTGTAGTCTTACAATGTGTACTCTCGTGTTATGCTAAAACTAAATATCTCGTGAGTGATTTTGATCTCAATGTTTACTGGTGTTGATATACTTTTGTGATTTATTTAGAAAGTGTTGTATTGTTTAGTATTTGGTGTTTTTTATCATCAGTAAACAAGTTCACGTGCACTTTTACCGATATCCGCAATGAACAAATTAATTAGCTAGATCTTAGGTATCTGGAATCCGAATACAAGCTTGGAAGAGAGCCACACAGTTTAAGTGAATATTTCTATTGATTACTATGATAAGCAATTACATGTACCAAAGAGCAAACTCACACTACATCTTCTACATTTCTTACTCTAAAATTGAACAAATAATGAAATTGGAATTTTCAAATTCCACTTCCAAAATTTGGTTCATGAACTTCTAGAAAGTATTTTACAAGAAAAAAGAATAAAAGTGACTTCACCAACAAGAACACACCCCTGGATAGCTTCCATGAAAGAGGAGAAGTCATTGACTACCCACCACCAATGAAGACAATGGGGAACCAAAAGAGGTCTTCGATTTCCTCTGAGCTTCCAGAGTTCCAGGTTCATTTCGATTCTTTAGTTCAAATTTGTTGCTTTTTGTCCTCACAAATATGGCTTCATCTCTGACTTGGTTCATTCTTTCTAGTTTCTTTTGCAGGTGATTATCATGTCTTCTGTGAGCTTCTTCATATTCTTTTGTTATGCCACTTTATGAATCCTGAGTAAGACTTCACTTTTGTTTCAATTTATTGATTTTGGTCATATCATGCCCAACATTTTTATGCCAATGACATAGTTATTTATTCAAGTCACTTTGTAAATCATTACTTGTATGAAAGTGATAAATCTATTGGATTTGGCCTTATCGTGCCCAACATAATTATGAAAGTACTCGTTCATAGTGTATTGCACTGTAGTTATGCAGTGTAGTACTTATGTTAACCATACAGCATCTTGTGTAATCTTATTCTTCCATCTTTGCCTAATTGCTAAATCCCAGGAAGGTCACTCTTAGATGGGGTAAGAAGGTGGTAATTGAACCACTACGTTTAAGATGATTGGGTGGGACATGGGGAAAGGTAAAAATGGACCTGAGGATGGACTAACAACACACCGTGATCCAATGTGTATGTGCATGTACTACCTCCGGTCAACAATATAGGTCCTTTTAGATTTGCACATTTATTAAGAATCTAAAAAATATAGTAAATTAATACTTCTTTATCCAAATTTTTTTAATAATTTGATAGTTTCAAATTATTAAAAAAATTTGATAAAAAAAGTTAATATTTTACTATATTTTTTAGTTTTTAAAAAACGTGCAAACTCTAGAAGGACATATTGTTGAATGCATGGATTATTAGGCAAAAAACTGCACATATATTCTATTTTCACTATTTTGTTTATGGTGGAATTTTCCCCTTCTGTATGACTAGTTGCCGTATTTTCATACAAAAAAGTATTCTGCTGTCACTGCATTGGCATACTATGGGAAATTAGTACCTCAATGACACAAATCATTTGTGAAAAGCAACTAAGATGGTGTGCTTAGAAGTTAGAACAGGTGTATGTATCCATGTCAATGGTTTCTTGTACTGATGTTTAGATTGATGACTAGTGCTGGTTTGATAAGTTCGACAACTTCTCGTGTTTCAACTTTCAATCATAAACATTCATGTATGTTTGCACTAGGATGGTAGATTGTCCATTTTATCATCTTGTTTCACTTCCATTATGTTAAGCTCTCTAACGGCTGGCCTAACAGAATCAAGAACGGAAGTGTAGTAGTATGTGTATTGAATTCTCGAATGAGAGACTAGTTAGTTACACATAGGCTTATATAGCCTTCACTCTCCTAACATCACTCCCTCTCTTACAAAAAAAACCTTGTCCCCAAGGTTCAATGTAAAGAAAAATCCGGGAACTGGCGGATTATGTGCCCCGCTGGCTCCCAGGTAGCCTCATCTGCAGGTAGATTTGCCCATTTGATTAGCCATTCTGTCACTGGTTCCCCGCTGGCTAAGTACTGCACTCTTGTGTCTAAGACCGTCTCTGGAGCTACTATGACTGAGCCTGAGTCATCCGTGGATGGAAGCTCTGATTGTACTGCCATGGTTGGTCCAATTCTCTTCTTCAATTGCGAGATGTGGAACACGGGGTGCAGTCTTGAAGTCGGAGGTAAGGCCAGCTATAAGCTGTTTCCCCCACCTTGTTGATCACCTCAAAGGGTCCATAGAATTTGGCACTCAGCTTCACACACTTGCGCATGGCTAGGGAAGTCTGTCTGTATGGCTGCAATTTAAGGTAGACCATATCTCCTACTTGCAACACCCTCTCCGTGCGTTTAGTGTCAGCAAAATGTTTCATGCGCTCTCGAGCTACCTCTAAGCCTTCCTTTAGTGTGCTCAATGCTTTATCTCTCTCCTGAACCCAGTCATCTACTGCAGCAGTAGTGATTGACCCACCTGAATTAATGCTCAGCTGTGGAGGTTGGTATCCATATAGAGCTTGAAAGGGAGACATTTTTAGTGCTGTGTGAAATGTAGTGTTGTACCACCATTCAGCCAAGGCTAGCCACTTGGCCCACTGTGTAGGCATGGCCGAAGTCATGCATCTCAGGTAAGACTCCAAGCATTGGTTCACCCTCTCAGTTTGGCCGTCTGTTTGTGGGTGGTAAGCTGTAGACAACTTGAGAGAGGTTCCCAAGCTGGTGAAGAGCTCTTTCCAGAAATGGCTTGTGAAAACTTTGTCCCTATCTGACACGATGTCACTTGGTAACCCATGGAGCTTGTACACATTCTCCATGAATAATTTGGCAACTTGACTTGCAGAAAAGGGATGAGTGAGAGGTAGGAAATGGCTATATTTTGTCAGTCTGTCAACCACCACTAGAATCACATCAAACCCTCTTGATTTGGGTAACCCTTCCACAAAATCCATGCCAATTGAGTACCATGGACGCTCTGGAATGGGCAATGGTTGCAGTAAGCCTGGGTATGCCACTGTCTCATGCTTGTGTCTTTGACACACATCACATTCTTTGACCATACTTTCCACAAATTGTTTTAGTTGGGGCCAGTAGAATAAGGCTTTGATCCTCTGATAGGTAGCTCTTATCCCAGAATGGCCTCCTACTGCTTCCCCATGAAAAGCCATAGTGATTTTCTTCCTCAACTCCACCTTGTTGCCAATCACAATTCTGCCTTTGTATCTCAAAATGTCTCCTTGCCATTTGAACGGGGAAGAATCATCGATGGCTGCCACTGACCTGACTTGATCAATTTCTGCATCTCCTTCATAGCTCTCAGTTACTTCCTGTATCCAATCTGGTTTGACTTGAATCAAGGCCTTGCAAGAGCTCTCCCTTGGTTGATCCTCTGACAATCCTCTTCTTGACAAAGCATCAGCTACAGAGTTATTTTTCCCCAGTCTGTATTGAATGGAGTATGACAATCCAAGTAGCTTCCTGATTGCCTTCTTCTGAAGATGTGTAGTGACTTGCTGGTCCAGAAGGTGTCTCAGACTTTGGTGATCCGTGATGACCACAAAATGACAAGGCTCTAAGTAATGCCTCCATTTATCCACAACATAAAGGATGGCTAGGAGTTCTTTTTCATATGTGGACAGTAACAAATTTTGACCATGGAGTGCTTTGCTTATAAATGCCAATGGTTTTCCTTGTTGCATAAGTACTGCCCCCACCCCTATCTCACAAGCATAAGTGGAAACTGGACAGAGAAGTCAGGTAAGGCTAGCACAGGTGGACAAGACAACAATTGTCTTATCTGTTGGAATGCCTGCATGCTTTCCTCAGTCCACAGAAATGCCTCCTTTTTTAGTAAATCAGTCAAGGGCCTACATATAACTCCAAAATTTCTTATGAACCTCCTGTAATACCCAGCCAGCCCTAGGAAACTCCTTAGCTCTTTCTCATTCTTAGGTGTAGGCCAACTGGTTATAGCTTCAATTTTGGATTTGTCAGTGGCTACCCCCTCCTTAGAGATCACATGCCCCAAGTATTCCACTTTGGGTACAGCAAAACTGCACTTGGATCTCTTAGCATATAGCTGGTGCTTCCTCATACAACTCAAAACCACCTCCAGGTGTTGTCTATGCTCCACCAATCCTCCACTGTAAACTAAAATATCATCAAAAAATACCAGAACATATTTCCTCAACTGATCAGCAAACACCATGTTCATCAAAGATTGAAAAGTGGCAGGTGCATTTGTCAATCCAAATGGCATCACATTAAATTCATAATGTCCATTATGGGTTCTAAAAGCTGTCTTTGGAATATCATGCTCGGCCACACGCACCTGATGGTACCCAGCTCTTAAGTCAAGCTTTGAGAACACAGTTGCCCCATGTAGTTCATCCAGGAGCTCTTCTATGTTTGGAATAGGGAACTTGTCCTTGACAGTTGCCTCATTCAGTTTTCTGTAGT
Source organism: Persicaria maculosa (assembly GCA_963922045.1). Lineage (NCBI taxonomy): Eukaryota > Viridiplantae > Streptophyta > Magnoliopsida > Caryophyllales > Polygonaceae > Persicaria > Persicaria maculosa. Next base: position 46,402,525 of record OY998269.1, read on the forward strand.
CCACACAGAACCTCCAGGACCCGTCCTTCTTCTTGACTAGTAGAGTAGGAGATGCAAAAGGGCTCTGACTGTGCCTTATGAGCCCTGTGGACAGCATTTGCCTAACTTGCTTCTCAATTTCATCTTTCTGGCTATGTGGATATCTGTATGGTTTTGAGCAGATGGCCTGAGTATTTGGCTGTAATGGAATTGCATGTTCACACCCCCTCTCCGGAGGCAGGTGCTTGGGTTCTTCAAAAACATCACTGAATTCCTCTAGCAGCTTCTGTACATTCTCAGGTATCTCCTCTTCTTTGGCATTCAGCTGGTATGCCTGAACAATCTCCACTGTGCTTTCCACTTCTTGCTCACTCACCCAGTTCTGTAACTCCTTACAGGTTATATGTCTAACCACAGGTTTCTTATTGTGCTCTACAATCCCTTCGAGTTCCACTAGTTTCCCATCCTTAGTGAAAGCAATGGTAATTCTATTGTAATCAAACTGAACTGGGCTATATCTCTTCATCCAATTCACTCCCAACAGCAGCTCAAACTCACCAATCTTTAGAGCTCGGATATCAAAAGTGTAGCTACCCCCCTGCATTGTCCACTTGAACCCTTTGCATTCTTGCCTGCAAAACATCTTCCCTTTGTTCAAGCCCTCGACGATCATCAGGTTGGCATTTGACAGTTTAAACCCGGTTTCCTTGGCTACCATTGGATCTACAAAGCTGTGGGTTGATCCACTATCAATCAAGACATTGATGAGCCTGTCTCCTATGAATCCCTTGACCATAATTGAAGTGTCTGATCCATTCCCTGTCAAGGCTCTCACGAATCCTTCCTGGTTCCTCTCTTCTTCAGTCAATTCGCAAGCTGATTCTTCCGGTATTCCTTCCTCCTCCTCAATATCTGCCTCTTGAGCTAACACATGCTTGACTGACGATGGTTTACATCTGTGCCCGACGAAATATCTGACCCCACACCTGAAGCATAAGCCTGGGCTTCTTCTGAACTCGTTTGGTCCCTTTGTGCTCTGGAATCCCGTCTTGCCCAATTCTTGATTTGCTGTGACTGGTGTTTTCCATGGATTCTTGATTTTTACGATCGCCTGCACTGCATCCCATTGCAATCTTGCTAACTCCAGGCCCTCCGCAAGATCTCGAGGTCTTCCCAACTTCACCAATGGTTTAATTTCGGGTTTCAACCCACTAATGTAGCTGGTGACGAAATAATTCTCTGGAAGATATGGATTGTATGACAGCATCCCAGCTCGGAGTTCTTCAAATCGCTCGTTATACTCCTCTAGATCCTCCGATTGGCACAATTTGTTGAATTCTTCGACAATGTCCACCCCTTGCTTCTCGCCAAAGCGTGTGCAAAGGGCTTCGCTCATCTCTTTCCAACGAATTCCCTTTCGCTGCATCAGATATCCTTGAACCCATGTGTCTGCGCGATCTTGCATATACATCGCAGCGAGCTCCACTTTCTGATGCTCTTGAATTCCGAAAAGAGAGAAGTATTTCTCGCACTTTCGCACCCAGCTGCGCGGTTTCTTCCCATCAAACTGTGGAAAATCCACCTTCGGAAAACGATTCTGATTTGCAAGAAATCCTTCATTTCTCATCGGTGGTGGTCTGTACGCATTCGTCTCGTCCGGACTTTCCCGATTCCCCACCGGCGGTGTCTTCTCCTGATGTTCTAGAGTCGCGCCCCCTGCATTTGCCTGTCGATCGGCTTTCTGGGACAGTACTCGCATCCATTCTCCGATCTGTGTTAGTGCGTGATCAATGCGAACCTGTGATTCTTGCACCTCCGAGATCTTCTGTGATTGCTCCGAAGAAGACGATGTTGATCTTCCTGTCTCTGTCTCGTCTCTAGTAGCTGCTCCTGTGTTGAAGATGTTGCCTGGTGGAGCTGCTGCAATTGCTGCTCAACCTTCTCCGTCGATTTGAGCCGTGTACCGTCCGCCATTGTCAAGGAACTTCAAGGCTCTGATACCAATTGTTAAGCTCTCTAACGGCTGGCCTAACAGAATCAAGAACGGAAGTGTAGTAGTATGTGTATTGAATTCTCGAATGAGAGAGTAGTTAGTTACACATAGGCTTATATAGCCTTCACTCTCCTAACACATTACAAGACTTTTTTTTTTTTTGGGTGGAATCATTACAAGGAACTTTGTAATGACAGGTTCTGAAGCTGCCAGCCGCTGTGAATTGGCAAGATGCTGCTCAAGGACATTCCCACCTGTCTCTGTCATCTTGAAGAGAGTTCTGAAGTAACTCGGTGAGGTGGATTCTATGAGAGAAGCTGGAGTGAAGGTACTTAGGCACTTTGATTCGTTACAAATATAGCATTCTCATATTATAGCCTTAGTTGGGATTTCAGTCTTACTCTTCACAGCTCGTGTTATCTGCTTACTTGAGCTCTTTATAAGCAATCCCCACAGTGCGCCAAAACGTGTTATATTTGCTGCTCTTTGTCTATATGATCATACATCCATAACACTCAAGGAGCATGCCTGTCGACGTAGGATATGGTCATGTTTGCAACTTCTTTTTTATTCATCCAGAGGCAAAGCTGAACTAGTGGCCTTATAGTAGCAATTGGTTGCAAAATGACCATGTTTTTCTTGTCCATTAGCAAGTGTTTGAATCATGCCCATGCCTTTTGAGTTGTGACTATAATAGAAAAATGATATCATGTATTGTTGGTTAAAATACCATTTGCTGTATGTGCTAGAACCATTTGACTTTTATCTTAATTATAAATTGGGTTTTTGCAAAACTCCGCTATATTTTTTTTTATAAATGTTTTATTTTATTTTAATAATCACATAAATTAATTAGACACTGACACTTTGATTATTTTGATTGCAACTTTTAGATACTGTTAATATGTAATTATGTGAACCTGGGTGGTCCAATTCAATGTATTTATAGGGTAGGCTAGTCCCAAAATTTCAATCTAGACCATCTTGGCTCTTTCTTGATAATAAAATTATTTTTCTATATGTAGACGCTATATTTATTTTTAGAAAAAAATGTCCTTTTACTGTTCTATTCCATATTATTTTATAAAATTCTTATAATTAAAAAAATAATGGATACAAAATAAACAAGTAATTATATAAGAAGAGTTGTGAATTTGTGACTTACAAGTGAAAGATTCCAGGGTATGGAATGTGTAATTGTGTTATATAATATTTGTTGACACCGGAAGACATTGATCATGACTGTATCCTAATCAACTGGTTCTTTATTGACTTGCAAACCTTTTATTATACAATAAAAATAGGTTTAAAATCATCTAGTCCACACTTATGATCCATAATATAGTTCGTATCGTTTGATTGGATGTGACCATCTAGTCCACACTTATGATCCATAATATAGTTCGTATCGTTTGATTGGATGTGCTAAATTATTTAAATATTTTTCTTGATAATTGGGATAGTTTTATAGTTATTTTCAATCAATAAAAAAAAGACGGATTATAGAAAAAACTATAAGTGCGGAATAGTGGATTCTCGCCCAGTTCCTTTGAACTTATCACATGGTAGTTGTTGCATCATCGTGCACGCAACATCCATTAAATATCTTCTTCTTTTTTTCAACTAAAATATCCCTTCTTTTTCCCTTCTAATTAATTGTGATGAAGTGTTTTGCCAATCATATTTTTTCTTATTTTTATGATTATTAATTGTTTTCTTTTTATAGATAACGAAAAAAACAAACAAAAAAAGAACAATTGTAATTTATAAGTGACGAGGCGATCATTACATTTACAAGCAATTTAAGTCATCTCCAAAAAATGAAAGTTGGCCTTTGACATCTACTCCAACTATGTAAACCAAAGTAATGACAACGAAAATGACGTTTAGTTTGTAAATATTTAATGAAATGTATACTTTAATTTAAGATTACATGATCAACATGCTTGCTCTCAAGTCTTGCTTTTTTGAAAATAATATTATACCTCAATTGTGATGTATAATTAACCTTAATATCTCTAATTATTCCCACTTTATTGACTATAAATGGTACTGCGGAGATTCATGCAACTATATAACGAATTGAAAATTGGAAACAAAATTAAAAATATCATGTACAAAAAGGGTAGGATTGGGGCTAAAACCAAACCATTGTTTATTTTATCGCTTGTATATATTAGACATGTTATTCGTTTAATCGCTCGAATAGAGTTAATAAACTTCAATTTATTTTGAGGTTTATTTGTGTTCATGGTCGATTCACATTCCCTCTCTGATCTCTATTTTAAACATGGTTTGATCGGATATACTATGTAATTGATTTATAGATCCCTCATTTGGCATTTTTAATATTTTAAAAACTAGTGAAAACTGAATATGGCAGGTAGGGTCAGGGGACATAATTTACACAATGTTACAGGGGTTATCATCCTTATTTTAGGATTTGAGATTGCCATCGAGACGGTTAAAATCTAGTCAAACGCACGGTTGAGACACTGACACAGGAAGTCGAAGACGACAAAATCTATACCGACATCAGATATCCATGTTGACAAACACCAACAACCCCTTGTCCACAACAAGCTCCGGATGTCAATGTCGGCGAAACAAAAGCAACCTCCTGCCTATCGCCGACTTCGGATGTCCTTGTCGGCGAACACTAGCAACTTCCAGAAAGACCTACAACCGTCTTTGACTTCCGATGTCAGCAAAATTTCCCACCCCACTTCCCCTGAATCCCTTCACTCTACACACAAAAACTTGAAAAAAGTTATCGACACCGAGATTTTTGTTGGCTTCAAAAGTCGGTGTTAGTTTGTCTTATATCAATACCAAAAGTCGATGACAATTATGTGCATTTGTCGAGATGATACTTTTTGTATAGCAAGGAGGTTTCAGATTTGATTATTAGATACAAATGTTAAAGACATCTTCAAGCATTGATGGATGGTGGCGCCGATGGGCACTGCTTCTCTTGAACTTTTGTCTATCTTGCCCATGAGTCGACTATTAGGCTTTGTTGTCCTCTTTTATGTTATTTGGAATAATTAAATTATCTAAATTTTCTTTTGTCGGATGTTGTACACAAAAAAGAGAATAACATATCATGATTTTTTTTAAAACATTTTTTCTAGTGTATATTATTTCATAATTTTTCAACTTTTATTTCAAATAAATTTTTAATTTCAGTTTGTTTATAATTTTAGTCAATTTTTTTACCTCGCCTCACACGTACACATATGTCTCAAGCCCAATGATTAAGCTTCTTATAGAAGAAAGATTTTATTAAATTTTATTTATTTTAAAAAATATTTAAAATGGTTTATTCATTTTAGTTTAGATTTTCTTTTCAAACTTTTAGAAAAACATTGTATTCACAACTCTATTTTTCCCTCTCATTTCTCCTCTCAATTTTATCAAATACCATATAAGTTAAATTATCAAACATCTTATTAGATTATAAAATAATTTAATAGTTTAAATTTACATCACACTTCGATCAGAAAGGGAGTTAGTAGGCAGAACAATTCTATTAATATGATTAATATCTGCATCTGATAGACAACTATGAAGGGCTGATTGTAGTATATTGGAATCCCGCTTATTATCTGTCGATAAAAAGTGGCTACATTTCCAGTTCTGGTGAGAATCCATAAAAGGTCCGATAATCCTATCAACAAGCGGAGTGTTAAAGACCCAATTATCATACCAGAAATCAATTAAAGCACAATCTCCAATGCTCAATCGGAGACCCAATTTGAACAAGTGTTGGATAGACATCTGTCTGAACCATTGCCAAAATGTATTGTCTTATTTTTTACATGCCAAAAAGTTCGAACCTTTAAGATATTTCTCAGATGTCACACGAACCCAAATATTAAAAGATTTACAATAGTTTTCCAGAAAAGCTTTAACTTTAAACCAATATTCATACTTTCAACTCTATCAGGTGTATGAATACCAAAACCTCTTTTATCCATACAAATCTCATTCCAACTTATTGGAGGCGTCATATTCACTTATTTATTCTAGAAGAAGCGTGTAGTATAACTTATTAGGCTTGTACATCAAATCCCCGTTCCATTAATTTAAAAAGAAAAAAAAAAGTAATTACTTCCTTGTCCGTTCGGTAAAACATGTCACTTTATTATTCACGTACGCTTTTTGAGGGTTTTTTTTTAACAATTTCATAAGTATTATTAATAAGTACAAACTCGGTAAAATTTTTTTTTAAAAAAATAAATATTTTATATACTTTTTATTATTCTAAAAAACATACGTGAATAGAAAACGACATATTTTACCGAACGGATGGAGTAAAAGGTATCAAGTATCAAGTATCAACTAAACTTACGAAGATCTGGCGATCGGCAGGTGATTCAAAGGCGGCTATCTTTCCAGGGGACAGAACCGTCATTATATTCAGCCACCACGACCGTTTCTACACACTTGGGATAAAACCCTAGGGGTATAACAGTCATTTACTGGTCCCCCGCCTCAAATCGAGCTTATCTACACGGCTCAGATCGGATGTCCACGTCATCCCAAAAACAAAACCTAACCAGATCCAGATCAACGGCCCAGATCCACCCGATCCCCGCATTACCTCAACCCCCATCGCTCTTTAAATATCGGCCTTCCTCCTCTTCCTACCATTTCCTCTTCTAGCAACTGCCCTCAGTGAAGTTACGCATATCTTTATCCAGCGCCGCCTTTGCTAACCTGCACCATGGGTCTACTGGAGAAGCTCTGGGACGACACCGTCGCCGGACCCCGCCCGGATTCCGGCCTCGGCAAGCTCCGCAAGTACAATACCTTTAACCTCCGCTCTAGCTCCGGCAAGGGTATGCAGAATCGGGGGGGAATTTTGTTGAACTCTCTTAGAACGATCGATTGTCGATATATAATACCAGCTAATTTGAACCTGAAACAATTAAAATTCGCCGGACTTGCTTGGATTTTTTTCTTTGCTTCTTTTGATCTCCTTCTAATTTAACTGGATTTATGTTAATGGATGGACGGTTTTTTAAAGTCATCGTTGAGTGATTTTCATCTGGTTGATTCGTTGAGCAGATTCCGACGGTGGAACTGTGAGATCTGCAGGATCAGACGAATCAGCTGATGACGCGATCCGAGTGACAAGGAGCATCATGATCGTCAAGCCGCCTGGCTATCAAGGCGGATCTCCACTCGTTTCTCCGTCTGGCTCTACACCGCCGATCTCCCCCGCCGGATCCACGCCGCCTGTATCTCCGTTTTCCGGTGAGGAATTTTCGTTTCATATACTCCGTATCTGTTACCGTCCTATCATTTTCCTTGCTTTAGTTTGACGTCTTTACCCTTTCGTTCTGTATTCCACAACAATGGGGTAATCTAGTCATCTAGAACTCTCCACAGGGGTAAATATGTCATTTACCACTAGTTGGGCCCCGCCATAGGAAGTTGATCTTTAGTGGAGGAAGTTCATTGAGTAGGTGATTGGATTGGGTTAATTTGGATTTTGGGTTTTTTTTTTTTTTCAACTTACACCATTATTTCTTGTCCTTATTTTATGGTACAATAATGGAGGGTGAATGGATGAGTGTAAATTAAACAAACCAATAATGTGTTTAATTTAAGGCCTTGTTTGGTTAGTGTTTTGCATTTGCATGGATTGATGAATAGTGAATATATAGCACAACTAAGCATGGAGGAATCATTCCTGATTGCATACTGATGGGGTTTGATTCATAGGGAGCAGGCAGGCATTCAGATTCCGAAGGAGGTCGACGTCGGATGCTTACGAAAAGGCTAGCGAAGCAAGAGCCAGAGGCCCTTCTTCTCCTTAAGCTCTCTGATGTATGAAATGGAGGGGAGATCGAGAGATGGGAGACAAAGGGATTGACCACATTCCCTGAGTACGTACTGATCTGATCTGGATTGCAGTCGGAGTCGAACTTGTAATATGGGTCGGATAGTTGTTTGGTGTACGATAACGAATCCGCCTGGTTCCTCCTGAGCAAAGTAGTAGTAGTAGTATGTGAGATCGGAGAGCTGGTTATTGTATGATATTGGAAGAGGTTGGTTCAGTAGTGTGTGTGCAGCTGTGCTGTTTCTTATGTGTGTGTGTGTGTGTTCTTTGTTAGGAGGCTTTGTTTTTGCTTTGTATAAAAAGGGTTTGCAGGCTTTAGCATCTGAGCCTTACTTTTGTAAGATGTGGTGATATGAATGTAAGGTTCGATCAGTTCAGTGTTGAGAGTGTGCGAGTTCAAACGAAAATATGTGTGCAAATATGGAACCAAAATTGTATTATCTCGTGCGAAAAGATTCGAAATTTGATTCCTATTAGAAACATGGAGATGCTTGACGTTGGTGAGTGGTAGATCTGTTATTCGATGCAAACGGGCCGAATATTGCTTTTTCATATTCACTTCGTTTAGAAATGAGCCGAGCTTGAGTAAGCCTAAATTTAGAACCGAACTTAAAAATATGCTCATACTCAGTTCGTTTAGGAAATGAACGAGCTCAAGCCGAATTTTTTTTCCGAGCATTAAATAGCCTATTTGCTCCCGACGTAGTAATTTAAAGAAAATTTTAGAAATTTTACAAAATTCGAGTTATTCGAGCTTTGAAATTTAAAAATGTGTCTATACTCAACTTGTTTAAAAAATGAACAAGTTTGAGTCGAGCTCAATCTATTCGACTCAAGTAACATCTCTAGTCAGTGGGAGGGTTATAGGCCTTTAATTGAGTCTTACAATATTCGATTCAAATATAACGTGACTTAATCCGATCAAACTAGATTAAGGAATGAAAAAAAAAGTGTGCAAATATGGAGGCCACATCCTCGTCCAAAGTTGTAAACAAAATCAAATGATGATCCTAATTACTCATTGCATAGTTCACTGAATTGGTTTGTCCCAAAACGTAGGAATCTATTTTGCTATTAGATAGAGATCATATCCAATAGGTTTGTGCTTGAAACTTGGAATTCCCGTATTCAATGAGCAACTATTTTCTTTTCTTTTGAAACTGTTGTGCAATTAAGTTTGCGATATATGAACGTTGTCGTGTTGGTATGGAAGTCTTATAACGCAGATGGCTGAGATGGTACGCGCAAAGACTTTGAAGCTCTGACGATGGTCACCATTCCGAACCATTGCTTTCATATATGTCGTGAAAGATGAGAACCAATCAATCCGAAAACGAAAATACGAAAAATAAAAATAAAAATGTTTATATAGGGTGGATAATTAACCAAAATAAATGTTTGGTGGACCAATAAAATTTGAATTTTGAGAGGATTTTCATGTGGCATGGATTCATCTGCACTTTTACATATATGGACATGAGGGGTTTGTCCTTTCAGTTTCTTGTTTGGGTGGTTTGTGCGAGTTAAGAGCCAAGTGAATGTTAGTTCACTGAATAGTCAGCATGTTTGGTTCGACCATAAATCGAGTTGAACCGGTTCACGGCTCGAGCTACATAGCTTGCCCGGTTCATAGGATTTTGCTTAATGGACCAAGTGCATTTACAAATGATGGCCAACTAATTAAGAATTTGATTGAATGAGAAAACGACTTGTGCTTCAATTCCATGGCCTTCTTCGTCCCACTTGGCGAGTTGTGGGATTTAGCCTTAACTTTTTTAAGTGATTGTTATAAATAGTTTCAACTTAAAAATTTTCAAACATTAAGTCGTTATTCATACGTCTAGATATATATATAAATATCTTGATTATTACGGAAACGATGACAAGATTCAAGAACATAGAGGGAGATAAGGATACAATAGATGAGGTTGGGTCGGAAACGGAACCAGAAAAATAAAATTTGGGTGGGCTAGAAAGACTAAATTTTTCATATATTCATAGTCTTCATTAACAAAACTTTTATTCTAATAAAAAATACATAATTTTTATTAGTTTTTTCTTATTTATTTTTTTTACCTATTTTTAAAATTTTTTAAAAATGGGGCAGGCTGGAGAGGACGTCAACCCGCCCCTAGTTACGTCCCTGGGTTGGGTGTTGTATCTTTTATACATTTGAATTACATGGGTTAATTCATATCATATGTATATATAGTTTTAATTTATAATAAATAGTTGAAACCCATTCAACCAAAATCATACATTTGTTGAACAACTCATTAATGTTTGGGTCTCAACAAAATCAACAGTTGATATTAGGCTTACCTTGAATAAAACTATTTGTCCTGTCCTGCAAATAGTACATATTCTTCACTAGAAATTACCAACAATATCAAGAGCGTAGCAGCCCAAACCTCGTCGCAGCAATCACCAGCAATCACCAACGAACAATTTATGATCGAAAACAACACATCACCTGCTGATTGCAAACGTGGTGTCATCTCCTGCTCTTGAAGAATCCTTCCTGTGAAGTGTGAACCATTGATAATAACTGCGAAAGCCGTGGGGGACACACACTCCATAACGTACCAAATTCCAACTAACATATATGACCCGACTTGATCCAACCCGAACCTGACCCAACTCGAAATTCATTGGAACCGAACTTACCCAACCCAAAATTCATTTGACCCGAACTTACCCAACCCAACCCAACTAACATATGGAATGCAGTTTATCTATCAGTTTAATTTGATAGGTCTAAAGTGTCATCACGGAGCTTCTCAATAGATTAGTTGAGCTCTAGTGTTTTATCATACAATCAATTAATAATACAAATAATAAAATCAATTGACAAACTTTTTCACTATCTTCTTCGCTATCTAGTAAGCAGTTATTGATGGCTAGTTGCTCGCGACCTATTTGTCTATCGGGGGATCTTCTGTGCGACTCTCCAATCGATTCGACTCTCTCTCTCCCGCTCACTCTCTCTCCAATGGCGGTGACCTTCTTCGATCTTCACACCGAAGTCGGACTCAAGTCTCTCGACGAATTCCTTGTTGGAAAATCTTACATCTGTTGTGATGCATTCACCAAGGATGATAAAAAAGGTTTACTCCGCAGTGTTGGAGAAGCCTGGAAGCTGTTACCCCAATGCCAGCAAGTGGTACAAGTGCATCTCTGAGCACTTGGTTGCGAGCTTTCCAGGTCAAGCTGTAGGGGACGAGAAGAAGGTAGTAGAGGCGAGAGAGGCAGCCAAAAAGGCATCTTCTAAGAAGAAAGACTTGTTGGGGAAAGCGTCACAAGACTCACAACTCAAGTCTTGCCAATAGACCCTTCTCTAAGTGTGGAACACGACTCTCAGCACAACCCGGCTCTCCCGGCCATTCGGAACCACATTGAGACTCCGACACCGACAATCACAGACTTTCCTCTGGGAGAGGTGCACAACCTTCTCAAGCCTAGCACACAAGCAAATGGGGTTCCGACCCAAAACCAATTGGCGTTAAGTGGAGTAGTCCACCTACTTATATGCTAGCTTGGAACCCTCCCAACTTTCGATGTGGAATTTACTTATTTCACATGTGCACACCCAACACAACCAAGTTGGTGGGCCAGTGGATGTTCACTACATGGAAGAGAAGATCAAGGTGTCATTTCTCGACAAAGCCGATAATGATCCTGTGGTATCATGACGGCGCTGGAATCTGTACGACAATCATCTCTGATCATCAAGGTGTTAGGTGGCTTCATCCCTTACGCTACTATGGATAGGAAGCTCATTTGGAGACCGGTGGGTAAACTGCTACTCATGGACTTGCCAAAAAGATATTAATACTTCGTATGTGACAAGGTTTGACAATAAGCATGACTATCTCAAAGCCTTAACTGGTGGCCCATGGACGTTGTTTGGACACTATCTGATTATTAAGGCATGGACACCATTTTTCGACCCACTCACATATGTCATTCCGATGTTTCCAAAAATGGGTTAGAGTGGCGAATTCCGATAGTCTTTTATGAGGAAGGAATTCTTAAGAAGATAGCAGCGGGAATTGGTAGGCCGTTGTTCACTAATAGTGGGAGATATGCGTGTGTTTGTGTCGAAGTGGACCTATCGAAAGCTCTCAAAAGGGATGGTAACGATTAATGATCATGTTTATTTTCTTGAATATAAGGGACTTGCCCATGGACGTTGTTTGGACACTATCTGATTATTAAGGCATGGACACCATGTTTCGACCCACTCACATATGTCATTCCGATGTTTCCAAAATGGGTTAGAGTGGGGAATTCCTATAGTCTTTTATGAGGAAGGAATTCTTAAGAAGATAGCAGTGGGAATTGGTAGGTCGTTGTTCACTAATAGTGGGAGATATGCGTGTGTTTGTGTCGAAGTGGACCTATCGAAAGCTCTCAAAAGGGATGGTAAAGATTAATGATCGTGTTTATTTTCTTGAATAGAAGGGACTTCACACAAGATTTGTTTTGAATGTGGCAGGTTTGGTCACTCAGCGATGCACTGTTTTGTGGCAGTGAATGACAAGAAAAGAGAAAATGGCGGAGGAAGCTCCGTAGACATAAGCCTAGCACATAAGTCGAGCGAGGTCCCATCCTAAAACCAATTGGCATTAGGAGAAGTAGCCCACTAGGTTATATAATAAGACTTCTTTGTTCATACTATCAATGTGGGACTCTTTTGGTCTCTTCACATTCTTCATTATCTCAACAAATATGAACAAGGAGAAGGAGGAGGAATTGACTGTTCAAGCAAATAATAGCATGGAAACGAAGGAGCAGATGAAGGTTTCAGGGGGTTGCTATGGGCCTTGGATGGAGGTTACACGCCGGTGTCGGAATTCTAAGAATAGAGGGGAGGCCATTAGAAAGGGGATGACAACGAGCATGAGGGGAGTTCATCCAATGCCTCGAATGCTGTGAAGAAGAGTAACGATGGATGAGATGGGGAATGTTAATGACAGTATGGGAACGGTCGATGGGGCGTCCAAGGGGAAAGAAGGCAACGGGAAAGACATTAACGGTGGTGAGGAAGATAAGGTGAGTAACACCATGTACAACCTTAACTCATTTCAGCCACATCATCAACTATTTCTGTCACATTATCTTAAGACCACCCACAATGGTTTTGTGTAAAATGTATACATTTGCACAAGATGTGTAAAAATAAACATAACTTTTTAACAATTTGCTCAATTGGTAAAATGTTCATTTTTTTACCAACCATTCAAATACAATTTCTTTAAAATAAAAAGGAAAATAACATTATAAAAAAATCAACCAATGAAATTGTCTTAGTTTTTATAAAAGTTTTTGCACATAGGGGAGGTGGTGGGCTCAAATTTGCACATTATATGCTCAAATGTGTACATTTGCACTAACCAAAATAACCAATGGAGTTAAAAAATGTCTAAAAAAATACACATTTGCACACAACCATGGTGGATGGTCTAAGAATCACTTTTCAACTTTTCATCTTTTTCATTTACAATAGAGAGTCGAACGACTCTTATTTCATTTTACACTTTTTTTTTTTAATCTATTAAGCTAAACATTGACTGGAGCCGATTCATCTGTAGCCTGTAGGCGACACCCCCGATCAAAACTCTCTCTCCTCCTTTTGCTGACACGACAGCTCCAATTGATCCGCTCATCTCTCCGATGCGGATGGTGGGTGTGGGCCGATCAAGAAAAGCAAGATTAAGAGTAAAGGGCCCAAGATTGGTTGAGCCCAATAATAGATTGCAGATAGGCCCATAGAAAGGGCCTGGGACTGTAGCTGAGACCTATTTCAGCTTTAAGGATGGGCCGGTTTTGGCGAATGGGCCTCGACCCAATGGGGAGATGAGTTCCCATGGAAATGTGTGTGACACTAACGATATCCTCTTGAAGAGATCAAAGTTCTTCGCGATCGTTTAGGACGTTTCTTTCTTTCTTCTCTTTACTAGTCTATTCAGCTCCCGCAATATCCACAACATTATTCTTTGAGCAGTACACTGCGATACAAGCAGTGGCGAAGCCAGGGCAACATTAAGGGGTGTGCGAGATTTAAAGAACCCGAAAGTATAAATTGATATACAAATTTTATAACAGCAAAATTATTGCAAAAAGTGTTCAGACGGTCAATTTACAAAATCTAGTGAACTAATTAGTTTTTTTTGGTCAAGAGTGAACTAATTAGTAAAACGAACAACTATTTTCAAAACTTAAAAGAACAACTCAATACAAAATTATCGAATAACATAAAAGAATAAGCTCATATTTCATTCATCAAATTAAATTTTGTCTTCTGATATATATCACCAATCACTAACAGAGGCAAGCCAAGAATGTTTTTTCACAAAACATCACGCTAATGAAGGGAATGGAAGCAAAAAAACTAGTTCGGGCTTGAAGAAAATGGAAGCAAAAAAATAAAAAAATAAAAGTTTCATTTTTTTTGAGGTGGGCTAGGGCCCATACCAGCCCACCCCTCTCTCCGCCAGTGGATACAAGTCTGGATGGAGATATCGGCAACAAAGAATGTCTTATAGAGTTAACATTAGTTGTCGAATTATATCTAAATTAGGAAAAATATGCATGGAATGCACTTTATAGTTGATACGTCTAAAGTGTCATCATGGAACTTCTCAATCTCAATAGATTAGTTGGGCGCTAGTAGTCAAGACTAAGTTCGTGGAGTTACATAATAAAAATAATTGATAATACAAATAATAGTCCAATGTGTGATCTATCATAAAATTCATTGACAATATGACTGATCCCCTTTGGAAAAAATCACTAATTTGTCCAGATTACAAACTGTTGGAAAATGATTTTTTCGGGCATCGTCGAGGACGATTTTGCGAAACTCATCCATTTTAAAATCGTAGATCTTGAAGTTGGCTTTCCAACAAGTGCTCGAACTCGCCGATCGGACCAACGCGTCTCCTGTTTCATTGAAAATACCGAGCATGTGTCCGTAACTCCTATTGTAAGAAATATAGCCTTCTTTTCGGGGCTTTTTTGACATCCCGGGTGAGTGGTTTTTGGTTGCCTAGAGTTAATAGCATCACACCTTGCCTACAGCAAAGGATTTTGGATTTTCATTTTTTTATGATTTTGAGATTTTCCGTGGACTACCCCTTTGGAAAAAGTCACTAATTTGTCCAGATTATAAATTGTTGGAAAATGATTTTTTCGGGCATCGTCGAGGACTATTTTGCGAAACTCATCACTTTCAAAGTCGTAGATCTTGAAGTTAGCTTTTCAACAAGTGCTCGAACTCGCCGATCGGACCAACGCGTCTCCTGATTCATTGAAAATACCGAGCATGTGTCCGTCACTCATATTGTAAGAAATATATCCTTCTTTTCGGGGCTCTATTGACATCCCGGGTGAGTAGTTTTTGGTTGCCTAGAGTTAATAGCATCACACCTTTCCTACAGCAAAGGATTTTGGATTTTCATTTTTTATGATTTTGTGATTTTCCGTGGACTGCCCCCTTTGGAAATAGTCACTAATTTGTAAAGATTACAAACTGTTGGAAAATGATTTTTTCTGGGCATTGTCGAGGACAATTTTGCGAAACTCATCCCTTCTAAATTCGTATATCTTGAAGTTAGCTTTTCAACAAGTGCTCGAACTCGTCGATCGGACCAACGCGTCTCCTGTTTCATTGAAAATACCAAGCATGTGTCCGTCACTCCTATTGTAAGAAATATAGCCTTCTTTTCGGGGCTTTATTGACTTCCCGTGTGGGTGGTTTTTGGTTGCCTAGAGTTAATAGCATCAAACCTTGCCTACAACAAAGGATTTTAGATTTTTATTTTTTTATGATTTTGAGATTTTCCGTGGACTACCCCCGTTGGCAAAAGTCACTAATTTGTCCAGATTATAAACTGTAGGAAAATGATTTTTTCGGGCATCGTCGAGGACAATTTTGCGAAACTCATCCTTTTCTAAAGTCGTAGATCTTGCAGTTAGCTTTCCAACAAGTGCTCGAACTCGTCGATCGGACCAACGTGTCTCCTGTTTCATTGAAAATAACGAGCATGTGTCCGTAACTCCTGTTGTAAGGAATATAGCCTTCTTTTCGGGGTTTTTTTGACATCCCGGGTGAGTAGTTTTTGGTTGCCTAGAGTTAACAGTAACACACCTTGCCTACAGCAAAGGATTTTGGATTTTCATTTTTTTATTATTTTAAGATTTTCCGTGGACTACCCCCTTGGAAAAAGTCACTAATTTATCTAGATTACAAACTTTTGGAAAATGATTTTTTCGGGCATCGTCGAGGGCGATTTTGCGAAACTCATTCCATATAGTCGTAGATCTTGAAGTTATCTTTATAATAAGTGCTCAAACTCGCCGATCGGACCAACGCGTCTCCTGTTTCATTGAAAATACCGAGCATGTGTCTGTCACTCCTATTATAAGAAATATAGCCTTCTTTTCGGGGCTTTATTGACATCCCGGGTGGGTGGTTTTTGGTTGCCTAGAGTTAATAGTAACACACCTTGCCTACAGCAAAGGATTTTGGATTTTCATTTTTTTATGATTTTAAGATTTTCCGTGGACTACCCCTTGGAAAAAGTCACTAATTTGTCCAGATTACAAACTTTTGGA
This sequence comes from Persicaria maculosa, assembly GCA_963922045.1. NCBI lineage: Eukaryota > Viridiplantae > Streptophyta > Magnoliopsida > Caryophyllales > Polygonaceae > Persicaria > Persicaria maculosa. The sequence goes on from OY998269.1 coordinate 46,418,967, forward strand.
AAATGATTTTTTCGGGCATCGTCGAGGGCGATTTTGCGAAACTCATCCCTTCTATAGTCGTAGATCTTGAAGTTAGCTTTATAATAAGTGCTCGCACTCGCCGATCGGACCAACGCGTCTCCTGATTCATTGAAAATACCGAGCATGTGTCCGTCACTCCTATTGTAAGAAATATAGCCTTCTTTTCGGGGCTTTATTGACATCCCGGGTGGGTGGTTTTTGGTTGCCTAGAGTTAATAGCATCACACCTTTCCTACAACAAAGGATTTTGGATTTTAATTTTTTATGATTCTGAGATTTTCCGTGGACTACCCTCTTTGGAAAAGCTCACTAATTTGTCCAGATTACAAACTGTTGGAAAATGATTTTTTCGGGTATCGTCGAGGACGATTTTTTGAAACTCATCACTTTTAAAGTCGTAGATCTTGAAGTTAGCATTCCAACAAGTGCTCGAACTCGCCGATCGGACCAACACGTCTCCTGTTTCATTGAAAATATCGAGCATTTGTCTATCACTCCTATTGTAAGAAATATAGCCTTCTTTTCGGGGCTTTTTTGACATCCCGCGTGGGTGATTTTTGGTTGCCTAGAGTTAATAGCATCACACCTTGCCTAAAGCAAAGGATTTTGGATTTTCATTTTTTTTTTATGATTTTGAGATTTTCCGTTGACTACCCCCTTTGGCAAAAGTCATTAATTTGTCCAGATTACAAACTGTTGGAAAATGATTTTTTCGGGCAACGTCGATGAAGATTTTGCAAAACTCATCCATTTGAAAGTCGTAGATCTTGAAGTTAGCTTTCCAACAAGTGCTGGAACTCGCCGATCGTACCAACGCGTCTCCTGTTTCATTGAAAATACTGAGCATGTGTCCGTCACTCCTGTTGTAGGAATATAGCCTTCTTTTCGGGGCTTTTTTGACATCCCGGGTGGGTGGTTTTTGGTTGCCTAGAGTTAATAGCATCACACCTTTCCTACATCATAGGATTTTGGATTTTCATTTTTATATGATTTTGAGATTTTACGTGGACTACCCCTTTGGCAAAAGTCACTAATTTGTCCAAATTACAAACTGTTGGAAAATGTTTTTTTCGGGCATCGTCGAGGACGATTTTGCGAAACTTATCCGTTTTAAAGTCGTAGATCTTGAACTTAGCTTTCCAACAAGTTCTCGAACTCGCCGATCGGACCAACGCGTCTCCTGTTTCATTGAAAATACCGAGCATGTGTCCGTAACTCCTGTTGTAAGGAATATAGCCTTCTTTTCGGGGCTTTTTTGACATCTTGGGTGAGTGGTTTTATGTTGCCTAGAGGTAATAGCATCACACCTTGCCTACAACAAAGGATTTTGGATTTTCATTTTTTTATGAATTTGAGATTTTCCGTGGACTACCCCCTATGGAAAAAGTCACTAATTTGTCCAGATTAAAAATTGTTGGAAAATGATTTTTTCGGGCATTGTCGAGGGCGATTTTGTGAAACTCATCCCTTTCAAAGTCGTAGATCTTGAAGTTAGCTTTCCAACAAGTTCTCGAATTCGCCGATCGGACCAACGCGTCTCCTGTTTCATTGAAAATACCGAGCATGTATCTGTAACTCCTGTTGTAGGAATATAGCCTTCTTTTCGGAGCTTTATTGACATCCCGGGTGGTTGGTTTTTGGTTGCCTAGAGTTAATAGCATCACACCTTGCCTACAACAAAGGATTTTGGATTTTCATTTTTTTATGATTTTGAGATTTTCCGTGGACTACCCCCTTTGGAAAAAGTCACTAATTTGTCCAGATTACAAATTGTTGGAAAATGATTTTTTCGGGCATCGTCGAGGACAATTTTGCGAAACTCATCACTTTCAAAGTCGTAGATCTTGAAGTTAGCTTTTCAACAAGTGCTCGAAATCGCCGATCGGACCAATGCGTCTCCTGTTTCATTGAAAATATCGAGCATGTGTCCGTCACTCTTATTGTAAGAAATATAGCCTTCTTTTCGTGATTTTTTTGACATCCCGGGTGAGTGGTTTTTGGTTGCCTAGAGTTAATAGCATTACACCTTGCCTACAACATAGGATTTTGGATTTTCATTTTTTTATGATTTTGAGATTTTCCGTGGACTACCCCCTTTGGAAAAAGTCACTAATTTGTCCAGATTACAAACTGTTGGAAAATGATTTTTTCGGGCATCGTCGAGGGAGATTTTGCAAAACTCATCCCTTCTAAAGTCGTAGATCTTGAAGTTAGCTTTCCAACAAGTGCTCGAACTCGCCGATCGGATCAACCGTCTCCTGTTTCACTGAAAATACCGAGCATGTGTCCGTCACTCCTATTGTAAGAAATATAGCCTTCTTTTCGGGGCTTTATTGACATCCCGGGTGGGTGATTTTTGGTTGCCTAGAGTTAATAGCATCACACCTTTCTACAGCAAAGGATTTTGGATTTTCATTTTTTATGATTTTTAGATTTTCCGTGGACTGCCCCCTTTGGAAAAAGTCACTAATTTGTAAAGATTACAAACTGTTGGAAAATTATTTTTTCGGGCATCGTCGAGGGAGATTTTGCAAAACTCATCCCTTCTAAAGACGTAGATCTTGAAGTTAGCTTTCCAACAAGTGTTCGAACTCGTCGATCGGACCAACACGTCTCCTGTTTCACTGAAAATACCGAGCATGTGTCCGTCACTCCTATTGTAAGAAATATAGCCTTCTTTTCGGGGCTTTATTGACATCCCGGGTGGGTGGTTTTTGGTTGCCTAGAGTTAATAGCATCACACCTTTTCTACAGCAAAGGATTTTGGATTTTCATTTTTTATGATTTTGAGATTTTCCGTGGACTGCCCCCTTTGGAAAAAGTCACTAATTTGTAAAGATTACAAACTGTTGGAAAATGATTTTTTCGGGCATCGTCGAGGGAGATTTTGCAAAACTCATCCGTTCTAAAGTCGTAGATCTTGAAGTTAGCTTTCCAACAAGTGCTCGAACTCGTCGATCGGACCAACGCGTCTCCTGTTTCATTGAAAATACCGAGCATGTGTCCGTCACTCCTATTGTAAGAAATATATCCTTCTTTTCGGGGTTTTATTGACATCCTGGGTGGGTGGTTTTTGGTTGCCTAGAGTTAATAGCATCAAACCTTGCCTACATCAAAGGATTTTGGATTTTCATTTTTTTATGATTTTGAGATTTTCCGTGGACTACCCCCGTTGGAAAAAGTCACTAATTTGTCCAGATTATAAACTGTAGGAAAATGATTTTTTCGGGCATCGTCGGGGACAATTTTGCGAAACGCATCCTTTCTAAAGTCGTAGATCTTGCAGTTAGCTATCCAACAAGTGCTCGAACTCGTCGATCGGACCAACGCGTCTCCTATTTCATTGAAAATAACGAGCATGTGTCCGTAACTCCTGTTGTAAGGAATATAGCCTTCTTTTCGGGGCTTTTTTGACATCCCGGGTGAGTAGTTTTTGGTTGCCTAGAATTAATAACATCACACATTTCCTACAGCAAAGGATTTTGGATTTTCATTTTTTTTATGAATTTGAGATTTTCCGTGGACTACCCCCTATGGAAAAAGTCACTAATTTGTCCAGATTAAAAATTGTTTGAAAATGATTTTTTCGGGCATTGTCGAGGGCGATTTTGTGAAACTCATCCGTTTCAAAGTCGTAGATCTTGAAGTTAGCTTTCCAACAAGTTCTCGAATTCGCCGATCAGACCAACGCGTCTCCTGTTTCATTGAAAATACCGAGCACGTATCTGTAACTCCTGTTGTAGGAATATAGCCTTCTTTTCGGGGCTTTATTGACATCCCGGGTGGTTGGTTTTTGGTTGCCTAGAGTTAATAGCATCACACCTTGCCTACAGCAAAGGATTTTGGATTTTCATTTTTTTATGATTTTGAGATTTTCCGTGGACTACCCCCTTTGGAAAAAGTCACTAGTTTGTCCAGATTACAAATTGTTGGAAAATGATTTTTTCGGGCATCGTCGAGGACGATTTTGCGAAACTCATCACTTTCAAAGTCGTAGATCTTGAAGTTAGCTTTTCAACAAGTGCTCGAACTCGCCGATCGGACCAACGCGTCTCCTGATTCATTGATAATACCGAGCATGTGTCCGTCACTCCTATTGTAAGAAATATAGCCTTCTTTTCGGGGCTTTATTGACATCCCGGGTGGGTGGTTTTTGGTTGCCTAGAGTTAATAGCATCACACCTTTCTATAGCAAAGGATTTTGGATTTTAATTTTTTATGATTTTGAGATTTTCCGTGGACTACCCTCTTTGGAAAAGCTCACTAATTTGTCCAGATTACAAACTGTTGGAAAATGATATTTTCGGGCATCGTCGAGGACGATTTTGCGAAACTCATCACTTTCAAAGTCGTAGATCTTGAAGTTAGATTTTCAACAAGTGCTCGAACTCGCCGATCGGACCAACGCGTCTCCTGTTTCATTGAAAATACCGAGCATGTGTCCGTCACTCCTATTGTAAGAAATATAGCCTTCTTTTCGTGATTTTTTTGACATCCCGGGTGAGTGGTTTTTGGTTGCCTAGAGTTAATAGCATCACACCTTGCCTACAACATAGGATTTTGGATTATCATTTTTTTATGATTTTGAGATTTTCCGTGGACTACCCCCTTTGGAAAAAGTCACTAATTTGTAAAGATTACAAACTGTTGGAAAATTATTTTTTCGGGCATCGTCGAGGGAGATTTTGCAAAACTCAACCCTTCTAAAGTCGTAGATCTTGAAGTTAGCTTTCCAACAAGTGCTCGAACTCGCCGATCGGACCAACACGTCTCCTGTTTCACTGAAAATACCGAGCATGTGTCCATCACTCCTATTGTAAGAAATATTGTAACACCCCTTCTTAGAACACTGAAGGGATGTAACAGCGCCAGCAATTACTCAGACTTTAATGTCCTCGTAACCGCCTTAGGCTTATAGGGACATGCAACCATGCTCACATAAACAAGATGATAATAAATAAACAGTAAATAAGTGGAAGACTTAAATATAAAATATTGCAAATTAAATAAAGTTACCCAAAACAAAGGGTCTAAATAAGATAACCAAAACAATGGAGTAGTAGCAGCGGAAATAATGTTTAAATAGTTGCAGCGGAATCAAATAAGCTTAATTACATAATTTGAAAAGGTTGTACCTTAATACAAAACATAAAACAATGAAAAACAGTAGACTCCTTTACTCTTCAACGCCTCAAGACCGTTTACCTAAACTTGCGGATTAGTGGCTGAGGTATAGCATGCAAACCAGGGACCCTAACCGTCCAAAGGAGAAAAATAGGACGGTTAGTCTTTTTACGACTAGCAAGTAGCAGAAAGTAAAATGTTCAAGACTCCGTCTACCACCCATTGACCATAAAAGGGTATTGGTGATTTTAGACTAAAATATGAATTAGGAGTAAATATTTATGTGGAACCTGACTCGTTTGATTAAAATAAAATAAAATAACAGGATGATCCAACAGGACCGAGTGGTTGAATGGGATGCGGATCCGGAGATCCTAAGGAATCATATTCTGAGTACGGAAAGAATATGATATGACGTCACTGAAAGTGGGTCACATATTAGTAAGTAATGTACAACACAATAATAGTAATAACACAATTATGCACAACATTATTGTTTACTTAGGACAAATGATACCGGCCTCGGCCGCATACACTGGGCGGATGACCTACTACCCTTAGGTAGATGTACCCATTCGAGAGATTTGCAATTTCGAAGGGGCATCTCATGAGACGTTTATAGAGCAAGGTATAACCGAATCTTGACCTGACTTTACCCTTTTTCCATTATTAAGACACACATCATAATAACAATAATAATAATAATACAAACGGTATAAGTACCAATCCACAATTACATCCTAGGTGACCACAAAAGGCATAATGTACACTTAGATCTATAAAGTGCACGGAATAATATAACTGACAAGCATGGATATTCAAAACCAATAATATACCATACTTAACTAGCATGAAGGAAACAAAATGAACAAATCATGCTTTTTAGGAAGTTCGGGCATTTAATATAATTTTCTCAAATTATGGGATCAAACTATAATTACCCGAGTTATCATGCTATGTGAGATTTCGGATTTGATAAATAGCAACAAACTGAACTAACTTACATATTTATCACAAATTCATAGCATGGAATGTATAGAAGACACAAAAAGACAATAATTGCGAAAAAGGCACGAAATTTGCAAAAGTGCACTGATTGAACCAAACCACTTGCCTTAATCTGACGAAATGCTTATTCGTAGTTGAGAAAAATAATTTGATAATGGACATGAGATTTTACAGAATTAATTAGGGTATTAGTAACTTTTCAGAAATTACGGAAACGGCATCGTAACTTTTAAAAAGTACAAAACTTACCCTTGCTTTTCCCAAAAGCCAATCGATTCTGTACCCACCAAATCTCATGAGCTAAACAGGCTGTAAACTGTTCCAAAACAGTATGTAGGTTAGATTAAACATCGCTTACTTATTCGAAACTCGATAAATTGCGATGAATAGAGCGGATCTTACCCAAACGGGACTCGGAATCGTCCAAGTTTTGAGCCTATGATCCCTTCCTATGGTATGAATCTGAAAAGAAATGATTTATAAGGATTATCAGCCCCTGAATCGAATGAATAAAGAAACGTTCATCAAAATCACGTTTTTCTGCTATGTAGAAAAACTGCTCAACAGTCAATTTCGGGGCTATGGTACGAGCACCCCTGAGCAGATTTGAGGAAACGAAAAGATGTGTTTGACATAGGGTATTGCAAGGTTTACGGTGGATTTAGATTTGAGGGCTTTGAATCACTGTGGTAGTGGTGGCAATGCTTCGAAGTTGGCCTCTCGATTACTGTTCTGCAGAAACTTCCGACGCCGTTTCCGACGTCTTTCCGGTGAGCTGCTGCGTCGGGGCTTTCACGGTGGCTTCCTGGGTGTTGGAGGAGACCTTTGGTGGTGGTCGTCGGCCTTGGGATCGTCGGAATCGTGGTCGAGGGTGAACGGAGATAGTTGTCGTTTGTGATTTTCGGCTGATGTTTATGGGGTTGCAGAGGATGATGGAGAGGAAGTTATGGCGTGTGTTTGATATGGATGGGAAGCTGGTAACGTCCTCTAAGATTTAACCTAATCAAATCCCCTAAAGATATGGATTTTAGGTTGGAAAGATTTAGCCAAAGATTGTTACTTATCATATAGTTAAAGATAGATTTTGTTAACAAAAATCGGATCTCCCGTGTGCTCACTTCTGGAGGCTGTTGTGGGATGCTTCAGTGGGCCGGATTCAAGCTGAAATGGGCTGCCAATTTTTATTTGGGTATGTACATGTGTATATATAAACATATATAGCGTATTATATATACCTTAATACACATATTATATATATAACATATATATATATATAACTAAGTTACCCACTAATTTACCCATAAATAATATATAAATATTATTTATAAAATATTTATTTATTTAAGTAAATTAAATAAATTAATTTCCCCCAATTTCACATTATATTATGTGAAATCACTATCTCACGAATTTTGACACACTAAGAATAAGAGGAATAAGAAATACTTCCGACTTTTATTTAATAAAATTCTAAAATTAAATAAACGGAAATACGCGGGTATTTCAAATATAGCCTTCTTTTCGGGGCTTTATTGACATCCCGGGTGGGTGGTTTTTGGTTGCCTAGAGTTAATAGCATCACACCTTTTCTACAGCAAAGGATTTTGGATTTTCATTTTTTATGATTTTGAGATTTTCCGTGGACTGCCCCCTTTGGAAAAAGTCACTAATTTGTAAAGATTACAAACTGTTGGAAAATGATTTTTTCGGGCATCGTCGAGGGAGATTTTGCAAAACTCATCCGTACTAAAGTCGTAGATCTTGAAGTTAGCTTTCCAACAAGTGCTCGAACTCGTCGATCGGACCAACGCGTCTCCTGTTTCATTGAAAATACCGAGCATGTGTCCGTCACTCCTATTGTAAGAAATATAGCCTTCTTTTCGGGGCTTTATTGACATCCCGGGTGGGTGGTTTTTGGTTGCCTAGAGTTAATAGCATCAAACCTTGCCTACAGCAAAGGATTTTGGATTTTCATTTTTTTATGATTTTGAGATTTTCCGTGGACTACCCCCGTTGGAAAAAGTCACTAATTTGTCCAGATTATAAACTGTAGGAAAATGATTTTTTCGGGCATCGTCGAGGACAATTTTGCGAAACTCATCCTTTCTAAAGTCGTAGATCTTGCAGTTAGCTATCCAACAAGTGCTCGAACTCGTCGATCGGACCAACGCGTCTCCTATTTCATTGAAAATAACGAGCATGTGTCCGTAACCCCTGTTGTAAGGAATATAGCCTTCTTTTCGGGGCTTTTTTTACATCCCGGGTGAGTAGTTTTTGGTTGCCTAGAGTTAATATCATCACACCTTTCCTACAACAAAGGATTTTGGATTTTCATTTTTTATGATTTTGAGATTTTCCGTGGACTGCCCCCTTTGAAAATAGTCACTAATTTGTAAAGATTACAAACTGTTGGAAAATGATTTTTTTCGGGCATTGTCGAGGACGATTTTGCTAAACTCATCCCTTCTAAAGTCGTAGATCTTGATGTTAGCTTTTCAACAAGTGCTCGAACTCGTCGATCGGACCAACGCGTCTCCTGTTTCATTGAAAATATCGAGCATGTGTCCGTCACTCCTATTGTAAGAAATATAGCCTTCTTTTCGGGGCTTTATTGACATCTAGGGTGGGTGGTTTTTGGTTGCCTAGAGTTAATAGCATCAAACATTGCCTGCAACAAAGGATTTTGGATTTTCATTTTGTTATGATTTTGAGATTTTCCGTGGACTACCCCCGTTGGAAAAAGTCACTAATTTGTCCTGATTATAAACTGTAGGAAAATGATTTTTTCGGGCATCGTCGAGGATAATTTTGCGAAACTCATCCTTTCTAAAGTCGTAGATCTTGCAGTTAGTTATCCAACAAGTGCTCGAACTCGTCGATCGGACCAACGCGTCTCCTGTTTCATTGAAAATAACGAGCATGTGTCCGTAACTCCTGTTGTAAGGAATATAACCTTCTTTTCGGGGCTTTTTTGACATCCCGGGTGAGTAGTTTTTGGTTGCCTAGAGTTAATAGCATCACACCTTTCCTACAACAAAGGATTTTGGATTTTCATTTTTTTTATGAATTTGAGATTTTCCATGGACTACCCCCTGTGGAAAAAGTCACTAATTTGTCCAGATTAAAAATTGTTGGAAAATGATTTTTTCGGGCATTGTCGAGGGCGATTTTGTGAAACTCATCCCTTTCAAAGTCGTAGATCTTGAAGTTAGCTTTCCAACAAGTTCTCGAATTCGCCGATCGGACCAATGCGTCTACTTTTTCTACAGCAAAGGATTTTTTATTTTAATTTTTTATGATTTTGAGATTTTCCGTGGACTACCCTCTTTGGAAAAGCTCACTAATTTGTCCAGATTACAAACTGTTGGAAAATGATTTTTTCGAGCATCGTCGAGGACGATTTTGCAAAACTCATCACTTTCAAAGTCGTAGATATTGAAGTTAGCTTTTCAACAAGTGCTCGAACTCGCCGATCGGACCAACGCGTCTCCTGTTTCATTGAAAATAACGAGCATGTGTCCATAACTCCTGTTGTAAGGAATATAGCGTTCTTTTCGGGGCTTTTTTGACATCCCGGGTGAGTAGTTTTTGGTTGCCTAGAGTTAATTTTAACACACCTTGCCTACAGCAAAGGATTTTGGATTTTCATTTTTTTATTATTTTAAGATTTTCCGTGGACTACCCCCTTCGAAAAAGTCACTAATTTGTCCAGATTACAAACTTTTCGAAAATGATTTTTTCGGGCATCGTCGAGGGCGATTTTGCGAAACTCATCCCTTCTATAGTCGTAGATCTTGAAGTTAGCTTTATAATAAGTGCTCAAACTCGCCGATCGGACCAACGCGTCTCCTGTTTCATTGAAAATACCGAGCATGTGTCTGTCACTCCTATTATAAGAAATATAGCCTTCTTTTCGGGGCTTTATTGACATCCCGGGTGGGTGGTTTTTGGTTGCCTAGAGTTAATAGTAACACACCTTGCCTACAGCAAAGGATTTTGGATTTTCATTTTTTTATGATTTTAAGATTTTCCGTGGACTACCCCCTTGGAAAAAGTCACTAATTTGTCCAGATTACAAACTTTTGGAAAATGATTTTTTTCGGGCATCGTCGAGGGCGATTTTGCGAAACTCATCCCTTCTATAGTCGTAGATCTTGAAGTTAGCTTTATAATAAGTGCTCGAACTCGCCGATCGGACCAACGCGTCTCCTGATTCATTGAAAATACCGAGCATGTGTCCGTCACTCCTATTGTAAGAAATATAGCCTTCTTTTCGGGGCTTTATTGACATCCCGGGTGGGTGGTTTATGGTTGCCTAGAGTTAATACCATCACACCTTACCTACAACAAATGATTTTGGATTTTAATTTTTTATGATGTTGAGATTTTCCGTGGACTACCCTCTTTGGAAAAGCTCACTAATTTGTCCAGATTACAAACTGTTGGAAAATGATTTTTTCGGGTATCGTCGAGGACGATTTTTTGAAACTCATCGCTTTTAAAGTCGTAGATCTTGAAGTTAGCATTCCAACAAGTGCTCGAACTCGCCGATCGGACCAACACGTCTCCTGTTTCATTGAAAATACCGAGCATTTGTCTGTCACTCCTATTGTAAGAAATATAGCCTTCTTTTCGGGGCTTTTTTGACATCCCGGGTGGGTGATTTTTGGTTTCCTAGAGTTAATAGCATCACACCTTGCCTAAAGCAAAGGATTTTGGATTTTCATTTTTTTTTATGATTTTGAGATTTTCCGTCGACTACCCCCTTTGGCAAAAGTCATTAATTTGTCCAGATTACAAACTGTTGGAAAATGATTTTTTCGGGCAACTTCGATGAAGATTTTGCAAAACTCATCCATTTGAAAGTCGTAGATCTTGAAGTTAGCTTTCCAAAAAGTGCTGGAACTCGCCGATCGTACCAACGCGTCTCCTGTTTCATTGAAAATACTGAGCATGTGTCCGTCACTCCTGTTGTAGGAATATAGCCTTCTTTTCGGGGCTTTTTTGACATCCCGGGTGGGTGGTTTTTGGTTGCCCAGAGTTAATAGCATCACACCTTTCCTACAGCATAGGATTTTGGATTTTCATTTTTATATGATTTTGAGATTTTACGTGGACTACCCCTTTGGCAAAAGTCACTAATTTGTCCAAATTACAAACTGTTGGAAAATGTTTTTTTCGGGCATCATCGAGGACGATTTTGCGAAACTTATCCCTTTAAAGTAGTAGATCTTGAATTTAGCTTTCCAACAAGTTCTCGAACTCGCCGATCGGACCAACGCGTCTCCTGTTTCATTGAAAATACCGAGCATGTGTCCGTAACTCCTGTTGTAAGGAATATAGCCTTCTTTTCGGGGATTTTTTGACATCTTGGGTGAGTGGTTTTATGTTGCCTAGAGGTAATAGCATCACACCTTGCCTACAACAAAGGATTTTGGATTTTCATTTTTTTATGAAATTGAGATTTTCCGTGGACTACCCCCTATGGAAAAAGTCACTAATTTGTCCAGATTAAAAATTGTTGGAAAATGATTTTTTCGGGCATTGTCGAGGGCGATTTTGTGAAACTTATCCCTTTCAAAGTCGTAGATCTTGAAGTTAGCTTTCCAACAAGTTCTCGAATTCGCCGATCGGAACAACGTGTCTCCTGTTTCATTGAAAATACCGAGCATGTATCCGTAACTCCTGTTGTAGGAATATAGCCTTCTTTTCGGGGCTTTATTGACATCCCGGGTGGTTGGTTTTTGGTTGCCTAGAGTTAATAGCATCACACCTTGCCTACAGCAAAGGATTTTGGATTTTCATTTTTTTTATGATTTTGAGATTTTCCGTGGACTGCCCCCTTTGGAAAAAGTCACTAATTTGTCCAGATTACAAACTGTTGGAAAATGATTTTTCGGGCATCGTCGATGACGATTTTGCGAAACTCATCCCTTCTAAATTCGTAGATTTTGAAGTTAGCTTTCCAACAAGTGCTCGAACTCGTCGATCGGACCAACGCGTCTCCTGTTTCATTGAAAATACCGAGCATGTGTCCGTCATTCCTATTGTAAGAAATATAGCCTTCTTTTCGGTGCTTTATTGACATCCCGGGTGGGTGGTTTTTGGTTGCCTAGAGTTAATAGCATCACACCTTGTCTACAGCAAAGAATTTTGGATTTTCATTTTTTTGTGATTTTGAGATTTTCTGTGGACTACCCCTTTTGGAAAAAGTCACTAATTTGTCTAGATTACAAATTGTTGGAAAATGATTTTTTCGGGCATCGTCGAGGAAGATTTTGCGAAACTGATCCCTTTTAAAGTCGTAGATCTTGAAGTTAGCTTTCTAACAAGTGCTCGAACTCGCCGATCGGACCAACGCGTCTCCTGTTTCATAGAAAATACCGAGCATGTGTCCGTAACTCCTGTTGTAAAGAATATAGCCTTCTTTTCGGGGCTTTATTGACATCCCGGGTGGGTGGTTTTTGGTTGTCTAGAGTTAATAGCATCACACCTTGCCTACAGTAAAGGGTTTTGAATTTTCATTTTTTTTATGATTTTGAGATTTTCCGTGGACAACCCCTTTGGAAAAAGTCACTAATTTGTCCAGATTACAAACTATTGGAAAATGATTTTTTCGGACATCGTCGAGGGCGATTTTGCGAAACTCATCCCTTCTAAATTCGTAGATCTTGAAGTTAGCTTTCCAACAAGTGCTCGAACTCATCGATCGGAACAACGCGTCTCCTGTTTCATTGAAAATACCGAGCATGTGTCTGTCATTCCTATTGTAAGAAATATAGCCTTCTTTTCGGGGCTTTTTTGACATCCCGGTGGGTGGTTTTTGGTTGCATAGAGTTAATAGCATCACACTTTGCCTACGGCAAAAGATTTTGAATTTTCATTTTTTTTATGATTTTGAGATTTTTTGTGGACGATAGTCCACCGGATTATATACTATCTAGATTTGTTTAGTTAAAACTTTCTTGATTTATTCAAGTACAGATCACTCTCTCGACTGTTCTATATATCTGTTCTGTTATTTTTGGCCCGCCTTATCATGTCACTGGACCAGAATTTTAGAAAACTTTGATCAGATCCAAGTTTGAAAAGCATTAAATGATACAGATGAGTAAACGGATGGGAGGTAGGTTGATATCATTAAAAACCACCAATTACCAACAACCCCAAAAATAATTGATTTCCGGAGAATTTGGTTCCCATCTCCTCCTGCAACTGCACTGCACATGGTGCGCTCTCTCCAACTCCATTACTAAGGTCTACAATATTCAGTTGATCGAAACGCAACGCACCACCTTGAATTCATTAGCAGTGGTGGGGGGATGGGAGACGACGCCGCATTGAGGGCAGCGTTGGTGTGGTTAGCGGCGGCGATGGTGATGGTCGGTGTAGGGACGCAGTCGTTGAAGAAGATGGGGGTGACTTACATGGTTGGTATGTTGGGGATAGCAGGGGTGTTGTTGCCTTACTGGGACTACTTCGACAGGCCCGTTTCACAGTGGTTTCAGCCCATCACTCTCCAACAAATCAACCCCGGCGATGTTCGAACACTTGGATCTAACAGGTACCATATATATATATATACTTTTTTTAATTTTATATTTAATGCATTGAAAATTTGAAATTAAGGGCTTTTTTTAAAAAGTGGGTTGTGGAATGAGGATTTAATTTAACACTGATTTGCGTGAGGGCTTAAGGGAATTACAAATCGGTAAACTAGAAATTGAAGGTAACTCGAAGATTATTAATCTCTTAAAAATGCAGAAAAATAGCCATATATTGTATATTATAAATCATAATATATGGCTATGCAAACGAAGCTAAAATGTCATTGAGAAATTGAAATTCCTATAAACTCATTTCAGTTAATAAAATTTTTCCACAAGCCCCGTGAGAATAACAAATTGGTTGATAAGGTTGCACACCTTAGTCATTCTGCAAGGGAAGAGTGTTGTCGTTGAGTATTGTCGATTTTTTACCATATTTAAAAAACAAAAAAAACACTCATTTGCTATGTTTGGTGAATGGGAAATTGGGAGTTAATTCACCTAAAAACAATGGTGAATTTTAATTGATGAATCTCTGCCTATTTTATTTTTATCAGGTTCAGATTCTATCCTATCAGAACGGTGGTTTATGCAGCAATATACGGATATGGTATCTACAAATGGTGGAATTACATTACACATTAGCTAATAAAACAAGGAATGTGAATTCAGAGTGCCTTATACCAAGATGCGGTTGAAATCTCACTTTTTACTCATCAAGCAAGTCCATATGCAGTTCAGCATCTCTCTTACAGTAAATCTGTACAAACACTACCCTACAACATAAACAACTGTTACACATATATATGTGGAAGACCCAGAAGTACTACCTTCAGCTTGCATATGCCCTTTTTTTCCAATGACGTAAGGTTTTGAAGTTATCGACCAATTCTCATATATTAGAGCGTTAGTTTGTAAAGCGTGCGAATTATAAAAGTCAAGCGACAAGCTATTATAGATAGACTCATCTAAATCGATGAAAACTTGATTACCCACTAAAATTTTGTCTCTTTAACATCTTGTAAGGTGATCTTTCTCTTGTTACTTAAGTGAAGGGTGGTTGTTGGTTTGCATATGCTTAGTTTGATTCGATCTCTAACTTGACCCCTTTGTTTATGGGATACAATTTTGTCCCCATCACTCCTGAAGGGGTTTTGCACTCTCTTACAAATATAGTGACTTATAACTAACTTTTTCCCATCATTTATAGAAATGATGCATTATAAATGTTTATTTTCTGCACTATCAAAATATCGTCAGATACATGCGTTGCTATGATTTTGAAAACCGTGAGAAAATGACCCGACTACGATTTCATAAATCGTGGGAGATGTCAAATTATTTCTATCTTCGATCACCAGTAGGATGAGGTATAAAAATTGCCAAAACAGAAGAAGATTGACCCATGTTTTTGGAAGCTGTAGTAGTAGTTTTTTTATTGTTTTTTTTTTAAAATCCATTTTATTGGTTTTAATTAGGATAATATTTCTACGATCTCTGAAGCCGTAACCACTTAAATCTCTCACAGTTTTGAAAAATATTATTGATACCATGTATTATGTGAGATTTTCACCGTGTCAATAGTAGCTCCCTTGCATAAGTAATAAACAAGTGTCAATTAGGCAGAGCTAAGGGGCATGGGAGTATGCCCTCCCTATTTTAAGAATCACTTGTATGCGTTTTATGCGTCGATAACTTCATTTTGATATAATATAAACCTAAATCCTTTATCTGAATGAAAACTTATGAATGTTTAAAATAAAATGCAAACTCATGTATTTTAACAAACCGTGATACGTTGAATGAAAAGTTATGAACATTTTGTTACATGCTAAGAACACAATGTCGTTTTAATTTGAATTAAAACTAAACGGCAGTGTTTTAATCCGTTAAAATAAAGAAAAAAATCTACAAGGAGTGATTGAACAATCTATATATTAATTAAAACCAAAGCATCTACGACACGTGTCGCTCCCTCGCGCAAAGTTATTTTTGGCAACATTTATATTGAATATATTTAGAAATAACTTTTTTTAAACAATCTATATCTATATATTAATTAAAACTCAAGCACCTACGCCACGTGTCGCTCCCTCGCGCAAAGTTATTTTTGGCAACATTTATATTGAATATATTTAGAAATAACTTTTTTTAAACATCTATATATTAATTAAAACCAAAGCACCTACGGCACGTGTCGCTCCCTCGAGCAAAGTTATTTTTGGCAACATTTATATTGAATATATTTAGAAATAACTTTTTTTAAACAATCTATATCTATATATTAATTAAAACCCAAGGACATACGCCATGTGTCGCTCCCTCGCGCAAAGTTATTTTTGGCAACATTTATATTGAATATATTTAGAAATAATTTTTTTTAAACAATGGGATTAATTCAAAACTTTTTTTAATAAAGTTAATATTAACTATACAATATTATTTCATTCTATATTAATTATACAATATCATTTCTAGCTATCTATATATTAATTAAAACCAAAGCACCTACGCCACGTGTCGCTCCCTCGCGCAAAGTTATTTTTGGCAACATTTATATTGAATATATTTAGAAATAACTTTTTTTAAACAATCTATATCTATATATTAATTAAAACCCAAGGACATACGTCATGTGTCACTCCCTCGCGCAAAGTTATTTTTGGCAACATTTATATTGAATATATTTAGAAATAATTTTTTTAAACAATGGGATTAATTCAAAACTTTTTTTAATAAAGTTAATATTAACTATACAATATTATTTCATTCTATATTAATTATACAATATCATTTCAAGCTATCTATATATTAATTAAAACCAAAGCACCTACGCCACGTGTCGCTCCCTCGCGCAAAGTTATTTTTGGCAACATTTATATTGAATATATTTAGAAATAACTTTTTTTAAACAATCTATATCTATATATTAATTAAAACCCAAGGACATACGCCATGTGTCACTCCCTCGCGCAAAGTTATTTTTGGCAACATTTATATTGAATATATTTAGAAATAATTTTTTTTAAACAATGGGATTAATTCAAAACTTTTTTTAATAAAGTTAATATTAACTATACAATATTATTTCATTCTATATTAATTATACAATATCATTTCAAGCTATTTTCTTTAAACAATGAGATGAAATTAAAACTTTATATATATAGTACATTCCAAATATATGATTTTTTTGGAGCAACCAATATATATATATATATATATATATATAGGGTGTGGTTCAAGTGTACACTCCCCTTAGGGTGTACATTGTGCAAAAATCTGGACCCTTGATCTTATTAGAATGGATGGTTACGAATGAGCCACGTGTACAGAAGTTTAAAAAATAAAAAAATTAAAATGCAATCTCCAACCAAAGAGTATAGGGAGTGGAGCGCGTGAGAATTGGGACAATTAAAACCCTAAGAAGGCCAAATTGTCTTCTTCCTCAAGTGGTGGCCTACTGGACCCAAGCTTCCTCACGTGGTGGCCCTCCCTCAAAAATTGACCTCTTTGCCTGCAGCGAAGGGCTTCGGCTTGGCAATTTAGGTGAGGATTCGAATAGAAGAAGAGTGGAGATTCGAAGAGAAGAAGAGTGGCGTCTGACGGCGCCGATGGATCTGAGGAAGTTAGGCGAAGAGGGGAGGAGGTAAGGTCGGCGGCGGCGATTCGTGTGTGATTGAGACGGTGCCGATTCGTGTGCAATTGAGAGGGCGGCGGTTCGTGTCCAATTCAGTCTAAATCGCAAGGTTTGTTGAGTGGCGAGAATCCATGGCGATTGTAGATCGACTTCGAAGCCTGATTATCCCTTCTAACAAGTATCTCCATCTCTTCATAATCTTCCTCATGTCTTCTCTCAATTTGATCTCAAATCGCAAGTTTTAGGTCATCATTCGATCGAATTTCTTGCATGAATCTAGGTTTTGGGTATCGGCAAATTAATATAGATGTTGGTAGTGTAGTCGCTCGTCGTCCGATTGGAAGAAGCGGGACCCCTCCATTGCCTCCTGCTCGTTGCAGTCGCTCCGATTTGAGGTTGTTGCTTGATTCTCAAGAAGGGAGAGGTGGTCGGATTCGCCATGGGCGGGGTGAATGGAGAGGTGGTCAGATCTGAGCTTAGTACTATCCTCATGGATGAATACCTGAATTTGAAAATTATATGAATATATATAATTGTATAATTTTTTGATGAAAACCTAAATTGATTATTCGTTTGATTAATTGAGTTTGATATGAATAATTCTTGTGCAATTACTTGTTTTTTTTCTGTCAATTATTCAGACGCATGTGTCGAATTTTGGGTACTAGTAGTAATGAGTTGGTCAATTATTCGGTAAAATCTGATTCATTATTCGTTAGTATATGATGTAGTCTTTAGGTTGACAAACAACATAAAAAAACACTCATCGCACGAGTATAACTACACAACTAAACATTATTCGGTGAAATGTGAAGCATTATTCGGTGAAATATGAAGTATTATTCAGACGAATAGTGAATCAGATTATTCAGTGAAATGTGAAGCATTATTCGGTGAAATATGAAACATTATTCGTATAAATCGTTAGTATTGTTTAGAGATTTGATGTTTCTTTTAAACTTGATAAACAAAAAACCAAAATATTATTCGGTAGGATGTGACAAATTATTCACTAGAATTGGTAAATTTTAATTTTAACTGAATGAAAAAAGATAACATAACATTATTCGGTAGCATATAAAACATTATTCAGTGAAATTGTCAAAATTTTAAAACGACCGAAATTAGGGGTCCGTTTGGTAATGCATGTAGCTTTTCGGAGCTTTTGGTTTTAATAAATTATAGTTTTAAATAAGTTAAATATAAGATTTTAATTTAATTAGCTTTTGAAATTGGATTTTCAACAGCTACTAACCGCAAGCTTTTCAGAATTCTATTCATTTTCTCCTATCTGGTCAGCTAGTTTGTATCAGCTACTCTATCAGCTGGGTTACCAATAACCTTACTAGCTTATGAAAACTCCAATTTAACATATATTTAACACACTTAATCCATCAGCTTCAGCTACCCTATCAGCTTCAGCTGCCTCATCAGCTCCGTGTTACCAAACTGACCCTAGGCGTGTCCCCATATTCATTTTGTGTACATCTATACTACCGTTAAATTAAAAAAAAAAGTCAAAGGTACACTTTGCTCAAGAAAAAAAATGAAGCGGGAGGGATTTGATTTGAGTCCCATTTTCTTTTTTTTAATTGTGTTAAAAGTAATATTTTTATTATTTGATTTGAAGCAACAGATTTCACAATTTTTTGATTTGAGTGGGACCCACTACTTACCAACTTCACAATCAACCTTGGCCCACCCACATGGCCAGACCCGTTTCATAGCTTGGCCCACCAATTCATCCCACTCCCACACGCGCCTCAAGGTGGAGAGTTCATCCGGTTGTCATTGAAGGTAAGTGGGACCCACGTTCGTTTTTTTTTTAAAAAAGAAAAATTCTTTTTAATCTCGTCCATCCATTTCAACCAATCCAATGACCCAAATTTGTGCACAAGATACACTTTAAGGCTTGTGAACAATTGATCCATTATATATATATATATATATATATATATATATATATATATATATATATATATATTGAAAACTATTTTTGTTTTTATCATAACCTTAATTTTTGTAATTTCACCTAACCAACCTAATCTACACAAAATTTCACATGATAAAATTTTTAAATGTTTTTTTGACCAATGGAATTTATTTATTCTAACTATTAAATGATAAATATTTTTTATTAATTAGATTTCATAATCACCTTAATTTTACAATTTCCTCCCAATCAACTGAACCTAGAAAAAAAATCCAACTATTAAAATTTGGACAAGTTTCTTTAATTAATCTATCTATATCTAACTAATAAACCGTAAGCATTTTTTATTAGGTGTTATAACTTATAAGCACCTTTATTTTAGGATTTTCACTCAACCAACCTATTATACTTAAATCTTAAACTAATGTAATTTTTACACATTTTTCACAAATATTAATTTTTTACTTACTTTATCAAATCAATTTTTTTCTATTTTATGCTAACGTATGATAATAGTTTATTTCATTTTATATCAGTAATTTAATTTTTATACTTACAAAAATTTATTTTTATTTTTTTTAAAGAAAAATACGCGCCATGGCGCGGAGACTGAAAATTAAACCCCTTCCGATAAAGTTTTGGCTCAGCTGCTCAATGTCATCCAAACTTGCAATAAGGATAGCGTTATTTTATCTTGATTCATCATTAGAGTTTCCAGTTTTGGTAATCTTACATGTGGCTTCGTATCCACAACACAAATTGGGGTAAGAAATGGTCACAAGTTCTAAACAATTCGCCTCAAAACACATGAAATCGCCACAATATGAACAACAACAACGACGACACAAACGAATCGTCACTGTCTACAAAAAGAATCGTTTAGCAACAGCGCGCTACCATGTCACAACGCTGAGAAGCCCGACGAAGCAGGGATCGGGACACAACTTCAGTTCTTGTGCGCGTGGTGGTTTTCTAGCGGAAGGAACTCGGGGTACCGATCCGCCTTAGCGGCCGGCTTCCTGTGGTCATAGTACTCAACCACGGCTGCACCAGCCAACGCAGCCAATGTTAGCGCCTGAGCGTGCAACCTGTTGCATCGTTTCGTTTTGCGACACATTAAATGCTACTTTAGTACTTCGTGCAAAGTGACCGACGAAAAAAGGATAACAAGTACAACAGTTAGCAGTTAGGAGATCCAAAATCCCTCAGCTTCCTAAATGGAGAAGATGACCTAAATTCAATTGGACTAGTTCAGGTTCAACATCCCAATTCAACAAAAATCTTCAAACTGTGACCAAAATTAACAATTGATAGATCGAAATCTCACTCGCGATTCCCAATTTAGGAGGAACTGGATTCGTATGCATCAACATTAGGAAATTACCTGGCGTGGATGATCTTGACGCTGGTTTTCATGGCCGGACGAGCCCAGTTATAGGCGATGGATCCCGAGATTCCACTCAGCCACAGGCAACCTAATTTTCGATCGGCGAATAAAAAAAAGAGGGTTTCAGAATCAAATCCGGGAACAAAAAAATTGGAAAGACGACGGAAAAGGAGAAATGGAGCAGAAAAAAGTACCGACGGCGCGAAGCTTGTTATCGACGACCCATTCCCTGACAGCATCTACGGTGGTCTTGGATTCTGCCATTTTCTAACAGAGATAGAGAGAGATTGATGTATTATGTGAAGAATGAAATTGGTAGGTTTATAGGTGGAGGAGGAGGAATCCAATTTGGTTGTTTCAAATTTGAATACGGTGAGCAAGCAAAACTGCGTTTAATTACCACTTTGTTTCAGAATCTGTGGGCGCGCTTTTGGAGGTCAAATACAAGAGAAGAGATTAGCCCTTAATTATATTTTAATTTATTTAATAATTGATTTAACTGGCCCTTAATTATACACGAGTTGTATTATTTTGTTAACAAGCCTTTATACGTGTAAAGTGTTTATTACGTAGTATAATTCATCACATGTAAAAGTTCTTAATATGATACTCCCTCTGTTAATTAAAACTTGTCGTTAACTATTTAATGCACGTTTTTTTAGAATGATAAAAATTATATGAAATATTAACAATTTTTTTAATTTGTTTTTATAAATTCATGCACGTTTTTTTGCACATGGTCCAAGACACTCTTTGCCTCTCCACAACCTTTCCTTCTTTTACCTTAAGATTTTGTCTACAACTATGGACTTACCTTATACTTATCTTAAGGTAATAAAAACTTTTGGTTGTGAATGCTCTAAATCCTCAAAAGCCCAAATCAGCACAAAAGGGGCAAACAACAAAACGCCTAGGCTAGAGAGCCACCTACTATCGTTAATTCTATCTGATTTACAATAGATACGAATACGATCTATACATACACTAATAGTCATTTGTGCACATTTATCGAAAAGTTTAACCTATATCAGTTAGTTAGAAAAATTGTTAATATATGTATTATACTCCCTCCGTTCAGCAAAACTTGTCATTTTAGCTTATTTCACAAGTTTTAAGACAAGTAACAAATGTACTAATTTACCCTCAATTATTATCTTCCTTTTTTACTTTATCGAAAACTACAACTAACAAAGCATCAATCATATCAAGGGCATTTTTGTAAAATGAAGGGCAAAATACCTACAATGACAAGTTTTTTTTGAACAAAAATAACACTCTAAAATGACAAGTTTTGCTGAACGGAGGGAGTATGATTTTGGGCAAGAGGAACTGGTTTTACTCTATGTCCTATTTGTAAAGACTCAAGGGTTGATTTGATTAATTGAAAGGCCAGATCAAATAAAGATTTGGCTTGAAGGGTCAAATTGAATTGAGCTTAACAATTCATATACTTGATTTGTCAAAGTTGTAGGTTCATCAAAAAATAGTCCCTTCCTCCAACATCTTTTGACAGACGATCTCTTTGTTTCTTTCACCTTCTCCCGGATTCGTAATCTCTTTGTATGTCTCTTATCTCTTTCAATTTCTACTTCAAATTTCGATCGGATATTCATAGACGCTGAGAATTTTGTGGCAAATCTATGCTCAAATTTTCAGTCTTTGGGACTATGGATTTCTTGTGTTGTGAAATCGAAGTCCTGCCCTAAAAATGATAGGAATTTGCTGATCCTTTTGCGGGCACTGTAATACTGTATGATGCCCCAAAGATCAAGAATTAGATCTTCAGTCAAATGAGAATTGATCGATGATGTATTTGAGGGGGTTTAGAATGAAATTCCACAACTAATTGGAGCTTTTAAATGAGTTGTGGCAAAACATTTTGTGGTTTTCTAAAAAATAGTTTTACAAAACTCTATATAATTTGTCATTCCAAACAAGAATTTACTTTTTAATCTATCTATCGAGGCTAAAATCTCATCAAAAAATTCATCTAGATTTTAATCTTAAGTTAGATTAATCTCTAGTGCGCCAAACAAGCCCGAAGTCCTAGTTGTGATTTATTACTTGATTGGTTTCAGTCACTTTGTTGGATATTGAGAGATCCTCAAGGCGTCATAGTTTCAGCTTCTTTAGATGGTTATTATTTCAGCAAGATAGGCAAGACCATGGATCATGGATGTGCAGAATATGACAGTAGCAGTTGCAGTTTAAGCGGAAATACTTCGAATGATTATTCTAATCATCCTAAAAAAATCTGTCATGTTGAAATAGGAAGAGTTATTTCAGTAACAATGTCGCGAAACAGATGAGCAGGGGCGGAGCTGAAGGGGGGCCTAGGGGGGCACATGCCCCCTCTCTCATTTGACGAACTACCTATGTATATTCTCCTCATCGATAGCTTCGTTTTGATATATAATACGCCTTAATCCGACATCTGAGTAAAAAGTTATGACTGTTTTAAAATTAAAGGTATATTAATCACTTTAATTTTGTTTCAATAAACTATAATGCTTTTATATTTTACTTAAATTAAAATTCACATACTATAATTCATCTCGAGAGCTTTGAAATTAGAGGTTATACTAATCATTTCGACAAGTAGATAAGAAGTTATACAAGTTTAAAAATTTTATATCTAGTTATACATTATTATATATTATGAGTGCAACAAATTATATATTAACTAGGTTGTTATTCGAGTCAAACAAGTCTAGTATTATTTGATTATATTTAGCTCATTTAGAAACAAGTCAAGCTCAAGTCGAACCTATATTTGAACTTGAACTCATACTCGACTTGTTTAGTAAGTGAACGAGCTTGAGCTGAGTTTTTTCCCCAAGTATTATACAACTTTACTTGCTCATGACATAGTAAGTTAAAAGAAAATTTGTAAATTTCACAAAATTCGTTCTATTTGAGTTTCAATGAATCCGAGCTGAATCGTGAATTGAGCATAAAAATGTGCTTATAATCAACTCATTTTGTAAATGATGCTCAAGCCGAGCTTTTATTGAGCTAAGCTCGAGCCAAACTTTAGCTCATATAACAACCATAACCTTAACTTATTGTTTATTAGATCGCGTTTCTTATACAAAATTTGTTATGTTTTAATCATATAACAAGATACATTGTTAGAAATTTTAATCATTACCCAATCTTCCAATTTTTTATACAAAATTTGTTATGTTTTCCTCTTTTCAATCACTCGTTTGAACAAGGGTAACTTATTTTTCATGTAAAAATGAGTAGTCTTCACTCATTTAGTCACTATTTTTCCATACAAAATTTGTTTTTATTCCGTTTACCATATATAATCTTATACCAAACGGGCCCTTAATTAGTCTCTGTCACTATGATCTACCCTCCTTGCTAATAATTATAGCAGCAAGCATTGCATTTCCATCTCTTTGATTCAGTTCGTCAAAAGTTTAAGTGTTCTGTAAAATGAATACTGGCTAACAGCTAAATATGATACTATCAGGCTTTAGATAGTATGAGTCTTACCTTGCGCTTTCGGTTTTTACTAGCCTTTCACGACGTTGGTTGACAGTTTGAAGGCATGGCATCCACCTTCAAAGCATTCCTAAACAGTCCAGTCGGCCCCAAAACAATTCACTTCTGGGGACCTATTGCCAACTGGGGATTCGTTGTTGCAGTAGGCCTTCTCTTCCTGTAACTTCTACAAATGCAAAAAATATACTTTACGTTGTTTTGACAAAAATTGTTAGTATTCACTATGCCTGTAATTGCTCGGATTTGACAGGGGTTGGCGGATATGAGGAGACCACCTGAAATGATATCCGGAAACATGACTACAGGTCCATACTTGCAAATTGCAATGCATTGTGAAGTGTTATAGCCCTCTTGAGGTAGTCTGTAATCTACAATTCTGATCAGCTCCTTTTAGGGTCAATGCAGCTTTGTGCATCTACTCGGCATCGTTCCTGCGGTTTGCGTGGATGATACGGCCCCATAGCTTTTCGGGTTTTGCATGCCATTCCACAAATGTGGCCGTGCAACTTTACCAGCTCTCCCGTTGGGCAAGGGCTCAGAAGTAAGTTATGATAGGAACCTGTGAATTCTCTAATTTAGATGGAATGAGTATGGTGAGAAATTGGAGATCTTTATCCTTTAATATCTGATAGGAGGATACTAAGGGCCTCTTTGACACGAGCTTATTGGAACTTTTCAAAGAGTTGTGGCAAAGCTTTTTGCGGTTTTCTAAAAAATAGTTTTACAAAACTATATAATTTGTCATGTCAAACAAGAATTTACTCTTTTAATCTATCCACAGGCTAAAATTTCATCAAAATTTTCATCTAGATTTTAATCTTAAACTAGATTAATTTCTGGTGCGCCAAAGAGACCCTAAATCACTTATCAGTTACTAGTACTACTCCCGTTCGGCAAAACTTGTCATTTTAGGGTGTTATTTTTGTTCAAAAAAACTTGTCATTGTAGGTATTTTGCCCTTCACTTTACAAAAATGCCCTTGATATAATTGATGGTTTGTTAGTTGTAGTTTTTGATTAAGTAAAAAGGAGGGTAATAATTGAGGGTAAATTAGTACATTTGTTAATTGTCTTAAAACTTGTGAAATAAGCTAAAATGACAAGTTTTGCCGAACGGATGGAGTATTGTTTTTCCCACTCCCTTACAAAATCAATAAAAAAAATCACAAAGAAGGCAAGCTTCTGTGCCAAAGGAATTCCTAGTCGCTCTTTCATGGTTTCAGTCCTGGAGATTGTCTAACCATTTCCTTCTGATTCTTTTTCCGAATTCGATAAATGTTGGTTGACAATATATTTTGTTGTAGTTCTGAATCTTGATTTGTGGTTGAATCTGAGGATGAAATCATTCCTGAATCTAAGATGAAATAGTCTGAGAGAGAGTTTTTTCATATATAAAAAAACTAGAATAAATGTTGCAATTACAGTCACTTATCTTACAACCTCTGACGTATTTGTTCGGGTTTTTTCTCCCATTCTGGTTGCTTAATGACTTGTGATGTATAACATGGAAACTCTCAACCTTATACAAGCTGATATTCCTTCAGATTTTCTCCTGGCAAATTTTTGGAGGCAAAGAAAGAGGAAGCTTCGCCCAAGTAATCTTGCAACTGCTGCTTTGTTTCGACAGGAAATACTTTGTGATTGTGATTGTGACTGTGGTTGTGATTGTGATTATGATATTTGAGTTCATCAGTTGTAACAAGATTGCTAAACTGAAACCCTTACTGCTGATTTGCTTATGATATTAACCTCGCTTTCTGATGATCTTGATCTTACAGTCAAGTATTAGATTTGTATGGGGTGGATCGAACTAGTTCAGTTTGAGAAGCTCAAATAGAAATTCACATTAGCAAGGCAATGATACCATCCCAATTCAACAAACATATTCAAACTGTAACCAAAATTAACAACTCATAGGTCGAAATCTCACCTGTGATTCCTAATTTCTAACAGAAAGAAAAGAGGAACTGGATTCGTATTCATCAAAATTAGGAAACGAGGTGTTGGTAATCGGAAGGGGAAAGTACCTGGCGTGGATGAGCTTGACGCTGGTTTTCATGGTCGGACGAGCCCAATTTATGGCGACAGTCACAGATCCTGTGATTCCACCCTAATTTCCGATCGACGAATCGAAAAAACAAGGGTTTCAAAATCAACTCCGAGGGGGAAAAAATCACGAAAATGGAGAAATAGCGAAGGAGGTAGGTTTATGCAATTTCAATTTTAAGGGGTGGTTTTGTGCAAATAAACCTAATTTAAGGGGTGATTATTTGCAGAAGAAAATTGACGAAATCACCTACCTGTTTCCAGGGAACGGCACTCACGACTGGACCTCCCGAAAGCCTCCTTTCTCCAGCGACTTCTGAGAGACGATCTCTTTGTTTCTTTCACCTTCTCCCGGATTCGTGATCTCTGCGTATGTCTCTTTTATCTTTCATTTTCTGCTTCGAAATTCGATTGGTAATTCGTTGATGCTGTTTTGGTGCTGAGAATTTGTGGGAAATCTATGCTCGAATTTAAGAATTTTCGTTCGTTCCCTGGAGTTTGGATTTCTGAATTTATGTTGTGAAATCGAAATTGTGCCCTAATAATGATTGGAATTTGCTGATCCTGTTGCCACTGTATGATGCCCCAAATATCATGAATTAGATCTTCGGTCAAATGATGACTGATGGTGTATTCCTGTCTTAATTCGTTGGTCAATTTTTGGAAATTTGTGAGCTAGAGATGGTGCTTTGTTTGGCTTCAGTTTCCCGAAATAATTGAGGGGTTTTAGGATGAAATTCCACCTCTTTCTTGATTGGGGAGCTAGGGTTTATTGTTTTGGGGGCGACATTTATGTTTTACTCCATCCTATTTCCTGGCTGTTGTTCTATACTTTTATGTTAATCTCATTCCTCTTTGATAGTGTTAACTGTTAAGTGCTAGTTGTGAGTAAAATCATGGATGATTCCAGCGAGATGGGCAAAATCATGGATGTACAGAAAAGGAAAATTATGTCAATAGCAGTTGCAGTTTAAGCAGAAATACCTAGAATAATTATTCCAATCATCCTAAAAAATCTGTCATATTAAAATAGGAAGAGTTATTTCAATCACAATGTCACAAGACTGATGAGTGCTAAAGATCTCCCCCGCCTTCCTTCCTTCCTTGTTGTCGCATTTCATGCAAAAATTAGTGCTACTGTCGTAGCGGGGTTTGTTAGGATTAGCATATGGGTGGGTTCGATGTGATAGAAACTCAATTTGTTTCTATGCTCTACACTACTTGCTACGGAGTAATAACTATAGCAACAAGCATCGCCTCATCTCTTTGATAAATGCAAGTTTGCCAAAAGAAGTGTTATGTAAAACAAATACTGGCTAACAGATAATGATTTTGTGTTACTGTCCGTTCATAATCAAGCACCTTGATGAAATATGGGACGTAAATGCAGGTGTAACAGATAACTCAATTGGCATATAATTATAATAATAAAAGTAATTGAAAGTTGAAAGACCAAGAATTATGCCATTAATGACAACTTGCAGAACTTCAATGATAAATCTGATATCAGGCTTTAGATATAAAGTCTTATGCTGTGCTTTCGGTCGGTACTTGTCTTCTGAACTATCATGTAAAACTTGTCTATTACTGCCTCTCAAGAAATTGGACCAGTTGGTTGAAGCTTTCTTTTCCTATCGGAACAACTCGTGTAAAAATTAACATGGGATATTTTTTGTTGTAATTGTGGCAGTTTGTAGACATGGCATCCACCTTCAAAGCATTCTTAAACAGTCCAGTCGGCCCCAAAACAACTCACTTCTGGGGACCTATTGCCAACTGGGGATTTGTTGTCGCTGTAGGCCTTCTCTTTTCTGACTTCTATAAATGCATATAATATACTGACGGTGTTTTGAGAATATTGTTAGCACTCACTATGCCTGTAATTGTTTTGACTTGACAGGGGTTGGTCGATATGAACAAACCACCTGAAATGATATCCGGAAACATGACTTCAGGTCCATACTTGCAAATTGAAATTCATTGTGAAGCGTTTAACCCTCTTGAGGTTGCTTATAATCAACAATTCTGATAACCTCCTTTTTGGGTCAATGCAGCTATGTGTGTCTACTCAGCATTGTTCATGCGATTTGCGTGGATGGTACAGCCCCGTAACTATTTGCTTCTTGCATGCCATGCTTCAAATGAGACCGTGCAACTTTACCAGCTCTCCCGTTGGGCAAGGGCTCAGGGGTAAGTTACAATATGAACCTATGAATTCTCTGATTTAGTATGGTGAGAAACTGGAGATCTTTATACTTGAATATTAAATAGGTGGATACATCACTTATCACTCTTTGTTGTTCTGCATTAGTCTCTAGTTGAAGATTCACCTGACTTCATAGTTCATAATCATATTATATGTCTGTGAACCGAGAAACCATCATCTAAAGCCTAACATGACAAGTCCAGCCTTATTTTTCCCACTCCCTTACAAAAGCATTAAAAAAAATTCAGGAAGAAGGCAAGCTTCCATGCCAAAGGAATTCCTCATCTTATTTTGAAGGACCATTTCCTTCTGATTCTTTTTTTTTTCAAATTCGGTAAATTTTGGTTGTCATATATTTCATTGTAGTTCCGAATCTTGATTTGTGGTTGATTCGGAGGATGAAATCATTCCTGAAAGAATTTTTTTTTAAAATGTAGAATAAACGTCCCAATTAAGCACTTATCTTACAATATCTGACATATTTGTTCGGATTTTTTCTCCCATTCTGGCTTGCTTAATGAATTGTGATATATAAGATGGAAATTTTCAACCTTGTATTGTACATGCTGATATTCCTTCTGCTTTTCACCTGGCAGGTATTTGGAGGAAAAGAAAGAGGAAGCTGCACCCAAGTAATCTTACAATTGCTGCTTTGTTCTGCAGGAAATACATTGTGATTGTGATCTTTCCGTTGTGTTCCATAATTGAGGCTATTGCAAGCCAATGTGACCTTGTAATAACCAAACCAGATTGCTAAACTGCATACCTTTGAAGAAATCTTTTTCAAGTTATCTTACTTTCTAATTTGCTTAAGACATTAGAACTGCTTTCCGATCTTTGATCTTACAGTTCCGTATCAGCTTCACAAAGAGAACCCTAGGATGCATGATGTTCAATTTTCAGTGACCAACATCTATTCCATTCATTCGATAACCCTTACAATGAGTTAAACGCGTTTAGCGGAAAAGCATGATAAACACCATAGGAAGATGGAAGTAGATGGCATGGGATTTCCAATACCATTTCATGCAAGATAACAAATATAAGCAAGAGTATGTGACTAACTGTTCAATCTCCCTTCAAACAAACTTCTCCTCAGCCAGGGTTAAGTTGCATTCATAAATAACACAGCCGCTTGGTTTAGGCATCTCAATGCCCAAAAACACTCTCTACTAAACAGAATCCCAACCTTATTTTGACATCTTTAAGTGCAAAGAAAACTAGAGGGAAAGCTGCCGGAGTCTCCCTCTCCAGCCTTCCGCTGCAGCCAGAAACACGTTTTCGGGGCCCCGTTTACAGCATAAGGGGTTATGGTAGCTCCCCTGTCTTGATAAGACACTTTTGGCATCATTTCTCACACAAAACATTACAATAAATCCTGGTCTCTTTGTCATGATGGGCAGTTTCTAAGTCACCAAATAAACATGTGATGAAAGCAAAGTTGATTTTCTCTCTTTTTCTTTTTTTTAATTATCGACCTTGTGATGGAGTTCGCTCAGAACCATGGCGTTGTTGGAAACTGCTGGTCCCGCTGGCAAATGAACCCCACCCGGATTCTCGTTCAACCTGGTTCAATGGTGGGAATAAAGAAGAGAATCGATCTCTTTCCCAAGCATGGAAGCTTCTAGGAATTTGGTTCTCCACCTCTGGGAAGGTCCGACTCGGAGCATTTGAGGGGCAGACGTAGAAACCTCCAGCTTGATCAGATGACGATGCAAGAGGAGTCGAGGTCCTGTGACTGCCTGAATGTCGGGATCCAGGTATCAAGGGACGTCCTGGAGGTGAACTATTAGGTGGTTGAAAATGTGCTTGAAGAGCTTGTAGGTGATCACGAGTTCTAGCAGCACCAGGGTATGGAGGGACCATAGTTGATGCAATGTTGTTTGCAGCTCTCGTACTAGAGCTGTAAAATGGAAAAGAGTAGTCCATGTTAAATGCCTGTGATACCGGGAGTAGGATAATAAAAGAAGGGTCGGAGTGTCCGAAAGAACAGTTTGGGGGCCAGGAGATTCATTCCTATATGGATCCTCTCCTTGGAGGCAATTCTTTTGACTAATTAAGTCTAATTTATGGCAAAAGGACAACTGCACAAAAAGACCTAAATTCCCTCTCTAACAATTTCTGGAGGCATTTCTCTATAGATCCTCTCCTTGAATATTCTTTTGTGATTTTAACATTTTTAACGATTAGCGGTTTAAAGGATTTTAAAGCTCTAACAATTTCTTGTGTTGATAGATGGTTTTGTACAAAGTGGAACATTTAACAGACGGAGGGTTCTTTGTAGTTACCCCTATGAGAAAAGCTACTGCAAAAAAAAAAAAATAATAATAATAATAATAATAATAAAAATTCAAAAGGCATACATTGTAGGCCAATCAAAATGGAGCTAGCTATTATTTTGGGAACTCAATAGTGCTAAATTCTAATGCTGCTGACAATACAGTCAAACAGTAGCAAGCAAATGTTGCATACCTGTGACCAACAAGGAAGGGATGCATGAAAAAAGGTCTTGCCATGTCAGAATTGGCCCTGGCTGACCTTTGATTGATAGATGGTACCGAAGTCTGGTCTGCATTACCTAACCGGTTGTTGACAGCTGGTAGAGGCGAGGAATGATGCTCCCAGCTATGGTAATGGGAATCCATGGTTGGCAAAGTATATGAACTTGGTACCTCACTTATCCCTGATAGACCACCCCAGTGATTACCGAAAGAACTGTCTGGAACACTTGGTCCAGTATTTTGGGACGATGGATGTATAGTAGGTCCATAATAAGAGAAGTAAGGACATGGTTGACTTGTAGAAGATACAGATGGTTGTTCTGCAAATAAGGCCTGGTGTCCCAAAAGATCATGATCTACAAGAGGGGGAGAAAAGAGGTAAAGTTATGGCCAAACAATAATCCTATGGAAGCAAGAGATCAAGCTTAAAAATAAAAAAGGAGCTTACATGCACTTGATGGGAATTCCCCCTCCCTGGAGAGTGAGAAAAGGGGTTAGCACAGCTTATTAGAAAACACATTGCGTTTCATGAAAGAAAAATGTAGCTCTTTAGAATTTATTCAAGGAAGCAAAGAAATGTGACTTGAAAATTATTTAGCATGAATCCTGTGATAAATCCCTTACAGCAATTCATGGATAGATGCAAGAAACTACCACTGAACCCCAAAAATGATAGATTTATAATAAAACTACTAAAAAGTAGTATAAACACCATCAGATTTCAATATTCGGATTAAATAAAAAGATACAGATTCACTGCAAGTCATTAACTATCAATGTATGCAGCAGCAAAAGAAGAACAATTCATTATACAGTGTACACGACTAAGCATATTGTTAATCAGACAAACAGGTTAAACCAGAGAAATCAGTGCTGATAATAATCAAACTTTACAACATGAAGAAAGTTCTTGCAAGAAATTCAAGCTTACTCGAAAGAAGAGGAGAGCTGTGAAAACATGAAAGGGCACCATCGAACTCCAAAAGACTGCAATAAGGCAGTTACATACCAGAGTTAAATTTACCTCCACATCCATGACAATGAAAATGGCAAATAATTTAATTGCACAAAAATTAACAAACTTGCATCATCTAAAAAAAGACAATGTTAAATAGAGCCTTGTTGACTGGACTACACACCTCTGTATGCACTGAGGTAACAGAAAGGCACATGCATAACCATAAACATGTTCATAGTGGGAGCATGCAATTAGACAATTTAATTACCTAGCACAAGGATATTTTAGGAAGAATTGCTTATATAAGGAAGGCAGCTAGCCCTATATATCATTAAAAAAAAATTGAAGACTTTCATATATATGAAACTAGTTGCACAAATCATGAGTCCCATAGATGGTATTACTACAGAATCCAAGCCAAAACATGGGTCTAACAAGGTTTTCAATGCTTTAAGTGATACTGTAACACACCTATCCTTGGAAAGTTTGTCTTAACACTGGTCAAATGAGTGTCTTCATAAGGTTAGAACAGTAAGAACAAGAGGCTGATGTATCAATTACTGCCCTTCCCAGTTCCCACAGCATTATTTCAAAATTTCCTACATTCAACACAGTTCTCATCTTTGAATTTTAACTCGATCCAACATCAAGGTTGCTTCTATTTCTGGAATCACTAACTGCACCATTCATAGACTCTCTGGACTTAGCTCAATGTTGAGCTCAAGCACAATTCTCTATGTTAACAAGCTCAGAGTACGTTCAAGAGCCATAACCCAAAAGAAACTTTATACATTGGGCAAAACTCAAATTCCAACTGTAACTGGTAAAGACCCAAGAATCAACCCAAAACAAAATCCTTATAGCTAGATAAGATATATATAGATGATCTGTTTCAAATAAACACCTTTTGTCCTATCTAAGCCTCTCTCAGAATGCTCTAGCTTCTTAGCAATTAGATCAATCCAAAAGCATTAGTTACTCTTAAGCATGTAATATAAGCGGCAAAATCAATGTGAAGACATAAGGCTCATCATGGAAAATTTCTGAAACTAAATATCCATTAGAAGTTATAAATATACAAAATTAACAACCAAAAAAATCCACTATGAAAATACAAAAAACTTACCATCTCCGAGTAGCTCAGGTCATAAAATTCCTCATCATGGGGATCATCACAAGCCGGACCACCAGAACCATATAACCATTGACCTTTCTCAACATTTCGACAATTAGGACACTGCATTGCCCCTCTGCTATTAAAAGCTGAACCGATGCAATCTGAAGATAAACATATCAAATCCTAGTATCAACACATGGCAATGCAATGGAGATGTACTAGTAAACACTATGCAACATGTGATCAAAATAATGAAAACATTTGAAGGGGAAGTGTTTTGTTTGCAAGCTAGTAAGTCCATACACTACACAAACGCATTCAAGCATGACCTGAGGAGGTGGCAGGGGGCATCCTTCAAACAAGCATGCAAGCTTACAAACAAGTATTTTGTTTGCAAGCTAGTAAGTCTGTACACTATTATTGCTCTTCCTTTTCCTGAAGCATAAACACAAATCTGGACCTACCATTTGTATTCCTTTCCTGACCCCAGAGGAATGGTTAATATTTCATAGTATGACGAGGGGCAATAACTATAATCTTGATTTCTAAAAGCAACCTTACATGCAAAAGAGTTTCCCTTAGTTTTGTTCAACACATCCCAACGTCAATTGTTTAAGTACTCAATTTGTGCAATGTCAGTTCCAGAAACGGATAAAGGATTCAACTAATCCCATTTAAGAAAGTAACAGTAACCGTACATATAGGAAATTTTGACATTCAAGTATTCAACCATGTATATTTGTCCATAATTAAAAAAACAACAACCAGAGAGCAGCTAAAATAAGAATGCTAAAATGTGCCAAAGTATTGTAAAGTTATAATATCAAATTGAGGAAAGGGGGGTGAAAGTAGCTGCACTACAAAAACATGAGAGAAGAGGAAACAAAATGGTTTGAAAAATCAACCAGAGTATCTCTTTTATTTTTGTATGTGTGTGGAAATAGCGCAATTGATGTGCCTTGGTTATTACCTACCTCACTAGCTGTCATTGCCCCAAGCGTAAAGATAAGGAAATCATTCATAATGAAGAAAATAATCTTGTTAAGGTTCAAAGGACTACAACGGAAAGGTTTATACATAAGATACAACAAGTGTACCGGTTAAGGGAAGAAAATTGTCCCTTGGACATGCTTGCTAACATAGTAATGTTAGAAAGGGGGAAAGGACTAAAATAATAAGTTACATATGGAATCATCGATCTTGATACATCAATCCTAAAATACTAACCTAAATAAGCTCTCAACGTTCACTTCATAACGTAGAAATGGAAATGGAGTTATGGCAGCACTTAATTTTCTCCCAAATCACAACATCGAGTCGGCTATGAATTGAGATGTTTATGGAAGGTGCGTAAAGTTATAACTATGTATACAGCTAAATTTTGGCTTGTTATCCAGTACTTACAGTCCGTTGGTACACGCAGATTGCTTAACTGATTATATCGCGTAGAACAGCTCTCTTCATTAGTGTTCGAAGGACTATGCAACTACAGTTGTTCTTATTTGGGAGGTTAAATCAGTAAATAATTGCCTTCCCGAGCTGAGCCAATACCAACCATTTGACTTGTGTAATTCTCTTGAATGAGATCACATGATTTCAACTCTCATTTACACATCCACCTATAAACCCCTGTCACGTTCAATAGTTCACCGACAGTAAGTAATTTTGTGTTGTGATTCTCATCTATGCTGCAGACAGATCTATACTCTGCTTTGGTCAAGCAAATCCTGTCAATTCCTCCAAACAATTCATCCCTAATCTCTGGTTTGTAAGGTCTAATGCTGCAAAATGGCAGCTCCTAAGACGCCAAAACGCTTTCTGGACAAGTCTCAGAGAGAATTGGCAGCGCATAATTAAAGCAAAAACGAACAACAATGGCCAAAAAGGAGAAAAGTCCACCAGCTCAAAAACACAAGGAAGATAGGCCACAAGCAAGAACAAACAAACAAAACAAAAAAAAAATCACAAAATCCAACACAGCATCGGGAATCAGAACTAGATCCAAACGAAACAGGCACGTACCGAGATGAAATTCGTGTCCGCATACCAGCTTGACGCAAGATCTTCCACTATCGAAGACGACAAGCTCGAGGCAAATGGAACACGAAGCGTTGGGCGATCTAGACGGTGTCAGTTTGCCTCCAGCGGCGTCGTCATCGGCAAAATCCGAGTCCTGGAACCCCATATCAGGAACTCCAATCACAAAAAAAAGGCGGAAAAAAGCCCTAATTCGAACCAGCAATCGAAGGAGCGTACAACGGGGAAGGAAATCACATATGGCAGAAAAAAACGAAGAAAGAAAAAAAAGAGGAAAGAAGGAATCAGAGGCGGTGGCGATGGTTGCTTGAGGAAAGGGAATAGCTCAGAAATAGGATCGGTAGAGGGGGGGGGGGGGGGCGCTGGGGACGGTTGGTCAAAAAGAGAAAGCTGTGTGGGTGGGAGAGGGAGAGGGAGAGGGGGGTGGAGGAGAGAGAAAGGGGAAAGAGAGCGAAGGGAGGGAGGGAGAGGAAACTCTCTTTTCTCTCTCTCTCTCCCTCTCACCTCGCAGAGTTGTGTTGTTGTGTGTACTCAGTGTTCAGATTGAGATAACGTAGAGTAGCTGTCTGAACGAGCCCTGTTTTAACCCACATTCGCTTTTCTTTTTTTTTTTTAACAGTTTCCTACGCCCTTTTCGCATTTAAAGAGGTCAATTTTCTTCCTCTGTTTTTGTTGCAGTAAATCAGTCATTCAATTTCAGTCCTTTAAATTTGACTCTTTTATTTTTTCTTTTACTGTACCGTACTATTTTATCTTCCTTTCTTTTTTTTTTTATTAGAAAATTTTGCGAAGTAACCCTAAAATTATGAGTAATTTGTTCGGTGAACAAAGGTTTCAAATATTTCGTCCGGTAATATTAACGAAATTTGTGGTTTATTTTTAATAATATTTTATAAGATTTTACCCAATTTTATTAAATAGGGATTTATTTGTATATTTTCAATTTTTTGTATTCAATACTCCCTCCGTCTTAAAATACATGTCTTTTTAGGACGGATCACGGGAATTACGAAGTATGTTAAATGTAATTATTAGATGTAAAAAGTAGGTTAAGTGTAATGATTAGACTTGTATTTGTTTCTTTTTTTTATTTGTGAGGAGGAGAGTAGGGGTGATGTAAAAATTAGATTAATGATTAGATGTAAAAGTAGGTTAAGTGTAATGATTAAATCTAAAAAGACATGTATTTTTGACAAAATTTTATGGGATAAAAAGACATATATTTTGAGACGGATGGAGTATTTTTTTACGGAGTATATCTTTTTGTTTCTAATTCTTTTACTATGGAGAGCTCCATGAGCTTAGCATTAATCCTTGTGTATGATTAGCATAAAAACACTATAATATATATAGTTTGGTTCTGCTTTACACAACTCATATCGTGTACTCAGGACTTATTGTGTACGACTCTACACAAACATCCTTAGGTCCCAAATTCTGCAAACCATCGGATCTAGATCAAGATCTCCATTTCGTCTATTTGCTCATGTTTATTTATCTGTTTTCACATGATTATTCATCTATAATTATGTAATTATTCGTTTGTCCAAATAGTGGAAAAAATATAAATTTTATTCTAACGAACAATCGCTCAATACCACTGAATAATTTCATTCCAACGAATACTGTTCCAATACCAATGAATAATCAAAAATTACTATTAATCTCATTCGTTGATCTTCTTAATTCAATGACCCGGGTTTGTTAACATGATACACAGTAAGGGTTGTGTACATATGATCTAATTTGTGAACAAATCTGGAGCGTTGGATTAGGAAGATCAACGGCTTAGATTTAAAGAAAAATAAATCCTTATTGGAAAAATTGCAAAAAACCACCCTTAAAATAGGGGTTTTTTTTGCAGGAAACCACCCCTTAAAACTAAAATTACAAAAAACTACCTTTTAAAACCATTTTCTTTGCAAAGTCACACCCATCAGTAAATTTTCGTTAATTAAATGTTAAAGTGAGTGAAAAGTCAATTATATCCCTTATTTTTATTATTATTTTACTTCATCCAATCGGTATAACATATTTTTAAAAAATAATATTTTTTATATTTTATAGAGTTTTTTACCATTAAACCTCGTACCGTAACTCTTGAACCTACTTCACTATCAAAGTTGTCTTCTTTATCTTCGTCAACAACAAGGTCAAATTACTCAACACCCTCTTCATCTTCTCCATCGAGCTCTCAAGTAGGTATCAACAACATCTCAATATTCACACACACAAAAAAAAAAAAAACCTTTCCCCACCAGGCCCAAAGTACCTTGCACCTCCGACTTTAGTTAACCATAATTCGTCCTATAAGAATGCCATCAATCCAAAATGACATCAATTTAGGAGCAAAAATGATGTTAATTGTATCCTCCCAATTTTATTTTTACTCATTTACTTTTTTTTTTAATTGTTAAATTTCATTAGAATATAATATTCAAGGGGATGTAAAGTTTTAATTTAACAAATTTAACCGAGATTTAGACGAAATAATTTCGGGGGTGATTGATTGGTGACGAACGTTATGTCGTTATTTAAATGGTAATTTCATAAAAATATGAATTTAAGAGGTATTTATGACAATGAGTATATTTAAAGGGCGGTTTTATGCCATTCAACTAGACATGTCAATCGGGTCATTGGGGTTTAGGTTCGGGTCGACCCACCGTGTCAAAAAAGACGAACTTTTTGAAGACTTTTTAAAAATATTAAAATATACAAGTTATTTAACTTATGAGTGACCTTAACAAATACAATTACATGAAGAATCTGTATGGGGTCAATTTGGTGCATGTGTGGCGTCTACATGGTGCTGACTCACCGGGTCGATTTTAACCCAATGGGTCCTCGAGACTTGACCCTAAGTCCCGGGTAATTTGGAGTCGGGTCAATTTCGATTCTCGGGTCTAAAATACCGGGTTCAAGCACGTAAAATTACCGAGCGTACGGATCTGGTTTTTCGGATCGGGTCATGTTTTGACATTCAACCTAAAGCTACTGTATTGAAAATTTGAAAGAGTTCTTTCTAGTGTTTTTGTGAAGTTTTTCCCTAGGGGTGTTATGTGAACACGAGTAGCTCGAATTCGACTCGTACTCGCTCGATAAAAACTCGGTTCGAGCTTGTTCATTTTTTAAACGAGCCGAGTATGAGCACATTTTTAAGCTCGGTCTAAAGCTCGGCTTGTTCGAATTAAGCTTGAATAGCTCTAATTTTATTGAATTTCTAAAATTTCATTTAAGTTACTGTATAATAAGCAAGTAGAACTGCTTAAAGCTCGAAAAAAAGCTCGGCTCGAGCTCGTTCATTTCCTAAATGAGCCGAGTATGAGCACACTTTTAAGCTTGAGTCAAAATTTAGGCTCGGCTCAAGCTCGTTCATATTCTAAATGAGCAGAATATGAACAGGCAATACTCGACTCGTTCGGCTCAAATAACAACCCTACTTTCCCAATAGGCCCGAACTGAACCCATCGAAGTAATTGCTAAAACAGATTTGGGTCGGCCCAAAAGAAAACATGGTAAAACAAAAGAAATCAAAATCGGTGTTCGATTGTTCGTCATTCTCGTTCCATCCCCGGAGGTCTTTTTTGTCGATTGATTCATTTCAGAGTAACCCTAAACTTAACTTCAGACTCAATTACATGAAAATTATCCATCGAAGAGCAAGTAAGGTGGCATCTAATTCATTACTTCATTTCATAGTTTAGCTAGGGTTGTTGAATTTCCCCTCTTTATCTTTACAAGATGACATTTGCAAACAATCCCCTTACTATCCAATTTTTTTTTGTTCAACAATTGCTACTTGAAAATTTAAATTTACATAACTTCTGATTCCTTATATCACAAGCACTGCTGAATTTCCTCTTTTGTGCATAAGAACTGAACTCCAAATTGATCACCTGTCTCTAAGGCAGTAGAAAGAAGGTACTAATTGAAGCACTGTGATCAGTAGATATTTGATGGAATCAAAATTGCTAATTATCACCATGTAGTCAAATAAAACGAGAGAGATAAGAGAGAAGCAAAAGCCAGGGAAGAGGCAGTGCAAGGGTACAGCAACAACAACTTTCAGGTTGATATCTAATGTGGGACGGGGTGTTACAGATTGTAGAATGCATATTGAAAGTAGTTTAAGCATTTTTTACATAGTTTGGGCACTAATAATACGGGGATGAGGACATCCATATCCAGAAAATGTCGGGTTTGGGAGATTGAAGAAGGGAACTGCCCAGCATCAAATGAGCAATAGAGGATTAAGTCAGCAATGGAAGGATTAATGCTATTGGATTGACGTACTCAGCCAATGACTTTGTATAGGTACACATTATTTTGTCTAGAGGGATGATGGTTTTGTCATTGAATGCAGTGGACTCCCTTGCTGTTTAAGACACTGCAAGTAAGGTTAACCATAGACTAATATACAACACATGTGAAGTACTGACATGATCTTAGGGGTAGAGATGATCATTCAGATTCATAAAATTAAAACAAATAAAAAATCATCCAGTAAAGAAATTGAAATTATACAGAAAACATATCTTTGATTTTTTAAATATTTTTTTTTCTTCAGTTTTTCGTATTGCAAACCACACTGAAAACTATCAACATCAATCCAACTTATAAGCACATTTACAAACAAAGTATAACCCACACTGCAAACTATGAATATATATATATATATAAATCCAAATTATAACCATATCTTGGATTTTTGGACTACTCCCACTTGCTCCGGATTTGATGAGTGTGATTGAAGCTGTAAGTTAGTACCACCATTCCATTCATTCTTTTGAAAACGAATCGTTCAACGAGCATGTAACACCCATAGATTTCCCAGTTGGTTGCTCCTCCTCCAAATTCTTCAACTCTGACAATCTTATCTTGTTTTTCCTCCTTTGGAACCCATCCTGCTCTTTCTTCCTCCCACATCATTCTTTCAACGACCAGTGAACTCATCCCCTTTCTTGCTGTCCCGTCTATGCTGTTATACCACACCACTCCATTTTCCTGATTATCTTGTATGCCATCTATCCCTGCAACTGTCACACACTCAGTTGGAACACTTATATCCACCAACACTGTGTTCTTGCCTTGCCTTGATACATAGATTTGCTCCCATTGCTGCTCAAGGGTTATCTCGTAAAACATAGACTCCTTCACTTGGTCTTTTGGTGTTCGGTCCTTGACGAACATGTAAGGGCAGTACCACTTTCCCACAACTATTGGCTTAGATGCATAGTAAGAGATAGGAAAGTTAAAGTCTGGAAGACGAGCACGGAGGCCTGGATTCAGGCCTGCTGCTTCTCCAAGTGAGAAATTCTTTGGGGTTTTTGACTCAAGGCCCCATCCTTTATGTCGAAGGAATGACGGAGGATGACCATCAGGTGCAACAGATGTAGCTAAGAAACCCGAGTTGTGCCACCTTTTATATATTGACACTTTGAACTGCTGATAGATATCGGTCGGATGTAGCGGCCTTGGTTCAACATCATTTATGCAGTTCCATAAGCAACAAGGCATCATGTCTTGATCTGTAGAACTTGCACATGCTTTGCTGTGGAAAAATTAAGGTGAATTTGTAAAGGCTCTCTTCAATGGCCTTTACATCCAAGAGATCCGTTGTCTTACATAATTCAAAAAAACAAAAGCTATTACTCCCCCGTCTCGAGATTTAGATCATTTTAGGCCTTTATTCTTGTATCAAAATAGATGTCATTTTATATTTTTTAGATAAGGTATAGTAATGGTTTGTATGGATTCGTGTGTTGTTGATTTTTTTTTAAAGATTTTGATTGGTTAAAAAAGAAAATTTGATTTTTTGACTTGTTTTATGAAATTCTATTGGTTGTTAGTGGTTGTGGATAATTAATGAGGGTATAAAAGTAACACTTTTGTGCTTCTCTTAATATGTGTGCAAACACTTGGAAGGACTTATAAATTTGAAAAGGAGTATTAAAACTTGTGAAAAATCCTAAAACGACTTAAATTTTGAGACGGATGTTGTATTGAATTGGTAAGAAGAGTAAAATAGCAAACTATATATTACCCTTGATTCCTTCCCTTGGACTTGATTGCATAATAGACGCCGGAAGATAGAGGCTGATTGATGACAGGGATGAAGTAGATAGGATAATCAATCTTGTCGTCTCCAGATCCATGAGTGACAACATGGAGCTTGTTTTGAGGGAAAGGAGGATCCCTAATACGGTTGTCCTTGAACAATCCGAAGAAGTGTCTTGGAGTTGAGGCATCATCTTGGAGGACTAGGTAACCGCCATTGGGGCCTTCAGGTGGAGGTAAAGAGATAGCATCAGGGTTGGTTAAGTATAGAGAAAGGGGTCTTGTTACATACATTCTTATGGCTTATTATCTCCTAGCTTTGAATCTCTTTCAACAACAAACTTGCAGGATTTATACAATAAATTTGTATATATGGTCATGGAAGCCAGAAAGGACAGCTGGGTATATCATAAATTATCCTCTGAAAATGTCAAAGGTATTTTAGTCAGTCTCCCAAAGTTGAATTGTCATTTTTTTTAAATTCTATAACTTTATCATCAAGCAATTTGATTTTGACAATTTCAACTATTGACTTGCCAATATCTCCTCTCTTGTTTAATTATTTTCTGAGTTGAAGTAATCATTATATAACTATTGACTTGCCAATATCTCCTCTCTTGTTTAATTATTCTATAACTATTGACTTGCCAATATCTCCTCTCGTTTAAATTCTATATATGTTGGTTATCGGATTTCCTCTTTGATGATAGTTGAAGCATTTGCACAAGCCAAAGCAACAGTTGGGCATCATTAACCAGTGGCAGATCCAAGGGTGGGCGACACCAGGCCGTCGCCCACCCCGATCCGGAAAATAATACAAGAATATATCGGAAAATAATACAAGAATATATCGGTTAGGTAAAAAAATTGAAGGGTAAAATACAAATATCTTTAATGGCTTAGTGGTTAAGTCCACCCCATTTTAAATAGAATTCAATCAACCCTCGTTCAAATCCCACTAGGGACATATTTTCATTTATTTTTTCCTCAATTCATTTTCCATTATTTTAAAATTCTTATAATTTATTTGGTATTTTACAACTAAATAATACTCCTTCCGTTCGGCAAAACTTGTCATTTTAGCTTATTTCACAAGTTAACAATTAACAAATGTACTAATTTATCCTCAATTATTACTCTCCTTTTTTACTTTATCGAAAACTACAACTAACAAACTATCAATCATATCAAGGGCATTTTTGTAAAGTGAAGGGCAAAATAACTACAATGACAAGTTTTTTTGAACAAAAATAACACCCTAAAATGACAAATTTTACCGAACGGAGGGAGTAATAATTTTTCTTAGAAATTTAAGATATTCTCTTCCTATATATTTTTTAAAAAATTATTACTAATAAAAATAATATAAAAAATATCCA
This sequence comes from Persicaria maculosa, assembly GCA_963922045.1. Lineage (NCBI taxonomy): Eukaryota > Viridiplantae > Streptophyta > Magnoliopsida > Caryophyllales > Polygonaceae > Persicaria > Persicaria maculosa. The sequence goes on from OY998269.1 coordinate 46,461,443, forward strand.
TAAAAAATTGTGTCCACCCCGAAAATTTTTCTAAATCCGCCCCTGTCATTAATCAAGAGGCCGATCGAAGCTAGCTAGGACTTACTCAGCTTGTCTATGCACCTTTCAACAGTCAATGACATCGATCTACACTCTAATTAAAATCAAGTAAATCTTCCAATATATGTTTTCATCTATCAACTGTACGTTCTCTCTTCCATCATTAATTATATCCACAAGCAAATGGTTTCCTATTAACAAAAGATGTACATAGACAGTATGTTACCCGCAAACATTAATCCGAAAATTTTAAGTCTATTCTTCCAAACGTTACCCATCCAACTCTTAATTTCCTCCTCCCATATATGCCATTCTTTCAACAAGCTAGCAAAGTGCTCGATCAGCCCTACGCTGGTTAACTCGTCGTCTGATGTGATGTGTTGTGTTGTGTTGTGTTGTGGGTGCTCGGAAGGCGCACTCTGGAACCCTACGAAACCATTTCTTTTTCTCCTGCACAGCACTTGTGCTGGAACAACAATATCAATAATGGCCACGGAATTCTTTCCTACACGTACCATAGTTGTTTTCGCAATTGAATATCCGGTCCCATCTTTGTTCAAGCGTCGTCATCTCGTACCTAGAACGAACATTGACCTCTTCATTTGATCGTTGATCTCCCCATCAACATGAATTTACCCACAACAACCGGTGTCTCAGAAGTTAATTTCTTGTGTCACAGCAGGGAAGCTAAAATCTGGAAGGAGAGCACCTGATCGATGCCTCGCCAAGAGAGCAGTTCTTGGCTTCCTTAGAGAACATGGGTCCACCCGCATCTTCTCAAGAAGCACCCGAGGGTAACCATCCAAAGCAACGCATAAAAGTATACGTAGTATGTGGCAGACACCGCTATATATTCGAAGATTTCAACCTGTTGGTATACAATACAATACATCGACGGGGTCCAAATGCTTGGGTTTTGCATCTTTAACATATATAGTTGAAGCAGAAGAGGCATGAGGTACCCATGATATTGGAAGATTTCAACCTGTTGTGCTACTCTTCTTTGGAACCCAACTCTGGATTCCTCCCATTTTGAAGTAGATTGGCATCAAATTAATCATCGTCAAGGGCATCACAATTTCCACGAATCGAATCCTGTTGTATAACTCTACGAGTAAATTCGGTTATAACTTATAACAAACAATGTTAAGTTCCAAACTCTCAGCAAATCTCATTCATTCAAATCATAAAAACATATCATTACAAGCAATCAGTAACAAAACACATCATTAGTTATATATATACATGGATGAACATAAATTTCATATATAGCACTCAACACAAACTTTCAACTGTCATTACTCCCATTTGCTCTTGACTTGTTGGGTGTGCTTAAAATCATATGTAAACACCACTGATCCATCCATTCTCTTGAGAACAAATCTTTCAACCAAGATATAGTACCCGAACCTCATCCATGGAGATGAACTCATCATCCCTTCGTATTTCTCCGTCCTCATCAATCTTGCCTGCTTTTGATCTCTCTCCCATCCACCTCTTTCTTGCTCCCAAATCATTCTTTCAACAATCAACGAACTCAGGCCGATCCGTGGCAGCTCGTCTCCGCTTTGTGAGACTGCGTCGAACTACACTACGCCATCAATGACACGTGTCTCAAACTGCGTTGCTTCGGCCCCAAAAACTGTTATCCCTTCCGTCGGCACAACAACATCAATGGTCACGGAATTCAGGCCTAAAACGTCGCTATTCCCACATGTGAAAACCCGCTGCCAACTTCGCTCAAGCGTCGTTTCATAGAACAATGATTTGTCCACTTGATCCTTTATGTCTATGTCGTCTTTGATGAACATGAACGGACAGTACCACTTACCTGCAACCTCAGGCTCCGAAGAATCATGAGATACCGAACAGTTGAGTTCTGGAAGACGACCACAGACAGCAATGTCAATCCCTGAAGCTTCACCAAGTGTGCAGTGTTTGATATCTCGAGTGTACGCATTCCATGGTATTGTTCTTATATAAGCTGGAGGGTAACCATCCGACGCAACTGATTTAACTGAGAATGTGTTTGCAAATACGCAATGGTCGCCTCTTGAGAACTCAAACTGTTGGTCATCGTCGAGAGGGTCTAGAAGCCTTGGTTCCGCATTCTTGAAGAATCGGCAGCAGAACCAACAACCTCCTTTGTCTTGATCCTTTAAGCTAACATAAGCCTTCCTGCAGGTTAATTGGAACACATTAGTGATTGTTGAGAGAATGAACAATGTGAAGAGACCAAAAGAGTCGCACATTGATAATATGAACAAACAAGCCTTAGTATATAACCTAGTGGGCTACCCCACCTAATGTCAATTGGTTTTAAGATGGAACCGCTCGGTTGTGGACTTCAGTAGTGATTGAGAGACATATTGATGACATTGTAAGAATTTTTTGTTAGTTAAGTAGTCTCACCCTTTGTGCCTTCCGTTTGGCTTTATTAACCGTATCTTGGAAATACGTAGTATTTGATCTCCTAAGATTGTGTCTATCCGATTGTAACCATTGTGATTTTACTCTATCCTTTTGGATAGAGTAACCATTGTGATTTTACTCTATCCTTTTGGATACACACAACTTTACATTCTCACATAGTATCCAGAGCCTAGGGTTTTTTTTTTCAAATCACCGCCCTCCCTCTCGCTACCCTCTCCTCTCCGAGATGGCCAACCCCAATGCCGCTCCCGCCGGCAACCTCCTCCTCGCTGCAACCGGCACCATCACCACTCCCCTCAACTTTCAAATCCCGAACATCACAATCAAACTCGACGGTGAAAATTACTCCCTTTGGAAGAACACCGTCCTGTCGTCCTTAGAAGCCTTCGAACTCGAAAGCTTTCTCACCGAAACCAACCCCCCATCCAAAACCATTCCCAGCGAGACCGTCGGTGCCGATCCAACGCCGAATCCAGCATTCACCGTCTGGCGACGCCGAGATCGGTTTGTGCTCCTCTGGCTTCGCTCCACCATTGCGGAGCGTGCCCTCGCCCTCATCACTCGCTGCACCACCGCTGCCGACGCTTGGTCCACCCTTGAGCGCACGTACCAGGCTCAAACCCGGGCTCGTCGGATGGCTCTCAAACAGCAGCTCCAGTCCCTTCCGAAAGGGGCCCTGACCATGATGGACTACATCAATAAAAAACGCGCGATCATCGACTCCCTTGCTGAAAGTCTTTACACGGTCGATCCCGAGGACCTCGCCGCTTACATTCTCGCCGGTCTGGACTCCGCATACAGTCCGTTCATCACCTCCTTCATGATGAAAACCGGCACCTTGGACATCGAAGAACCTGTGGGTCTTCTCCTCCAGGAGGAGGCTCGCCTTCTCCGAGATCAGCAGGCCGCGTCGTCACTCCTCCCGCTGCCGAATACACCTAACTCCTCCGCCTCTGCTCCCGCTGCCAACACCGCCTCTCGCGGCCAGCGCTCCCCCGGCACCCAGCGCTCCCCGTCTGGTGGTCGTGGACAGCAGCAGTCCGCTCCGTCGCCTGATGGTGTGCTCGCTAGTGGTTGTGGTCAGCAGACCGGCCGCCGACACGTGTGTCAGATCTGTGGCAAACTCGGCCACCTCACCCTCAACTGCTACAACCGTCTGAACGAGTCTGAGTTTCCGCCCCGTCGCCGTGACTCGTCATCCCAGCAGCGTTTCGCCAACTTCTCCTCGCCATCATCGATTGTCGATCCCTCATGGTACTTCGACTCCGGCGCCTCCGATCATGTGACACCTGACCTACAGAAGCTGCAGCTCTCCGACTCCTACACCGGCTCGGATCGCCTATCTGTGGGTAACGGTAATCGTCTTCCTATTTCTCACACTGGTTCCTCTTATTTACATGGGTTGTCTGCTAATGTCAATTTACCCTGCATACTTCACGTTCCTGCCCTCACCAAAAGCTTACTTAGCGTTTTTCGCCTCACAAATGACAACCCTGTGTTTATGGAATTTCATAGTGACAAATGCTTTGTCAAGACCTTGCAGGGCAAAATCCTCCTCCACGGAACAACTGAGAATGGTCTATATCGCCTCCACAACACCGCCCCATCACCATCCACCACTGCCCTCACCAGCTCCCGTACGTCTCTTGAAGGTTGGCATCGGCGTCTAGGTCATCCACACGAGTCTGTCCTCCGTCAGTTAGTGTCAAAGTTCAGTCTACCTACCACATCAAATAAGCTTCCGTCGGTCTGTGAAGCATGTCAGTTTGGCAAGAGTCGCAGGCTGCACCTCCCTTCATCCCATGTCTCCTCTGCCTCTCCGTTTGATTTAGTTTATTCGGATGTTTGGGGCCCCGCCCCTGTTTTGTCTTTAACCGGTTCTCGTTACTTTGCATTTTTTATTGACGATGCCACTAAATTTATATGGATTTATTTCATGTCTCACAAATCCCAACTACATAACATCCTAATTGCATTCCTTGCGATGATAAAAACACAATTCAGCACCACAGTCAAAACCCTTCAATCGGATTGGGGAGGTGAGTACCGCTCCGTCCCCTCCTATCTCGCGTCTCAGGGCATCACCCACCGGTTGTCCTGCCCCCATACACAAGAACAGAATGGTGCAGTCGAACGTCGTAACCGCATTGTGGTTGAAAAAGGTCTTGCCCTTCTTGTTCAAGCCAAGCTACCGCTTCCATTCTGGGAGCATGCTTTCCTCACCGCCATTTACCTCCACAACAAAACCACCTCCCCTAACCTTCAACACCATTCTCCCTTTCGTCGTCTCTACTCTAGAGATCCCGACTACACCCTCCTCAAGGTTTTTGGATGTCTATGCTATCCTTTCCTTCGTCCCTACAATAATCACAAACTTGACTTCAGAACTCTCCCATGTCTCTTCCTTGGCTATAGCTCTCGCCACAAGGGCTTTCTTTGCTATGATGTCACCTCCAAGAGAATGTACGTTGCCCATCATGTCGTCTTCGACGAAACTACCTTTCCCTATCCGGACCTTTCCGCCCCTCCTCGTCCACCTACACCACCCCCGACCACTCCCTCTCCAACCATGTTGCTCGAGCAAGCTCAGAGCACCCCCCCCCTCCCGACAACCCGGCGCCACCCCCGTTGCCGACACCCCCCAACCCTTACCCTGCCGACACCCCCTCTCACTTTCGTCCCAGTGACGACAGCACCCACCCAATGCGCACTCGTGCCCGCACCGGCCACCTCAAACCCAAGGCACACGTCTCCACTCGCCACCCCTTACCCCCCGATCCCACTCCCCCCGAACTTCACGAACCCACCACTTACGCCCAAGCCTCAAAACACACCCATTGGCAACAGGCAATGCATGTTGAATATCAGGCCCTTTGTCGGAATAGGACGTGGTCACTTGTACCTCACCCTCCTAACACTAACCTGGTTGGCTGTAAGTGGGTTTACAGGGTCAAGAAGAACGCTGACGGAACTGTCCAACGGTACAAGGCTCGCCTGGTGGCAAAAGGCTTTCATCAGGAAGAAGGGGTCGACTACTTCGATACCTTCAGCCCTGTCATCAAGCCCACCACTGTCCGCCTCATCCTCTCCATTGCACTGGCCCAACACTGGCCCATCCGTCATCTCGACATCAACAATGCCTTCCTCAATGGCGACCTCCGCGAAACTGTCTACATGGAACAGCCGCGCGACTTTGTGGATGCCGCCAATCCCAGCCATGTTTGTCGTCTCCATAAGGCTCTTTATGGCCTGAAGCAAGCCCCTCGAGCATGGTTCACCAAGCTCAAACAGTTCTTCATTGCCAACCAGTTTCATGCCTGTCAATCTGACACATCACTGTTTGTTCATCACTCGCCCACCGTCACTATCTATGCATTGGTCTATGTTGATGATCTGATTATTACAGGCACTCAGCCGTCTCTCGTCGATGCCTTCATTCGGAACCTCCATCAGCAGTTCTCCCTCAGAGATTTGGGCTCCTTGAGCTACTTCTTGGGCATCGAGGTTCATCGCGACTCCTCCGGTCTCTTCCTTAACCAAGGAAAATACATTCGAGATGTCCTTGCTCGCGCCAAGATGACCGACGCCAAGCCCATCGGTTCCCCAGGAGATTCCTCCTCTCGGCTCTCCCATGACGGCACCGCCTTCTCCAATCCCACCCTGTATCGTCAGACGGTTGGGGCTCTGCAGTATGTCCCAATCACTCGTCCTGAAATCACTTATGCCGTCAACCGTGTCTGTCAGTTCATGCATCGTCCAATGGAGGCTCACTGGGACGCCGTCAAACGGATTCTTCGGTACCTCAAAGGCACCTAGCCACCTATCACTTGGGCCTTCACTTGCGCCAGTCGTCTGGTACTCAACTGACAGCATTCTTGGACGCCGGTTGGGCGTCTGACCCATTGGATATGCGCTCACAGTATGGCTTTGCCATCTACTACGGTCCCAATCTTATCAGCTGGACGTCCCGAAAGCAAAAGGTCGTCGCTCGCTCTAGCACGGAGGCCGAGTATAGAGCACTTGCCTACACCACAGCCGAGCTCTTGTGGATTCAGCAGCTCCTTGCTGACTTACACCGTCCTCAGCAATCGGCTCCTCTGCTATTGTGTGACAACTTAGGGGCTACGTTCATGACTTCCGACCCCGTCGTCGGCTCTCGCTCTAAGCACATCAAATTGGACTACTTCTTTGTCCGTGAGCAAGTCGAGGACGGGAATCTTGTGGTTCTTCATGTCTCCTCCGCTAATCAACATGCCAACATCTTCACCAAGCCACTTGGCACGGCTCGATTCTGTGAGCTGCGGTCCAAGCTTCAAGTTCGCCAGCGCCCTTGAGCTTGCCGGGGGTATTAACCGTATCTTGGAAATATTTGATCTCCTAAGATTGTGTATATCCGATTGTAACCATTGTGATTTTACTCTATCCTTTTGGATATGTATCCTTGTATATTTATATCTTATTCATCAATGCAATACACACAACTTTACATTCTCACAGGCTTGATCGCGTAGTAGCGATTGGAAGACAATGGCTGGTTGATCACAGGTATCAAGTAGGCGTTAAATATCTGAGAATGGTCGCCAACAGGTTGACTTATCATTATCCGTTTGTTTTGAGGGAAAGGAAAGTCGTCGATCCATTGTTCGATACACAACAGTTTGCAGCACGCGTTGGGGGATTCGTCTTCTTCGCTGATCACCAAGTAGCCGAAGTTCGGACCCTCTGGAGGTAATGACAAAGATTCAGGAGATTTCCTGTAAAGGGAAAGGGGCCTGGTGACATACGTATTATAATTTGTGTCTTCGAATCCTTCCGGCTTCCGATGCCCAAGATCTTCAGGATTGAAGCTTTTTTTTGTTTATATACATACAGCTTGGCCACCCCTAAATGAAAAGTCATAGTACATACTAAGTGGATATCAATTAAGTTATTCGGCGACATTCGAAACCCTAGGATTAATTTCACTGTCATTGCTGAATTGGAACTGCACTGTTTTGCTTTCTTGCGACGTTTGCGGTGGTCAAGAACCCGGGGAGGTTCATCTTCATAGGACTGCAGGAAAAGATAAATAATTTGGGGATGTCACTTTAGATCATCCTAAACCTTGTCGATCTGGTGAATTTTGACAAGCACAAACTTGTATTGTTATTGCAGCATTAAAACTGATCTTGGAGAGGTTCATTTGGTGAGATTACTTGGTGAAAGCAAATAAATAAATAAATACATATGACCGGCCCACTCCTCTCTCTCTATATATAACTATTTGATTTTGATCAATGACAAAAAATATATCAAAACAACATAATGAAATAACACTGACCACTGCCAAATAGGAATTGTTTAAATTACAACAATGTGATCAAGAGAGTAACATTTTAAGGTAATCCAAGTTAAATGTTGATATTATCATCATCAATTGATTCCCCAAATATTGCATGATAATATATATTGTATTAAAATTATAATATATATTATAATTTAATATTTTTACATTATAAGTTTAAAACTAGTTTAGTACCTGCACGTTTGTGCGGATGCTTTTTATAAAATAATTTTATCACTACGCCAGATGGCCTTTCGGGCGACGGACCAAGGTCGTCGCCTGAAATGGGTTTTTCGCCCTCTGACAACTCAGGCGACGAACTTCCGTCGCCTGAGTTGTGGTCCGGTGACTTTCATCCTTTCACCATTCAGTCGACGAGCATCTGTATGTTCGTCGGTGGAGTTAACTCAGGCGACGAAAAATGTGTTCGTCGACTGATGATGTTGTCAGAGGCCAAGGGCCATCCAGGCCCGCCCATTAAGACTCAGGCGACGAGAATAGTTTCATAAGTTCGTCGCCGGAGTCGGTCCATATAGCTATGAAAGAATCCAGGCGATGACCCTTTCCTTTTCGGTTAGTCGCCTAGATAGTTTCAGGAGACGGACATAGAATTATTTTGTCTCCTGAGTGAAGTCTAAAGATGCGTTCTCAGTTGCGGCATCTCCGACACGGACATAGGAAATGAGTCATTCCATTCGCATTATCTCTAAGATTCTGCATAAACATAAATATTCCATTTTGATACTCCCCGTGAGCGTGAGGGAGTAGCATCCAACTTTTATCGCCCATTATCGTCCTATCATTATCAATCCATTAATATGAATTCATCACATTCTCAAATAAAATTGCACATAAACAATCCATTCTCATCATCTATGTCATTCTACACCACATTCTAAAATAAAATTGCACATACACAATCCATTCATACCTCAAACTCAATTTAAAATCAATTTTCAATCATAACATTCTAAATTCCATTTTCATCATAAACTCAAATACAAATTCCATTCTCATCATCTATCTCATTGTACATCCCTTTCTCAAAAAAAAATTGCACATAAACTATCCATTCACATACACAATCAATTCATAACACAAACTCAATTTAACCTCCATTTAACCTCAATTTCAACTCCATATATACATACATAACTCTTTCCCCTCATAAACTCCATTCAAACAACTTTTTTACCATCCAAACTCCATTAAAAAAGACAAGCTCATCATCAATCCACACAAACAATGTATATGCATATATTCAACAAAAAAAAATAATTAAAATTTATACATACCTTCAATGGATGTGTGAAAATTGTGAAATGGGGGAAGAGTTTTGAGCCTCTAGGGTTATTTTGGGAGAAAGGATGAAGATGAGAATGACTTATTGCACAGTACAACCGATTTTAATTGTTTGTTACGGAAAACACATTCAGGCGACGGACATATATATATCTTCGTCTCCTGAGTGAATAGTAATACATATGGGGTCAACTACCACACTTTTCAGGCGACGAAACTAGTTAAATGTTCGTCTCCTGAATGAACAGTATTTAATATTCGTCACCAACCGGACTTTATTACTTTACTTTTGAAAAAGTCCAACGTTCAGGCGACGGACTTTTAGCATTTCCGTCGCTAAAAAGGCCCATTCTGACAGCCGTCATTTGGATACTTGTTCGGGCGACCGAACTTGAGCAACTTTCGTCGCCTGGATTTCATCCGTCGCTTGAGTCCAGTTCAGCCGACGAACATTGAGTTTTTCTGGTCGGCAGAACATGGGTTGGAGGCGATTTGGGCCTCCCAACGTGCAGGCGACGGGCCATAGTAAATTCGTCGCAAGAACCCGATTCAGGCGACGAACCTTTTGAAGTCCGTCGAGCGAGACGCAATCTGGCGTAGTGTATACATATATAAAACATTTATATAAGTTCAAATATAATTATCAAAAATTCTTATAATATATTTCAAACCTAATTAAGTTAGGATTTGTTCAAACTAATTAGAAATTTAATTAAGCAAAGTAGCATGTTTACTTTATAACGAAAATAAATAGCACTAAACATATTATAAATCTTTTTGAACGGTCCCTTTATACCCCACCTCGTATACAAACCAAAAAGACATCCATGAGAAACTCACACTACTTCAATTCAAGTCTCCAAACGGAGAAGCTACTACCATCCTACTAGTTTTCCCTTAAATAGTTAAATTGCATTTAAGGGAAAATTGAATATTTAGACATGGGTATTTTAGTCATTTTCTTCAAAATTTTAACAGAGTCTTGATAGAGTAAAGGGGAGGGTGGCATTTTGCTAGCGGAGAACTTTTAATGGGTAGTTTACTGCAATTTCTTATCCAAGGGGTGATTATATGTAATATAGCCTATTTAAGGGATGATTTTCTATTGTTTACCCTTTTTAATCTTTTTTTTTTTTGGTTCATAGGTAAGCACTTAGACCATTACAATAGGGGGAGGGGGATTCGAACTCCCTTTTTAATCTCTTAATCCATGTTATAAATAAACTTCTTAATTTGTTTTTCAGGTAGCACACAATCACTATACTTTTTTTTTATTAGGAACACAATCACTATACTAACTCGTGACTAGTAAAATATTAAAACTATATTATATAAATAATATTTTTTTTGATACAAGGTAAAGATTTGAGGATGGTTAACCGCGGTTGACTCACCGCTCAAGAGCGTCCTTTCGGATGAAGTCAGCAATCTCAACAAGAGCACGCTCAGCGACAAATAATGAAGAAAGACCGATATGTACTAACCTATCAACAACCTACTTCCCCTCACAGAAGGTGTGCAAGAAGATGACCGTCAACAATGAAAATGTAAGGTTTTAATCAACATTGAATCTAATAAAATAGTCGAATATGTATAGAATTCGGATTAAATTTTAACCTTGAAAATCTTCAGCAATAGTGGATTTTGGGTCGCTTTAGTAGTTTTGCTAGGTTGCTCATAAAACAACACCGGGACAGATTTTAGACGATGGTCAAAAAAATGTATACAATGAGTGAACCAAACGAACTCATATGCCAAGGAGGCAGGAAGTTGAACTCATGATCTAATATAGATACAGTAATTAAAAACCCCCAATTCTGATATTCAACTTACCAAATGGAATGGAAGTGTTACATTATTATTAACTTAGATAGTTACATTACTACCTAAAAATCGCGACATGAAGCTTGGTGGTTGTCCCTTAAAGCTTCCAATAAATACGCATCCAATGAAGAATGCCTGCGACGATAGCCCAGAAGAGGATCTCTCCGAAAATGACATACAGAAGAATGCCAACTCTTCTTGAATGCCATACTTTGATGAAAATGTGCTTCTGAATCCAATGCACCTGCAACAGATTCACAGTCCAACAGTGGTTGTTATGTTAACATCATACACATGATAAGTAGGGCTGTTATATAAGCCGAGTAGCTCGAGTTCGGCTTGGGCTCGACTCGATAATAGCTCGGCTCAAGCTCGTTTATTTTTAAACAAGCCGTGTATGAGCAAATTTTTAAACTTGTTTCAAAGCTCGACTCGCTCGATTTAAGCACGAATTTTGTAAAATTTCTAAAAATATTTTTAAGCTCGAAAAAAAGCTCAGCTCGAGCTCATTTATTTCCTAAATGAGCTCGTTTAGGCACAAGCTAAATATGAACAAGCAATCTTTGATTCATTTGGCTCGAATAACAGCCCTAATGATAAGATCATAATCTTCAGTCACATTACCAGTGTATTGTTAGGATCTTCGTAGTACCATCCATTCACAAACCCTGCGAAGATCCCTTCAGCCGCCATGACATAGACTAGCATCGCGTTCATGCCAATCCACTTCAAGGGCAGGAACAGGTATTTGAATCCAAATATGTCCACCTAACAAGGGACTGTGTGAGTCAAAATCAAGATGTGAGTAATCGAGTTGATAGATGGATGGATGAATGCGCGTTACCAAAACATAAAAAGCCGAGAAAACTAAGGCTGCTGCCCCAGATGTGACGCAAACATAGCTGAACGAGTACAGCTGCTTGTTGAGAGGAACCGCTGTTTGCAACAAAGAAGCAGGGTTAGGAACCTTAGTAGGAGTTAAGAGGATGAATGATGCTAACAACTCTCTTTTTCGACGTCACCATTTGTGAAATGAAGGATGATTCCGAGTACAAGGAATGCCAGGCCCATCAAGGACCAGTGTTTCAGTCTCCTAGCATGTTCCTGCAGCAATGCACAGGCGATGAGGATCACCGGAAGAGGGAATGGGAGCTAGTGTTTCTCAATCTTTTTAGAAGCATGGGGTCAGTCTGACCTTTATGTGAATAAGCACATGGCCGAAATGTGCTCCGATGATTGTTGAAAGAATGGCGGATATTGAGCTACAATTTGACACAGTTCACACATTGGACATGAAAATGAAAATGAAACTAATATTTTGTTCTAATAACTTCCATGGAAGTTTACCATCACTATAGTCTCTCAACGAAATACTAGTATAGAGAATTGTGTGAGTGAGGACCTTAGGATTCCTTCCGGTTCAAAGGGCGCGTGACACCAAGATGGAGCATCATCCATAAGAGGCCCTTCATAGGGGGAAATGGCAGTGCAATCCTGCATAACTTGATTCATATGATAAACATTGAGAAATAAGTCGACGATTCACTAAAAGGTCCATATAATTCTAATGCTTGCCTTGGATCTCCTCCATGCCGGTTTATGATACATGTGATTGATCCCTAGAACTTTTCTGTCAACATAACCTGCTGCATTACATGGAGGATCCAGTTTTCCCTTCACACCACAAGCAACCTGAGTAAAAGCAATCTCCGCATTCTAAGTTTGAGACTAACAGCAAGTAAATTGATTTCTCGATTCAAATCTTCACAGACGACTTACAATGAAATGCTTCCCATGATCAGATCCAGTTTTGTCGAGCACAGTGAACTCCCAGTCGGGGACAAACGTTCCATAAAGTACCGATAAGTAGATAACAAGCACACCAAGTCCAGCTACCCTAGGGATCCAGAAGGGAAAGGTAAAAAGAGTTAATCAACTTAATAATGTTTGGAAGTATAAAGTGTAGCAAAAAAAAAAAAATATGTGCTTACCATTGGCAGAAATATAGCTTGAACACAGAGAGATGGCCGAGTGGTTGCGTGTTGCCACGCGCGTTTTTATTTGCAATCTCCAACAGAGATACTAGCAAATATGCCACAGCTATCCTCTTAAGGAGGAGAAGAGACAGAATGTAAAGCATTGGATTTCGAACTCATCATACAAAACTTGGTTTTAAAATGTCTCTAATGTTTGAAGTTACCTGAAGTATCCCACACCATCTTACTCTTTTCATGTTAACTCCATAACTTAGGTCATCCGGAGCATGAGAATATCCACCTTCAAGAACATAGAATCCGAAGAGCAAAGGTAAATGGAAAGAACACAAAATGATGGCGACAGGTGATTTTGCGAAGATGATTGAAAGTTGCAGTGTAGGATGAGAACCTTGTAACAGGATACCCCAGAATAGAAGTTTGATAGTCCGAAAGACCACCTTCCTGACGGCGATAGGCCAGTTTGTAATCCTCTGGAACAACGATAATCCGAATTATGACACTAGAATTAAAGCATAGAAAGGAAGGAACTTTGCAAGCTCAACTCAAGTGCCTCATAATGGATTCACCTTCAAAGCAAGAGGAATTGCCATCCCCACAATGAACAAGAAAAAGGGCATGACAAAATCCGCGAGGTTGCATCCATTCCATGGCGCATGTGCTATCACTGGCCATTGATCTCCAGCATCATCAACCAGAATCATCATCTGTCAATAGTAAAATCAACCAGGTAGCTAACTCCCATAAAAAATCGGCGTCCATAGATACATACACACGAGTAAAAAAATTGTTTAGAATTTCATACAACAACAGTTAGGCCTCTGAAAATGTCCAAGGAATCGACACGCTTCCTCTTCATCTCTTCCTTGTTTTCATCATTGCTGACAGCCTTTGCGTCAGGTTCTTGCAGCTCCTCCACAACCAAACTCTGGTGATGTGTCGATTCAGTCTTGCTCTCAGCCATCTCTAGCCGCTCACCCTGCCTGCAGTTAAATTCGACAGCTGAGATTTCACAGTGGTGAAGCTTGGTGGCCTTCAGGCATGAGGCATCATCCCTAGATGGAAGAGGACCATGAGAGTATAACAGAAACAGGCATCATTTTTAAAGTCCTGCAAAACGCATCAGACTTTTCCTTGGATTTTTAGAGTTTTGCCGCCATCCAGTTTTGCTTACATTGTTGCAGATAAGATTCCAGTGTAAAGACAAAGTACAAGTTTGTCTTAACTCTGAAATGTGGGGTTATGTCTTGTTGTCAAAACTGTCATCAGCAATGGAGGTAGGAAATGACGAAACCCATTCTTTTGAAAAGTACACTATTACCATAAAATATCCTTTTGAAGCACTTACACAAAATGGGTCATCCTTTTATGATATCTTATTGGTTAATGAATGATATCACCTAGGCATATGACATTGAAGTACCAGCTACTCTATAGAAATAAGTTAAGTAACAGTATTCACAGTCATTGCTGTAATTCAATCTGTAATAACACCTGTAAGTTCTGGTGAATTTAAAAGCTAATCAATCAAATCGGAAATTTGTAACTAAAATATCCCAGAAACAAAATTGGTAGTATGAATTTGAAAAACAAAAATGCAAAACCATAGGAAATATCTTTATAGTAAGCATCAAGCAAGCAAACAAAAGATAACAGAGTAACACAGGATTTGATCCACACAAATCATCGAACTTTACAAGAAATTAACCAAAACTCATTTGATCACTTCCTATTAAGCTTTAGAAACCTCTTGGTTGATCAGCAAATGACCAATTTCTCTCTCTTCTCATGAATGCACTTCTTGGTTCTAAATGGAGTAAATACATCATTCAATCTACACATTCAAAGGCCTCAGGCAGTAACTGCAGAAGTCTACAACGTGCTTTGACGAGGATATACCAGGAAAACACATCACAGAAGCACCAGATAACTCCAGCTACAACAAGTCATGTGACAGAGAAACTGTGACCCAAAGACGTTGACCAAACATCGAATGACAGGCCTAAATTTCATAACAGCTTGAAAGTGACAATGCTGCTGCAAAATACTCCCTCAGTTCGGCAAAACTTGTCATTTTAGGGTGTGATTTTTGTTCAAAAAAACTTGTCATTTTAGGTATTTTGCCCTTCACTTTACAAAAAAACCCTTGATATGATTGATGGTTTGTTAGTAGTAGTTTTCGATAAAGTAAAAAAGAAGGGTAATAATTGAGGGTAAATTAGTACATTTTGTTAATTGTCTTAAAACTTGTGAAATAAGCTAAAATGACAAGTTTTACCGAACGGAGGGAGTAATTCACTTCAAATAAACAAGGGGTTAAGTTTGGTATCCTCCATACCAGTACAATGACTACTTGCTACAGTCATCCATATCTTCATAAGAACTATGAAAGCAACTAGGTAACTGAAGATGTCAGTTATAGTTGCTCACAACTCACAATGGACAGCTTCATCATGAATAATCAATTAAATAGAACAAAATCTGTTTCAGCAATTAACCAATGACTTTGGAAGGCGAAAAACTGTTTTAGCTATTAAACAAAGATTTTGAAAAAATTTGATGGTTATCTGGTCAGCTGAGTAACCTTATCTCAATCTGTATCATCACATAAATGCGCTTCAACCAGTGGCAGCTCATCTAAGTACCAAGGCATAGTGAGAGTTAACACGTACATACAATGGAGAAGCTGTTGGAGATGCTCATAGAAAAATGCCACAGGGAGCACAAAAATGACAGATTTGGCTAAATTACATCATTCCAGATTTTAAAAAACAAAAATTGGCACAGTGTTGATTGGATTCAATCAAATCAACTGCAAGCATATGTTTGACAGCATTGCAGACACTCCGGCCGAAATAAATGTTCCATTCACGACGAAGTAGGAGAAAGATTCAAAGAGTAAACTCTTAATTAGCAACACCAGAAGACCACAAACATGAATCTTCATGAAGTGATATTTAGGTGTAGATCTCATAAAATTGAAAGGTGAGATACATAAAACGATTGCGATTGCGATTGCGATTGCGCAGAGCAGAAGAAGAGATGGATAATTTCCGCCATGTGAGGGGAGGGGTAGCTCAGGCAAAGAAGAAACGCCGAAACGGGTTTCTAGGGTTTTTAGCTTTGAGAAAAAATGGATCAGGGTTTTGTATTGACGGAGTCGCGGCTCCTGCTATTCCTAGGGTTTGAAACTTCATTGGAGAGCCTCCGGTTTTTTGGGGGTAACCCCTTTATTTAGGGGAAATTTCACAAAACCACCCTATTTTTGAAATTTCAGTGGAGATACTCGGTTATATATTAGAGTCGAGGGTATAGTTTTGAGAGCCAAAGTCCAAAAAACGTCAGAATTTAATATTAAAAATATTGAAATAAAAGGTGAGAATATTTGCATTTATTAACGCACTTAGTAATGATCATTTTCAACTCCATTAAAATTGTAAGACAATTCATATTTTTTACTTTACCGCATTTAAAATTATAAGTTCTTATCCAAAAGAATATTTTATAATGGACAACAAATTTACTCTATCATAATCGCTTTCTTTATATATATATATACATACATATACATATATATATATATATATATAATCATAAAATCACCTCTTGTTTTTGGATTGTGTTCCAATAGAGTTTTAAAAAAACTCTATGGGTAGATTTGACAAGATCTTGACCGTTAAAATAAAAATTAACGAATAAAATCTTGCCTCCTCTTTTTCCCAACCCCACCAACCCGGGCCCCACTAATTTAATTTTTTTTTTTCAATTATTATTTATGAGGGGAAAATTAACTCTACATGGTAGAGTTTTCCCACAACTCCACCGAATCGGGACCGCTTATTTTTACAGCGAGTCAGCAATTATCCGCTATTTTCTACATACTGCACAAATCACCAATTATTTTGGTGATCACACGAATGCTTATTTACTTTAGCATTAATTTTCCCCTTCAAAATAAATGTCTGAAATAATTAATAACATATGTGAAAAAAGGCGAAACTAATTAAAATAACCCAACCTTTAAGGGGGTGTTAAAAATATATCTCCACCTTTCAAGTGTAAGTTAAATATCCCGACCTTTGTAGGTGGTGTTAAAATAATATCACAACAATTTTTTTCTTAAAAAAAATGATGACATGTCAAAAAATAATAATTTTTAAAAGGAAAAACTAATTAAAAAATCAGCACTAACATAATTTTGTTAAACCATGGGGTTTTTGGATTTTTTTTTATAACCAAACCCGGTTTAAGAAAACCCCTTTTCTAATTGTCTCCCTCATGCCAAAAAAAAAGAAGAGAAAATCAATCCCTCTCTCCTACAATTCATGGGGTTCTTTCAGACACCCACTCCAACCAATTTCTTCTTTCTCTTTCTTCCTCATTTAATATCCAGGATGGGGTTCCTCTTCCAATTCGAAGCCCCAATCCATTTTTTCTTCCTCCCCCCCAGGTAATTTCTGGTCTTCGTTTAGGATTTATCCACGCATCTCAAATTTCATTGCTAGAATAGAGTAACATGCTAATGTGGAAACAGATGTCTTGGTAAACAAAAATTTGAGTCCAGATGGAAAATGGTCTTTGATTATTAGTGTTTTGCAATGTCCTAGTTTGAGTCATCATGCTTCAATTTCCAACAAATGAACACACAATACTCTTACCAACTGCTGTTTCATGGGTGTTCTACTGTACATGTATACCTTAGGCTTAGGAATTGACTTGAGATGTTCATATTTTCAAACCACTTTATTTATCTTCCATTGCAGCATTAAACCGGGTTTGGTTATAAAAAATAATCCAAAAAACCCATGATTTAACAAAATTATATTAGTGCTGATTTTTTTTATTAGTTTTTCCTTTTAAAAATTATTATTTTTTTGCCATGTCATCATTTTTTTTAGAAAAAATTATTGTGATATTATTTTAACATCACCTATAAAAGTCGGGATATTTATCTTACACTTAAAAGGTGGAGATATATTTTTAACACCCCCTTAAAGGTTGGGTTATTTTAATTAGTTTTGCCGTGAAAAAAATATCCCCGAACTTTCATTTAATCACTTGGTAAATTTTATAAAAAAAATCACACATTTAAGGCCATTCTTCAAGAAAACACCATTTTAGCAGTCAAAACCATGCCATTCTTTAATGGAATCTTAATAAAATATTTACAATTTTGCCAATAGACCGAGTGGAACTTTCATTTAACCACTAAATTCAAAATTACACAACTACACACATTAAAAGACCATTCTCCAAGAAACACCATTTTAGCTGTCGAAAGAGTGAGTTAACAAACAATTTTTTTTAATATAAAAAAAATGGTCATGGTGAATTGGTGATCCCTTTCACACCATATGTTGTAAATTGTGGAATAGAAGGAAGAAGCAATTTAATGGCCAAAATTCATGGAAAAAATATTCCAAGTTTCTCATCAAGTATAAAGGCCCAACAAAGAGGTACAGTGTGAAGGAACTCAATCCAACCAAGGAGGAACTCCCTCAGAAAATATCTTACCAAGCAACACAAACTTACAATGTCTCTCATTCGGATGACAAAACTACGACTGAGTTGGTCACACTTCATCTTCAGATATTGTCTCCTAACATGCACTCCGAAATAGTCAAGACTCAAGAGTGCATGTTTTCGTAGTCAGCCAGCGTCGAGCCAGTTTAAATCACAAGAAAAACAAACACAATGAGCTGGTGAAACTGTCACTGTCACCCTAGTACCAAAATAGGAATATAAATTTTTTCCATACTTCAACTTTGATATGATCAGACATCAGTTGATCTCACACCCAGTTATCCAGCACAATGAGCCATTTTGAAGTGAATACTGAATACCTCCAATACAGAAGTTTATTACATCCATTAACAATAAATGAGAAATGTTGTATTTTAAAACCCAAAATCTGTACCCATTCAGCAATTTATGAAATACTAAATTTCTACAAACTTGCTAAAGCAGAAAAAGAAGAAAGAAAATTTCTACTCAATGACTCCTCAGTCAAAACCATTTACAACTTTACACCAAAAAAGAACACAGAAAATTGGGCAAAGATGAGAAAAAGAAAATGTGGCATCATCAGAAAGAAGATGCAGAATGCAAGTTATTTGAGCTAAACACAGACTCCCACCCTCATAATTACGAGCACATAGCCTAAAGGATATATCTGATGCAAGCGTACCAAGAGAAGGAGTGTATTCATTATTATTGTCACTTTCCAGTTCCAAGCTCGCTTGTGATATCCCTCGTCAGGCTGATTTGCAGAGTGTTGTGCCATGGAAATAAGGTACGTGTGACTGGAAGCTTTCTTCGAAGATCCTGTCAATCACAAGTTAGAGACCTTGAAAGTGGTATCTGTTATGCTATTTCCACAAGTGGAGAGATTGAATACCTTGAAAGTGGTATCTGGCAAGTTCGCATACGAAACCTGTAAATTGGTGAGCAATGCATCAGTTGAAGACATTGGAAATTCAGTGTGTTTTTTGAGGATATAGTAACAGACAGAGCATGGTTTAGTACCTCAAGAGATGTCAAGTATTCTGTTTCATGGTGGCGAATGATGTTTGTTATGGTAACTGCTGAATCTTCTGGAGACTAAGCACACCACGGAAAGGGAAGACATTCAATATATTCATGCATGCAACTCTTACAAGGAATACACATGAACTGCGAAACTGACTACTGACTAATTCACTTTTAGGAAGAATCTGGAAACCCCCATTTATGCTTCTTTTTTTCCCCTTTCCAAACACATTGTTTTGTGAATTATAGTGAATTACAGTATGATACAAATATATTACTCCCTAGCATTCACAGATTCAGATGTTAAAATATGATACATGTTTCACATGATAAAATAATAATTCCACAACATTTTCATTAGCTACCTGAAAAATTGTTGAGTCTCGGCATTCGTAGTCTGAGTCTAATTGCACATTTCCTTGTTCAAAATAATGAGCCCCAACCTGAAGCAAGAAGACGGGAACACGTCAGTGTATTTCAGTTTAAGTTAGAACTTTCAGCATGCTGTAAATTCAGCAATTCATGATATAGTCCACAATATGACATACCTGCATTCTGCCATTAAGCTCCACAGTCTGTTCTCCATCCTTAAATTCAATGTTCCAGATTGATCTCCAACTTCCATTGCTGGTAAATATGATGTAATTGTTTAGTTCTCACTCATACCACTTCAAATAATCAAGATAATCAGGGAATTTAAATGTAAATGTATCAACTGACAGGTGTGTGAACTAACTTAAGCTGTATAAATGATGGATAACTTGAAGAAGAAAAGAAAAAATTCTCAAAGGCAGACTAGAGTGCAAGAGCAAGTACAGAAATTGGGCAAACATTATCTACCAGAAGTTTTGAGGGCTATGTCTGGCAGCAGAAATCACCACAACAAACTCAAAATCAGATCCTGGTCCTTCAACATTGTATCCATTCACACAGTAAACTGAAGAGATGCCTTTGGGATAAGCTTCACTGACATATTTCATAAACTCTTCATCTAATGCACATCTGCCACAAAAAAATGAAAATCCTGCAAGTGAAATCATGGATTTACAGTAGCTAGAAGGACCAGATCAGAAATGTTACACTTTATGTATTGTGAGACACTGAGAGTGGAGTAAATTTGAATTGCAAGCATAGAAAATACCAAAACTCCAAGAGAACTCAAGATACTTTGCAAATGCATAAAAACAGCATAACAGTAGAAAGGCAAAATGAGAATATATTGTCAATATATATATGACGGCTAAAGAGTGACCATCACAGCATTTTCCATGCCACAGAAAAACACTTAAATATTCATCTTCCTGTCTAGATTTTCAATTATGTATAATGTGCTTCAGTTGGTAAAACAAATAACAACAGAACATAATGAAGATTCCCTTACAACACGTGTTCAACTAGAAGGCTCATAAAGTATTCAACCAGCAGGATCATAACTCCGAATCTGATTGAACCAATATGAATTACAGAAAAACCTTTTTAAAAAGGGTATATATCAAGCACCAAATTTTATAACTTACCTAAACCCTTCTATATAAGGAGATGGAAGTTCTTCTTCAGTTGCATCTCTCACGTCTGTACAAACCTGAGCCAGTTTAGCAAGTCATGATAACGAAAGTGTGAAAATTAAGGCGACTGCCAACATAATAGGAGCAAATAATTGTATGCATATTTGCAAGTACACATTAATGTAACAAAATATAAAGACACAAGTACCAAGCTGAAAAGAGGTTACAAGAAAAGAAGAAACTATGTTCAATGTACCATAAATAAAGTGTGGTTCTATTTCTTTCCTAAAATGAACCAAGAGTGAAATGACAAGTTAATAGTGAATTAAACAAAAATGATCAAGCACCACATCTAGTTCATTCAATTACCAAGATCAAACTTGGATAACTGCAATATATGTGCCATCCACAAGCTCATTGGAATGTTTAAAGGTATTAGGGTATATTGCATAGGAAAACAAAAGAAGGCAATCAAATTGTTGAATGTCCCCTTCATGTTTCATATTAATCATTCATAGTATTATAGTGTAAACCACATCCCAATAGCTAAAATGAGGTTAAAAATAAAAGGACCCCAAGGGAAGAAGAAATAACTTTTGATGAGAAAACTCACTTGTTTGACATGATCAATGGTAGCAACTTGTGCGGTCCTAGGATCAAGATACTCATTGACACTAATCTCGCCAAAAGATGTAACCATAATCTGATCCACAATGCAAGCAATTAGTCCATAAACAATATCAACTGGCTTAATCAAGATTCTACAATACCCTTCAATAAGATTCCATCACTGCAAGATTCAGTCAAGTGTTTTAGCTATGATAATAGTGCTATTTCATTCTTTTGCACTTTCCTAGTCTTCCACCTTCGACCTACTTCAGTATATACATCTTCATTAGACATTCATAAACAATTTCAAATGGCTTAATCAAGAAAGCCTAAATAATGATAAATTCAATTACCCAAGATTTTTTTAGACATGCATTACAGTCATTGTCCAAATCCACCTTCATGTTTTGACCAATCAGATAAAAATTTCCGCACAAATCATGATGTTACGTTCCGTATATCACAATGAAACCCTAATTTTTTCCAGCTAATGAAAAGCGTGCAATCAGAAATGATCAAATTCGGAGAAATCCAACACAAATCAAAAGGTTACAAGGACAAATAATGTTCAGATCCAATAGAACTTACATCGCCAGTTCTGTTAGACAATTCAAGGCAAAGCATATGAGATTTGTTGTACTCGGGAAACGCCTCCTCTGCAGCCTGATTATAAACATCATCGTCCTTCAAAATCGTCTTGACATCTACACTCAATCACAAGGCCTAACATGAAAATGAAAACCCTAGGCAATTGATTCTGGAAATGGAAGCCAAAACACCGACTCAAACAAGAAATGGTAGATCGTTGAGGAGATGAACAAAAGCATTAATTCTCTCTTCACCTCTGGCGACGTATTTGATCTCGCCGGCGGGAGCGTTCAAGAGGAACCATTTGGCAATCTCTTTCTTCTGCTTGTCATTGAGCTCTGCCTCTTGAGAGTCTTCATCGGCCATCCTCTCTCGCTCGCTCGCTCCACCTTCCGCCTTCGGCTTCCCTCGTCGTTTGTGTATCGTTTGTTTAAACTTTGAGCAACGAACAATGAAGGAGGTTTGAAATCATTTCAGCGTTGAAGTGGGGAAATAAAATAATAATCTTTTTTCGGTTATACGGTATACATATATAGAAACCATTCCAAAATGGCTCACTGGAGAAGACTTGCGGAGTAGTACTCGAAAATCTCAGTTCGAATCCAGATATGGCCGCTCTTTATTTACAAATTCAAGGTATACATATATAGGCATCCTAATTTAGGATCATTATACAAACCGATTATGTTGAATCACGTATTATCAATTTTTTTTTGTTGCAAGTAAGTTCAATAAAAAAAAAAAAAAGTGAAGTGTTCTCTCATATGGTTTAAGCCCCTGTTTGGTATTGATATCCTGATATGGGATATGGGTATGGATATCGCTGATATCCATATCCCTGTTTGGTATACGGGTATATCGATATCAACTTGATATCTCCTATATACCCCTCCTTTGTAAAAAAAACCCTATTTAATATCTCTCCAAAAGGAGAGGTATCACTCTTCCAAGGAAAAGAACGCTACTGCTTCTTCTATCTCAACATCGCTTCTTCTTCTTTCTCGCTCTTCTTCTTCGTTCTACTGCTACTGCTTCTTTTTTTCGCTCTTCTACACCATAGTTGAAATTGCAACCTAACTGAAGCAAAGAAGCACATCGTCGACCTTGGAATGGGTACCAACTGCTGGAGAGAAGAACCGGAGATTGTCCCCCTACTGTTTGTCCCCAGAGCAAAGAAGATCCGGAGAGAAGAACGACAGAGCAAAGAAGCCCATCATTGAAGAGAAGAACTAGAGGTTCGAGAAATGAAGACGGACTGGGGCAGGAGGAATTGTTAGGCCCAGCGACCTTCGCCGGCGACATAAGCTTGTACCTTGCACCGCCGCCACCACAGATTTTCGATCCGGTTCTTCCGACCTCAAATTAGGGGATAGGGTTACCGAAGGACTGCCATGGGAGGGAGATTTGTGGGGAGGAGGAAGAAATTGAGATGAAGAAACTTGTGCTGCGGGGAGGGAGAAAGGAGAATCATGGGGTTAGGGTTAGGTTTGATACCCATATCCCGCAATACCAAACGGAGATATTAGATATCAGATATCAGATTTGATATCCATATCTCTGATATCGATATCTCATACCCATACCCGATATCTCATATCAGGATATCAATACCAAACAGGGGCAGGTTTTTTTTTAAAAAAAAATAATTTCAAAGCACGAACTCGAGATCAACCATCAAGAACAGAAGTTCACATTTTTCTTTAATATTACTTCAAATCCTCCTTTATGATAGTATTATCGAATATGTTATTTTTTGTGGTTTGTATTTGGACACTATTTTCCGAATTTTTGTTTATACTACCAAAAAAAAATAGATTAGATTATCTAAACATTCTAAGATTAGACAAAATAACATGAAAAAAATGCGAAAAAAACAAATGCCACAATGGAATGTAATACAAGACAGAAAAAAAAAACAATGTAAGCTACCAATTAAGAGACGCAAACAAATAGAGAACTCTAAGGATTAATGGTAGACACCTCATATTTTGTTTCGGGATTTGAATGTAGTTTTTTATAGATAAATTTTAAAAAGGAGGAGGTATTTCATGAAATAATGGCATCACACTTGGTATTTTTTTGGAATCTTGTTCACTTGCACCATCTTGGTATGGTTAATGGTTGTTTGGTGAAATGTCCCCTTTACATTACCAACTCTTTCATCTTATCCATCCCCAACTACTCTTGAAGATTTTCTCCTCTGGGATTGATTACATCAACGAAAAATTGTGCCTTCGAAGCCTTTTTTCCAGTACTGTTTTGCTGTCAAAAACTCCGACGACATTGAGACCGTCACATACAAGTAATACGTCGATCCCCTTGTAAAAACCGAAGAACGAGAAACAATTGTTATCTCCCTTGTCTGAGTATGAAATACCCTCCTAATCTCCTACCCTAAACTCGACCAAACCGAAAGGAAACAGAAACATGCATGGTTCTCGGAGCAGATTCGAAGAAAGTCACAAAAAGTCCGAAAATCTAGTACATGAACGGATTCCAGACCTTGTATTCTGCCTAAATTGAACATGTTAGCGTCTAAGCTATATAAGGTTAGCATATCCACAGCTCCATGGTCCTGGCACATTAATTTCCCAAAATTGTTTCCAGGCCTTCAAGGGACTAACCACCTGAATATTTACAGATTCCTCGCTCGACTTAGTAAACAAGCCTCTGGCTGCAAAGCCGAACAGTTCCGTGGAGTCTGTGTAACCACGGATCCTGGATATAACTCCAGCTCCGTATGAGTGGCCTGCTTTGTCATGCCTGTCTGATGAGGTTCCTTGATGTGGATGTGAAACTGTGTGTTGCTGTCTTGTTTGTCCGTCTTTTTCTAGTGCTGATTTGCCTTGAGAGCTTATATAGCTGTCTACCCCGAATAAGTCCCAATCAGCCTGCTGTAGAGCTCCGGCTGCTTGAAATGGTTGGGGTGAAGTAGGGTTCCTCTCTAGAAGCGTCTGCTCTTGTACCAATCGGTCTACTTGGGCCTTCAGTTCGTGCAGGTGATAGCCGATCCTCAAAGATATGGCATCATACAAGTTCCCTCTTGAAGCAAGCCCCTCCTGTTCCAAACTGAGCAAGTCGTCGAATTGGATAGGATCACCAATGAGTACTGTCACCTACAAATTAAGGGGAGAGATAATGTGTGTCAATTGTCAGGTGATGGGAGGATGATAGAACCCATGAAAGAAAGTGGGAAGATATTTGCTAGGAAGAATTGGACTGAGTAAACTTTGTAATAGAGTGCGGAAAAAAATGACTAACAAGAAGCTTTAGACTGCAAATGTAATTAACAAGTCAAATGCTTACTCTTTTTCCTATCCTTGGGAAGTTAGCTCCAATAGGCATGATATCCTGCATTCCAACATGTACAAATGGGATAACCATAGGAATGTTATCTGAGTCCAGGACTAACCTGTACGAGAGAATAAAAGAATGGAAATTACTCAAAAAATGGAAAATGGGGGAAAAAAGCAGATTTCTGTTTCTGCACAGAACTATAATGGATCAGGGCTGAAGTTTGTAGGAATTGGTGCCATGGTCCATATCAAACTGCTTATGAAGAAAACAAGGGAAATAATAAAATTTGTATGAAATATCTGAATTCATTTAAACGCTTATGAAGAAAACAAGGGAAATAATCAAATTTGTATGAAATATCTGAATTCATTTAAACATTAATCTTTTTCGTTCCAAGGCTTAACCACACTTAATTTACATGTAGCCAAAACCACTCAATCTGGTTATGGCATTCTAAATAAAATGCTTCTCCTAGCTGTTTGCACAATCCAGCTCAAATTGACTCATGTCAAATTGCTATTCTAGATAAGTACCAAGACCTTTTTCACTTTTCATGCACATAAATATGTTGGTTAATGAATGAAACTTAAACTGAAAGAAGCATATAAATACATTCTTATTTAAAACTACGAGCTGTTAATGATTCCATGAAACATTTATAGGTCGCATACTTGTCAAGTCAAAGAAAATATCCATAACAATCACTGATATGCATAATAAAGCCTCGGCTAGCAGGTTTCAATGAAATTAAACAATACAGTACAACAATCAAGGAATAAAGCTTAAAGTCTTGAACAATGCAAAGTCATCATTGAAGCGAAGTAAACATTCACCATGTGAAAGTGAAAAGACTATCATTGAGATGTTTCAACCAAATATTCAAACATTTCTTACCTTGCCACACCTCTCTTGGCTGACCCAATAGTCCTTCCACCATCTCGTGAACGACTACCTTCAGGAAAGATATGAACCCAACCCCCATTATTCAACTTGGAAATGGCTAAATCAAGTCCCTGCATGAGGCCAATGTACTATATATCAATAATTATTCCCGAATACACTTGTAGAAGCACAGAAGTGTACTAGGAAATAACCACCTTTTGATATATCCCATCCCCACGAGCAACTGGCAAAACTTTTACAGATCGGAAAAAAGCAGATGTAACTGGATTCTTGAAACAGCGATCAGTAGCACAAAGGGTCCATCTTAAGTTACGAGCATCCATAAGAACACGTGGTGGAAGCAATGCAGCAATAACTAGTGGATCATCCATAGAAGCAACATGATTACTGACCTGCAATAGTGTAATGTGATCCAGATATAAGATATCATATTGACAAATTTTATACTGGTTCTGAAAAGCAAGCAGCTTACCGTAATAAGTGGTTTGTCTTTAGGTCTATGCAACAGTGCCTGATGTAGTTTTTCTGCCCCAAAAACCTGTGGCATAACATAAAATTATTGCCTGGAAGATGAGACTAGCATTTTTTTTTTTTGAAATGGTTTATACATAACATTGGTATTTAAAAAATCCCATTACCTGAACACTGTTAAACCCCTGCATAAATACATGGCAAACATTACCAATAACCGGAACTGCCAAAGCTTGCAGCATGCGAATAATTGTTGAATCTTCTTCTGCAAAAATATCCTTGTTCACTGCACACAATTTA
Source organism: Persicaria maculosa (assembly GCA_963922045.1). Classification (NCBI taxonomy): domain Eukaryota; kingdom Viridiplantae; phylum Streptophyta; class Magnoliopsida; order Caryophyllales; family Polygonaceae; genus Persicaria; species Persicaria maculosa. Next base: position 46,488,559 of record OY998269.1, read on the forward strand.
GATATTAAAGTTTCAATAAGTAAAATTAAAAAGAAAGTAACAAATTATTACTAATACCTATTTCCAATAATTTATGTTTATACCTTACCAATAGCCACATAATAACCCGGAGAAGGTAAGGAATTCCCAAAACCAACCAGAACTACTCAATACAGAACTATGAAATCGTAATTGCTCTGGGCTGCTATTTTGCTTTGCTACTCAACATTCTCAATGACAACTATCCTAGCTCATAAAGATGAGACTAATATCACAAGTCTCAAGCATATATAGAATAAAACAGGCAATAAGCCTAAATACTTTGGTTTACTGAAAGAAGCTGGTGCCACAATCTTTTGGCGAGAAAGATATAATGATGACATTTCTTGGGATTCTGTTACTTTGAAAGCTGCATCATGGAAGATGAGGACTAAATAAAATCATATTGCACTCAAGCCTAGCAATATAATGTTCGCATTCTAAATACTGTACATAAGAGCTAAACCTTGTGCCATGTCGTAGTTGTTGAATAACTCTTTCATGTGTGCTTTCACAGTTTCACCCATTTCTTCCATTCATTCAATTGCAGCTAAAACCAACAAAGATAACCATTTGACGCTAGATTCTGTTTCAAATTCGATAAACAAAAAGTTGTCAAATCCAATCCCTAATTTGACTGTAACTAGAGTCTAGAGATAGTCGGTGACAATAAAACGATCAAACTACAAACCATCAACAAAAATTAAAAGCAATCATCAACCTGAGTATCAGATTTGATCGCAAATTTGAGTCGCAGCTGAAATTAATCGCAAATTAAATCGGAAACAGCAGCTACCTCTTCTGCGATAGAACACGGAAGAAGAGGCGAGTGAGTTCTGACGGAAATTGCGAAACCTCTGGATCCACCGCGCCATCGTAGACGAGAAGTAACCGTCGTCAGAGAACATCGGCCGCCTAAGGCGGCGATCAACGGCGACACTAAACCTGTTCCTAAGCTGAAGCTGAAGGATCCGCGCCTTACTCTTCCACAGATCTCCGCGATCAATCCGATGCCCCGCCATTGAGATCACAATCAAGCGCTCGAACTGAGGAGAGGAATGTAGAGAAGAAGATCAACGCCCCACCAAAGTGTGTCGCGGTTTTTCTCAAAGAACGGAGAGAGAATGAGGGAAGGCGACAACTGAACGAGGGGTTTTGGGTAGTGATGGTTAGCGCTAAAATGCGCCTTGAAGCGTAGGGCACCGTCTCCATTTCGGACGACGTGGATGATGTATGTGATGACCCCACAATAAGCCTTGTGTTCTATTGGTCAAATGACTCGTTCATATCACTTTAGTGGACACGTGGCAACTCCATGTGAGTCGATCTTTGTTATCCGACGTCCAGGATTTTTCCGGAATTATGTATTGACAACTTCCATGCAGGTGGTTGACCATTTTTATAGTGTTATTTTTATGCGAAATTGCAAGAAATCGCCCATTTAAATAAATAGTTTGCAGTAAATCAATATATATACACACGTGTAATTGTAACCTTATTTTCAAAATTTAACTAAATATAATTTTATATCAATCATTTAATTCAATACATTGAATTATTATATGAATATCTTAAGGAATTTTTAAATATAATGGTAATCGAAACTTATTGATTAAAACATCTAAAAATAAGTTGGTTATGGGGTTCTAAAAAAAGGGTTATGACAAATCATCGTAAAGACTTGTATATTAATAGTAGATATAGATATCACATCATCTTAAATTCTTATAAATTGATATTAGATATAGATTTAATATAATATATAAAGATTTAGATATAGATTCCAAGGGGTTCAAACATAATGTTTATGAAAAGAAAAAAAAATATTTCAAATGTAATGCATTCATTAGATTGCAATTAAAAGCGTACAAATATAATTTGTTTTCTTTCTAACAACATTGAAATATAATATATATTTTTGGGGGTAAAAGGGTAATTTTAGTTTACTTGATAGATTTTAGTGAAAAGCGTTGATGGGAATTTTTTTTAAATGAATGTATTTTAAAGGGTGGTTTACCATAATATTAAATTTAAAGGATGATTTTCTGCAAACTACCCTATTTAAAGGATGGTTTTATGTAATTTTGCCTTATTTTATTTATATAAAAAATAATTTTATATATTTTCGTTTCTCGTGATTTATATTATTTTGATTTTTTAGCAAATCATTTATTTTGATTTTTAACACTTTTAATGTGTTAAAAAAATTTATAAATTTTTTTTTAATAATTTTATACTTATCGATAATAAGTATGAAACGATGTGAGAAGAGATTAGCCTAGTCCTTGACCGTTCCACATTCCCTTGCCCGCTCAAAATGACATCATTTTACTGATTTTTGAGAATTTTATAACAGAAAACCGGTTCGATTCAACTATTGCTTGATATGTCTTTGTTGGACTAGTCTTGTAGACCAAGGTAAGGTTTGATTGTTATGAAGCGTCGACATCGACGACGATCGCTTTTTTAATTAATTACCTGTCTCTTCTGATACTTTCGACAGTAAGATATATTGTGATATTCAAACTGTATGAGTACACTCAGATTGTGATACTTTTGCAAGTTTTTTTTTTATTTTCCACCCACACCTTAGCTACGGCAGCTTGCCGTGACAAATGTGGCCTTTCTTTCATTAGGGGTTGCTTGCCGTAGCAAGTCGTAGGTAATTTCTTTGCTACGACTATTTGCCGAAGCTACAAAATTTTGCCACGCCACAATTTGCCACCCCTCTATTTGCCGTAACTTAGCCGAAGCTAGATGCCTTTTGCCACCCCTAGCATGCCTTTTGCCACGGCTTTTTGCCGAAACGAAATTTTTTTTAGTGACATATCAATTGGCTATAAATGAAAGATATAGAATATAATATATCTATTGAGTAAAATTTTATAAATATCTATTTAAATTAGGTAAAATTTTATCTTTAGCATATTTTGATATAAAGATAAATAAAAAATTTGGTAAAATATTATCTTTAACAAATATATCTAACAAAAGTGAATAATTTTTTTAAGCAAATATATATACTGTAATGCTTAAGTGGGTTATAAAAAAAATTGATAAAAATATTATCAACGTATATTGTTATATTATATTATATTGATTAATCACAAAAAATTCAATGATTAAGGAAAATTCACTTAGATAAAATAGGATTATATATATGGTAACAAATTAAATGCGGAGTAATTCATAGTTTAAACATGGGTATATATTTTGATAACAAAAGAAACTAATTAAGGAAGGTATCTATAATATAATATCTTATAAAATCTATCTATATCCGATGAGATCTAATCATCATTAGACCCAACAAAATCTATCTATATATAACGATCCATCAAGGTTCTCGTTTGTACTCTCCCTCAATTAATTAATTTGTTGCCCAATTAGCTTCCATTGATCTAACAAAGTTAGATGGCGGATCTCCCGAATTGCATCGAGGTCGGCGTCTCCGGACGGGACGAAGTTACCGGCTGCCGATACGTCATCACGGTTTCGCGTCCGGAGGCCGACTCCGGCGCCGCCGCGGTTCCCGAGGTGGTTATCCACGTTGGATACAAGTTTACCGTACTGCCGACTCCCGACCTCAACCACCCGACCGCCGAAATCATCCCCCGCCACGTGTGGTGCTTCCAGGGCTTCCCCGGCGAGCTCTCCGCACTCCGGGAAGCGATCACCCTATCCCTCGACAGCGCCAGCATCCCCTTATCTGCTCGAAACGACACCGTCCGGATGATTTTCGAGGATTTCATAACGGAAAACCTGCTCAATTCAATTACTGCTCGTTATGTCTTTGTTAGACTAATCTTGCAGACCGAGACGAGGTTTGATTTTGATCAAGATTTGACATCGATGATGGATCAAGTGGACGACGAGTCGACATACGAGGTTCCCGAGCAATGGGATGAGGATACCGACTGCCTATACACCATCAGAGTGGAGGACAAGTCTGTCGTCGACGCCCATGATGAGGTTTCTCTCAACATCATATACGAATTTTCGTTTACCGAGGACCGTGAAGATTCTGGCCCGATTGTCGAACCTACTCCGCCCGGCGGAAGCTGGTGCCTCCAGGACTTTCCCGATGGTCTCTCCGGACTCCACAAAGAGATCACCCTAGTTCTTGACCGGGCTCGCATCCCCTCGTCGGCTCGGGACGAGACTCTCAAAGTGATTTTCGAGAAGTTCCTAACCGAAAACCGGATGAATTCGAATGTTAGGTATGTTAGTGTAACCTTGGAGGCTGAGACGGAATTTGATTTTGTGCCTGAAGGGCCTATGTTATACGACAACAACGAGGAGGAGGAGGAGTACTACGAAGATGATGAGGAATATGGTAGGGGATTGGAGGCGTCAATGGAAGAAGATTATTCGAGCCTTTCGAGGGGGAAACCGGCGAGGAGAGAGGCGGTGGAGGCATTGGAGAAGGTTAGGATTAGGGGCTGGGAGAGTGAGACGAGCTGCGTTGTTTGCTTGGAGGAGTTTTCTTTGGGGATCGAGGTGACGAAGATGCCATGTTCACATGTTTTTCACCCAGATTGTCTCGGTAGATGGCTCGAGAGTCAGTACTTTTGTCCGTTGTGCAAGTTTGAGCTGCCTTATGCTGAATGCTGATGATGAAATATATCTATAGTCAATTAGTCATTTTTTATTGCTTAGCTGAACACACATAAATCTGTTATTCACGTTGAGACACAAAGATATGATTGATCATGTAATGTTTGGTTTTTTATGCCATGATCTATTACAGTTGGTATGTAATGTACATATGGATGGTTTATAACATTGATTGGTGTCATCTGATTTAGGCGTTTTTGTAGTCTCTTCTTCATGGTTTGTGGAATAGAGCAAATTAATAAACCTAATATCGGACGCTAAAAAATGAAAATTAATTCAAAATCAAATATAAACTACCCTTGTTAGGAAGAAATATAGTTCATTTAGCAATTCACAAATTTGACGAACCTTATCAACATAGAGTTGTAAATTTGACTTTAAATCGGTTAGTAAAACATAGTAGATTCAATACAATGATTAAGGTGATCTTATCTCTCAATCGCGACGCCCCAGTGAGTTTGCTATCACCTATTTCCAATGATCCTTGTACAAGATTGGTCGTCAGCTTGGCTCATTCGGAACCAAAGAACTTTCAGTTCATTCACAGATGAAATGTAGGAGCTGAAGTTCTGCAGTACTATTACCTGATCTGGGGATCTTGCTCGGCTATCTCTTTCCCCATGGGGCTTAGACATGAGTGCATCAACAAATGAAAATCTGGAAATCGGGCTTTGAGACTCCCACGTTCAGGTAATTCACATCAGCAACCACTTCTCCAAAGTCATCTGTACACACCATTCAATTTGAAGTATGATGGGGCTGAGAAAACAAGGTGAGAAAAATTAGGAGTGAGGACGATCTGAAACTGAACCTTCATATAGAGTCCTCGCGTATTGAACATATTCAGGTATGAGATCTTTGTACACGATTCCGCCAGGACGGGCATCCAAAATTACCAGCACTCCTGATAATCACAACATTAAGAATCAGCAACAGTTCCAAGGTTTATAATTTATATGACTCGAAGAAGTATTTGCGCTTCCTGATGGGAGTGACGGAGTCATCAACTGGTATCACAGCAAAAATGCTCCAAACCCACAATGCAAGCCATTAGTTATCAAGAATCAACAGAAGCAGGTTCGAGGTGTACCAGGTGCTTCCCAATGTTCACCGGAATCGCTTGGTAAAGGAGCAAGCCAAAGAATGTTCCGCAAATTCATCATTTCATCATAAGCTATATTTGAGCCTGAAAAGAAAAGGCGTGACTCGTGAGTAATTGAATGGCTGAGGGTTGAGCCAACGCTTGGGGATAAACAATATGATAGCCCGTAGTACATTATCATAGTTCTAGTAGACTAGTTCTAATAGGATCATTATTGAGATCCTTTTACAGGATAAATAAGGTTCGGTCCAAATTGATAAGCACACAAACAGCTCATCGATTACATGTACAAACACATCAACTTATAGAGAAATAAATGGAAGTTCAGCAATAACAACTTAATCAACTAAAAGGTCATGAAGGATTACCTCTTTGGCAGTAACCCATGTTGTATGGAAACACTTTCTTTTCATATGCTGGGTATTCCTTTGCATGGAACCTGTGAATTTTCAATGAAGATGAACCAATCAGTCAGCATAAATTGGTCAAATGCCTCTTCGCCCTCCGGCATGAATGGTTCAAGCTTCTATTTTAAGAGAATCACTTACAATATCCCTAGCCTTCCAGATTCTTTGGCAATGAAAATATGACCATGGAACAAGTCATAGCGACTTAGCGATACATTCAATCCGACAATTGGCCCACGAGAAGCAATCATTTCAAACAAGAATATGAGGTAAGTGTTTATCTCCTGAAATTTCCATTAACAAGGAAAGATTACCATACCAAATCCATTCCCTTTCTACTTCAAACTAGCAATAGCCTATAGGCCTGCCTGGTTTGGTTCTTATGCACACCTGACTAATAAATCGTCTTCCATAAGGAGTTCTGGTGAGCTCACAGTGATTTTCCTCCGATCCTTCAACATTAGGAACCTATAATTTATTAAATAATCACCTGTAACACTAGTAAACATGAACCAGAAAGTGCAATGATCCCAAACCATAATCAATCGCCACATAATCAAATCAGCACTGGTACAATTTTTCCGCGAATCTGAGATTTTAATGCAACAAGGCACAGAGCAACATCCAATTTCAATCGCAACAAAACTTCTAGGTCAGAATTGATGAAACTCACCGATATGACCGCAGGATCTAGGGTTCGATGAATGGAGTCAGGATCGCCTCCGGAGTCGAAAGCAAGGCGAGCGAGCTCCAATACAGACGGCGGAGGCCACCAAATCAGCTCATCTTCCATCTCCTCCGCCGGTCTCCTCCTCCTCCGTCCAGCCACGGTCCTTCTAGCGACCGGATCCGGAGCGAACGGAACGAGAAATCTGAAACAGGAGCGGAGCTGATCGGCTTTGCGGGGGTCGACGGCGGAGGCATGGCAATTGGGGCCGAGGAGAGCGAGGACGTCGGAGGCAGTAGCTTTGGGCGGAGGAGGTGAGAGAGAGGGAGGCTTGAGAGAGAAAGATGAAAAGGAGGAGGAAGAAGAAGCGGCGAAGGAGAGGGAGAGAGCTATGGCGAATTTGATTGACACTGAAACTCTCCCCATCGCACAATCCCTCCCTCGAGCTTCTCCTTCCCCCCTTCCACGACTCTGAATTTTGTCATTGTGGGAAAATTGCATAATATGGTCTTAACTTTGAGTTATTTCACTATACAACCTAAACTTTTTCTTTTTTTAAAAAAAGTGCCAAATTTTGAGAAGGTTCTCCTCGGCGATACGACTATGTTAATTATTGTTAACAACTGAGCCTCGTTTTTTTCTTTAATTAATTACAATGCAAGAGTTTGAGATGTGTTGAACACGTTAACCCACCTCTCAATAACATCGCTTCGAAAGAAAGATGAAAATTCTGAATGAAATGCGAGAACTAAGTCTCATTTAAAAACTATAAGACTCAGGATTGTGAATATATGGGATTAGTCAAGTCTTACACTCTTATTAGCTTAGTTGGTAAGGATGACACGTAGTGACTAATAGGTCATAAGTTCAAATACCCTCCCCATATTTTAATAGGCCTAGTGCCTGCATAAGTATAACGTCTATCGAATGGCCAAGTTACGAGTTTCAAGCTCTCGAGTTGCCTAACCGGAAGCTAGGTACCCAAGAGCTAATGACCTTGTTTCACTTTCATGCCTCTTGGCACCTTACACGTCGATTGCTGCGGTTTTGGGTGAATGCTGAATATGCCATCCATTAGCCTGCCTGCTTTAGAAATATAGGGCAGAGATCAAGGAAAACTTGATGCCAAACAACTTAGACGACATGTCAGAACAGGATTATCAAGAGATAGTAGCTCGTATGGGCAATATCTTCAAAACCTAGGGTTAAATGTAAGAACACTCAAACATACAGGATGAGCTAGTAGGAGTTTGAGCGTTCCCAGTAGTAAAATACTATGAAAATGACAAATAAGTAGTTCATCACAACTTCTGATTTTTTTTTCCCCAAGAATCTGAAGAAAGGAGCAGCTCAAATGTGATAATGTATGAAAATGGTAGAACTGTGAATGCAGGAATCAAATTAGCATAATTCAGTTATATTTTCATGATATTCATGATTGATTTGCCTACCAAAAGCTTCAGAACAATCAGTAGTTCATCACGGATGCATTGACAGCAGTGCAGCTAATGAAACTAAATTAACCAAGCAATTGTTCTAATTCTCAAGAGGATCGACAAAGGGAAAGAAGCCGCCAAAAAAATACAATGAGCCTATTATTACTTACACAGATTAGGCTTTACGACAAATAGAAAGAATCATATCGGACTGAGTTCTCTGATGTTTGCATTTTTGTCCCAATACTCAGGCGGAGCAACATCTGACATCATCTGTTCCTGCCCACGCCAAAGAATCTGCATCACGAAGAAAAATCACATTTATACTCAAAAAATGAAGAGAATGCAAATTTTAATAAAGCTAGAAGAAAAAATAATAAAGGGCAAAGGCAACAAACGTTAAGTTACAAGTGACGACTTTACCTTGTCTACGACACCAAATTCTCTAGCTTTCACAGAATTCATATAGAATGGCCGTCTCATCTTCTGAGCAACTGTTTCTTTCGACTAGTTACAGGCACAAGTCAGACACTGAATTACTGGGCATTAAAGTAAAATGCAGCTGAAATTTTCAAAGGGATCAATCAAGCATCAAACTCACATTTCCAGTGTGCTCTGCCATAAGATCTACGAAAGTGTCCCGGTTGTGTATTACCTGAGACAAAGGCATTAAATTTGTTTATTAGCTCCAATGCACAAGATTTGCTCAGAGTACAACATGTACATCAGTACATCATCAGGCACATAAAACATCAGAAAAGAATATCAAAAGGAACAAGGATACATGCAGACGAGATGATAACTCTAAATATGCAAGTTAATACTAACCTCTTTTGCTCGAATAAGAACATCACTAGCTTGCATTAACCCAGTTGATGGAGCTCGAGGTTGTTGAATCATGGCTGTAGGTCAATTGTCAAACGTCACTTCATTTGCATGCAGAATAAACAGTGAGATTAATCTGTTGGAAGTACCTTTGGCATGAGGCATCATGTAACGCTTTCCTTTAGTTCCAGCAGCAAGAAGCAAACAAGCATGACCAATAGCTGCCCCCACAGCCACTGTGTATATCTGGACGAGCTCAAAAAACAAGGACAAGACAGATGATAAAGCTCTTCATATGCTTAACGCCAGTATGAAAAAGATAAATGTGAATACGCCAATTGTTACTTAGGTGGTGTTTGCTCAAGCAATCTAGTGTTATTATTTGTGGGATTCTTATAAAATATTTTGTTTGTTTTACATAATGACCAGGTTAAAAAAAAGGAAAAAAGGAAAAATTGATTCTCTCTGATCAGGGATCTTCTAGAATCTAGGCCTATACATAATTGCATATTACTTGAATCAGCTAGCGCAATAAAAAGCCACTTTCCTGAAGCCACCCCTCAATGAAAATTAAATGTCAGCCTTAGAGATTACATTTTTGTTTCCATTTTCACTTCCTACAAGGCTAAAAGTAGGACTCCAGCAACTTGATGTGTTTGATCTAGCTATGACATTATATTTCCCTTTGACACGTTATTATCTGAGAATAAGTAAGACAAAAAACCAGATAGCAAGTGAAAGCAGCTTCACCCAATTCTACAATACAAAAACTAAGTTATGTTGCTTTTGAGTGGGGAAAAAATCAATCTCAAGTACTTCACCTCATTTGACAGCAACCTCATGGCATCATATATGGCAAAACCCTCATATTCCATTCCAACCTGAAAAGTAGCAATTCTATTCTCATTATATATATGCTTAAAATAACAAACTGAATAAAGCATTACCATGCTGCAAAATGATGCATAAAATAAATCCATGATCAGAACAACTTCGCATAGTCATCTAATTTAAAAACAGTTGAAAATAGCATCTACATGTATAAGCAATGTGAGCGAGTTGGAAGTGATGGAATACACAGTTGAGAATAGCATCTGTATATGTAATCAACTCCATAACATAGCATACAACTGATATGATTTTATCTGAGAAACAACTAGAAGACAGAATCTTTGCAATAACTTTATGATTTCCTATATCATGCCACCTTTACCCATCCACAAAAGAAATTACACGATGGAAATAATGTTTATGAGGGTGTCATTGGTATAAGGTCCATCATGACTGTGTAAAATGAAGAAAAATGTCATTCCTGAAGAAAAATAGCATCGCTGTCATCTTTTGGATCTAAATGATCCGCATGAAAGTTCCTTGACAAGAAAGAGATGATAGATGACTAATATAAGGTGACCAGTTAGAGGCTTACTGATTCGCCATCATCTCGAGTAGTTCCAGTAGAATTTATGTAGAGATAGATCGGTTCTTTCCCATCCACATATTGCAGGTACATCAATTCAGCTATCACAAGCTCAGTTACTGCTGGAACCAACTGGAAAAATAAATAAGGAAACAGAAGAATATTAAGCTAAAAATCTGCATACAGAACTTTAAATGCAAGAGTTGACAGTCATGTAAGGTGAGTATATAAACATTAGTATGATGATTTAGTGAAAGTCCAGACTCTAGAGTATGCCAGTATGTTCACAGGCAGAGGTTCAGCCTAATCAAGATGACTGTCGGCATGACATGTATACTTGCTCACCGTAGAAAACTATTGGCAATAGAATCATTTGGTTTCTTTTTGTGGAAATCCTTTAGCAAAAAAATAGCCCTCTACTTTGGTTATTTTCTTAGTTTCTAACAACAAAAAAATCGATTTAAGGTATAAATGAAAAGGGTATCTTCTACTGATCAAAGCCCTCCACTTTTTTCCTTAACTTGTTTCCGACATTTGAAATAATCTAGTTGAGGTAAGGATTTGCAGTTCAACACTATCTCTCTGGCAAAATATTCTGAATGTGGGTTATGGGCTAAACAAAGGGTAAATTTTATCCTTGAAAAGATCCATTCTGTAAATGTCCAACAAATACATACCGGCATGCCAAGATAAACGATTCGTCCATTTAGCAATAGTGAAGGCAAATCTGGTGGTGGTCTTTTTGGCCTGTGTTCACCATATGACGTAGAGCTTTCCGCCTAATACAAATAAAAGACTATTATACCATGACACAATGGAAGAAGTGTCAATTTTTTTTTTAGAAAAATATACATTAGATTACTCATCTATGCAGAACCACCAATTCATGAAATCTCTTAATCCATTATCAATCACAGACTTAAATGTGCTTGTGCATCAAAGCATACAGATTTTTTAAACAGCAACACAGTCCCTCGAATGCAACAACAGATAACAAGTAACAACTATAAATTCTATCAGCTTATCCACAAAGCAACATCACACACTGACACTGTCACTGTCTCATTCCAGCCAAATCCAGACCTACATTGTCAGAACTCGGTCTTAAATACATTAACAACCCCCCGCGCATAATTTGATATTTGCAGAGAAATAAAGTCCAATTCAGTCCAAAATACAAGCATCCATCGCTTACCTACACCAATTTCACAATCAATCCCTAAAATGAAGCAACTAAAACAACACGGAATTATAAACCTAACTGATGAAAAATGGGATAAAGAATCGAAAAACCTGGGCAGGGTAAGCCATGAGCTGGGGAGAATCAAAGAGGTCCAGGTAAGGGGGCATATCAGGGCCCCAATTCCGGCCGAGAAAGGATTCAGGGGAATTTGCGGCAGCCAAAGAAAGCTTTCTGAGGAACGGATCCTTAGGGTTCAACGGAGGCATCGGGATTTTGCAGCTGCTTGTTGAACAGCGCACCGGCTGCATTGCTCCATGTCTGATTGAGCGAGATGAGGAGATGGACGACGACGAAGGTGCAAAGCAAGCAGCCATCGACGCTTGGAAGCAATACGCCATCTCTGAATTTTTCTATTGAAATCTGTAAACTGGGGAAAATGAGATTTTTAGAATTATGGGATATGGCCCATTAATGGGCCCAATGGGCCGAGCGGAATCAAGGTTGTACACTAGGCCCAAGTCCATTATTATTAATTTTTTTTATTATTTTTTTATATTTTATTTTTATCATCATCATCATCATCATTATTATTTTTTATCACGCTGATTTTGTGGTTATCGACTAAAGCATGTAAAACATAGTCACACATGCTTAAACCCTTGAAGGAACCACAAGAGGTCATTGGTAAAAAATGTGAAATGAACCACGGAACTATCATTAACCTACCTTGAAAGCCTGATAACACTTAGCAGTTAGCATCCATTGGCCTAACGCCGAACGAACAACCAACAACACCCAAGACCATAGCAGACTCCTAATACGATCAAAGAGTGAACCCAACGGACCACGCAGAGGCACACCTCCACAAAGCTACTACACCACCGTCGAGCAATCATACTGATTAACAAGTACAATCAAAAGGTAATTTCCCTTGCCCGGGCAGATGACCCAGTAGCGTGGAATAAGGGGTGGTAAGGAGGTTCCACCCCTTTCCTTGGGTGAAACTTCGAGATTTGTCTAGTTAGTGCTCGTGGTTTACCACCGTAATTTCCCTAACCTACGACAATGGTTACTCTTTAAGAACTGCATTATTTACATGAAATATTTCATTGGTTTCAACCTTTCAATCCATCAAACCACATATAAATTCATCCACAATAAAAAGGCAACGAACTTAACTAAAATTAAACAGAAGCCATCACACATTCAAACCCCGTATCACCAATGTAATTGAGCCTTTACAGGAAACCCAAAAGAGCAAACTTTATAACACATACTTAAACCAGCATTGCAGTTCAAGACACCTGGACTTCAGTTTCGGTTTCCTGGTGATCAGCAGCATTGAACACCTTGGCTATCTTCTCGGTAGGAACAAGGGGCAAATAGTTCGCAACCCTGTAGCCATTCTCGGCTGTTGAACGGACAGTCTGGTTATACTTCTCCGAGCAGTAGGCTGCAGTAGGAACCACCGCTTCAGCAACCCGGGGAAAGAGTGGGAGACGGTTCAATGCCTGCCAGGTTGCTACAGCATATTGCTCAGCTACCGGCTCATACTTGGAGTAAAGCTCCTTGGCCACGGGTTCATACTTCACATATGTGTTCTTTGCAGTGCCCACCACGCCATCACGTTGAATCTCTGAGACTACACTGCGAGCTACCTCTGGAGCCTTTTGAGTGGCAGATAAAGCTTGGTTTGAAACTTGTTTCACAACCGGAGGAATGCGGTTATCCAATTTGGTCACTGATTCGTCCATCTGTGATTTTACCATAGCCATTAGAATCAGACATCTCACATGACAAAATAGCAGGATCAAGCATAAAAAATGATATACCAATTTTATTGAAAATAGAGCTAGAGCAGACATTTTTTGCTTATGCAGTTATGCTGAAGCTGTGATAATTCAATTAAGATAAAAAAGGCAATAATCAATTGCAGATTCTCACACGCTACGAGAAAGGCATTAGAAATTGATCACGAGGACCAAATTCTCGAATGCTAGCACAGCTTAACTAAAATAGGTGATTCAATAAACAACTTTCTAGGTAAAATCATCCAAATACCAATCCAAAAAGCACAGAGACAATGAAGATTGTGAAGAGTATTCCAGTCACATAATTTTTTCCTGATGACTAAACCAGAACAATAAAATTCAGAGTTCTGCCAGAACAGCTAAATCTGTCATCCCTACAACTTGTTGCTTAACAATTAACAATAGAAAGTAGATAATCACACACATTGAACTGCTCACATCAGCAACTCATCAAACTAGCAAGCAATATGAAGCTTCATAATACCAAAACATAGCTGGCATACTAAAGCAAACATAAAAAATTGACAGCATAGCCTCACCTTACGATCAACAAATTTGAGAAGCTCAACAGGAACATCGTTATACTTATGGTAAACAGGACCGACGACGGTCTTGACTGCACCCTCAACCGATTCCACGCCCGATTTCAGAGGACCGGTTTTATCCTTTGCGGAAACATACAGATTTGAGAAGCAGTAAATGGCATTAAGGGCAGCAGAGTGGACAAACCCTAGATACTTGAGCCTCTCCGCTTCATTAGCATCCTTCAACAACAAAAACACACACAAAAAAAAAAAAGAATGAAAACGATTTCAAGAACTTGAACAATCATGAATGATAGAACTAGAGAAAATAATTTGAAATTTCCAACTGATTAGAACAAGAAGCAGGTGCAAAACCGCTAATTGAACGGGACTCGATGACTCAAAACCCAATCGCAGCTTAACCAATCAAAAACCCTAATTTCGCAAATCAGTTTATTACAGATTCATCTTCCATCCCAAAATTTGACGAAGAAAACGAAACAGTCAGCATTCAAAGAAACAAAATCAATCGAAATTCCAATCAGTTTCAACCGTCATAACATACAATTCAGGATCGTGCAGCAAATAACGAAACCCTAAAACGCAAAAACAAACCAAAATGTAAAAATCTGAGAGAAAAAAGAAAGGCGAAAGGTGATACCAATTTCTGCTCGAATCCGGAATCGCCTCCACCCATGATCACAGGTCTTGATTAGCAAAGCAAAGCAAAGAAACGAGTTGACGGAGATTATAAAGGAGAGTCGAAAATGGAGATAGATTTGGGGGTTTCTGAAATTTATAGGGTTGGAAAACAAAAGCCACGGGCCGCTTACGGCGTTTCTTACTCCCCAAGAAAAAAGCGAACAGAATCGAAGCAAAGAAACCGTGGGCATAGTTTGCCGTATCCTTCCCTTCTTCTTGTTCACACTTTCGGATGGACCCCACCCGATGTAACTTACTTGCCCGCTCGATTAAAACTTAGCACTAAAAATTTATGAACATTATTATTAATTTTTTATGTATATAATTTTATATTTATTTTTAAAAAAAATTATATTTTATATACTCTCTTATTTATGAACATTAAAAAAAATTTGAAGAAATGATGACTCACTTATTTACTGTTCTATAAAGGTGTTAAATGTGGTTTTCGTTAACTTGCTCTTTGGTCCCGAATTGTCTTAGTGGAAGATCGTGGTAATATGGATGTGTTGCAATCTTCTGATCGAGATGATCGTGACAGTGTTTGGGATCTTCGAAGATTCCTCATCTAGGTGGTGAGAACGCCGTTAATCCACACTTCTCCGGAGATGTCTTTTCCCATAGCGGGTTTATGCTCCTGTCTCTCGGGGTCGAGAAGCGCAACGTCAGTTCCAAGACTCACCCGAATTCTCGGCATTCACTTTTTGCACCTTCGTTGTCCCATGCTTCCACGTGGACCATTGTGCTTAGTAGGGGTGGAATTGGTACATTACCAATTCCTTTTTTCGTTTACCATGTACCAACCAATTTAAATTGGTAATCGTAAAATCCGAACCATTACCAACCACTGAAGGGGTTATACCAACTTAATTGGTTACCAATTAAGTTGGTTGATACGTGTTGGTAATTGTATTTTACCATGTTTTGCATGTTGATGAAAAAATATACAAATAGTCAAATACAATACAATACAATTTAATTAAAACTTATAAGTTATTACAATTCAAGTAGCAACAACATAAATACTTAAATTGTTCATGCATTTAAAGAAAATAAAAACTTAAATAGTCCCGACAATATTCAAAATAACATATTCACTTCCGAATAAAGTTTAGGTTTTAGTCTAAACCAAGGTTGAGCTAGTATTCTTCCCTTGATTTAAAGCATTTTATGAAAATAACAAATACAAAAAGAAAATAAAGCTAGTTAATAGGTAATACTTAATATAAAAAACAGTAACACAATATACATATTTTGGGCCCTAGCATAACATAAGTAAATGAACTCAGATATCAGACAGTGACCACCATTGAAGGGATGAAGCCGATGGGTGAAAAACCTAGATCTGATTTCTCAATCTGAACTAAGGCTAGACATTTTTTCTTTATTTCCCTAATTGAGTTTTAGTGTTTTACATAAAAAAGTTAAGGACTTATAGTTAAACCTTAAAACAATTAAAACTAAAATTAAAAAAAAAAAAAAACTAAATACATATTGGTAGGAATTGGTTGGTAATTACCGTACCAACCAATTTCAAATCGGTTGATAATGGTAATACCAACTTTTCCGTTTCAATTACAGTTACCGTACCGACTTTCGAAACTTGGTTCGGTATACCGAACATCTGGTTGGCACGTGTTGGTTTGGTTTTCGTGGGAATTTTTACCCAGCCATAGTGCTTAGTGCCTTGAAAGCGGTGTCAGAATCCTTCTTGATGTGTGCAAGGATGCGATTTGTTTCGTGGTTGTATCTGGACGGTTGGTCTGCTAGTTGTTTTTCTTTTGATCTCTCGATTTCTCATACAATGGTCTTGTTTGAGATTTTGAATTATTACTTTGATAGAAAAAAAACATGTTTACATTGAGATTCTTATTAAGTAAAAAATAAGTAGGGCGCTATCATACACAATTACACACGGTGGTTTTCTCGCCATTGGGAGTTGGGACGGTGCCGCCGTCCAGGACAACGACACTGCCGGCTGGAGAGGACAAGGTTGGAGCCGATGTTGACTGCCCAAGTCTGCAAGATACCCTGCAAGCATCCAGTGCCTTCCTCATTCACTGCCTCTAGGTTCACCGCTACCGAATTGCGGTGTCGGTGGAATTGGCGCCTGGATTTACCTATAAATGTCGAGCCTTCATTATTCACCACATTCACCGACTCTGGAGTTCGGCATCGGCGCCGTGCAGACGGCGAGATACCACTGTGTCGATAACATGACCGAATAAGTATCATTTTAGGTATTTTAGTGTTTAATTTACAAATTTATCTTCGTAATTATTAGTAGATGGTTAGTTGTAGTTTTTTAAAAAAGGTTTTAAAAAATATTACGATAAATAAGAGTGTAACGGTACATTTGTCACTCTTCTTAAATTCCTGCATATTTAACTTTCAGGTTGTCACGATGTCATTTTGTATGTCCAATTTTCTCATAACAAAAAATCCAACCACTATCCTTTAAAATGGAGGAATTTAAATTCCTGTATATTTAAATTTTTGTGTTTTTCTTTAACAAAAAATCCAACCAAATACATATATTTTATCTATTTCTTGGGCTTTTCGACTTCTTGAGTTTTTCAGCTAACCAAACAAACCCATAGCCCCATAGTGACTAATAGGTTATGGGTTGGAATCCCCACCCAATTAACTCGATTTGCCAGCCCTACTTCGCAATTCACGTATTTCCTGGGGAACTCACAAGCCCAATCAATATATGGGCGAAAAATATATCGGGCCCAGAATCTCAATTGGTCCAAAGCCCATTTGTTATGGTAAAATTTTCACAAATCCACAATTACGATGGTTCTTTCCTGCTAGCATATCACCTTTGCTTATTGGTAATTGCTCTGCTATGATTTCTCAATTGCAAGCAATCTTGCGTGGTTTATAGATGGTTATCCATTTGGACATTTCGCGCTTGCAGGTTTGATCTGATACCATTGTTGATTTGATTGCATTGTTTGGGAGGCAAAGATCTCACATGTGCGTCGACATTGTTGTTAATTTATTTGTCGAGTATTTTGTGTTATATGTACTCAGACATGTTTCAAAACTTCTCTCTCATGGTAAGTATTTTTTCGTTAGCTAATAACAAGTGATAACTAAACAATTAGAATTGCCTTCGGTCATGAAAGATTTACAAGTCTAATGATGACTTCTCTTTGCCAAAGGGAAGTCATCATGTATCTAAATTTGAACAGCTCGTACAACAATCAAACTCTCAGGTTGCTGCAATGTCGTTATGTATGTCGAATAGCATCAATGGAAATTTTGAAGATAATGTAAAGACAGTAAAGTTGTATGTCAAGATTAGTATAGTTTAGGCAAAAAACCCCAAGTGCATCTACAATCCAAACACTTGGTATGTCTTTAAATTTAAAAATAAATAAAAATGTCATAGTAAAATAAAAATATGGCAGATGAGTGTTTATCTTTGTAAACAAAGTTTCTACTGTAACAAACTTTAGTCTAACATTTAATATTCTAATTTTGTTTTCTTTTTTTTTTTTAAATTAAAAAACTCGTTTGAGTTTTTGGGTTGCAGTGCCCTAATGCAAAGTTTCAACATACTCATTATCCCTTGAGTAGAGAGAGATTAAAATGTTAAGATTCGTTAATAGAGTGCTAAAGACACATTTGTGAAAGCAAACAAATCACTTTTGGTTTTTTTAATTTAAAATTTATCAAATAGTCTCAATAAGTGGGAGTTTCCCTAAATTATTTGTTTTTAACTTTTTGTACATTTCTATATTTTGACGCTTTCTTTGGAGGAAAAAAAAAACCAACAATGAGGATGGGGATGGAAGAATCCATCCAGCCATCAAACAGCTCAGCAAATTACATCCCCAACTCAACGCACTAGCTGACCAGCTAATCTACACTTCCAAGATGACAACTCCATTTTCAGTATTAAAGTGTCTTCCTTATTTCGAGTGTTATTGGGTACGTAAAATAACCGTGGGTGATCTAGTTGAAGTTGAAAAAGTGAATTGCAGGTGTTTTTTCTCGAAAATACCCAAAAAAAAAATGTAAAACTTGAATAGGAGAGACATTATAAATTAGTCATATTAAAGGGGAAATTTCTCAAAATCACCTTAGTATGTTGTTTTTGCACAAACCACCGTAATTTTAAAAGTTTCAAAAAAATAGAATCCATCATACCGATTATATAAGTATAATGAAAATTTTGTCCTCGGCTTTAAAAATCAAAAGGTCAATATCTTACCATTAAGAGCATTAGCGGTATATGACACATAAAAAAACGTATAAAATATTTAAAATGTCAGGAAAAATAAGACACTCGGTTTCTTGCCTGACGCAATAGTGTCATTTTCTGATACAAAATGTTGAGAATTACTTTTTTTTTTCTTTTTTATATTTTAGTGGAAGAAACCCGTGATGAACGTTGTGAATGCTCTGAGAAAAGATCAGCGAAAGATGGAGAGAAGAAAGAATACATACATACTTTTCATAAATTTGTTTTCTTCGATTGGATTAATCTTAACAGGTTAGCCACTTAATAAAACATCAAACAACCACATCGAAAATAAAGATATGACTTAAACTCATCAATTTTGAGATGAACTTATAACTTGATCTTATATTGGCTTATTTCGTATGAACTCATACACGAGTTTTCACTAACATCTCGACCCCATTAGACCCAACGACTTTTAAACAACACTCACCCGATCAAGTTAGATGCAAATGAAAATCTTACAACAACACCCATAAACAAGATATTTTTTTATTTAATTTTTTAGACAGGGCAACATATAATATACTAAAAGTTTTATGAATTATTAATTACTCCGTATTATATAGCGCATTAATTCAATTGGTTGGTGGATCTCATTCACCAGCCCTTGATTATTGCACCTTAATTATATCATAAGGTGACAAGGACATGAGCATATGCCTCCTAACCCCACACTGCATATTAATTATCCCCCCCCACCCAATTGCAATTTGCAGGTTAGAGATTCTTTGTTCTTTCCTTTCTTGCCTTAAACAAGAAAAAGAACAGATCATTCATCAAGTAATCACCTTCTCAACCCTTTAATCCTATTAAGTTTTTTCAAATTATAAACCAAATTTGGATCTAATTAAAGTGGCAAAGTCTTTTTTTAAGTGAATCAGCAAGATTACATAAACTATTTTGTCCATGATCATGTGATTGTAATCCCAATTTTTTTAAAATGTTAAAAAAAATATATATCAATGCCAAGTTATAACAACAGAACTAAGATTGATCTTATTCAGTTTCCATTAATTTCCTATCCAGATTAAGCAAAAATCAGGCAGACAGTAGTTCTTCCACATGATTAAAATTAGTTTGTTGTAACTAAATTGAGGAAATACCATTTAATGCTCTTTTGAGGGAGTAAACAGAAAATTGAGGAAATAGTTAAACTAAACCATCTTTCAAAAATTGCCCCCAATTTAGTTTATAAAGTAGTAACAAATTTTGTCAAAGAAAAAAGCATCTTTCACAAATTGCCCCAATCAAAAGCCATTGATTGAGGGAAATCAACCAATTAGCCCATCAAAAGTGTTTGCAGGAGAAACCAATTTGAACACCAATTTCAAAAGTGAATGCCCAATAACACACTTTACAATCTATCTATACATCAAGAAATTCAAACAGTTTTATCAGCTGTTGAAGAACCAAAGCTAATTTCACAAGCAAACAGAAAAAATCCATCAGAAACTTCAGAGATCAAATCACAGCCTAAAACTACTTTACTGCTATCAAATCTGAAGAACAACGACCAAATTAGACTAATTCAATCCAGAAATCATGCTTATTGGTCGCATAATAAGTCATAATACATCCAAATCTGAAATCTTTACAGCACAAATTTAACATTCAAGATATGTAATCTAAAGTGTATGTTTTATCATCACAAAAAAAAAAAAAACAATAAGCACAATTTCCATCACAACTCGTGTATACCCCCAAATTCCATCCCAAACAAAAAAAAAATTAAAAATTACAGATCTTCCATTTTTCATCACAAACCCCTAAAATCAAAAGGCAGAGGTTCCAAAAAAGGGGGAAAGGAACTAACTTCTGCACCGGGTGATGGCGCTGCAGCCACGGCGGTAGGGGTTGGCGGACGCGCCGGGCCGGCAGTTGTAGTAGGACGCGCCGCGCCTGGAGCAGGGAACACTGTTCTTGTTCAGCGCAGCATAGCTGATGTACCTCTGCGTTGCTAGGATGCGCCGGTTGATCTCCGAGTCCATTTCGAACTCGCTGTTGAGCCCGCACTCGCCCATTGAGCCGTCGCAACCGCCGGATAGGGCCACCGGCAACCAGCTCATCTCCGACCCGAAATCTGCTCCGGCGTAGGCCGCCGATAGGGCACTCAAGGCCACAAAACCGACGGCCAAGACTAAGAGCAAGGTTTTCGCCATTGAAGCAGATTCAAATCTTCTTCTTCTTCTTCTTCTTCTTCCTCTCTCTCTCCGATTGAGAGTTGAACGGAGGGATGTGGAAACGCGCTGGATCTGTGTGGTGGCGAACGGATATTTAAACGAGGTGGGGATCGGGTAGAAATGAGGCCTTGAAGAGGGGGATAATTACGGGAATGCCATTCCCCGAACGGTGTTTGGTATTAAGAGAGACGGTGTTTGGTTACCCAATTGATGTTGACTGTTTATTTAACTACTGCGCTTTTTTGACATTTTATTTTTTGCGCGCCAGCTGTATTTAATTTAATTTATAAATGAATTTATTACTCTACACACGCTACTCCCTCCGTTGAATAAAATATATATACGGGTATCGTTTAATACAGTACTCTGTAATTTATTTATTTTTGTTAAATAAAATATGCGGAGTACGTATAATTTTAGAAATTTGGTTTTTAAATAAAATATGTCACTTTAAAATAAAAAAACATAGTATAATAATATTTAATATCATCTTCAAAGAGGTGAAAAATACTCAAATGATTTTTTTTCTTAATGATGGAAGCATTAAGATGATTTTTTTATTCACATATATACAAAGTTTGCCTTCTTTATATTAATTTGTTTTGTTGCAACTTTTCATTGTCAACAAAGAAAACTATATGTATATATAGATATTTTTTAAAATTTTACGCGTTTCTACAAAAATATAGTAATGAGAAATTAAATACTAATATGTCAATTGTTTTCTCATGCCCAAAAGTTTTAAGTATAGTATTTTTCATATATATGTGAAAAAAAAATTGGGAACGAGCGATAGGTATACTTATATTTGATTAATTCAACTAAAAATTTAATATTTACTTCATATATCATAACCTGAACTTAATCAAAACCAGAATCAAATAAATTAACTATAATTGAAAAGAGGCCACCTTTGTTTTGACTCGACCCACCTTTTGACCCAAAACAAGTAACTAAATACACCCAATTTGACATGTTTAGATATTCTCATTTAGAACTTACGGAGTAAAACACAATGGATTGGATGTCTTGTATATGCCATTAAGAGGTGACATTGTAGACGATTTATATATGTATTAATGTTTAGTTTTAATGGACTCGTGTATTTATTAAGTTAATTAATAAGTCCGCTATTTCACCCTTTAGGAGAGAAGGGGAAATGTAAAAGAATAAACAATACAAATATTTATACACATACACGTTATGTTACAAAAACAAACAAGGCATTGATAAATAATAAGAACAGAAATAATGCATGTTATATATAAATCTTACACTAGCTCTTATCTTTTCTTATTACTTCAACAATCCTATTCCTTGAAAAACTAATGACATACACACATGAGATTGATATAAATGTTTTTGGTAGACATTTGTTTTCTTTTTTTTTTCAATTTCCGATTTCACGTTCAACATAATTGGAATCTGAAAAAAAAAAAATTAAAGTAACTTTAGCTTCTGCAGCGAGTGATCTTACTGCATCCACGTCGGTAAGGATTAGCTTGAGCACCAGGTTTGCAGTTGTAGTATGAAGCACCACGCCGAGAACAAGGCACACTATTCTTTCGAAGAGCATTATAACTTATGTACTTCTTCGTTGCTAAGACGCGCCTATTAGCTTCCGAATCAAGGGCAAACTCATCTTCATCATCCATACACTCGTCAACGGAGCCTTGGCAGGTCGATTTGGTCGAACCTGACAAGACATGGAGGGTTTCGTTTGCCCCACTCGCATCGACGACCACCAAAGCTCTCGTCGCTATGAAAACCAGGGCTAGAACTAGGAGTATCAATCTAGGGTTTGCCATGATCGAAATATTATATTGATCGAACAAAAATGAAAATCAAATTATATTATTTTCTCTTTGTGACTTTCAAAATGAACATGTTTGTGATAATTAGGTAGGAGGTATAGAGGGTTTTGGGTTGTATAAGAGGGCTATATATATAAACGAAGATTTAATTAACTAAAGAACGTGACATCCATTACATTATCAAGAGCTCCATTTTTGAGCTGAATTTGTGTTTTTGGGTGGGCACTAAAACTAATATCAGCCCACAACGTGCCTCCATTTTCATGTTCATAAACTTACCTAATGGTGTAAGTGGAAAAAGTATATTAAGGAGACCTTTCTTGAGTGCCAATGGAAGTTAAGCTACAAACTTGATTAATATTACGATCCGATTTTATCAAAAAGAAAATGATATGATACATAATTTTGATGTGGTTGAAGAATTTTCCATGTATCAAAAAGCAATAAAAGTAAACAAAATTACTGAAGTCCGTTGGGACTCGGGTTCGGGGGTCGTGTGCACACATGCGTCATTGCGCTAATAGCCTAGTACATAAGCCGAGCGGGGTTCCATACTAAAACCAATTGGCTTTAGGTGGGGTAGCCCACTAGGTTATATACTAAGGCTTGTTTGTTCATATTATCAATGTGGGACTCTTTTGACCTCTTCACATTTGTTCATTCTCTCAACAAAAATATACCATCGGGTATGTTTAGTATGTCAATGATTAATTTATTTTAAATTAAAATGTTAAGATTCGAATCTAATTTTTTTTTTAATTAAAAGCTTTTGCAAACTGGTTTAATTTCCAAATTATTTGACGTTTTGATAATATGAGGCAAAATATTTTGCAATTTACAAAGTATGTAATAATTAATTAATTTTTTTAATATTTTCAACTAATAATGCATTTTTATTACTCCCTTTGTCCTAAAATACATGGTCCTTTAGAACCTTACATTAATTAAAGAAACCTATTTATGCTTAAATCTCATTATTATTGTATTATAGAGATGAAAACTCTATAATTTTACTTACTATTGTATTTTTTTTATGGATAATAATTATCCTATAAACCTAAAAACCCATGTATTATTATAGAGATGGAGTATTTGTTTAATTAAGAGTGGCTTAACACACAAATTGATGATTATATATTACTCCATTAATTCCAATAGTGTTTTATAAGTTATTATGCAAATTGATGATTATTATCAATTCAGTAATGATTCATAAATAATATTTTAAAAAATGTTTAGTGGTTGTTCGACGATGGAATAAGGTCAAAGAGGGAGGCGTCTCTTATGGGATTTTTTAAAATAGTGCTCATACTCAATATTATGCAAGTATATATATATATAGCCCGATTTCAATTAGTGCTTTAATTGTGCATTGCAAACCGCTATTATCTATAGATTGATTGATATGGTAGAATACAATATAGTATATTGTTAGTTCACGCCTCTAAACAATCTAAATCATACCGGCATATTGTTAGTCTGTCTGTTGATCCATCGACTTTTCAATAATCAAGTTTGTTGTTTGATATTGTTAGTCTGTCTGTTGATCCATCGACTTTTCAATAATCAAGTTTGTTGTTTGATCTCTTTAATTTTTACTTGTAAGTTGTAACCGTTGTGACTTGTGATCTCTTGTGATGAAAATTAAAAGTTATACTGTATGTAATATTGATTTATCTAACATATGCCCTAAAACTAAAAGTATAGTTTAAGAAACTCAATTGAAAAATATTTTCTAAAATTAAATTATTTTAGTTTTCTTAATATTATTTTCTTAGGGTCGTTTTTATGTTTGATAAGAAATCTTTTCTAAATTTCCGACTGAGGTTGCTGGGGTATAAGTTAAAAAGCCCGATATAATATAAGCCATCAATTATATATTTATATTTTTTATATATAATAAAGGAGAAGTCGCCTGAGACACATGGCGACTTCTCCTTAATTGTAGTCGTTTGAACCAATCATAAATTTTTTGAATTAATCAATATATGCATAAGATAAAATTTGACCCAATTTGATTAAATATGGATATATTTTTAGAAGATATTCCGTATTAACTAATTTTAAAGACTATTGTATAATATAAGATTTTAACTATTTTAACTATATATGAACATATTTTTAAAAGATAATGACTTTATCAATATATTATATGGACATACTAATTAAATAACTTTATCAATAACTTCGTCAATCTGAAAATATTTTAGAAGATAAAAAGTTTTGACGAAATTGAAATAATACTTAGCATGGTCATAATAATTAAATAAATTTATCAATAACTTTATCAATATGAAGAAGATAAAAGGTTTTGGGTAAATTGAAAAAATAATGCTTAGCCGTGTAAAAGTTATCAACTTATGGAATTCAATAAAAAATAAAATTTTCCTATATATCTTGAAGGTATTGATATATTTATGAGATATATTTTTGGATTTTATACATATATAATTATGGATAGATTTTTAGATTTTGACCTATATATAGTTTAGATTGTTAATGTTATTTCACAATCGTTGACGTCTTTTCCCTTTTTTTTGGTGTTGTTATTGCAGGTTATTTACGACTATGTTTACGATTTTCTTTGTAAGCTTTTTGAAATAATGTGCTGATTGGTTACTTACAAGTTACAAGGTATGTTATTTTGTTGTTTCCACTAATATTTACTAGCTTTTCACATGTTTCATATATTGTCAATAAAGTATAAATTCATTCAGATTTAAAAAATTATAGTTTTTCCTATGTTGTTTCCACTATATGCACTAACTAGCAAGGATTAAGGAGTAAGACCGGAGTAAGGAGAAATTAGCTTTTATACTAATTAAGTATAAATTCATTCAGATTTGAGAAATAGTATGAAAGAAATTAATTAATTGAATAAACGAGTTTTATTATTAAATTTATTTAAATTAAAAAAACCGCACACAGTGCGGGTACTGAACTAGTTTACAAAGTATATATTGTTAATTTGTTATAAATAAAATCTGAATGTTTGGTTAGAAGATTTGGTTTACGTTTCCCAAATTTGGACTAGTTGATCAACAATAATCGGTCGAACATGGCCATATAACAATATCAGTCTTTTCATCGTAGGTATAGATTAAGAACATTAATCGAAAAAAATTCCCTAACAAATAAAGAAGCAACCTTAGAAAAACAATATTAAGAAAGCTAAAAATAAATAAATTTGAGGAATCTTTTTCGATTGAGGTTGTTAACTTATACCATGAAGTATAGGATAGAAAACCCGTATCAATATATAAGATTTTTTTTCCACCAAAATAAATAAATAAATAAATATATATATATATATATATATATATATATATATATATATATATATATATATATATATATATATATATATATATATATATATATAAGATTTTACGCAAATGCCTCCATTATAAGTTAATATATAAAACATAATAAACAAATTTAAAATATCATATTAGCAATGCAATCTTCAATGGGAACAATAACAATCCAAACTCACTAATTGTTCAATCCAATGTAGATTGTATATCCAAAACTGTAAATTGTAAAGTACAATTCAATCCAAATCATCAATTAAATTATAAGAGAAATAAGTTTGAGAGGGTTAATCAATACTAAGTATATGATTATAGACCCATCTCTAACCACAACAACAACAACAAATCGTATACATAAATTAAATCACTGCTTTGCACAACGAGTGATTGCACTGCACGAGCGAGTGTAAGGATTAGCCTCGGCTCCAGGTCTACAGTTGTAATACGAGACTCCGGGTACGCTACATGGAACCGAATTCTTCAATAGCGCAGCGTAACTTATGACTCCCGGACTGGAATCATTGGCAAGAATTCTCCTGTGGCTCTGGAAATCGAGTTCAAGCCCGTCCATTTCGTCTGCAAGGGCCGAACCATATGGCACATTGTCCTTGCTCTCGCCTGCATTGATAACCATGAGACTGTCTGCGATAATGAGGCATACCGCTAGGACGAAAACATGACACACAACACTCTGATTCGCCATTTCGCTTGCTTATAACTCGATCTCTCTTTTCTTTCTTGTGTGTTGTGAGCTATGTTTTCGAAACAATGGTAGTGTTTTCGAGTCGGGTTAATATACATGCTTATAGATGTTGCCAAGTTCTATCTAAAGACATGTTTACCACAAAGATTTTTTTTTTTTTTTTTTTTGGAACTTAGGTGGATCAGGTTATATTTGTTTTTATGATCATCACGTCGACATAGATTTTTGCTTAATGTTATTTTATTTATTGTTGGCCTGTAAAATAGCATTAGAGATAATGTTGTCTCAAAAATTTAGAAATTCACAAAATAAAAAATAGCTGTAAGTGACCTGCAAGTCCTTAAAAAAAAGTGAAATTAAGTATTTAAAATGAACAAAAAAAAATATGTGTTTATTCTGTAGGCCGGGCGGACTTAGACATATAGTATTTTATTATAACGCCAAATTATTTAAAATATCATTAAGTTGCAATCTTTGGAGGATAAATTGAATAATATGACAATCTTTGTAGTAGCTCCATCTTGATCAAAATGATTTTTTGTTAGTTAAAAAATAAAGGCATGGAGAACAGAAAATTTGGAACAAGTGGACAAAAAAAAATGAAGAAAGGAACATTCAACCCTTCCAATTGAATATTAGTAAATGTGATATCATATGCTCTTGGGAAATCGAAATGATTATGTCAGATATTAAAAAAAAATTCATCGAATATGAGAGATAGAGTGACTGATAAAGTTGCATATATTTGTCGCTTTGTCAAAAGTCTCGACATTTATAACGACACAGATCTTTAGGATGAGGTCTGTAAGAATGCTCTTGAGTAGGGGTTCACCCCGAACTTTTACCTAATATAAAAAAGGAGATGTGATGTGGTGTTATAGCAAGAATTTGGCGCATAAATTATATCTTAATTATATGATTGGTTCAACAACCTCATTGAAGGGTTCAAGCCGTTCAATAGAAAAAATATACATGCCTATACCAAATTACCAATGGCTCAAACGCCTCAAAGGTTTTTACCTCGATCAGTTACTCCTCTTTTACACGAGAGAAACAATGAATTTAAAAATTAGTAGTTGAGATAAAAAAAATTAATGAAGTGATTGGGTTAATTATCAAAAATAGGATTTTCAATTTTTGATGTAAGATGTGTGAAATATTCCGACTCCTTTTGGTAACATAGAACCAATGAAATTACTAAAGAGGATAGATTAGACCTGTTAAATTAAATTGTTAAATATTTTAAAAATTAATAAGATATTTGATAAACATATCTGATAAAGAGTAGAGCACAAATAGATTAGTGAAAAAAAAATCAGTTTTGCTTTATGCACGATGAATATCTCGCCAGATACACGGTGACGATCACGGTTTTGAAAACTGTAAAAAAAAAATGGTTGTCACGGTTTCTCAAACCGTGGGAATGAAGGATCTCTGAGTCTCTGACTGCCACTGATTTCGAAACCGTGAGTGAGCTTCTGGCGACAGTTTTGAAAACCGTTGTAATGTAGACTGCTAAGGTTGTCAAAATAGTGGGAAAGTTCGCGTTGGGAAGGAGGAAAGCAGTGAACGTACTTTAGAGATAGCCCACGGTTCTCAAAACCGTGGCCGCCGTGGTTTGGGCTTCTAGCCCAATACACTCGACTGATTTATTTTCAAGATTTTTGAAGTTGCAACCGTGATCTTTCTCACGGTTTTATAAATTATAGCCGAAAGTTTTTTCGCGGTTTTTCAAAACTAAAATTGTTTTAAATCCCTACATTTTGAGAGTCCGTTATCGTAACCGTGTAATGTGCGATATTTTGACCGTACAATTTGACCCAAAAAAATTTAGATTAATAATTGTTGAAAATCTTCATTCAAACACTAATTAGTACTGTAATTCCAATATGGATAGAGGGGTAAAGAGGGAAATATAAAGGGCGAGTTGGGCTTGAACTCGTTAACGTTAAAAAGCAGACGTCAAGTCCAGCGTTATTTTGGATTGCTTTAGGCAAATGAAAGTAGGGCCCCATATATCGTAATTGTTTGGGCCCCACCCCCATGCCGGTGCCTGCGCGTCTCGTCTATTTCCCGCGTCCAGCTGTGTCCGTTTCCAAACGTTTTCAAAACCCCTTTACATTTTATTTTTATTTTTTCAAACCAAATTTGTCACTTCAATTTATCCGAAAATATATATAGATTCATAAAGACCAACAGGTTCGTTCATATCCTCGCTTGTATAGTTGTATCTTGTTGGATTGTTAATGTCTCGATTGTTTCGGCCTATTGATTTATCGAATCACTATATTGATTAAAAAAATAAATGATGTTTGGTATTTATTATACATGAGTAAAATTTGAAAAGCCTAATTTATTATTATTATTATTATTATTATTATTATTATTATTATTATTATTATTATTATTATAACTACTACACTATTATCTCTGGTTTCTAGTTCGTTATATTGTTATTCAATACCTTAAAGGGGATAATTAATTTCATCATTTATGCAAACTTAAATTTATTGAAAATTGTGTTTCTTTATGAAAAGGACAATCAAATTCTCTAACAGCTAAAGTAGTTGTCAAGACTTGACCTTTTCTTCCAAACCTAACGAACCAGTTACTTTATTTTTTAAAAGCTCAATATAACAAATATGACATAAATTAAAGTTATCTTTTGCCATGGTCTTCCTTTAGTTTAAAATGAAAAATCAGGAAAATAAAATTGCATTTGGTTAGGTCTGCCAATAAAAAAAAATATTAATATTTATGATTTGTTAACAAACTTTATGATTAGATGCTTCATTCACATCTATCTAATAGTTATAAAGTAGTCAATAGATAATCATAATCTTTTCTGAATGTTTTATAACTAATCCTCAAAACTATGGTTCAAAACTTTTAATTATTAGTAACAAAACTTCAGATAGAAAGATCTAAATCCAACAACTTGCCAATTGCTTACTTGTTCCCATCCGAATAAATGTGCTAAACTCTTAGGCCTTGTTTGGTTAATAGTTCAAAAACTCAGAATGTAGGAGAAAAAACGTGCATAAAAAATCAACTACATTTAGTTTATAATCTACACCACTACAAAACCAGAGATAGCGTTATATATCCTGAGCAATGTATAAGGGCATCCTTATACATTGAGCAATTAGATGGATCAGCCCATAAAGCCCAAATTAAGGGTGTTATATATCCTGAGCAATGTATAAGGGCTTTATGGATTAGCCCATAAAGCCCAAATTAATTAAGGGCATCCTTATACATTGATTAATTACACTATTTTTGTACATTAATATAGTCTCGTTTGTAAGGAGAGTTTATCTATTCGAGTCGAACATGTAATCGAGTGTTAACTATCCTTTTTTCCCAACAAAAACGATACCACAAGGGAGCAAGACAATTTACTGTATTAACTGAACAAACTACATAAGAGAGATTCAGAGTATCTATTAGCTAATTTGTAATCATAGACTACTGGAGGATAAAAGATTTGCAGTAGAAAGGCATAAGATTGGCATATCATTCATTACTATTGGTCACTACATGCTCAAAGACAAACTGAGGGAAAAAAGTTAATTAATCTTCACTTAAGATTGTTATGATTTATGAATGAAGGGTTTGACACATAACCTTCAACTCAGGATTGATTTTGTTTTATACATCACGGAAAAACTTTGTGCACTGTAAAATTAATAATCATGTTTGTACACATAACTTACAAAAGCAATTGATATTGATTTTGTAATGATCTTTCTGTTGAGAGATGTGAATGAAACTAAAAAGAGTCGTACATCGAAAGTTGAATATATAACAAGCCTTATTATATAAGTCGATGAGTTAGTCATTCTAAAACTATTCATCACGCTGTCCAGTTCAATTGCACTACAACCCATAGTTTTCTTCACAACTCTTGAAAATTTTACACTTTCCATTGCATCTTCTAGTCACTTCTAGCAGCAAATATATTCGATAAAAGCCCGTGAGGTCCGTCACACTACAACAATAAAGGCCTATTGTGACACTTTTTTGCACTCATCGTATCAAACATGAATCCATTCTCCCATATCAATTGCTCCAATTTAAGTACAAGGAGAAAGATCACATGTTACAGTAACAAATATCTAGCATGAAACCAGAAAACTCCATTGCTTCAAGAGGTTGCTTACTCTGTACATAACCCCCAAGCATGGTAGCCGGTGACGCCAAATCACTCTCATTGTCACCTATAGAATCAAACAAAGATCTAACAGTATAACATCCAAAAACGACACCAGAACAATCCTTTGAATTTCATCTAGTTTGTAGCTTTGGATTCTGGCATTAATTTTATGCATTTTATGATGTTGGGATGAAAAACATTACCAACACAAAATATAAGGAGATGAGAAGCTCACCACAATGACTGAAGCTTTTAGTGTTAGTAGGTGGATCCCGACCTTATAACAAAAACAAAATAAATCCGATATGACTCACGTTTTCATACGACCTGACCGGGGTTTCTCAGAACCTCACACATGATGGCTTTCAATTCTCATACCGCCATTTATCTTCAAAGTTTGTACCATAAGATTGAGCCTCCTAGCTAGCATAAAAAATCACTTGAAGAATAAAAAAAAAAATTAATTTATTTCATTTCAAAGTAAACCATTAATCTTAAAAAGAGTGAGGTGTATAAATCAACACGCTAAAATTAAAAACAGGCACTTTTATTGACGCAAAATACATATTAGCAACGGTTACACAAATACACAATCATGCATATATGAATTTATACAATTTATTAGGCCGGTATTATTTAAACTTTTGACACATATATAGTAGAGTACTTATAAAGATGATAGAAATACATATATTGTGTTTAGTTACCATATAGATACTCCATAGCAATCCTCCCATTTGCACCTTTTGGGTACAACCCACCGGGAGCATGTTCGCTCCCGGTCCCATAAAGAATCCGCAAAATCTCGGCTGGGGTGCGCTCGAATGATATACTATCTTGGTTCGATGAGAGGACGTTGGTGGTAGAGTTGTGCTCGGCACCTAGCTCAAGTGGGACGACGACACCCTCGTCCTTGAGGCCGCACTTGCCGAGCTTGTTCCTTAGGTTTGAGATCTTGGCGGTGAAGTCGGCGACGGTGATGTTGTAAGGGTGCATCGTCTCGTGCCGTCGCTCGTAGAGGTACATCCGAATCACTGCATCTTGTCCCGCTTCAACTCCTAGTAGCCCTGCCAAAACCTACGTTCGATGGAACTCCAACAATAAATTAGTACGTCTACTTGAAATATAGTTTTTGGCAACATTTAAAAAACATTAAAAATTATAAGTTAAATAGTCGTTTTTAAGTAGCTAGAGAAAAATAAAAAAAAAACAAATATTATCGAAAATGAGATTTTTTTTAATATATATGTTTATATGGAAAATAATGTTTTTTGGTTAAATATATTGAAAAAACCTTAAATTTGTTATTTAATTAGAAATTTTTAGTAAAAAAAACTAAAAATTATAAAACAGTCAGGCTAAAAAGAGTTAAACCTATGACCTCAGGTAATAAATTAAATACCCCTCATTATAAATTCAACTAATCTATCTTTATGATATTTTATTCCCTTTTAAACTCTTTTATTCATAAAATTAGTAAAAATTACCAAAAAAATACACCTAAAAATTTCTCGGTTTTTCCGACTAGAGGTGACTCAGACTGACACTCCAAGCGTGCCACTAATCTATATATAGCTCTCTAGCAAGCTAGCTTACTTTGAAATTCAAATTAAAGTTTTACTTGTATTAATATAGGATTTGTCAAAACCAATGAAAAAGGAGGCATTTTTTTAAATGGAAAGAGATTTGAAATATAGAAATTAAAATTTGGATAAACTAGATAAGCTAAATTTTTCTTATACATATATTTTTTTAAATGAAAAGAGATTCGAACCTTATATTTAGGCATGAACCGAGGGTCTACCCTTCGGTTCATGCCTAAATATAAGGTTCGAGAGGCCAAAATATATCAAGTGACTTAGCTTAAAGAGTATGGAGTAATAATTAACGTGACACTATATCTTTTGTGGAACAAACAATGTTGCACTATATATATATATATATATATATATATTTCCTTGTGATGGTAATTAGTCTATTGATACAAAGCACAACCAGATTTAAAAATAATGATATTTAATGCAATTTAAACTAAAAGTAATTATTAGAAAAGCATTTACACTCAAAAGAATGTGATTCATAAATTAAGTTTTACGGAGTAATTCCTCCGTTTCCTTTTAATTGACTTTTTCAAGTCAAACATGTAGTTTTAGAATAATAAAAACTATATTAAATATTAATATTTTAATAATTTTTTTAATAATATTATACAGTACTTATCACCAATAAGTATAAGATTATTGAAAAAAATTGTTTAAAAAATTATTACTCCGTATTTTATAAAAAAAATTTATACCTTAAAAAACGTGCATAAATAATAAAAAGTCAATTAAAATAAAAGGAAACGGATGGAGTATTTAGTAATTAATTAGTGTACGTACCCTCTTGGTGACAACCCCATTAATCATAGGGTTAGCGCCCACGTAGCCTGTTAATCCAATGTACGGAACGATGTAGGAGGCAATCATATAGCTGAGGCTATCTCTGTACGGATCAAATGGAGGGCACAACTCATACCCAAACGCCATATTCACCCACTTTGCAAAAACCTCTGCACTCATATCCATTAATGGTCTTGCTATCCCTCCCACGGTCCTTTTTAGAATCCTACACAACACCCGGAGTAGTATATGGAGTATAATACTAAACCACATCGTTTACTACGGAGTAATATAAGTTTTTTAGGACTATACTCATTCTGATCGAAAATAAACGATGTTTGTCTTTTGTACAAGTAGTTTTGGGAGTTAAAAACTATATAAAATCTTATTTATTTTACTTAATTTTTTCACAATTAATACTTATTACTAATAAATATTAAATTATGAAAAAAGTAATTAAAATAACTAAGATTTTATATAGTTTTTAGCTCCTAAAACTACGATCAGAAAAGTCAAACATCGTTTATTTTTGATCGGATGGAGTAAAAACTACTCCATTCATTAAGTGATTTTTACGATTCATGCACGTATTTTAAAGTGATAAAAACAATATAGTAAAATATTAATTTTTTAATAATTTTTTTATAAACACTTATTAATAATAAGTAAATATTATTCCAAAAATCGATTAAAATTTTAATATTTTATAAAGTTTTTATCCTCCTAAAAATACGTTTTTAACTTGAAAAAGTCTTTTATTTGCAAACATATTTAGGACTATAAAATTTTTAATAATTTTTATCATCTTAAAACGACGTAGCACGGGAAATAACATAGTACTCCCTCCGTCTTAAAATACATGTTTTTTTAGGACGGAGCACGGGAATTAAGAATTATGTTAAATGTAATGATTAGATGTAAAAAGTAGGTTAAGTGTAATGATTAGACTTGTATTTGTTTATTTTTTTTAATTTGTGAGGAGGAGAGTAGGGGTGATGTAAAAATTAAAGTAATGATTAGATGTAAAAGTAGGTTAAATGTACGTAATGATTAAATCTAAAAAGACATGTATTTTTGACAAAATTTTATGGGCTAAAAAGACATGTATTTTGAGACGGATGGAGTAGTTTCTAAAAAAAATAAAGTATAAAAAAGGAGAAAAAAATAAGTTGATAAATGAAGGGAAGAAGGAATAATTAATGTAATAGGTTAAGAGTTCAAATCTCATTGGTTACTTTTTTGCAATACTTTTTATTCAATTCATTAACAAAATTTTCCAATTTAAAATGACATATTTTATAGTTTTTTTTAATATTTCACAAAATTATTCATTATAATACATAAATATTTTTAAAAAATTATACTCCGTATTATTTTTTATTCATATGAATTTTTTATATTATAAATGTTATATTTAAACCATAATTTATTTATTTTTGCAATACTTTTCAATCCTATCAAATTTTTCCATTTAAAAATGACATATTTTTAAAAATATATAATTTTCTTTTAATATTTCTAAAAAAAGAATCATCATACTACACACATATAAAAAAAATGTATTAATTTAGATTGTATAAATTTTTGCACTAAAAATATCATATTTAAACAACAATTTATAGTTTTATTTTAATATTTTTTTTTAAAAAAATCTTCATTATACATACAAAAAAAATTATCTGAAACAAAAAATTCTTCACTATATATACCTCAAATGACCAATTTCTTGAAAGGCAAATTCCCTTATGATGCCCTCAACAAGCTCATCAAGGTTGGCCTTTTGGGCCCCAATCGGAGGAGGACCGCCATAGACGAACTCTGGGGCAGCCACATCGAGGCCATAGCCAAGGGAGCCCCAGAGATAGAAGTCGGCTTCAAAGTGCTCGATGTTCTGAGAGAACTGGAGAGGATCAACGTCTTGTTCGTCGATGGGGAGTGCATGCATATGTGGTGGGTATGTAGGTTGGCAAGCTGGGTTGCAATTGTCATAGCATGGATCAAAGGGGTCATATATGTCACATTGGTTCCCATACACTACCAAAATTAGGGTTAGTGTTATGGATAGGTAAGAGGAAACCCATGTTGAATATATTCCCATTTTGGAGCTAACAATAATTAAAAGATGGAGTTGTGGGTTAGGTTGAGCTTCATTTGAAATGGTATATATAGAGAGAGATGGATTAACCCCTTTGTAATTATTAAAAGTGAACACTAAAATACTTATCTAAATATAAACAATTCATTCTGCAAAAAATAATATAGATTTCAAAAAAAATAACAACTATCACATAATTAATTTTGATATATATAAATAATTATTTTCACCAAAAAATAATAAAGATATAAATAAAATAACACCTATCAATTAAATACTTGAAATTATGACTAAGACGCGGGTTGAGACTGCATTTTTATAGAAACCTGCAAATGTGAATATTTTTATAAATATTTTGAAACCTGCAAAAAAATTCTGCAAAAAAAGAATCTGCAAAAAAATGAATATTTTTATAAATATTTTGAAAATGTGAATATTTTGGTAAATAAATATTTTTTGGTGGATATTTTTTTTAAAAAAAATTAGAAAACCTTGAACATAGGAAGTATGCTTCGTAGGAAGTTATTTCCCATGAATTCAATTCCCATGAATTATAATTTTCATAAAATTTTAAAAGTTGTTTGGTTAAGTTATAGTAAGATGTAGGGAATTTAAATGGAAGAAGTTGAATTTTTCTATAAAAGGAGTGGAATTACAACTTACCTAGTCCTCCATAGGTAAGTGAAATTCCCTCATTTTGTAGGAATTCGAATTCATGGGAAATCAAATTCCTGGATTTTTTCGTGTCTACAAAAGTAACCAAACACAAGTATTTATCCTAATTCCTGGGTTTTTTTAACTTCATGGGTTTTTTAAATCCAAACGAGCTCTAAGAATATAGATAAACTGACATATATAACACTAAAAAGATGCTAATAAACGAATATAAGAAAATAAACTTCCTAGACATGATAAATTAATAGAGTTGGAATGAATATATAATTCTCACTTATGTTAATTTTCTTTTTGTGGATATATATCACGGGTTTGTAATTGTTGAAATTATATATATGGTCAATAAACAATTTGTATGATACTATGATGTACTATAAACAATTTGTAAAATAATTTGTTCTAATTAACCTATTCTCTAGGTTATAAATTAAGAATAATTTTGACAACTATTTATGCCATGTCAAATTTGAATTGAAATAATTATATATTATTTTCAATCATAAATGCAAGCTTTTCTATTTTGAAACACTTTTTAATACTATATATAGAAAATTACTGCTTTATTACGTAATCATAAAATTTTGAAATAAAATGTCAAATAAATAAAGATGAAGGCCAAAGTATTCCAAAGTACAGTAACATAATAAGTAGGAATAGGTCTATGTTTATTGTTTAGCAGGAAAGCCCGTTGACTGATTGCCATCCCATTGCATACATAAGATTTTCAACAAGTTTTTTAAGAATAAAAATATATTATAATAATGAATACGGATCAAATGTTAACAGCTCTTACGGTGTTAAATGTTAACAAATCAATATTCGACAAAATTTATCAAATATTCATCACAGTCACTCAATTATTCATCAAAGCTTTTCGACAACATTTAAGAGATTCATTTCAATTAATAATTATTGTCAATTAAAAAAAATTATCACCCAAAAAACTCTAACCCTTGCGCGTGTATCCACCCCGAATCCCGTAATTGTGTTACTGTGATGAATATTTCTTAAATGTTGCCGAATATTGATGAATATTTGAGAAATTGTGAATAATTGAGTGACTGTGATGAATATTTGATTAATTTTAACAAAAGCTTTGATGAATAATTGAGTGATTGTGATGAATATTTGATAAATTTTGCCGAATATTGATTTGTTAACATTTAAGAGTTGTTAACACATCACCCAACCTCTTCTAATAATAATAATAATAATAATAATAATAATAATAATAATAATAATTTTTATAAAAAATATTATACTTATAAGCAATTAGTACGTATGTTATTGAAAAAAGTATTTTATGTATTTTTTAATATTAAAAAATGTGCTAAATTGCCAAATATCGGATGAAGTATTTAACAATGACAAATTTTTAGAGTATTAAGGTTAATTTTATTGCATTCTCTTATTAAAAAAAAAATTATACTCCGTATGTATATACATACTGCCTTGATGAGATATAGATGGAGCAGTTTTAATTAAGGCATTGATCTAAAGTTTAAGTGAAATACTTGTTTGTTGGTACTCACTAGTCACTAGTAGCTTCGAGTCTGCCGTGAAGATACTGCAACTCTCTCAATGATGGAAGTAGTCGTACGAGTTATCCGATATATAGCTAGACCGAATCAAATTGATATTTTTTTTTTCAAATTGATTTTAACCTACCAGCAAAACTACTCTCCGTACATTTAATTGACTTTTATACTACGGAGTAACATTTATAAACTACTACTACTCCGTACCACATTATATCAAATCGCATCTTAGTATTTGCTATTTCTATGTAGTCATGATTTGACAAATTACAATTTTTTTAAAGTAAAATCATTTTTTACAAACTCTCTATTTTGGAGATTTTGGAGTTTTTTAGGTTTTAAGGTGTTTTTTGGTCTAATAAATTCTCTATCTCATTTTCCAAAATGAAAAAAAAAGCAGAAAAAATCATTTAAAAACGGTTGTTGAAGAAAAATAATTTAAAAATATGTATTTATTTTCTCATTTTGGATAAATTTTAGAGAATTTGTTAGAGGTGATGTAATTCTTTTTTATGCTTGGCCTTGTTTTAATATTTATAACGGCTAATTGTTTAATTATGGTTCAGTCCCTCCGTCTTATTTTATTTGTCCTTTTTACAATTTAGCACATTTTTTAAGAAACACAAAATTATATAAAATAGTAAGATTTTTAAAATAATTTCATATTATTAATAACGATAAAATTATTTTTTTAAATAGGAGTGGATTTGTCTGGGCCCAAAAAGAAACAACAATATGTGTGGAACAATTTAAGTCCATGTGGACCCCGTGTAAGGTTAATTTATACCAAGCCCAGCCCATTCAAAGTGGGTTTATTGAATGGGCTCAACCGTAATTAAGCACCTAAAAATTGTGAGTTTGTTTACAAGGCCCAAACCCAAAATAAAAGGAATCGGGAGTTTAAACTTTAAAGAAACCAAAGTGAGTTTATTGGATTTGGGAGTGTACGGGGCATTAAGCTAGATTATTTTTGGAAATTATTTATGTTTTCGAGAAAAATACACTCACAATAACTTTTTCACTTTAAAATATAAACTACTTTAATATAGTACAATTGACGTGAACGAAAAAAATAAATACATATACAGCACTAAATAAACAATGGAAGACTGACAAACTAAATCAAGTACTGCCACACAATGTTGTTCAAATAATCTAAGAAATCAAACTTTCGATAGCAAAGATTGAGGATAGAGTATATTGGCGTACCAGTCGATACAGTTGCTTTACTACTACAGCAACACTAAAAAACATCACAAGGAACCAAAGAGCCGAAGCATGTGATATTGCTTATTTTCCAAAAATCCAAAACTTTCCGAGGAAACTTGTAATGAATAGAACCCCAATGGAAATGAGACTAACAGATAAAGGAGTTGTGGTACCTCTGCCTTGTATATTTTGTAACCATTATGAGGAAGACTTCATACACCTATTCACAAGTTGTACTCATTCATTACAAATGATCATCAAGATCAATAACTAAAGTGCGCACACTATCTGCACGATGACCAAAGCTAATCTCTTACAATCAAACAAATTATAAAAGATCTCTTCTCTTGACTTAACAAAATCCAAAGATCCACCTTGCAATTTGGTGGGGTGTTTGGACCAATCAGAACAAAATTGTATTTAATGATAATAATTTTGTTGAAACCAAGAAACAAGAATGATACCTAAGATAACTCCTACAACAATTACTTGACTCTGAAAGGACATTCTGGGAAGACACCGTCACAGTGGATACACGACCACAACCCCACCTAGATGTCAGAAAAACATTCGATGGAAAAAACTTATAATAGACCATTTGAAAATTAATTTTGATGGATCCAAGCTCCCATCTGGACTTGCTACTTTAGGCTTTGTCTTCCAAGAGTCCACTGGTTCAGTCACAACATTTGACAGCTTGTAGTCCGACATGGTATCCCCATTAATGGTTGAATCTCTGGCGCTTCGTTATAGTTTGTTGATGGTTAGGGATTTGGGTCTTCGGCGTGTTGTTCTTGAAGTTGACAGTCTCACGATCGTCAATTTTATCTCGAGAAGTGGAAATATCCTTTGGAGATCGAGATGATCATAACAGATATTTTGCATCTCCTTCGGTGCTTTGAGTGGATGACTTGCAGTCATATCTTTTGCGATATCAACCAAGTGACAAACAAGATGGCCCACCTCAGGCATACTATGGACCATAGGGCGATAACGTCTCATCCAGACTTTCTTTCCTTGGTCTGGAAGAAATCCACCAAAAAATTTGCCATTATATATATATAAACTACTTTAATTAATTTTTTCACTTTAAAACTAGCTAGATTATAAGAGCATCCGCATTAGTTCAGGTTTCTTGGGTTTCTTAACTTCTTTTATCACACTCTCTCTCTCCTTAAAAAACCCAACTTATTTTTTTACCCACATCCATAAAACCCTCATTTGTTATTTATACACTTATTAATAATAGCATGCGATCCCGCCTTCTCTTTTGTCTCACCAATTCCCACCCACTCTCTCTCCCCCCTTCTCTCTATCCCTATGTTCAATTTGGGTTTCTTGGGTTTTTAGCATAGTTGCTACTCAAGCAACTCAAAATTGGGTTTTTAACCCTTTTCTAATATTATAATATTTTTTTGGCTCAAAAAACTCATTAAAAAACACCAATGTGGGTGCTCTAAACCCGTCTCCTAGCTTCCAAGCTTTGTCTTTTTTTATTTTTAGTTTTTCAATTTTTTATTTTTAATTTAACCTATTGTGATTTTTCTTTTGAAATTAATTTAACATATAATGTAAATCAAAGTGTCTATAGATTCTTTGCAATGGATTTTAGAGTATGTATTACAGTTCAAAAATTAAATAGATTAATTTGTAGCTTTTGGTTTTAAATCTTACCCACTCCACTAATTTTTCTGGATCTGCCGATTCATGCAGCTAGCAGCTGACCATATTATGAGAACTGGTGAAGAAGGGAAAGACCATATTGATCGATCAGGTTGATTAAACTCTTAAAATACGGTTTCAAGGAAATTTGTTTGTTTATCATCCTCTCAAGTAAAGCAAAATTGATACACCAGCTGGAACACCAAATATGCTGCAAATTAAAGTTCTACATTTTCTAGCTTGATCACCAACCGAAGCCAAAAAAAAAAAGTAATAATTTTGAGAGATGGACTTGTTGAAACACCGAAAACGACACAAGAACCAATCCCTTGAAATTCATCTACCTTGTAGCTTGGGAATCTTCCATTTCCTGCGTTTCCTCATACCACCATTTATATTCAAAGTTTGTCACCACTTCGGTAATAATGAGATATTTATTTTTAAAACAAACCATAAATCTACTTGTTTTTATTATCAATTAGTTTTGAGATAAAATCATATTGAGATTATATATTGAAGGGTGTATAAGGTGATAAATAATACTCTAGAAGGGGATGAATAGAGTATGCATGATTTTTGCAAAACAAAAATCTTTTCACAGTTTTATCAAAACAGTTTGTCAAGACCTTGAATTGATATAAATATCAAAACTTGACAAAGTGAAAACAGAGGAAACAAAAGTAATTGCGTAAAAATAAATGAACAAGTGAATTGTTAACGAGGTTCAGCACCAACTTGGCCTACGTTCCCGCCTAGAGTTATCCAACCCGTAGGATTCAACAACTCTTTATTTCACTTCCTTTCGAGCCCTAGAATATCCTAGAAGAAGGTTCCCTTCTTCTATACAAAACCTCACGCTACTATTCTAGCAACTCAACCTCATCAATGAAATAAAAGCCCTCACCACACCCCTAAGTGTGTTTAGTTTGAGTATGAAATGCTCTTAGTGTAAGACAAATGAATTGTACTATGAGTTCACGTGTTTCCCTCAACTCTTAACAAATGACGCTAGCTAAGAACAATAAGAGCCAGGGAGACACAAATGTAATGAATGCTGCGGAGTGGATGTGATCGTCTTAAACTTGTACTACAGTGTTGTGTACGTCTCCTCTTGCATTCATCTCTTTATAGAGTTTCCATCACCAGGGATGATATGGAGCCGTTTGATTTTTGAATCTCTTCAAATCCTTTCTTTCCATATTTTCTTCACACAATCTTCAATATCCTTGTGCATGCTTCTGGAAGATTTGATGGAGCAATGCGTAAGAGTCATATCAAAGAGCGTCCTTAACCGGATCTTGGGTCTAAATCTGAAAGATCTCACAATATTCAAATTTTCTACAAAACGAGTTAGAAAGATGTGTCTTTGAATATATTTGATTGGCCTGATTCAATAAGAGATAAGACCCAATATTGAGGCCCAATATTGAAGCCCATACGTGTAAGCCCATATGATCCAGCATTCTTGTCTTATTATATTCTCTACAAAAACATTATCATATAAACCAGAATCTTAGAATAATACGAGACTAAACATTTTGATCTTGGTTTCAAGACCTTGAAACCAAGTCCTGTTTTGTCTTTTATCAATTATCATCCTTTTATATAAACCCGCAGGTTAGTATCTCAAAGTCTTAACTTACAATCAAGGTGGAGTCTTCATATATATATTGGGTTTGTCTCTCGTATATGGATCTACACACAACCCCATCAAACCTAGCTAGCTGGTTTTGATATTCAAAAATAGTTGTACAAATATACATGACCATCGACACATATATCATACACAAACCTGCAGTTTTATTGAAATACAAGTTAATTAACAACAGGTACACAAATACACAATCATATATATGGATGCATACAAATCATTAGAAATTACATGACACACATATATATAGAGTTATACCAATCACTTAAAATACGTACATTAGTGTTTTAATATTAAGTATAGGTAGCATTGAGATACTCCCTAGCGATCCTTCCATTTGCACCTTTGGGGTACAGGCCGCCGGGGACATGCTCGCTCCCGGTCCCATACACAATCCGCAAAATCTCGGCTGCGGTGCGCTGGTACGAGAGCTCGTCTTTGTTCGATGAGAGGACGTTGGTGGTGGAGTTGCGCTCAGCGCCTAGCTCCGGTGGGACGACGACACCCTCGTCCTTGAGGCCGCACTTGCCGAGCTTGTTCCTTAGGTTTGAGATCTTGGCGGTGAAGTCGGCGACGGTGAAGTTGTAAGGGTGCATCGTCTCGTGCCGTCGCTCGTAGAGGTACATCCGAATCACTGCGTCTTGCCCCGATTCTACTCCTAGTAGCCCTGCCAAAATCTACTTATATATATATGGACTTTAGATACTAAATTAATAATTCATACTAAATATATAATATTTGTGAACAAAAATGACTGTTTTAGCTAGTGGCGGAGCCAGAATTTCGTTTAGGAGCGCTAAAAAATTTTCTTGAAAATATTTTTTTTTGTGCATATCTATTAAAAAGATTTTTAAAAAAATTATTCAAAAAACACTAAAATTGTTATTTATTTATGATATTTTTTTATTAAAATAGTTGAGGGAAACAGAAAATATAGAAAAAAAATCAAGAAGAATTACTTTTAAAAAAATATTGAAAGAAAATGTTAAATATATAATTTAAACATAACATTTTCAAGTTAAATAATTGTGAGAAATGATGATATAATAAAACAAATAAATATATATAATTTAAACATTACATTTTCAATTGAAATAATTGTGGTTAATAAATATAATAAAACAAATAAAAAAAGGGGTTGAGATTTAAACTCAGAACATTTTTATTCTCCTTCATTCCTTTACAACTTGAGCTAGATAACACTTTTATTTTAAATATCATTTAAAATGTTATGTTACCTTAAAATACTAAATATATAAAAAAGAATTATTATTATTATTATTATTTTCCGACAGGATGCTCCGATCTAGCACTCTTGAGCACCTCAGCTCCGTCACTGGCTCTAACTAAAGTTTAAAAAGTAGTATATATTTATCTGTCTTAAAGTATAATTCATTTGACTTATTGACACATTTGTTAAAGAAGTGAAAAATATATTGGTTGATTTACTTAAAATTTGTGAAAAAAAATTTTTAACAAAATGAATAGAGGAGTATATATTTGATTATTTAATTACGTACCCTCCTCGTGACAATCCCATTAATCGTAGGGTTAGCGCCCACGTAACCGGTTAATCCAATGTACGGTACGAAGTAGGAAGCCATCATATAGCTGACGCTGTCTCTGTACGGATCAAATGGTGGGTACACCTCATACCCAAATGCCATATTCACCCACTTTGCAAACACCTCTTCACGCATGTCCATCAACGGTCTTGCTATCCCTCCCACCGTCCTTTTTAGAACCCTACACAACCCCACGGATCCCATGGATACGTCAGTATCTAATATACTCCCTCTGTTAATTAAAACTTGTCGTTTACTATTCATGCACGTTTTTTTATAATGATAAAAACTATATAAAATATTAACTTTTTTTAAAATTTATTTTTATAAATGGATACTTAATAGTAAGAAGTATGAATTTATTTAAAAAAATTATTTAAAAAGTTATTGTTTTATATAGTTTTTAACACTTAAAAAAGCGTGCGTGAATAGTAAAACGTCAAGTTTTAATTAACGGAGGGAGTATATTTCATTCGATCAACAATAGTAAGACATTTTACTATTTTATACGCATTTTATTGAATAATAAAGTGTCTTATAGTTTAGATCAGAAAGGAGTACGTAAGAATAAAAATATACCTTAAATGACCAACTTCTTCAAAGGCGAATTCCCTTATGATGCCCTCAACAAACTCATCAAGGTTGGCTTTGCGGACTCCAATTGGAGGAGGGCCGCCATAGACGAGCTCTGGGGCAGCCACGTCGAGACCATAGCCAAGGGAGCCCCAGAGGAAGAAGTCGGCTTCATAGTGCTCGATGTTCTGGGCG
This sequence comes from Persicaria maculosa, assembly GCA_963922045.1. Lineage (NCBI taxonomy): Eukaryota > Viridiplantae > Streptophyta > Magnoliopsida > Caryophyllales > Polygonaceae > Persicaria > Persicaria maculosa. Next base: position 46,533,237 of record OY998269.1, read on the forward strand.
AACTGGAATGGGTCGACGTCTTCTTTGTAGATGGGTAGTATGTGTGGAGGGTATGTTGGTTGGCAAGCTGGGTTGCAGTTGTCATAGCATGGATCAAAAGGATCATATATGTCACATTTGTTTCCATACACAACCGAATTGTGATCGTCACCTCCCAAGATCAAAATTAGGGTTAGTGTTATGCATAGGTGTGAGGAAGCCCATGTTGAATATATTGCCATTTTAGGAGCAAAGGTTAAATGATGTGTTTGGGGGCTGGTTTGATCTTTGAAGTGGTATATATAGATGGATTATAAATTACATTATATAGAGGGTAAGTGACTACAAATGTTGTTGTTAACTATTGTAGATTCCGCCCGTGTCAAGTGTCCGTTGTGTGACATTGTGACACGGGTATATAATTTAGTTTTATTAACACTCTTTAATTTATTAAATATTTATTTTTAATCTAACAGTAATTTATTATTATCCTTTCATGCAATTATATAATATTATTCTAAATTTAAAACAAATAAAATTTGAAAATTGATAATTTCAATAAAATATTTACTTAAATTAGTAAATAAAATTAATAGTGGGTCCCTATAAGTATACTATATATAGCGAGAATATGAGATTATCAGAAAATACCTATAAGATTTTTTTTTATATCAATGATATTTTAATCAGTAAAAGATTATTAGAAAATATCTATAAGAGCATCTTTAATAGTGGTATTGGAGTTGAGTACCATAACTATTTTTTATAATAAAATACTATAAAATGGGAAAGAACAAATAAAGTGAGTATCATACTATTATACTCATCTCACATAAATTTCTAAGGTTAATAAAAAATCTGACATTTCTTTTTATTTTTCTTTAAAAAATTATGTATGGTGATGATCTAAGGTTGTAGTAAATGTAAGTTCACTTTGTCAACTATAATTATAAGCATTAATATGGGTATCGGGTTTTAGTCATGTAAGGTGTAAAGCTACACATCTCTAGACTTTATATTTATGTATCAAATTAAAATCGTCCTGCAGTGCGTCGTTTTCGTACATTGGCTAAGGAAATTGAAGGCGTCACGCTTCGTATTAACCATTAATGATAAAATTTCTTTACCGTCGCTGTATGTCATAAGGAATTGGAATTTAATGAAATTATAAGCATTAGATGCTTTTTTAAAAATCTGAATTATAAATATTAGATAGCAACACAGAGTATATATGTAGGTCATGTTTCGCGGCAAATAACTAAATATAACAAAACTTTAAACAAAACTAGACAAAAAAAAAAAAAAAACGTTCCTATCAACCAAATTGGATTATATATTCAATCTGCCGCAAGTTTTTCAGTACGAAACGATATCGATGATGTATCAACTACCATAAGAAATGTCGACATCAAATGGTGTAGTTTTATTTGTTGTTTTCTATCACATGCCCGCGCGATGAAACAAATATTCCGATCCATAATTTTTTTTAGATTATGTCACATCATAAATTGCAAAGATATCATAGTAGGTTATTTTTTTAATTGTCAATTAGTTTGAAAATTGAGCTCGTTCTCGCCATATTACAGATACAATCTCATTTAAAGACATGTTGGTGAGTAGGGATGGCAATGGGGCGGGGACTCCCCGATCCCCGCGGGTAATCCTCGTCGCAGGGACGGGGATGGGGAAATTAAATGGGGACGGGGACGGGGATGGGGGCCAAAGTGATTCCCCGCGCGGGGACGGGGATAGTAGTCTCCACTCCGATTCCCGCCCCGGCCCGCCCTCGTTGGGGAACCCCGCGGGGATCCCCGATGGGGAGTATAAAATCCCCATTTTTATTTAGATCTTACATAAGTTTAAATAATTTTTCTTTCATTTTTTAACTTTTACCTTATAATTTACATTTATGAGATATTATATGTAATATTTATATCATATTTTTTTACATAATTTTAATAATATCTTATAGTTTTCTATTAGATGGGGGAAAACCATGGGTTTTAAATGGGGAACCCGACGGGAAAACTCGCGGGGAATGGAAACGGGGAAAATTAAGCGGGGACGGGGACGGGGACAGGGGGACTTTTTGCAAACGGGGACGGGGAGGGTACTCCCCACCCCGAACCCGCCCCGTTGCCATCCCTATTGGTGAGTGTTTGAATAGGAGTGTTATTCGAGTCGAACGAGTCGAGCTTCACATATTCGAGCTTAGTTTGTTTGTTAATTAAACGAGCTCAATCTGAATTGAGCCTAATTTTTAAACACTTTTTTTTTATCAAACTTGACTTGTTTAAGGAATAAACGAGTTCTCGAGCCGAGCTTTTTTTTGAGTTATAAGCAGTTTTACTTGATCATAACATATTAACTTAAAGAAAATTGTAGAAATTTCATAAAATTCGAGCTATTAATTCGAACTTAAATCGAACGAGTCGAGCTTTCATCCGAGTTTAAAATCCTATTCAGGCTCGACTAGTTTAGGTAAGTGAACGAGCTCGAGTCCAGCTTTTTTCAAACTGATCGTGAGTCAAGCGCGAGTTGTTCAATTCATATAACATCTCTATGAATTTGAATCGCAATCGCATGATGAAATATGTTATGAGGTTTGATATGATAATGTCCCTCCCACATTGATTATAAATGACTAAAAATGATGGGTTATAAGGAATAGTGAAACTCTACACAACAGCTTAAGCTTTTGTGTTAAATTGTTGAATCCCGATCTTATAATTGCAATAATAATAATAATAATAATAATAAGCGTTCGTCTTCCATTAATGCTCCGTTGAATATTTTTACATTATAATACTTATTATTAATAAGTATTATAATGTAAAAAAAATTAATTAAAAAAATCAATATTTTATATTTTTAGCTCCTTAAACTACATGAAAAAAAAGTCAAATTTCTTATATTAAAAATCGGAGGGAGTAGGATTTATCTATTGGACTTGTGCATTAATCTCGAACCCAACTGACTTTTATAGTTCATCTTACAATTTTTAATAATATATGTTTGACAACATTAATTTAAATACCTAGTAGCCTTCATCAAATAAACCGTTGTGACACAAATAACGGTTGTTGAAATGTTCTCTAAAAAATTTTCAAAATAGGAAACAAAATATATATTTTTTAAATTATTTTTATTTTAATTCCAACAGCTTTCCCATTTCGAAGATTTGAGAAATCTTTTAGTTTGGAAAATGTTACAGATTTAGAGAATTCTCTTTATTTTTTTGTGTTGCTTCTCCATTTTAGAGAATGTAATAGAGAATCTGTTGAATCATAAAATATTTCAAAATTATCCAAAAACTCTAAAAACTCCAAAAACTCTAAAATCCTTAAAATAGGGAAACTATTTGAGATGCTCTAATCTAATCGTAATAGTAGGTGATGGCAAGTCATGGTTTGGTACTCCTAATTTCACTAATCTGTAACGTTGCTTTCTAACAACTCTAATGCTTTTAGATTTAGAATTCTTACTACATTTAGGATTTTAGGGGTCATTTAATTGATAAATTATAGATTACTCAATGATAAGAAATAGATTTTTTTTTATAAAAAAAATATAGAATGTACGTGCAATACTTTGACGATCACTTGCCTTTGTTTTAACGGATTTTATCATGTCTATGATTAAGGATCATTTATATGGTTGATCGGCCCCTATCATCCTCATCTATTATTCACTTGCACGTAACTAATTAACCCGAATTTGTACATTAATCGACGAAACTGATCTCGTCAAAACACAACTTCACAAATCTAATCCACCGTGCAAATTTAAACAAACAATGTACGTGCAATACTTTGACGATCACTTGCCTTTGTTTAATTAATTTAAAATTTATCTCTTATTTTTTATCTGTTAAGTAAGATAACATGACTTCTCAACAAAGGATATGAATTTAGATGAATTTAGATGTGATGAAGTTTGGGTACTTTTGTTAAGATATGTGAAGAGATTAAAGAGGGTTCCACATTGAAAATATAAATGAACAAACCTTAGTATATAACTCAGTTGGTTTCGATCATTATATTTGTTGACCCAAACCCAACAATATGAGAGGTATAGATTTTTTTTGAAAAAAATCTTCCTATTCAATTGGATGAATATTAGCCATGCACTTTTGGTGAATTTAATTCATGAGAAATAAAGTTGCTAAGAATTGATATATTTTTTTGGATAACGAGGATAACCCACCATTTTGGTGTAAACCCCGGAAAACTAATCCAGTTGATAAGAATCACGTATTAGGTAAATCCATGTGATACGGAGTATAAGAAAACATGTTTGGACCAGTTAAATTTCACTGGAGTTAAAATAAGGTCGATGTAAAAATCATCATTTGAACTTGGGCTTGGGCTGTGGCCCGTTTCTTGTAGAAGACATGAACATGGGCCTAAAATGGGCTACAGCTTTTCGGTCCGGCCCATTACTGTGTTAATTAACTAAGCTAATCTCAACCATTAACTATAGCTATGATATACACTAGTAATAATTACTGTTGTTAATTTGCATTATTATGCAACAAACACAGTATATTCGGAAAACCAATTCGTCGCGAAAATGGAGAGAGAAAAAAAAACAGAGGCTTGGGAGTGAAGGATGAAAAACGATAAGTCAGTGGAGTCTACGAAGAATCTGATTCTTGATAAGAAAGGGAAACATTTTAATGTGCAACTGCATAAAACAGGAAATGGTTCAAATGAAATATATCTAGCAAATAAAAAAAAAAAAAAATCCACACTTTCACTTGGTATTAATTTAATGGTGATAGTGTGTAATCTCTGAATATTCCGTCGCCTTTGTTTTATGTACAATATGGACATGTTGATCTTAGATATGATACTGAATAGAGCCTTCGTGAAAGAGAACTCATAAGTTGACATTATATTGGGATGACATATTCGCGTCTTATTAACAACGGGTTTTCTAGTTTATACTCCCTCCGTTTCCTTTTAAGTTACTTTTTACTATTTATGCACGTTTTTTAAGTTATGAAAAACTATATAGAATAATAATTTTTTAAATATTTTTTTCAATAATCTCATACTTATTAGTGATAAGTATAATATTATTAAAAAAAATTATTAAATTATTAATATTTAATATAGTTTTTATCGTTCTAAAATTACGTGCTTGACTTGAAAAAACCAGTTAAAAAAAGTGAGAGTATATATTAAGCTTGAGTTTATCAACTCTCTAATGTGAGACTTAAGTATCATTCACATCTCAACACTATTTATTTATTTATTATACATTTTGTGTTGTGTTTGATTGTTTATGCTTATATTATCTGTTTTTATATCATTCCCGAATGACTTGAAAAAAATCTAATTATGATAATGTGTACTCGTACCCACACCTTCTGAAAAAAAAAAAAAATGGGCATTGAAATGAATCCTGTTATTGGCACAAATCGCACAATTACTATATATCTCGTCAAATACATGGTTGTGAATTGTGATCATCAACACTGGGAGCCAGTGACGATAAAGCATCCATAGCCACAACGAAGCATGTTGTTTAGTATTTGCTCGTTTTGCCCTCCTCCACCGCTACCGACCTTGAAAATCAGTGATCTCGAAATACAACTGTACGAATACCAAGCCGGATTAAAATTTATGGTTTATTCGAGTTGGAAACGTAAAGTAAATTGGTATGAAATGATTGCGATTCTACCATGCCCGTCTATCTTTTTATCTGTGACGTACGTATATATTAATATGTTTCCCCAACTTTATTAAAGGGAAAATAAAAAAAAGGAAGATAAACTACTTTGCCTACAATTACTTTATTATGGCTTTTGTTTATCATAGATAATTTACCGGTAAATGATACTCCATCAGTCCATCTAAGTTAAAACCTTGTTTATTAATATATTATATCTAATATAATACTAAAACAGTTGTTTCCGCTGTCATGTGTCAAATTTTCCTTACCTATAGGCTTATATGGCAGACTCTAATTAAACCTGACCCCACCTTCAATTTAAATTTAAATTAATTAATACCTATAATTTTTATCATGCTTAATGTGTTTCAATTTTTAATTAATTTATTTTTATATTAATGTGTTTACGTTTTCATATTTTCATATGATTGCCATCTTCTTTTAACAAACACATTTTTTTTTTACTCTGTTAATTTTATTTTATTAGCACTTAAATAATTTAATTCGAATTTTTTTGAAAACTTATAATTTGATTGTTATAGATACCAAGAGTAGTTCACTGATGGCCATTTATATAAGATGGTAACAGCACATAAGAGTACATGCTAAATAATTTTTCTATTAATTCTGGGCCCGTATTTAATCAATTCTAATGGAAATAATTATTGCATATTAATAAATTGTAAATACCATTAACAATTGAACTTCTTAAAATATGGTTTTCATAAATAGATAAGATGCATTTTGATCTTTCATTGATATTTTAATCTTTTATGCCATTATTTTTTTAAAAATTTGTTTATTTAAAAAATTGTTAATCATCTCTACCAAATTAAATCATATAATACTTTTATTTTAAAAAAATATTGTTAACTTATAGTATAATTAATTTTCTATTACAAATCTTTACAGGTTTGGAAATTATTTGGAATTATTTACAATTATTTTGCATTGTTTTGTTTTTTTTACTGTTATTTTACGATTACGATCCACTTCTATAATTGTTTTTACTTCCCGTTATTTAGTTTATATTTATAATAATCTTTCTAATCTATACCCTTAAAACATACAGTAGGTTATAAAGAACCTTGATTTGGGAAGAATCCCTTCCAAAAATGGATAAACCCTAAGAAAATATTTTTTTAAATATAAAATAATTAAATTTGGAAAATTATTTTCAAATCAAAGTAATTGATGCCCTTGAAAAATTAATAAATAAACCATATATTTTAAAAAAAATGATAACAATCAATAAATCTCTACATGTTTCTTTTTTCCCTTTTTAAAGATTTTTTTTAAATGGTTTTCATTCTACAAATTATATAATAAAAACTTCATTTTTGTTAGTATTTTCTAATAATAGTAATAAAGGTTTAAAAAAGTTCAATTTTAATTTTGTATTCATTGTTTTGAATTAAAATTTACAAATATATGAAATTAAGAAAATGATCTAATATCTTCGGGGATTAGGATAAAAATTTAAGAATATGATTAATATAAATAAATCAAACCAAACATTTTCATGTGTTTTCGAATGAATTCAGTAGGGCCATATAACAAAAAAAAAACACTATATATATATTATATATATTTATATATCTAATATAATACTAAAGCAGCTGTTGTAGATGCCACATGACAACAATTCCTTAAAAATGGGCTATCTAGCAGCTTTAAATTTAACATGGACCCACTTTTGATTAAATGATAAATTAATTATTTCTTTTCCCTAATTTTCAAATATTTTTATTGGTTGAAAGTTATTTATGTGTTTATTTAAATTAATCAATTATCGATAATTGTTAAACATTAAAAAAAATTAAAAATTTCTTTTCATTCTAATATTTGTTAAATTTGTTTAATCTTCCCTAAGAAGCTTTTCATCCAAATAGGTATTCTTACATTTTTTAATCAAATAATTTATTTTATGAGTGTATTTGAAAAAAAAAAATTGACGTCATGTGAGGGTGTCTTTGAATTCCAATATTTTAATTATAATGCATAAATGCTTGAATAGAGTTTGGTTAAAAAAAATTTACAATTTTTAAAATAATGTAAACATTAAATTAAATACACTGTAAATTATGTTTATATAATGTAATTAAAAATTTTACACAATAGTGGTTGTTTGATTGACACAATTTATAAGGTATTTTATTTAAAAGGTATATCATTTTAAGCACATTATAAAATATGATAACCAAATACTACTCAAGTGTTTGTATTTATAAAATTTACACAATAGTGGTTCTTTAATATGCATGTTATTGTTTTCTTTTGAATTGTTTCCAATTACTAATCATTTTTTTTTTAATTGTGACACCATTTAGATTTGGGTAAATCACACTAAAAAAGAAGGGGTATATGTGAAGCTTTAACTCTTTTCTTTTGTACCGTGGGGGTTCCGAGGTTATCGACTAATCCCCCACGGGCTCGAGAACTAGCCTGCAAAGGACTTAAATCGGTAAGCCCAACGAGAAGCCACCAGACAGGCTCATCCAAGCCAATGGAGGCTTGAGCATTCACTAATTAGTGGTGAGATTTGAACTCTTGACTTCTTGCAAGAGCCACCTCTCTATTACCATTAAAGCAAAGGGTCATTGGTTCGAAGCTTTAATTCTTTGTCTTGACTCTCCCTTCATTTTTTTATTCGTCATATGTTTTATGACACTAAGCTAACTATCTATGCTTTGGCCTAATATATAATAATAGAGCTTCTATTTAGACATTGCAAATTATATAACATGCTCAAATAAAACTAATAAAAAGATAATATTTGATAGAGTTTTTAGCTTCTTAAAAAACATATAAAAAAATGGCCTATATTTTGAGATGAAAGGATTTTTTTTACTTTTAAGTTTATTAATATAATATATCTTTTTGTATGTGATCTCCATCCCAAAGTTCTAAAAATTCCATTCACCAACATTTGTGGAATGTGTAGTCCAACTGCCAAATTTTTGGGTTCTATCTTCCAACCCATTACCACACAACAGTGGTGACTCTAAACTTTGTACTACCTCTGTCTCAAAATATCGGTCGTTTTACTTTTTAGCACGTTTTTGAAGGAGCTAAAAACTTTATAAAATATTAACTTTTTTTATTAGTTTTTAAAAATAATAATATACTTATTATTAATAAGCATAATATTATTTTTAAAAACCAACAAAAATATAATATTTTACAGAGTTTTTAGCTTCTTAAAAAACATGCCAAAAAAATTAAACGACCTATATTTTGAGACGGATGAAGCTTTTTTTTAACTTTTAAGTTTATTACAAAAATATTTCTTCTCTCATTTTTATGTGCTCTCCATCCAAAAGTTCTTGAAACTCCATTCACCTAGAGTTTGTGTAATATATAGTCGAACTACCAAATTATTTGATCTTACCTTCCAATCCATTAACACAACAAAAAATAATAGTAGAGGGCCACATTTTTATATCATGCCTCAAACATTTAAAATCTCAAACCCGACCCTGCTAGGAAGGTGAGAAATTGACGTTTTGCCACATATATTATATATTGATATAATATAAGCATTATTTTTTTAATCCAAATTTATATTATTTTGTTATATTGTTTTCATATTATTATAATAGTATAATACATCTAATATATAATGTAAATAAATTATGGTAATATCTTTTATAAAATATAATATACTTTACAAATCCCGTGCGTAACGCACGGGTACTACGCTAGTATTTATCTAAATCATTTTCCATCAATGCATAACAATGAATGTCTTCTGCCAATAGGGTTTTATTCGAGTCGAACGAGCCGACCCTGACTTGTTCAAGCTTGGTTCGTTTGTTAAACGAGCTCGAACCGACCTCAATTTTCATACGGGCTTATTTTTTTTTTCAAGTTTAGCTTGTTTAGAAAATGAACGAGCTCGAGTCGAGCTTTTATCGAGCTTTAAGCTGTTCTACTTGGTCCTAACATATTAATTTAAAAGAAATTTTAGAAATTCCATAAAATTCGAGTTATTCGAGCTTAAATCGAACGAGTCGAGTTTTTAACTAAGCTTAAAATCTTGTTCAAACTTGACTTGTTTAGGTAAGTGAACGAGTTCGAATCGAGCTTTTTTTCGAGTGGATCCCGAACGAACTCGAACTGTTAAGTTAATCTAACAGACCCATCTATCAATAAACCGATGAACTGCATCGTATATGGACACTTTAATAATAGATATATCGTCATCAATTCATACATTATGGTACTGTATTAAATTCATGCATATATTCTAATAATTATACGAATAAATCTACGAAATGCAATGGGAATGATTTGGTTGATCAAAACTTTTTTAGGTCTAATGAAGATTATAAAAACATTAACTAACCGGAAACATAGGTCAACGGAGACTGAGGGGGTCCCCCCCACATAACCACACTTTACACCAAGACCCATTTCATTTCCTCTCAAGTTTTAAGTTGCCACTTCAGCCCCTCACTACATCAGTATATAACAAAACTACCACTCCAAGCCCAGGCCCGGCCCGGCCCGTTTGGTCACATCACCACACAAGCATTGGGATTCTCATCGCTGAACATCTCGAACGTATCCGACGGCCCGCCATCCCCGGAATCCGATCCCCCCTGGTGGACGTACGCGTAAGAGTGGGGCGGATTCGCGTAAAACGACGCCGTATAGGCGTTTGAAGGATATGCCGTGTTGTAACTCACGGCGTAAACCGGCATCCCCGCTTGCGGTGGGGGCGCATAGTAAGGCGGTGGGTGGTCGTACACTGGAAAATTCCTCGGCGGGCTGCGATACCCCGGCGGCGGTCCTTGCCCTTGCCCTTGCCCTTGCGGCGCTGGTTGTGTGCACGGAGGTCCGTCGTTGCCTTCGCCGTTACCGTTGTTGCTCGGCGGTTCGCCTCCGTTACTGTTTCCGTTTGCGCCACCGCCCCCTTTCCCTTTCCTCTTCTTCTTTTTACCCCCGCCGCCGCCTCCGCCGGCGTTACCAGCATTGTTAGCGGCTCCCTCTGGCGGCGGCGCGTGAGGATTGTTATCCGGAGGCGGCTGATTATTCGGCTCAACCCTAACCTCCTTGAACTGAACACTGCCACCGGGCTTCCCCGAATTGACGGCCGGTGGCCCGGTGGCTTCACCTTTGTTCGGCTCGGGCTTATCCGGCTCCGCTGCAGCCGAATCGCCGTTGTTGTCGTTGCTCTCAGAGTTATCTTGATCGTTTTGCTTGTTCTTCTTCTTCTTGCTCCGTTTGCTCTCCTTCTGATCGGCCTTATCAGGCCAGAGCTCCGCGTGCTTGCCGGATTTCTCAAGCTTCCTGATCAGAACCTCCGGATCGACGCTGGCGGTGACGGTTGCCTTGTGAAGCTTGGTGTCCACGTCGACAGTGTACACTCCTGGAGAAAACCGACAAATCAATAACCAACCACAGATACGAAAAAAATCTCCAGATCCTGCAAATAATTAAATCGGAATTACCTTCTATTCCAAGGAGGATCCTCTTAACTTTCTTCTTACATCCCTCGCAGTGAACGGAGACCTTCAACGACCATGTCTGCACAAACCAAATCAAATTGAGTAATACAGAACCAAAAACTGAAAAACGGAAGGAGACGAAGATGACTAACCTTATATTTGAGCGGTCCGGAGGGTTCTTCTTCTGCTACTACCTCTTCCGTCGCCGTTGGTGGTTGAGTCGCCATTAGAGAGCGAGAGAAAGTGACAAAGAAATGGGAGGAAGCGTCTGGAATAAAGAGGGAATAGAGAGATAGATGGATAGCAAAGAGGAGTGCGCAGTGTGCAGTACCAAAAAAGAAGGGAATAAACTGGGAAGCTTTTTAAATTGAGGAATTTGAATTTTTTTGGGGGAGGAAATAATCCAGTGCGTGGCTCGTCCACCGTAAGTAGCGTGGGAGCGCGCATTGGGAACTGTGTATATAACCGTCATAAAGAGGTGTCCACCTGCAAATTAGCATAACGAATTAATAATCCTCAACTACTCCGGATATTGGTAAATTAATGTACTCCGTAAGAGGAGTTGAATATGGATGAAATACAAAAAGGAATATTCAGGGGATTTTGCCCTTTAAAAATGGGTGATTGTAGACCTTATTCTGGGGAAGTTCGTTCATAGTTTTGTTTTTGGGGGCGAAATCAAAATGGTTTCTACCTTCTCGTTCCTGGCTCCAAATCCCCTGTCCTTAATCTTGTCCCCCCCTCCTATCCCCCAACCCCCTCCCCCTCATAAACCCCAACTTAAAAGAAAAACAAAAAATAAATTAAATTAATAAAAGAATTAAAAAAAAGGGATTTATGTGAGAGGGGACAGGAGAGGGGGACGGGATCGGGGACACATGATTTACACCCCTCGTTCCTTGTATGCTTTGCCAACACATATATAAATGTATAATCACGTCTTATTAGGGATAAACACTTATCTAATTTAAATATAGAATGATTAAGTTTAGCTAAACAGTTCTAAGTTTTAAGACCATTTTCAACCGCTTCCCTAAAAAAAAATTTAAAATAGAGAAACAAAATATATATTTTTTAAATGATTTTTGCTTTAACTCCAACAATTTTTTCATTTCAAAGATTTGAAAAATCATTTAGTTTGAATAATGTTGTATATTTAGAAAATCTTCTCTATTTTTTTTTATTAGTTTTTTATTTTGGACAGTGTAACTGAGAATCTGTTGAATAAAAAAATACCTTAAATTTCTCCAAAATTCCCAAAATGGGAAAACTGTTGGAGATACTATAACTATGTTGAAAAGATAGTTATTATAAAGTTACATAATTTTAAATTTCAATTTTTAATGTTGTTTTCATTGATTGAGATTTTTGAATCCATTTATCAGTTTTGGGTTCTGAAGCGTTCCTAAAAAATCACCTATGTAAATTACCTCAAGGTGACGACGAGCGTCCTATATTTACCTGCAAGTCCGGTTGAGAAATGTGTGAGTGGATGTTTCAGTTTCTTATAGTTGATCGCGTTGTGACAATGCTTCGCGGTCTTTTAGTGTTTGTGATTTGGTGGATCACTGTCGTCTTTAGAGGTTTCTTTATGATGACGTGTGCTTCTCGGAGATGCTCTTATTTCGACCAAAAGATTCAAGAACTGAATTCCGGGGGCTTTACTTTCGGGAGGATTGCAGAGCTCTCTTTATTCTTCTCTGTAAAATCGGATCCCTTCCTTATGGGGGAGGAGGGGGTATTTATAGGACGATAAGCGAGCAGTTGGTTGACGACCTCGTGGTTCAACCGAGGACACGTGTAACCCATGCCCTCATGCGTGGGAACTTGGACCACTAGGAGAGGATGCTAGATTGCCAGGGAGATGGTTCCGTGCCAGTGAGATGGTCTCAAGCCAACGAGCTGCTTAATGACAGACGGATGATGTGGAGATGGGGTATTCTTTTATTTATATTTCGCGATGCGAGCTTCGCGATGGATAGTTCTGCTTTATGTTTCGCGATCTTTTAAAGAAAGCTGAGTAGTTCTTTGTGTTTTTTGTGGTGGGTGTCCCAATTATTGAAATACCCCAAAATATTTTTGGGAATTTCGAATAATATTTTTTTTAAAAGTGTTTTGAATTTAGGAAAAAAGTCTTTGAATTAAATGTATATAAAGTTTATATTATTTTGAGATATGTTAGTTTAATTTCTTATAAATAAGTTAGCCTTTAAATTGTATTATTTTATGACAAAGTTGTATATTTTTCTTCAAAATAAAAACGGATTTATAATTATGATTTATTTGATTTTCGTAAACTATATATTATAACGTTTTAGAAAAATATATTTTTAGGAAAAATAAAATGTGTTTAAATTAAATGTGTTGTTATTCTTCTTAATTATTTTAGCTAGAACTTTAATAAATAAAACATTCGGATATAAAAATATATATATCGATATATAGTTATAGGCAAACCGGTTTTTCTTTAGTTTAAGTGAACCGAACCAGCCAATTAAGAAAAGAAAAATAGTGAACCGGGTTCATCTGAACCGGACTTCATCTTCTTCCTCCCACCGCCGATGACATACTGTTGAAAATTTGATTTTTTAACCTCCTCAAATCTCGCCCGAATCTTATCGTTTTCGATTCTAAACTGTTACCCAATCTCTATTATATCTATATCTATAATCAATTGGTGATTTCGGATAGAAACGGATCCAAAATAAGTTTATCCCAAATTCAAAATTTTTATCAAATCCGTCAAATAAGATAGATTTTCTCAAATTAACCAATTAAATAGCTTTTATATAGATTTGGGGTTATCTTCTGAGATTCAATTCGATCCAATTCGGCTCCGGTTGACATCGACTATAAATACTAGGGTTCGGTATTCTCCGAAATTCATTCCGTAGAGACGAAATCCAAGCTTCTAACCTGTCCCATTGTGTTCTAAACCCTTATAGAAACATTTCCCTTCACAAAGTTTTCAGGAAATCATTCCGAAACCGAAAGCCCCAATTTTTGAATCCAACCTTGCCGGAGGCACCTCGTCCGCCCTCGTTCGTCGGTGCGGGAGCAGCCGGAAGCCGGCTGGAGAAGTGCTCAGCCGCCAGGAAGTCCTAGCCGCCAGACTCGTGCGCCGCCGTGAGCCTTACCGCCGCCAGGAGCTCGCCGAAATGCGTCGGAAGCCTCGCCGGAAAGCTCCTGTGCTTGAAGACGTATCGGGTTGAAGGTTCAAGGAGGGTAATTACAGAAAACCTCCCTAAGTTTTGGTTTTGTCAAAATATGCCCTTTCCCAGTTTTCTAAAATTCCAGATTCTAACCCGTATTTTTATGTGGGCATAAATGCTTTTCAATTTCGTTAATTCGCAGAAGCTAGGCTACTCTTACGCCGCTACAAAGGAATTCGAGTCCGACCAACCACTTAAGTCAAAAGCTTGCAACTCCGAATCAAGGCAAGTGATTTCGTTCAATGCCCTTTGCATGTTTCGTGATTTTCTTTTGGCGTGCCTTTTTATTCTTCTGTGTCGAATGCGGCCCTGTGGCCAATCTCCTTGCCAGTTTCGATAAATTGCATATCCGTCTGCTTGATGTAATTTATCTCATTATTCATAAATTGGCATTAGTATAAATAAATGGGCAATTATTAATTTAATTATAGTGATATGTGTATTAAATATGTTATTTGTTTATAACTCGAGACATTTTCATCTTCCTAATTGCATGAATTTCTGCTTGTTTCTTTCATGCAAATTAATAGCATGTGATATTAAGATCCGTGCTTGTACGTCCTCGTTGGTTTAATGTCGTTATTATGATCACCTAGTATTAAATGTAAAAGCTGTTATAATTAAAATGTGCATCTCACGTGGTGCGGATTGACTTAAAGTCAGTGCGAGGGCTAGCTCCCAGGTTGGGAATAGTGTAAAGCTCAGTCTAAAAGGTTCCATGGAATATCTAGACTTCAGACAGTCTCAGGTCGCAGTCCCAGTTGAGTCTGGACCCGTGTCCCTACGTACGATTAGACTTCAAAGTCTCAGGTCGCAGTCCTAGTTGAGTCTGGGCCCGTGTCACTACGTTTTATATTGTGTTATATACATATTTACATTATGATTATTATTATTGAGATTATTAATAGGTGATCAATTCAGTTATATTATACTTCAGTCTTATTCGGGGTATAATTCCATTTCTTATCATACGATCATTATTAATAGGTGATCAATTCAGTTATATTATACTTCAGTCTTATTCGGGGTATAATTCCATTTCTTATCATACGATCGATCACTATGATCATCCGAGTCATGTTACGAATCTTTATTTCTTATTCAGTTTTCACTTTAAATACTCGCGTCTTTCCCTTAACCTATGTCATACCGTTTTATGGTCACTATATGGTTAAAGTCTGAACATTTTCCCTATCATTTGCTAGTCTTAATTATACTAACCATCCTATAAATAGGATGGCTGGTGTCCTTCGTTCTCACTAAACACCAGACCATATTCCACAGGTTTAGTGCGAGCAGTGGAGCAGGAGAGAGCTAAAGAGAGGACTATCAACCATGGATTTTTAAACTGTAGTTTTTGAACCTTTAAAGTCCGCATCGCTACTTTGGATTTAGCTATTTTTGGGGTTTATTTATACTTTATGGTTGGTATTTTGGCTATATTGTTGTGATTAGATATTTCAAACTTTGATATTTAATTTACTTCCGCACTCTTTTAATCAACTGTTCGAAGTACCGTCTTGTTTATGGGAGCATGACAGGTGAATACAAAGACATTAAAGTCTACGGATTCACTGGCGCTGTAGCGCACCCTTGGGGTATAAAAGGGGGTGTTACAATTATGATGTCATAACTCGTATTTTATGAGGGAGCCTTTTCCTCAAACATCGTCAGGTTCTATTATATAACATATACTAGTATCATTTTCACGACATATCGCATCTTTTTTAATAATTAGTAAATTAATAGATATGTTTATTTTTATAAAATTATATAGATGATTAAAGGGTGACAATATGTAGTGTACAAGCTATTGTTAAATGTGATAAAGTCCAATTTTTTGTACGGTTCTCCCTCGATTGAGTTTAGACTTATCACGTGTCGATTCTTACTAATCGAGACAATTCTCTCTCATAAAAGCTCACCAAGCAATGGAATCTGGCCTAAGCCATTCAAGACTTCAAGTCGCCAAAATCAGACCATGAAACCATTGCTCAACCTTTCTATTTATAGGCGAGAGCAAATTGCTTGTAATTTAACGTATTTTTAACGTATTTTAATCAACCTTCCTATTTATATCTTTACTATTTGCCTATTTGGTTTTGAGTTAATGAATGGGGTTTTTTCCCATCAAAAAGGAAAAAATAAAATAAGTCAAGATTGAGTGAAAATATCAAGGGTATATAATGAAATATTTATTTGGATGATGAAGTGGTGGAGAATCTCTTTATAAAGGCATCATAAGGTTGTGGTTCGAGATAGTCTTACCACTCCTCACCCAAAAGGGAAAAAAAGATAGTACTGGCTACGGGTGTGTATGGGTTTGATTATAAATAGGTAAAAATTAAGTACAAACAGGTGTTTATTTTATAAGTAGTTTAAATGGGTGTATGGGGGGCCAAAAACAAGTAAAACTGTTAAAAAAAGGGGTTAAAAAATAAGCTACAAATCGATGCTTTTTTAGTTGTTTATTTGGGTGTTTATTCTCCCCTTTATCTTATTTGGTTTGAAAGTACCACAATACCCCTAATAACAACCAAATAAACTCCACTTTTTACAAATAAACTGTTTTTCTCCCCATACGGAGATTATCTTGTTGTTTAAATCTTTAACTACTTTTACCAACAGTTTATAAATTTTACCCTGTTTATAATTTTAGTCAGTTTACTAATCTCGTCCTATACGAACCCTACATCTTACCCTTAGTAAGATATATTCTCAACTACAACTCTACCATAACAACGCTAACATATTTATATTATCTTAAATTTTAATTCCCCTGGAATAACTTTAAACTCGTTTTTTTGGTCTGTTTAAATATTTCACACATATTTCATTCATAATAAATCTTATCATTGTTTTATACTCCGTATTACATAAATATTCCATGCATTTAAAATCATAAAGCATTTTATATTTAAAGAGTTAAAAAAACTGTATCAAATATCAATTTTTTTATAATTTTATATTTATTGATAATATACATGTAATGCAAAATTTTGTGAAAAATGAAATGCAAAACTCTAAAAAAAATTATATAGTACTGAAGACGAGGAGGTTAGGAACTTCCCGAAAAACAAAACACCATGTTGGACTGGTCAACGAGACTCTTTTTGAATAAAGACGACACAAAAACTCATTCATATCTCCACAAAATTTGAATTACTTTACTTTACTTTACTTAATTTAATTTCCCAAGGATTACGAGTACGGTATTAAATTCTTAATCGACAAAAGTTTGGTTAAAAGGGTAATTTGTCATTTTGCTAACCTGAATAATTTAGTTAGTTGTGCGTCTAAACATTTTGGTTAACCTCAAGGTACTTAGATTTCATAAAATATTTCAAATTTAATACAGTTAATTTTTTTATAAATAAATAAATATATAGGTATACGAGGGAGGTTAATTAAGGTTGAATTTGAATTTCAAAATATATTAATTATAAAGTGTTTATTTAGTTACAATACAATATTACTATTTTGTCATAAGTTTTAGAGTGTTACTTTTAGTTGTGCGACAAAAAAACAATTGCATAAATTAAACCAAAATATAATGAGTGATTTCTAAAATGGCCATATTTAAGACATTTATTAATAAATTATCTACCAATGTTTTCAAATTGGTAAAATGTCCACATCTCTTACCTTGCCCTCTGTGCCCCCCACGCGCCCCTTGTGCCCCCTTCCTGTTTCAGCAACTTCGGTTTCAGCAACTCCTATTTCAGCAGTTTTTTTTTTCGCGTCAGCGCTTCGACACCGGAGTTGCTGAAATTGTTGTAATTGCTGAAAATAGCCTTTTTGTTCGCGTCACCACTTCATAACCGGAGTTGCTGAAACCGTGTTGCTGAAACTGGTGTTGCTTTTTTTTTTCCGCGTCAGCACTTCAACACTGTAGTTGCTGAAACCGGAGTTTTTTTTTTCAAAAAATGTTGAAATGCTAAATTTTTTTTCCAAAAAATGTTGAAATGTTGAAATGTGAGATATACAATAATTGAGGAGGCAATTTGTTTTTGTGGACATTTATTATACTTGAACTTATGCATTAGCAGTAGACTAGGCAAGCTATATAATTAATTTGCAATTTAGCATCGGACCACCCGCACAAATTCGCAATTCATTTCTGCAAAATAAAGCAAGCTTTTATTTTGCAGAAACAAGAAACATACTGCAAATCGGACTCGGTTCAGAAACAACGACATCGGACTCGGTTCGTCCTCGTACAACCCGATGCACACGACCCTCTGATTTTGGTTCGAAGGCTCTGAAATCCCGACCCTCTCTCTTCGAGCTCTCGGATCTGGTTCCCGTTTGGGTGGTGGTTGGCGCCGTCGATCGCTGTTCACTCCTCTTCAGCCGATCTCAGTTCCTCCCGAAAATCTCGGGTCTATCCGGCCAGGTGCTTGCCGTCGATGATGGTGGCTTGGCTTGGCCCGGATGGCTCCGCGTGAAATCCATCTCGTCCTTTTCGATCCTCCCTCCTGTTCGTTTGGCTGGTGGCGGCTGATAACCTGGCTTCCTGTTTGTTGGTTGCTGCAGGGTCACCAGAACCCGGTGTCTCACCTTGGGCCCGAATTTTGTGCTTTGGGCCAAGGTTTTTTCCTTGGGCCCAAAGCTGCCATGGAAAAAATTTTTAATTAATTATATAAATATATATATATATATATATTTATATTTATATATTTGGAAACCCCGCTCGTATGGGTGTGTTCGAAATTACGTTAGGATTGCTTAAATCCCAAGAGGGTTACGGGTGCTTTTTGTTTGGCGGTGTGCGGTTCTGTGATGACGTGACTTGGCGATCTTCTCCGTGGATTTGGTCCTGGCTGTCGGAGTCGGGATAGGTTTGGGTCGTGGTAGTGTGTTCAGTGGCGTCTCCACTACTCGAGTTGACTGCATCCCTGTAGTTTCGTCCTCACTGCCCACAGGAAGATCGGGTCCTGTTGCATCGTTGACCTACGGTTCTGCTTCCGAGTGGGGCTTGGCTTCGTCCGTCATCTTCGTCCACTTCCTGTTTGGTTTAGATCTGCTTGGTTTCGTTTTTTTGTTGTAGTGTGCGCTTGCTTGTGTTTGCACCTTTTATATTGTTGTATGTTATCGTTTGTAGACGGTTCTTCCGTCTGCCGACTTGGCCAGTCGAGTTTCAGATTTATCTGAACTCGAATTCTTACCTAATAAAAAAAAAATACTGCAAATCGGTCTAGCTCTACAATTGCCAACCCTCAGCATCCTCATCAGACCCCCTGTCATCTGATAAACAAACCGGTTGCTTGCTACAACGAAAATCAAAAGCACATACAGTGAGACCAATGAAGAAGTAACTTGGAGATCGGCACATAAGATTTGCGGCTAACGCCGGAGCTGTTGATGCGAGAGGAAGATCGATGTTTCGCCATTCTCGTCTCGAATCAACGACTATCTTGCTGCATGTTTCTCTCGGCTCCTCGATTCCGATCCTCGTCTCGAATCGACTTGATATTCCCTCCGTCTAATGCTTCTCACGACTCCTTGATTCCGATTCTCCACCGATCACCACCACTGTCAGCAAATCGGAGCGATTTTTCATCCTGGATTGCATCTTCGTAGAGATTTTTCCTTCTGTTGCAGATCAAAGTTGAATAATCATAGTCTAGATCTAGGGATTCTACTAGTCGAATTAGGGAAAACACGAAACGGAGCAAAATCGAATCAACACATGGAACAGATCGAGAGAGCAAAACTTCCAGATCCAAGCCATGGCTAGATCGAAAACATGGCCAGATCTAGCCGGTGAGTGTCGGACCACCAGCGCCGCAGAATCTAAACCACCAGCTCCGCCGCTTCGGCTTCAATCTCTGTTCGCGAGGGGGGCGAGGAGCGAATTCGTACTCAACCGATGGAGGCGCCGCCTCCGGATAGTGGATCTGTGGATATGTGGCGGGGGAGAGGAGGAGGAGGGAGGGCAACCATGAAAGAGGGTTTTGGAGTTGTTGGATTAAAATTAAAAAAATCGTCTAAACGCGAGACTGATTTTGGGGCAGACGAATTGGGACAATTATGGTTGGTGGACATTTTGCTAATTTGAATGAATTGATAGAAATTTTACTAATTTGGGCCTCTCAAAGAGTCTTTCCAGCAAATTTATTCATAAAATAATTATATTTTAAACTCTAAACCAACCAGATTATCTTAATTTCTAATTTATTTGATTCACATAAGAATAAATTATGGACCTGTGGTAAGTGGGGTGGTTCAATTGCAAGTTAGTAAACCTTTCTATTATCAAATTACAAACTATGCAAAAAAAACTCCCCATCACATTACATGATTTACCAATTTACCACTTCTGATCACACTTATCCCAAACTAAAGAAACCAAATAAATAAATAATATTGGGAAAGTGAAATTGAGAGGTTTTCTCCCTTCTCCAAAATAAAATAAAAAATAAAAAACACTATATTATATATATGTATACCAAAGTATATGATATACGGAGTATACTATATATATTTACTATACTCTAGAAGTTCTCCTTGTGAAAGTCAAACTTGGTTGACGTCTTCCTGGAGAAATCCTGTGCTAAATGCCTCAACTCTCCGGTCAACCCGGGCGCTCCACAGTAAAACACCCCTGCACCCCAAAACATACCATTTCAATAAGTTAGTAATATTTCTTAAAACTCCTCTCATTTACTTTTTAAAAACAAAAAAAAATCCCATCTTAAAATTCAAATTATTTAAAATTTTAATATATTTTGCAAGAATTCAAAAGTTCAATAAAATATTATTTTTATTTTTATATATTTTTCAAAAATATATTTAAATTTATTAATACTCCCTTCGTTAATTAAACTATGTTATTTTTAAAATTTATAAATTTATTTTTTAAAAAATAAATATCTTATATTTTTTAACAGGATTTTTCTCTCTAAACAACATATTTTTTTTATTAACGGAAAGAATAATAAATACGATATTATTTTAAAACTTGATAAAAAAAAATTCATGTTTTTTTTGTACTTAATTTTTTTTATGTTTTATAAAAAAATGTAAAAAAATCAAACTACAAATATTTTAAATGGAAGAAAGTATCTATCAAGGAAAGAAGTGAAGAAGGTCCTTACCGACTCGTTTATCGGAGTGGTTAACGGCGACGCGCTTGAAGACGGCGCGCCAGTTGGGGCGGGCAAAGTGGGTCTTGACCCTGGTGCCGGAGACGATGTCGACGCCGTTCTTAGCGTGGTGGAGGGACTGGAGCATGGTGATGAGGGCGGAGCGGGCGTCGCCCTCCTCGTAGACGCTGGTGCAGTAGTTGTGGAGCTCGATGAGGTGGTCCTGGTCGTACTCGGCGACGTCGTTCATGACGCCGCGGAACCACTCGAACGACCCTTGCTCCCTCGTCACCCAGTAGAAGTAGGCCCTCTTCACCTTGCACGCCGCCGCCTTCTTCCTCCCGGGGTCCGACGACACCCCGGCCTCGATGTCCTTCTGTAGCTTCAGGTTGTTCACCACGTCTTTCAATATGCTTATCAGCGGCGTCGCCCCGATCCCCAGCCCCACCAGGAGCAGAACGTCGTAGTTCTTGTAGTCCTGGGCTGGCGCTCCATAAGGCCCGTCTATCATCAACTTTGGCATCCTGTCCATGCATCGATTATATTAGTTTCGCTTAAGCTTTTGTGGTAGAAGAGTTGATATATTCTTAACTTATATAGATTTACCTTGGTAATCCACTGCCGATGTCAGCCCTCAGGAGACCACTCTGGTCAGACGATGGGGGCTGACAAACCTTGGAAAAAAGGGTTTTCAGTTGCGATGTCCAGTCGCCGAGTGTGCGGATATGCACGCTAACGTAGTCGTCTCCCGGAGCCGAAGTTAGCGAAAATGGATGCCTAATGAACAAAAATAACAATAAATTGATCAAAATCATAGCTATAAATCACTTGAACTTCATTTAGTAAGTAGGGTTAGACTCTTGAATTTGTTACCATTGAAGTGGAGAAACGTCTGAACAATTGACAAAAATGTATTGGCCGCTTGTGTACTTGAACCCTTGAGGCTTTGACATGTACAACGCCAACACATTCCCTGGATAAACAGCCACCTATGGAAAACAAAATCGATGAAAGTTCATCAGTTTCTTGTACCGAAATGATCGAATTGTATGTAATCGTCGCGCATTTTATACATAGAGATGTTAGGGAGTGTGTACCTTTACGATTTGGACCGTCTTGTAGCCTGCCCTAAAGAACCGAATCAGCCTCTCGCATGCGTATAATGTCACTGGGACTGCAATGTACATCCATGTCTATAGACACAAACAAGAAAAATCCAAGTGTTAGATAGTTAATTTGATTGTTATAATTCAACAGTAAGTGTAAATGGCATTGGCTTACTGTTTTCTTCCAAAATTTGTGTTGGAGGTAGAGCTTTTCGCCGTGAAGAATGAGCAAGGCGTAGACGATGACGAAGAGGTGGTGGGAGTACCAAAAGGCGTTGAATCCGGTGAGCCTCTTGAGGTAGGTTGGGAGGTTAACCCTGTTGCGACGGAACCATGGTTGGGCAAGGGTGTAGGCAATGGCCATGAGCACAACCATGACTATCCCAGTCCATCCCTCAGTCCCCTTGACGAACCACCAGTAGTTCGGAGGCCTGTGCTCTCCAAAATACTGCGCAAGGGGCGCGTAGGCCTGGTTCGACGCGTGGAGCAGCCTAGGGAAATCACACGTTACGTGCGATATAACGTGTAGCCCTATCCCAACCGCGGCCCCTCCAGCTACAACCTTGTGGAAGTTGATGTTGTCGTTGAAAGGAACGATTTGACCGAGCTTGGTGTGGCTACGGAGCCAAGTGATGGTGTTCCGGCAGACAGGGAGGAGAATAAGGGCCATGTTGAACTTGGCTGTCTCGGCACCACCCTTGGCGACGCAGACGCAATAGCCCATGACATGGAACACGTACCGACGCTTGTATTGGATGAACTTCCAAGTGAAGAGGGCGGCGCAGATGGAGAGCCATAGGAGGATCACCCATATCCTCTTCCAATTATCCTCGACGAAATAGGAGAACTTGTTGAACCACCTCTTGACCGGGTTCGGCTCCTTCGTTGGGACCAGCTTCTGGCTAAGAAGCTGGCTCAGTTTCCTGCTGTCCGTCACCATGTTGGCTGACTCCGCCGGGCCTTGGAGTAGTAGCATTTCTAGGCTGTGTAGCTGCACATCGTTACAATTTCATCATCATGTTAAGCGCCAAAAAAATGGATTCCTTGTTTTAAATTGGGCCCATCATCCGGCCTACTGATCTTTAAACTGTTGGCTAAATTAGGCCCATAATCCAGGAAATTGGGCCATTTGGTATGTAAACGGCCCCTAATTAACCGTTTATTAAACACTTTTGCTCTATTATCTACGTCCACTTCATCCGTTCACCTTTAATTATTGTTTATTCATGTTTTTAAGGGGATTAAAATTATATAAATATTTATTTTTTAAATAATCTCATAGTAATAAATATAACATTATTTAAAATATTAAATAAAAAATTAATATTATATATAGTTTTTTAACTTTTTAAAAAAACGTACCTGACTTGAAAATAGTCAAAGTGAGTATAATATAGAAGTCAAAGACAACAAGTTGTAACGCTAATTCCCTTTGAATCAAATTCTTCTAAAAACAACATGCGTAGACGGTAGACGCTACAAGTTATATAACATTATCATAAAAGATTATTTATTTCTTTATTCTAATCTACGTGGGTAAATTGCCGTTAAAAAAAATCTTATAGTCACACTAATTCAATCATTTTTAAAACTTTTAAAAAAAGGTTTTATATTTTTATTAAAAAGATATACCGTCTATATTTATTTTGTAACCCGTGTGTATCCAAAATAAAAGAAAACACATTAATAAGAGGGGTCACGGATTTAATTTTGAAAAAAATCTTGTACAAACTCGAATAGTTTTGAAGATATTTTTCTCTTCCTATTCATAGGTTTGTATAATTTATCATCTAATGTATTTTCACCAACCCCCATAAAAGGTATGAAGAATTCAAAGAAATTGAATTTGTGTGAATAGGTGAATACCTCAACGTAGCCAAGGTCGTCAGGATCAAGCTCTTCCATAATCAACGCCGCGTATTCATCTGCCCTCTCTTGAATCTTTGATAGCCTATTTGCTGACGCACTCAGGGTGATAATCTGCATCATTAATTAATTATTCATTAATTAAATTCATTACTCCGTAAGCATTAAAATACCTCCGAATTTAATTAATCTAATTTTCTTTCAACGAAATATACCTGTTTCACTTCCTCCTCTGTAATCCTTCCATCCGAGTCCTTATCAACCCTGCAAATCGATTTATCGGTTGTCAGCAATTTTACCGCCAATTTACCATTTTAATTTTTACTGCCTCTTTATTACATAACATGTTTGCCCCCAAATCGCCAAGTTTGAAAGGGTAAACGTAAAATCAGAGGTGAAATTGAGTACAAATTCAGCGAATCAGTGATTCAAACACGTACATACAGGTTGTTCCCTGAATTTGTGTTTGGACATATATGAATAATTGATCAATATGAACACGAAATTGCTGACTTTTTGAAACACCAAATTTATTCAATGATCGATGTGGAAATGTTGAAATGGTGGCGGTGGGCCCCAAAGGCCACCAGTTGGTGGAGGGTGGAGTTTGCAGTGGATGACACTAGTTGAAGGGGTTAGGTTTTAGGGCGTCCACCACCTCAGTCAGTACCTCACATCTGAATCCGTCAACATTTCTCATTATAATATTTCAACCCCATCGATCTTCACACTATTAATTGATTTTTAACCTATGCTATTGCTATCCATCTATTATTAATTATTGTTATTTAGTCTATCATTACAACTTGGATATTAATATATTTATATATAGAGAGAGCGATATTGATGATTGTTTTGAAGAAAACATGCAAACAATAATTTTATATGTATATATATAGTCCATATCCAACTATCCCACTTGTTCTTATAAATTGATGCATTTTCCCCCGTGCTAAAAATAAATCACCAATATGTAGATTGATTTTTAATATAGTTGTGCAATCTAGCTAATAAATGAGGTTATAAATTATTTTATATAATCAGGCATTCAACCTATGTATGTACATATGACCTGCCAACTAAACTCACATGGCCCCTCTTAAAAAATTTAATTAAGTTGAATGATTAATTATAAGAGTTCCCATTATGATTTTGCGGTTTTTGAGAATTTTAAAGTAAATATATCGTATTCTCAAAAACTAAATAATTTTCTAAATTTTCGAAATGAAAAAGGTAATCGGATTAAACTATTTGAAGAGTATATAGTTTCTTTAAGCATTTTTTAGAATTCTTGGTAAAGGTATTGGAAATGGTCAAATAACTTACATATCGAAGAAAGTTTGAAGTCTAGCATCGAAACTCTGGTCGGAGAGTTGTTGCCAGAACTCTTTGAGCTCCGATTTGCTTATCATCCCCAATACGATGCTTCTCCGACGAGCCAACGCATCGTACAACTGCCCTGCGAATTCCTTCTCGCTCATCCCTGATATATTTTTTTCACGAATATTTGATCAGTTTGTTACGTTCAAAAAAGTTTGGCTATTTTTTGCAAATTACTAATAATTGGAGGACTAGTATGTAAAATTGACTCACCGATGCACTGTCCGAATCGAGATCGGGGGAGCAAGCCGTCGACGGCGAGCTTCTCGAAGCGCTTCTCGATGGCGGGCCATCCCTCCTCGCCCACATTGCTCTTGTTGATGAACTGGAGGCCCTGAAGAGCACGCGCCGCCGTGGACTTGGTGCGGTCGAAGCGGCGGTTGCAGTTGTCCCGGCGGGAGAGGGAGGCCACGCGCCTCAGCTCCTGCGAGTACTGCTTCAGCTTGGAGGACAGCTGGGAGGTGAGCCGACGCGCCCCCGACTGCTTCTCGAGCTGGCTGGCGAGCAGCGCCGTCTCCTGGTCGACGGCGCCGCGGATCTCCTGGATCGAAACGGTGTCGTCGCGGACGTCGAGCGTGATCTCCACGTAGTCGTCGTTCGCGGTGGCATCGGCGGACCGGTCGACGACGTCGTCCCGGAACCGGGCGCTCTTCTTGCTGCTCGCGCTCGCGCTCTTCTTCATCGAGGACACGAGCGGGCCGCTCATCGGGCCGCTGAACCCGGCCCGGGAGTGGACGCTGCTCCCGGACTCCGACCCGTCGTCGTGTTGTATCTCCATAGGCCGCCTCATGGTGTCAGATTGTAATCGAGTCTTGTTCGGATCGAGGTTGATTCGACTTTTAAGATTTCAGGTAGTGGGGATTTGAACTTACGACCTTTTTACGAAAATCGGTGGTCGGAAAAGAAATAAAGAATGTTAGTTTAGCAAGAGAATTGGAGGAGTTGGTTAGCAAGAAATTGTGAGAAGTGGATTTTATAGAGAGAGAGGGATTTTTGGAAGGATGAAAGAAAGTGGGAGAGGGAGAGAGTCAAAAAAGTGTGAAAATCCAATTCCTTCCAATGGGCGGGTTTGGGTGGCGGTAATGGACTCTCTGTTTTTGTCTTTATTTGTACACATTTAATTACTAGGGTTGATTTGGGGAAATTTTAACAATGTTGGGGTTATTGTATAAAACTAGCCTCAAGTCTGACAATTACAGTCAAAAAAGGTTTATTTAACTGGGAATAAACTGGAGTGATTTGTAAAATTAGTCTTTTGCAGTCTGCCATACAGACACAGTGGAGGTTGATTGAGCTATTATTAATTAATTATAACAATGGCCAAATAATATGAAAAATATACGGAGTATATCTATAGGTCAATATTAATTAATATAAATTATAAAAATTATTAAAAGGCGAGTATATACAAACTTTTATATATTAAACTAATTTCAATACATATGCGAAAAATTCTGATCAATATTTCATAGCCAATGTAATTTACACCACAAAATTTACTATTTACACCACATATCTCACTTTTTATATTTTTTTTAAAATACACTCTACTCCTCTTGAGTCACACACCTGCGCCTCTTGATGGGTAGGTGTGTGACTCAAGAGGAGTAGGGGTGTGATTCAAGAGGCGTAGGTGTGGTGCATATAGTAAAATTTATGGGTGTAAATATTATCACCCACATTTCATTCATTTTTATACGACGGGAAGACTAAAGATCAGAAAATTTTAAGACGTAATAACATATCATTAAATACTCAAATGTCATTTTTTGTAATTTAATGAAAAAATAATTTTGAATATAAATTGAATTATAGGATTAATCTATTCATCTAATAATGTGGCACTACGTTATTAAATTTCTAAACATATGGTTGACACGTTAAAAAAAATGGGCAAAAGTAGCTTATATACCTTATACTAATTTTTTGAAGTTTATATTAACGTGAATTCACATTATTTTCGATTGTTTTTATTTATTTTATAAAATTTGTTGCATTTGTTTGGAGGGTAGTAAGTGGATTTTTTGTGGAGATTGATAGGTGGAGGGTGGTGAAGGGTGATAAAATGTGGTCTTAATTGGGTTTGTGAAATAGAACTATAGAAGTGGTGGGGGGTGGAGGGGAGTCAAAGACGCGGATAAGGGCGGAGGGGTGCAAAAGAAAGACGCATATGGGCAAAGAAGCATCTTTTTTAGACGCATCCAAACTTCCAATTTTCTGCGGTGGCGACTGCCTTTCTCACCTACTGCTTGACCCTTCCAATATATATATATTAGCGGTTGTAAACATGTACATAATGACTAAGGTGATTACTATTGCCATGCTGAAAATCTCAATAAAGTGGATATTATAAAAATACGTTGTTTCTAGAAAATCACTTATTTTTATGTTGTGGCTATATACACCCCAAATCATGCACGTCCAAGGACGTGTATGGTTAAAAAGGGTTAATTAATTTTTTTTAAATGTTAATTAGTCATAAGGCTTGCACGTCCTTAAGGACGTGCAATTTTTACCTTGGATTTGTGGTGTATATAGCAACACCCTATTTTTATTACCTCGCTTTGATGACGTGTTCTCTAGTTTATGAGAATAGAGCGGATAATACTTGTATAGTTATAACCTAGAATAAAGTTTGCGAGATATCTTGGTTACTCTGATTCGTTGCGTAACTTGACTACTCTGGTTCATTCGCGATGAAATTGATTGCAATTACTGTTCAATCGTCGTGATGAAGGTAACTTTAAGTGATTTAGATATCTGGAAAACAATTTTTTCCCGACCACTTAAGAAACTTGAGATTTCAAACTTATGGGTCTTTACTTCAATCGTCTATTTTGATCTATAATTAAAGTTGGGAAATTAAGTAGTGATTTTGGGGTATTTTTAAAAGAAGGGATAATTTTACAAATTCAGTTATTTTTTCTCCTTATCCGACTAGGTGTCTATTATCTTTTTATGGGTGGTTTTCAACAAAATAAGTTGTTTTCTTGGTTCCGCAAGGAGCATTTGATTGCGAGAGATTACGAGAGATGGCCTGCCCATAAAGGTAAGGTTATCTAGATCGCATGTCTCCGTCCTATGACCTGTGTTTTTTGCGATAGTACAATTAAATCTACATAACATTTACTTTTACACTACTGTGTCACAAATCGGGATCGCATGTCTCCGTCCTATGACCTGTGTTTTTTGCGATAGTACAATTAAATCTACATAACATTTACTTTTACACTACTGTGTCACAAATCAAGTTTTCAGAGAAATGAACCTACTAACGCTACCAACATTACAAAATCCCTTCAATGGTTACAAACAACACGTACAACTAAATGAGATCTCAAGGTGCATTGATAGGTAAACACTGTATGACAGACCTGACATATTGTTGTTGGGTAATTTGTTTTTTTCGAAAGGAGTTAACGTTCGGTCACACAACGTCATTCACAGCGTACGCTATCAAAGTATTTATTATAACGTGCCTCCAGTCTCGAATAGAGGCTTGTAAGTTCAGCCTCCGGGACGATCTGGGTTTGTCTACTCAGACTAATCTACCTTTACAGGTGAGTGGCGCCAATCAGAGAATTGGAAAATTATACACAGACGACTCGGTTGTTGGCAAAAGCCTACGTTAGGTTTTGCTAAGCTTAATTTTGGTGGGTCGAAACGCGCATCTGGTGATGTTTCATACGGTTTCTTCATTCATGGTAACGATGGCAATATCATAACCCTCGAAAAAGGTACTTGTCAAATAAATATTGCCAATAGAGATATTTATAAATATATTCAATATAAAGATTGAAAAAATACTTTGTACGAAGGAACAAAATGTGACGTAGGTACTTTGATAGTTTGATTTGAAGTAATATGGTATTAGTTTTAAAAAATAAGAAGGGGGGATTGTTAATTGACAAGACTATCGTATTAGCGGGTGTTAATTAATTTTCACTAGCATTCACACATGAAACTGTGATAGTAGTCACACAAATCTCAGGTCACCATCAGTATCCAGATTTAGCCATAGGTGTGTTCAGATTACAAATATATATATATAAATAGGGTGTGGTTCGGGTGTGCACTGTGCACAAATATTATTCGGTGACATGTGAAATATTATTCGGTAAATTTGAAGCATTATTCGGTGAAATGTGAAACATTATACCGAATACTGTTATGTTTTTTTTTCCGTTCAGTTCAGATGAAAACGTCTCAATTCCACTGAATAATTTGTAATATTCTACCGAATAATGTTTAGTTTTTTTATTCATCCATTTCAAATAAAAGAAACCTCAATTCCCTAAACAATACTTACAATTTATACGAAATGTTTCAAATTTCACCAAATAAAGTTTCACATTCCCCTAAACAATACTCACATTTCACCGAATAATGCTTCAAATTTCACCGAATAATGTTTCACATTTCACCGAATAATATTTGTGCACAGTGCACACCCTAAGGCTTGTGCACAAATGATCCATACACTATATAAATATAAAAATTTATAAAATATTTGCTAAAAATAACTGTATTTAAGATAACTTAATTTTAAAATAAAATATTTTATAAATTGTATAAATCAGTTTATAAGATAATTATAAATCCAATACAAATACAGAATAGTAAACATTTCATTAATACAATATATATTTATTTTATTTTAAATTTACGTTACTACACTTTTTCGGGAAAACTAATTAAAATACCTTCACCTTTGGGGGTATGGTAAAAATATATCCTAAACTTTCAAATGTAATAAAAATATTCCGACCTTTGAGGGTAGTGGTAATATATTACCACAGGTTTTCTTACGGGTTAAAAATGCTAACAAATCAGCCTACGTGGAGTTTTTTTACAAAACAGCCAACGTGGAAGCCTTTTTACAAATTAGCACTAAAATTGGGTTTTCTTGAACGATTTCCTTACAGAAAATAATAAATCGACAACAAAATTAAACCCTAAAAACGAAACTGATTCAACCAAGCAACTAATCTGGTCAAAATTGCCGCAAATCATCACAACACGGCTATTCTATTCCTAACACTAAACCGACAACAAAATTAAACCGATCGACAACAACAGCAACAACGAAGAGGGGAAAAAACAAAACTTACTCAGTCAAGTCTGTGAACGAATCAAAGAGGAAGAAGATGTGAGCGATCGAGACAGCTCAAGATAGGCAACCACGAGGGAGGAAGATTGTCATTGAAGAGGAACCACGAGCTGCCTAGAAAACTTGGAAGACAATTCAATAGGCGACCATGGAAGAAGATAGAAGGGAGAAAAAGGCGTTGGGTATGAACCCGGTCCAACTATTTACTTTTTTCCTAAGGAAATCGTTCAAGAAAACTCTTGTAAAAAAATCCACGTAGGCAACCTTGTCAACAATTTTGACCCGTGAGAAAACTCGTGGTAATATATTACCACTACCCGCAAAGGTCGGGATATTTTTATTACATTTGAAAGTTGAGGATATATTTTTACCATACCCCCAAAAGTGGGGGTATTTTAATTAGTTTTCCCCACTTTTTCAAGTGTTTATATTTATAATTGTTGGAATCCAAAACACCCCTTTTATCTAAATTGAAACTATATATAAATAATAAGTTCGTAAAATGTCAAATATTTAGATAGTTAATTATTCACATAAATTAAATACACCCATCTTAATAGTCGTAAAGGGGCCCTTCTCAGAAATGATAAAATTATAAACTTTCACACATTATTTTTTTGGGGGGTTGATCAGTTAACAACGCATTGGTTCCTATATAGCATTATAGCTTGGTTGTCATTTTCATGTTTTACAATTACAAAATTGAAGGGCAATTATCAATCAGAGCAATATATTACTTGTACGTTTAAATTAATGTAAAAAAAATAGTATTGGAAACAATGATATATATTCTGATTTTAATAAAAAAACAGTGATATGTAAATATCAATCAAACAATTATATATATATTTGTAGTGCGTGTTGAATGACTTATGAAGATTCCACAAAATTCACATTTTCAACATTGAACCCGAGCTCGATAATTAAATAACGACGACAATAACGTTCAATCAAAACAAATTAATGGAGTATAATATAGTGTGTGTGTGTATTATACGCAAGAAATAAATAAGTTTATTGATATATTTTTTGGGATAACTAAATAAAAATATATTACTCCGTGTAATTTATAGGATAGTCAAAGGGTCCGTTTAATATAACAAATACAAATTTATAGGATAGTCAAAGGGTCCGTTTAATATAACAAATACATTTTGTATGAGAAAATATGTTGTAGAGAGAGGTTTAATAAGTCTAGATAGCAGGGGTGGTCAGAGGGGGTGCGGGGGGCGACTGCCCCTCCCTAGGGCGAAACAATATAATATTTTTTTAAAATATAAAAAAGATAAAAAGTTAAAAAAAAATTTAAATATTGTCTAGTTTGGTTGGTAAAGGAAGAGTATGTAATGTTAAAGGTTATGGGTTCAAACCTCATTGTTTAGTTTTTATTCCTATCAAATTATTCTCATTATTTTTTTTTTGAAGCAGGAAAAGAATTCGGTTCGCTAGACAAGCCTAACAAAACCGAGAGACCGGACAGGCCGGTAGATGGACTAACCATCATGTACAATTGAAAGCAAATAACTGAAGCAAATGACATAAAGGAAATTACAGAAACAAATGACATAAATAAACAAACACAAAGAATGTACAAGCCATCCTACATTGAAACAAGCCAAAAGACAAAACGAATTGATCGGACAAAGGGATGACGCACACAGAGAACTCTGGAGACACTAGCGGACACCTCATATTGTGGACTCAAACGAGCCATCAAATGTCGATCGCACATCCACGACGTCATCGAACATGCCAAATCAATTACCGCTCACAAGAAGCCTGCAACACAACAAGAACAACACTGTACACAAGCCCGCAAACTCAAAACCAAAACAAACCATTGCCCATACAAACCACCCACGCACTCATCACATCCCTCAAGGACGATAACTAGATCGTGAACAAGGTACCACAAGGATAAGCCAAAATAGAGGCAATAAAAATGAGACAAGGGAGCTAACACGCACAAAAGCGAAATGGAGAAGCAAATGAAAGAGCGGACATAAAACCATATTTTTAATTGGATTTTCCTTTTATTTTTTCTCAAAAAAAAGAAAGAAGCGTAAGAAGTAAGAACAACGCTTGGTGGCAAACGACGGTGGACCACGGAGAGGTGGCGACCCCGACAAAGAAGAAGCCATAGCGAGTAGGGCGGTGGCCCTAGGAGCAGCCTGGCGGAGGCACGATAGGCGGTGCCAACGCCCAAAACCGAAGCGTTGGGAGAAGCCCCGATAAACAGGAGAGAAAGAGGCGGCGGAGGGCGGTGAGTGACGGTGGTGAACCGAGGTCGACAGCGGTAGCAAGGATGGTGGTGGCGGCTACAACAGAGAACCGGGCGGCGGTGACAATAAGGTTGCGGAAGGTGGCGGCAGGCCAAAGGCTCTGTATGAAAGTCCTCTAAGGATCCGGTATACAGGGTAGCCCCTGGGGCATTTGCTCATATAATCTCACCAAAGATGTGGTGAAGGTGAAGGCCATGGTCGAACCAAACCGAGGTGGAGAATGAAGGCCATGAAGGTGATGGCGGCGGCGGGACACCAAACGCTCCAAAGAGAGCGTTTTTTAGGTTTTGCCATAAATGTTACCCAATTATTATTCTCATTATAAATGCCATTCCTACCATATTGTGTAGTCTACAAATGAAACATTTTTTTTTAAAAAAAATTATAATCTTCTTTCAATATTTTTCAAAAAAATATTCGTCATTCTAAACATATATATAAAAAATATTAAATTTTATTTTATGAATTTATATACTAAATTGTCTTATTTATACCACAATTTATGGATTTCTTTTATTTTTTTATTTTTGTTTTTCATTATATATATCAAAAAAAATTTCGCCCTCCCTTTAGGAAATCATGCGCCCGCCACGGCTAGATGGAAGAAGAATCCTTGTTTTTTTCATAAAAAATTAGATAGGATGGGTATGATTAGAGGATTATAGTATAGGGGATATGGTTATCCTTACATTTACTCAAATGAGTGATTAAAAAGGTGGAAACAAAACCAATTTTGTATGAAAAGTGAAAAAAAATAGGATAATGTTTAAAAGTTCTAACAATGTTTCTAGAATTATAAATGGATCACGTTCATTTTATTTACTTTTATCTTTTCAAAATTTAAACCAAATGACCTAAGTCGATAAGGTTTAATTATTTAACTACTTTTACATTACTGCTGGAAGTTACTTCATTTTAAATAGACTCCATAAAAGATACCGTATAATAAAGTTTTTCAAATTTGAAATACGTATAATTATAATAATAATATTATTATTAATTTATTATTACTGTATAATTTGTACTATATAGATTAAAAACATTACACGTGAAAATATATATAGAATCCTATGATGTTGTGACCTGTTGGGCCCAAGAATTGCTCAATGGGGATTATTGGGATCGAACAGCAAATGATTAGAGTCAATGTTGGTCAACGTTGTTTTTATGCTTTCAGGCCTTGCACCTTCCAAGGATTAATTGCTTACTTCAGACTTGCCATATTTCCCATGTATTTTAATTCAATATATGTACGCATTAATTTTATATAACAAAAACTGTTTATATATATACCCTCTCTCTATATATATAGAGTGTATATATTTATATATTTTGCCAAGTGAACTTCGTGTTGACTCGAATAAGATCGAATTTATCTATATATAACGAACTCGATCTGACTTATTTTATTTTTGGTGTCTTATTTCGTTTATTTAATTAGATAGTGTGTGTGTGTCCCTAACTATGAGTAATAGACAAATTAGCGATGGAAGTGGCATCACCATAATGCAACATCCACGTAATATACCACTATCGGGTTCAAGAGCCCACGCTGTTTGGAGTTTGGTAGCTTCAATTACCAGGTTCACACGTACACTCGTTTTAGGCTTTTCAAAAACATGTAAAAACTGTAATTAATAAAATGGAAATTTTAAGCACAAGTTTAGATTCCGAATGTTGAGATAAACATTTCAACGATTCTGAGTTTTTTTTTTTCCTATCCTATACCTTATATCGATAACAACTTAAATTGGAAAAAAAAATATCTAGTAAAAAAAAAATAACAAAATCTAAATGTACAAAAGATGTCTTCGACCTATAAGGGTCCGTAACATCATACCCCGTTCAAAGTTCAAACTCATTAATATACACAAATCTATTGGAATTCATCTTAAAATCAATTAAATAATTAATAGTAGAAAAGGTAGTTTAACAACCTTATAATTATATACTTAGACTTGAAATTTATTATATTTTTACAGATTTGCTATTCACACGGTGAATTTATCACTGGACACGGTCAACTTTCGTAACCACGGACTCCGGATGCACATTTGAAAAAACATGAACATCAATTGCAACAATCCCAGTGGTGGGTCCTAAAGCACTAAGTTGAAGGGGCGGAAAATTGACCTCTATTTTTTTTCGAAAAAGTCATCAATATTTAAAGTTTTCGAGTTTAATTATAGTATTAAGTTGTGAAGTTGAACAAATGATAAGTATGATAGAAGTATATTAATTGGTAAATGATGTGAAAAAATCATTTATATCACTTCAATTTTGAAACGTTTATAACTTTTTACTCAGGTATCGGATTTGAGCTTATAATATATCAAATCGAAGCTATCGACGAGAGGAATATGTATATTAAATTTTATTTTTGATTGGGGGGCGACTGCCACCTCTGGCCCTCAAAAGGATCCGCCCCTGAACAGTCCGCGATTGCCAAATTTTTTTCATATATAAAAGGATTCGCAACCGCGCATTGCGAGTTTGCGTATTTCGCAATGCGTGATTGCTTTTTTTTTAAAAATCAGATTATCTATATATACCCGATCCAAATTGTATATGCAATTTCGAAGATAATGATATTTGAAGATATCCCATTGATATCAATTTTGAATACGCGATAAGGATATTTGAAGATATCACGTCTTAAAGACATTTGAAGATCAATAATTTTACAGTTCTTACGTTGTGCTCTAAACACGCCGGGTATATATAGAGGTCGTCGGTGAGTATATATTCTAGGAAAGAAAATATATCTATTTGCACATGTCTCGAAATATATCTATCTTCAAATATCTTAAGACGCAATATCTTCAAATATCCTTACAGCATATCCAAAATTGATGTCAACGGGATATCTTCGAATATCCTTATCTTCGGAAATGCATATCCAATTTGGACCGGGATTAACATTAACCAAATATCTATCGGGTATAGATAATCTGCATTTTTATTAATTAAAAAAAATAATCGCGCATTGTGAGTTTGCAAAATCCATAAACTCGCAATTTCGCAAACTCGCAATGCGCGGTTGCGGATCCTTTTATATATAAAAAATTGGCAAGCAGATTTTGAATCCGCAAACTCGCAATGCGTGGTTGCGGATCCTTTTATTAAAAAAACATGTAGCAACCGCGAATTGCGAATTTGCGAAAACTCACAATACGCTTGGCAGTGCAAACAACGATAATATCACCGTGCAAATAGCATCCCCCTTGGCAAGCGGATTGTGACTCCGCAAACTCACAATGCGTGTTTGGGAATCCTTTTATTAAAAAAATGGTGAAACTAATTAAAATAACACAACCTTCAAGGGGGTGTTATAAATATATCTCCACCTTTTAAATGTAATATATATATATATATATATATATATATATATATATATATATATATATCCCGATTTTTATAGGTGATGTTAAAATAACATCCCAACCATTTTATCTCAAAAAGAAATAATGACATGATGCATACATGACAAACAAAAAAATTAAAACTTTAAAAAAATCATTATATTAATATGATTATGTTATGGGTTTCTTGGAATTTTCTTTTAAAAAAAACAATCAAAACCCGGTTTTTTTAAACCACATTTATCTGGATTGCAATATTGTATTTTTTAATTAATCTCCCTCACACCAACCTTTAATGTTGTATTTTTTTTAGAAAACTGGTTTGAGAAAATCGGGTTTTTTTTAGAAAGAAATCCATGGTTTAACATAAACATATTAATATGCTTAAATTTTTAAAGTTTTATTTTGTTATATTTTGTTTTTTGTCATGTATTCACCATGTCATTATTTTTTAGATAAATTAATGCTGTGATATTATTTTAACATCATCTATAAAGGTTGAGATATTTATCTTACATTTGAAAGGTTCAGATATATTTTCAACACCCTCTTAAAGATTGAGTTATTTTAATTAGTTTCGGCAAAAAAAAATCGACAATCACGAATTGCAAATTTCTAAAAATTCCCAAACTCGCAATACACGATTGCTGGCAATACAAACGGCGATAATATCACTATTCAAATAGTGGCCCCTATTTTTAACATGGAACAAACAAATCGTGGATCTCCTTAATTTCTTACCTTAACATATATGTTTTTTTTTCCCACTTGGTATATACGTTACGTGTGTTCAACACAATGTCTAAAATGGAGAATAGGAAACTAGATCAGAAAGCAAAGAAAGTCAAAGATATCATACATCATACATATATATAAATCAGCATCACAAATGAATTAAATTCAATGGCAAGAGGGGAAATAGAGTTGAAAGTGGATTTGATTTTTCATGAAATGTGAAAAAGGAGATAAGTCAATAAACAGTTTATATATGTACAGTATGATATTGATGTATCATATCACATATGTCATATTAATCCGAGTTAAAAGCGAAAAACTATTTTTCCCCATTTATGACTTCAGAAACCCTAATTCTTCCTACTTTATGTACATATATTCAAAACAATTCAATAAATTGTATATTTCTAAATTCTAACCTTCGGAAGAAAAGAAAAAAACGTACTCCTATCTATTTGATATTTAATTTTTTGTCATATTTTTTTAATATCGGAAATTGGGTCTGATATTATTATTTTTTTGATGTTTTATTTTCTATCCATTGTACGTACGTAATTCGACTTTTCAACATACTTTAAATAAATTAAATTTTTTATAAAATATAAATCATTCAACTCTTCGACGTACACAATTTCGACCGGCCATGGCATATATATATCATGCAACTTGGGAGACAATAATCTGGCAGTGATTTGGATATTTGGGAATTGAATCAAATAATCAAAAAGCAAGCTTGATTTTTCAGCTGTTGAATGCGTCGACCTTCGCTAGTAAAAAACCAGGTTCTCTTCCAGACTAGCATCAAACTTGATTTCTCCAATACCAATATTTAAATTAAATTAAATTAAATGATTTTCTAATTCAGCCCATTTTACATTTGTCATTTTTTTTAAAAAAAAACTACAACTCTTTTATTTTTTATTGTGGTTACAGATGAGCAGGGAAATTAACACACATATATATAGGGTTAATAATATTTAAATCCTAATTTTTTTAAATAATATATAGCTAAAAAATTATATCTCAAAACATTAATATTAAATTGTGTGGTTGGGATCTTCTCAACTTGAATATTACCAGTCCAGATCACTTGTATCCTCCGGTGCAACCTTTGGTGTATCACAAAATTATTTCGGCTATAAATAAACATTGAAAAAAATTAAAAAAAATATTTCTAGATTCTATACCCTTATATTGATATGCTATAAAATTTTATTATGAAATTTCAGGTTTTAAAAATATAGATAATTAAAACTATCGATTATTTTAGAAAATATTTTTTATTATTGTTTAAAACATGAATTTTCATAATAAAATTTTATAAACATATCAATATAAAGGTATAGAATCTAAAAAAAATTTTAAAAAAAAATTCAATGTTTATTTATACCCGAAATAATTTTATGATGCACCGAAGGTTGCACCGTAGGGTGCAGATGATCCGGACTGGAATATTACATATTGTAAGTTTTTATCTGTCAAAATAACGGAATTTCAACCAAGCTAGCTAGCTAGAGACCACTATGTTAGAAATTAAACTTATATATACACACATTGGCGGAGCCAGAACCAGGTGAGGGCGGGGTACATTGGTGACAAAATGACAATGAATAACACGAATTCATACAACATACAATTAATATTTTACTCTAATGTCATATTAGAGCGTATTATATATCAAAACGAAACTATCAACGAAAATAATATATATACAAGGTTCGTCGGACGAGAGTGGGGACACGTGCCCCACACGGCCCCCTTGGATCAGCCCCTATATATGTATTTTACTACTCATATATGTTAAGTTTGATATATAGATTTTACAAATTAGTTAAAGTTTTTATAAAAATACTTTTATATTTAAATAAACATATTGCTCAAATTAACACTAGAGTCCCAGTCCCAGACACTTGGATGTGCCCAAATTCTCAATCCTAATCTAACCAAATAGGGGATAGCCCAAATATTTCCACATTTCACGTCAAAATTCAAATATATGGCATATTTAACTAGTACTAATAACTAAGCACACCATTTTTCCACCTAAAAAAAAAAGCACACCATTTTGTGTCACAGTCACAGGTAGGTTGATCACGCAAAGCACAAAATATTGTCAAATGTGAATCTATATACATATAATACCGACGTATAACGTTTTACGTGACGTATTGTGGTTGATTATCGAAAAAAATTCTATAAAAAAATTATTAAAATAATGTATAGTCATACTTTTATAGAAAATTATTATTGATCACAATCCATCTATATATATTCCAGTTAATTAATAAAAATATAATTCAAAACCATTTCATATCCATACTTAACAATAATATTAATAGATAAATATTGATAAATTTTATTTTATTTATATCTATATTTTTAGTAGAGTCAATTATTTATAGAATAAATTTGCCCAACGGGCCACTTTTTGGGCTCAAATTGAGCAAATGTCCACCACCCTTATTAAATTAGGGTTTTGTCCACACCCAAAACTGTGTGCCCCCCACCTCAGATCTCCTCTCTCAATCTTCATCAGATCTCTCGCTCTTCATCATTCTCCTCCTCTTCGCAGTCTCTCCGGCATCCGAAGCCTCCACGAAGATCGAGTTTGTTGTTCTCCACGGAGATCCCGACTTCGACTTCGACGATTGGTCATCAAATGAACGATTGGCCATTCACGGAGATCCCGACTTCGACGAGATCGAGTGACTCCAAGACGAGGCTTCACTCCGAGCAAGCGGCCCTCATTGATGGAAGGACCTGCTGATTCCGCGCGGATCTACTGCTGAGGCTCCTTCTCCTCCATGGTTTCCGCCTGATCTGCTGCTGAGGCTCCTTCTCCTCCATGGTTTTCGCCGGATCTGCTGCTGAGCCGCCTCCTCCATGGCTATGGCGGCAGATGCTGATGAAGAACCGGCGCGGATCTGGTGGGGCTCCGACGAAGCCGACTCCGTTTGCTGCCGCCTTCACCATCTTCGGCTTCATCTTCGGCTTCATCTTCATCATTTTTAATTGCTTTGCTTGTCTTTCAAATGGAAATATAAATACAGACAATCTAATTCTCTTCTTTGAAAGTTGTTACAAATTTGTTACAAATTCGGTGGATAGATTTTTTTTTACAAATTCAGTGGATATAGATGGGAAACTACCGATATAAATTACACATTGGCTAATGAAAGTTGGTCTCTTAATATTCTAAAATTTATGGCTTATGTCAGTTCTCTTCTTTGAATATCATTAGCATTTTTCCTTTTTTTTTTATGATGGAGATGGTGAAATCCACGGATCGATGAATCCAAGCAAAGTGATGTCACATATATAAAATATAATTTCAGTAATTTTTATATTTAATTTCAGCAATTTTTTTTATTTTTTCTACATCATTGCATTATATTAAAAATACAATTGCAGCAATTTTTATAATTAATTAACAATTATATATCAAAAAATAGAATTTTTGGTTAGTTTGCTATTGTGATTGAGGTTGCTTTGGTGAGAATTTGTAGTTAATTCTTATAAAATTGTACGAGGGACTATATCTTACACACAAGCATATATTTCAGCATTTCAGCATTTTTTGAATTTTTTTTAGCATTTCAGCTTTTTTTGAAAATCTTACACACAAGCAACTCCGGTTTCAGCAACTTCAGTTTCAGCAACTTCGGCGTCGAAGTGGTGACGTGAAAAAAAAAAAGAAAAAAAGAAAAAAAAAGCAAATCCGGTTTCAGCAACCCTGGTTTCAGCAATTCCGATTTCAGCAACTTAGGTTTCAGCAACGCGCGAAAAAAAAACTAATTTCAACAATTTCAGCAACTTTGGTTTCAACAACTTCGGTTTAAGCAACGCGCGGAAAAAAAACGCTGAAATATAAAAAAAAGC
This sequence comes from Persicaria maculosa, assembly GCA_963922045.1. NCBI lineage: Eukaryota > Viridiplantae > Streptophyta > Magnoliopsida > Caryophyllales > Polygonaceae > Persicaria > Persicaria maculosa. The sequence goes on from OY998269.1 coordinate 46,574,368, forward strand.
AACTCCGGTTTCAGCAACTCCGATGTCGAAGCGATGACGCGAAAAAATAAAAAACTAATTTCAGCAATTGCAACAACAATTTAAGCAACTCCGGTTTCAGCAACCTTGGTTTTAGCAACTCCGATTTCAGCAACTTAGATTTCAGCAACGCGCGGAAAAAAAAAACTATTTTCAACAGTTTCAGCAACTTTGGTTTTAGCAACTTCGGTTTCAGCAACGCGCGAAAAAAAAAAACTATTTTCAACAGTTTCAGCAACTTCGGTTTCAGCACGCGCGAAAAAAAAACGTTGAAATAGGAGTTGCTGAAATCAAATGTGCTGAAACAGGAGGGGGGCACGGGGGGCACGCGTGGGGGGGCAAAGGGGCAAAGGGGGCAAGGGAAGGAAGGTGGAGATTTTGCCAATTTGGAAGGGAAGGGTGGACAATTTCCTAATAAAGGCCCTAATTATGGCCTATAGCACAATTCCCCCTTATTTATATGTAGATGATTTTTATTTTATATTTTTCACAAACATTGATTGTTATTATTTTAATTCTCAGCTTGTAATTCAATTTTTTTGTCATGTTTTTAATATTATATATAATGAATATAATTTTAAAATATTATATTAACATATGAATGTATGAAACGAAAAACCAATGTGTATATAATTATACTCCGTTCAAAAGTATAAGTCTTTTTAGACATTTTCACAGAAATTAAGAAAATCATAAACTTATTACCTATATCCTTCATTAATTATCCATAATCTTATTAACCAATAAAATTTGAGAAAAAGGTCAAAAGTATCCATTCTCGTATCCCGATACCTAAAAAACTTAAAATGATTTTTTTTTATCGAGTAATAGTTCAGTTAGTAATCTACCTAGCTAGTTGGTTGCATCCTTTCGGATGAGATCCAAGATATCTTTATTTGTAGCAAGTGCAAACCCATTAACATATCGGCTATGGTGTACGTGCAACCTTATCAACCGCTTTATTACCCGGGGCACATGGGAGAACTTTATTTCCTTAAATGATGGCGCTAACATTTTGATCCCATTAGCAGTTCAATTTCCCAAGGCAATAGCCTTGTAGTTTCAAGTGTTTTATGATAATTTGCGCGTCTCCGGTCCTCAATCTCTAACTTTTCGTATTTGTAATTGACGTGCTTTTACTAGGCCCTCGCACAAAGCAAGAGCCTCTGCCACAATGGGGATTTGTTGATCATCCAATGTTTGATTTCATGAATCCATTTTCAGATTTCCTCTATTTGATATTTTTCATGCTTATTTTTCTCGGCAAGATTCTTTTTTTTTTTAATTAGGTAAAATTTCGGCTGGTCAAAACCCAGCCGATCGCATCCTACCGAATGAGATCTAATAGATCTAGATGTGTTTCAAGTGCATCTCCCCACAAAGTGCGACTAAGGTGTGCAACCTTATCTGTTCTCAATGCGGAGAACATGCGAAAAAGATACTTCGTAAAAGTATTGAAGGAATTTCTCATAGTTAATTCAATCTCCCAATGACATTTTATTTTTCTCGACGAGGTTCTTTATATGTTAAACTGTTCACGGTTGATTTTTATTTTTTCCCCCCAATTTTGGTTGTGAGGTCAAGGACCTAATTAAGCCTAACCAATTAAGAGCACACGGTTGAAATGTTAAACTGCACACGGTTGAAAGGGCAAAGTTATACCTAAGCAAATAAATAACAGAAAACACGGTTGTGTCTTCCACGACACGTCAGTTTATGTAATAAATGAATTAAGCCACCTTTTTATGATTTCACCAACCCCCTTTAATTGGAAGACATGTTTATGTTAAATATTCAACGTTAATTCGGCATTATTGACTGGTAATTTAAATACCATGGGGAGTAGGGTGTTTTAATCCATCAAGGATTCAAGGTTAGTTGGGTTTGGTGTTTCTTGTCCGTCGCTATCAATTCAATCCAATTAAGCCTCAAACTCTCAAACTACGTCTCGATCATCAACTTAATTCGTTATGGGCTAAGGGTAGAGTGATAAGAAATACTTAGAGATATGTTAAGCTTTATTAGCTTAATTGGTAAGAATGACATGTAGTTATCAGTAGATCGATTATGAGCTCGAATTCTCTTTTTCCATATTGTAATGGGCCTAGTGTCCACTTATGAAAAAAAATATACTAGAGATATTAATTTTTACTCATCTCTCTCCGCCATCTCAGAATTTTTTTTTCCACTTTATCAGTAACATCGCAACATCCCTAAACTCATCTTTTTTTTTTCTACCAATTCAATTTACAAATATACCTCTCTTTAATAATTATTTTCATTCTATGATTATATTATTATATTCATTTTTAATAAGCAAATTATTATTATTATATATAAATGAATAAAATATTATTATAATAATTTTAATACTTAAAAGTGATTAGAGTATATGATTATTAAATGAAATAAATTTAAAATATCAACCACTTTCTTTGATTAAAAATGTAGATAATACATAAAAGACAACTCTACAGATCATTTCTATTACATTTGCAAATGAATCATCCATATTATTAACATTTTCCAAATATTAAATAATATTTTATTCATAAACAATATTTCATATTCTTAAATTTTTAATTGTTACAACTGAAAAATAGTTTTTTTTTTAAACTGTGTATTAGTTTACACTTTACATAATTATATTCAAAGATTCTTTTTCCTTAGTATCAATACTAGAAATAATGCCGATAAACATGCCTAAGGAATACTTCCTTTTTTGTTGAGGTCTAAGGAAAATCAATTATAACCCATTGGATTATTTAATTATAATCTCAACACATTAGTGCCTATAAGCTTTTTTATTAGATGCTATATTTCACCCCTTTATGATGTAACCATGACAAGTATATATTTAAGTCTCACATTCAAAATTGAGCGTAATAATTTTTAGTATATAAGTCGGTGGTTTATTCTTTTTATTGTCAATTAGACATCTATACACATGACTCCTAGTCACGAGTTTCAATGGACTTTAGCATGATATTAGAGCGGTAAAGTCAAACGATCTGACTCTCGATCATGGACTAACTAAAAAGAGAATGAGAGATATTACTCATTAGTGTCAATCAGAGACAAAGACTCTAGTTACACTTGTGATAGCGTGTTGAGAAATGTGAATGGGACCAAATGAGCCTCACATCGAAAATTGAGCATAACAAGTCTTAATATATGTAAGTCGGTGGATGAAACTCATTCGGCTTATGTACTGAGCTACTTTAAATCAAGGATAAGCCGTTGAGAGGTTTCGTATATTGTCTCTCGTATTGATTATAAAAAAAGATTAAGTTTTATATAATAACTTAAACTTTTATGATAGTTAATGGATCATTATAACGTACCTTAATTATAATCATAAAAATAATAATAATAATTCAATATAATCCAATACGTGTTTGCCGCACGAAAATCTGTCAGATATTTGACATATGCCAGTCTAACAAGCTAGCTTGTCAGCCGCGCATGTATAGTTTTTGAAATATATAAATTAATTATTTTGTGAATTCATGAGTGAAAAAGTACGTGCAAGGAAAAAAAAAAGATTACAAACGCAAAGAAAAATATACGTGGTATATATATAATATGGCAAACTCCTCATATGGTATAGAAAAATCACAATGAGATTAGAGTTTATTAATTATTTAATTTGTGGATTAACTAATTACAACTTCATATCTTTACATATACAGTATTATGATAGAAAATTCGGGATACCTATCCGGCTATACGTACCTAGCTTCCACCTTAATGATTCAATCATTTCAATTTCTACTAATAAAAAAGAAGCTAATTATATATAGGTTTATTCATTATCTATGCGTAATTTAAAGATGTGTGTGGATGATTGAATTATAATTATTAACAATTATATATATTGAATTATATTTTGGGTTGTAATTAACATAAATTTAAATAAAACATTTTTATAAATTATAACAGTAAATTAAAACATCCATTATTACATAAAGAATAATTATATTGTAAATTTAATGTAATTAATTGATATAATTTACAACAGATTTTATATAATATTTATATTATTTTAAACACATTATAAAAATATATATATACAAAAGTAACCAAACATTATTCAATTACTTATAATTATACTTATAATTATAATTGTATGCATGTATTGAAACAATGAAACCCAAACCAATGCAACTAATTAAATAATTAATTCAGCTAATTGTCGCTACTCTGTATGTAGATACGGAGTACAATTTTTGCGAATATGTAGACGAAGGCCCAATTATTACCAAAAAAGAAAAGATGAAGGCCCAATTATGAATCAGGAATTCATGATGCATATTATTATATATGCATGGGGAAATAAAAAAGGGATTTAATTACACCAGTTCTATCTTTATTTGAAAAGAAATGTATAATTACTGAGATTTTTTTTTGAACCGGAAATAATTTGGCAATAAGGGGACCTTATATGTCAAGAGCATCCAAGCGGATGAAATCGCGAAGCACTGAATCGTCCGGTGTCGTAGAGCTTGAAAAAGCAAAATCGAGGTGCGATAATCGGTCCGCAACTCGGTTTGCCTCCCTAAAGATATGACGAATCTCAAATGATTGAAAGAAACCAAGGGAGACTAGACTGTCCGAGACAATCATTTCCGAGTCACCCGAAGGTTTCCCACAGCCATTGAGGCTGTTGATAATTGTGAGGTTGTCACCCTCAATTATTAGATTGGTTATGTTGAGTTGTCGTGCAGCATTGATACCATACCAAAGTCCCAAGCCCTCAGCACCAGAAATTGATGATATGGAGGACGGGCCGGAACCAAAAAAAATCGGTGTGCCTGTATGGTTTCTTATGACAAATCCAAAGGATCCAACCGAAGAGGGGGATGAGGCTCCATCGAAGTTGAGTTTGTAGGTACCTATTGTTGGGGCCCTCCATCTGGCCTTTGCAGATAAGGGTCGGGTCTCTTTGTTGTTGTGGCAGTGGTTTTGGCCTTCTGTAAAGTCATCATTTTGTTTGGAGGTGTTCCACAAATAGGTTTGGTTCTTAATGAAAGAAATTATTCTTTGTATGTTCGGTTTTGCATTGTCAAAGAGTGACTTGTTACGGGAGTACCAAATACTCCACCAACCAAACACCAGTTTTGTGAAGCGTTGAGTTTTAGTTTTTTCCTTTATGTCACAAATGATACTATTTAGCTCAGTACCTTGTGAAAAATAATTATTTAGGATTATTATCAGGTTGGGGTCTAGATTTGCTAACGTTGCTCGGGTGATAGGACAGTCCCATAATAGGTGCAGTAGATCTTCGTAATTTGAGTTGCAGTGCGGACATGTAGTAGGGATTCTGATCCCCTAGAGTAGATAATTTAACTTAGTTCAGCAGATACTGTATAATTACTGAGATTAATACGGAGTAGATAATTAACTTAGTCCTTGCTAGAACATTTTTTTTTTACTATATATTGATCCGTAGTTCAGTAGATACTGTATAAATTGGGTGGTGGCTCAACCACGATTGACCACCTTAATATCTTAACCTTATGTTTAAAAAAATAAAAAAAAAATAAGTAATTGAATGAGTATGAAATTTTACCCTCCTTGCATCAATTTTTTTTTTAATTTTTTGTTATTAACGTATCCGTATTTATATATAATGAATATGCATTTATTTAAAAACTTTAATTAAAAATTAAACAAAAAAATGTTAAAAATTAAATTAAAAAATAATAAATTTATGCTATCCCCAACTTTTATTCTTTTATTTTGTTTAATTAGTTTTTGCCCAAAACTTAAAATCGAGGCTGAAAATATAAAAGTTGAAAGTCAACGACTCAACCGTTGGGTTACCATCCCGGGCTCCCGGCAGCTCCTGAGTGATCGAAAAGCTGCTCTCTCGATCCGACTTCCATTCAACACTGATAAAAGGAAGAAATCCAATAAATTAATTAAGTGGTGGGTCAAAGGTCAAAGGTCTTATAACTGGTTTCTCTAGATGGTCTTAATTTTCTTTACAATTTTTTAATACTACTTGAGGCAAGAACCGTTACATATAGGACTAATGTAACTTATGTAAGCCTGATATTTTTGGGCAATAATGTTTTTAACATTGTATGTTTATGATTTTATTGAAACTAAAGCACAACTCCATGGTTAGGGAAGTCGGGGCGGAGCTCAATACATCTTTGACATCAACTCAGGCACGAACCGAGGAGCAGGATGAGGTTCACTCCAGTTCGTCTCATTTTTTAAAATAAAATAGTTAATAAAAAAATAAGGGAAATTAATATAAATTATTCATTTATTTATTAAATTAAGAGTTTTATTAATAAAAATTATGCGTATAAAAAAATTAGTCTATTTAAATTTTAATTTCTGGTTCCGTATCTGCATCAACCTATAGAACGAAATGTTCAATTGAGGAAAAAGGGAGTTGTAGCAATGGTTTGCGAAGGATATCCATAGTAGAGTTAGTCATGGGCGGCAACGATTTACGTGACTTTATCGGCAAGAGTAACGTACCGGGTAAACTGGCTCAACCCACTGACAGGGAAAAAGGAAAACCTTGGATTTCCACCCAGTGAAAGGGCGGAAGCAAAAATCAGATCCGGGACTTCCTAACTCTCCTCTTGCTCGATCAACACCATTGAGCCACTTTGTCAAAGACTACGACAGATCTGTTTACTTGCACATCCTAACGAGCATCGTTGATCAAACACATACATTGGTTGAAAAGTTGGTAGTTGGCATAGACTTCAATGTGACTATCCTAGAAGGACTTGCAAATCCTTGATGAATTAGATATTACCTGGATTGTACTTATGTCCAGTTTGTATATATCGGCAAGAAAAATAGCAAGAATGATCGTATTAATTAACCAGAACTTAAAATCTGAGTAGGCTAAAATTTTCTTATATAATAAAAATAGATATTTTTTATTAATAAAATCTTTAATTTAATTTAAAAATGTATAATTTTTTTTTTATTAATTTCTCCTTTTAGGTTTTGGCCTCTTTTTTTTTAAAAAAATTGAGTAGATTGGAGCAGAGAACTACTAAAGCTTGGGCTATATGTAATTATGTACCTCTATAGGTGACCTTTATTCGGGTAATTTCGGATGCATGTCCGACTCTCTTGATGTGGTCGGAGCATCTAGATTTCCGAATGAGAAGTTTCAACGCATATATGAGTAAGTATTGACTTGAAAAATATAAGGCTAAATTGAAGGAAAACAATGAGATGAGTGGTTGTTTGCAAACATTTGAGTTTTAAAAGGTAATTTACTATAAATTCTAATTCAAGAGGTGGTTTTGTGCAAATCATCATATTTAATGGGTAGTTTCCTGCAATTTTACCAAAATATAAATATACAAGTCAAATAATGACAATACAGTGGGCCAATCCAAACGTACAGCTCCCTCTTATATGCGAAATGGACAGCTTAGTGGGCCGTGGGCTCTCCTTTAGCCCACGTTTTTTGAATTATCATTAGCAGGTACTAGTAGCCCACGTTTTAAATTAGGTTTAGATTGTAAATAACAAGTTGCACTTGCATTGCACCAAACCACCGTAAATTTTGCAAAGCGCAACCGGTGTGATTTGAGATAGTGATGGTAAATCGATGTGGTTTTCTTCATAGGCGGAGCTAGGCAGGGGCAAGCGGAGCATTCGCCTCCCCTTTCATCCGACGAATCACCTATTATGCAAGTTTAAATTTTGTATATCTTATTACACGTTGTATGATAGGAGAACAACAAGTTACATATTTACCTTATAGATTTCAAACGACATATTTTTAGATGAAAATTATGTTGTTATAAATTAAAATGTCATCTTTTTTTTCGTTTAAAGAGAAAAAATATATAATAATTATTGATACAATTTTAAACTAAAACACTACCGTTTTGAACAAAAAAATGTTGTGTTCTAAACTAAAAAAATGTTGCTTGAACTAAAATATCACTGTTTAATCTAAAATGTCATAGTTTTGGTTCGTTAAACTATAGAAAAATCTATCAAAGAGTGAATCAACAATTTATTCAAAATTTCATCTGCCACGATACATTTCTAGCTCCATCACTGATTTTCTTCATCACATTATTTATTGTACAATGTTGATAATGATAGGAGAGCTTTAGGGGATTATTCACAAACTTCAAATTATAGGGGATCATAAATGTCATTATAAAGACGGATTCATAACTTCTTTATAAGCTTATAGATAGGAGTGTTGGGGCTTTCACCCTCTTTCTAGCTTGATACTTCAATGTCGAATTTTACTTCCCATGGACCGAAGTTGTCGATTTTGTCGTTTTTATAGGAAAGCTAGTAAAGTAGTGACTATCTATATACACAATTGATTTTGACGTTTCTACGTAGGTCTTTCTATGTTATAGAACCATCCAGTGTGCTTTTTTAGGTGATGCAAAAGGTTTGGCTTTACCCCAAATGTATTAATTTAGTTTTTTATTGTTAATAAAATTGAGTAACTAGAACTTTTCTTCGTACCAAAAAGAAAGAAAAAACACACCAGAAATTAGTATCTTAGGTTATGTTATTGAGGTGATATTAGGCCACAACCGATTCTTTTGTGGAAAGAGCGTGGCATGTATTATGTACCTTTTCAGACTTCATTTTTTTTTATATAAGGTAAGGATTTGGAAGGTGTCAGACCCTGCTGATCCATCATCCAATGGTATCTCTCCTAACGAGTGAAAGAAACTCTAGATTCAACATGATTGTCTCGTGCTCCATTGTAAGTCGTAGATGCGCCACCTTATCTACAACCTGGTTAACTTCACGGAAAATATATGTCTAGGACGACCACTCAAAATGACGAAGTAAGTGCAGAATGTCCGTGATGGACATCTCAATCTCCCACATGCATCTCCACTTGCCATTGATAGAATTGATGACCGTCAAACTATCTCCCTCGATCATGATGTGTCGCATACCAATATTCTTTGCAGTTACCAGACTATAATGGAGCGCAAATGCTTCTGTTTGTAAAGGGGAGGCCGAACCACACCGGAGGCTACCCGTAGAGATGATCGAGCGAAGCGCACCCCGAATGACGAAACCAGACATGGCCAGGCCTGTATGAAGTTTGGATCCATCGAAATTGATTTTAAAGTGTCCCATCATTGGCTTTTTTCAACCTTATATTTTTCTTTTTTCTAGCTTGAGTTATGGGATAGAGTGTTTTCGTTGTAGTGCTTTCCTCGTGGCTGGTCTTGTAGTCACTTAGTTGCTTAAGGAGTTGTCGTACGTAGATAGATTTCTTGTTTCATTTTATCTGTGAATTGTTGTCGTCGAAATTTATTTTGTTTCTAATAGTCCAAATACTCTACCACAAAGTCGCTAGGGTCGTTTTTTGTGTTTTATTTAATCGGAAGAAAATGTCATTTGTTATTTGTCTCATTGATCGGTCAGTTTTGTGTGTTGCTTTTCTGACATTTGTTATTGCACTATCCATGTTTGTGAGCATTTGTAATGAGTGTGTTCAACTGGTGAATAGATGAGTGTCATCTTCGTCACTCTGGTTACAAAATGTATAAGGTAGTAGGATCGATACTCCTTTTTATGCTAGTCTTATTTTCGTTGGGGTTCCATTGATAACCAATTTTCAGATGAAATTTTTTACTTTTGAAAGACACTCAATCTCCCAAATCCATGCAATATCATTTGCTTGATTTCTTTGGCTTCGAGTGATCTTTTATAAAGTTGATGATGTCGTGAACCAACCATGTCGACTGGCTCGCCAATAAAGATGGTCCTCATGCTATTGGATTGGTATCTCGATATTTTGGATTATTTGTACTATATTTGGTGGTAGTACCTAACTAAAGATTATTTGTACTATGATCTTTTCGGACTTCATTTATGTTTTTGTACTTTTTTTTTCATTAACTTAATTTTTTTGCAATAGTGGAAAGATATTCGATAATTAGATGTATGATACTTGACTCTTTGAGTCTGAATAAGTATGTTGATGGACACATCTGAATACTCAACATAATTCGTTTGAGTTGGTCTTGTGGTTAAGTGTTAAATAGTGGATTAGATTTGTTGACCGTGTCATCTCATTGTTGTATATTTGTAAATTTGGTTTTGTTTGGACTGTTTTAGTTTTTTTTATTGAAGAGAAAGTAGACAATCAGATAAAATGATCTCAATCTCTCCCGAACAAGAGCATCCAGTCAACAGACTATTGATGATGCTAAGGTTATCTCATTCAATAATAAGTTTAGTAATTTGAAGGTCAATAGCTCTAAGAAGTCCTCTCCAGAGCTCAAAGCATTCAGCACCAAGGACAGAGGGGAGAGAAGAGGGGCCAACCTCAGAGAAAATAACATACCCTTTTTCATCCCGTATAATGAAACCATAGGTAGAAGAGCCTGTAGAGGATAAAGCGTCATCAAAATTGAGTTTGCACCATCCCATTCTAGGTTTAGACCATTTACAGTGTTTGCGAGAAGTGTTGTTATTTGTCCTTCCATTTGTAATATGTTTATTAATTTATAGATCTTGGTTTAGTTTTTTTTTTTTTAGTAGGTAAAAATTCGGTTGGAAGTTCCTAACCGATAGCATCCCGACGGATGAGATCATTTAGATCTGAATAAGATGATAGGGCCGCCCCATTAACAAGGCGGCCAAGGTGTGCAACCTTGTCGGCCGACCTGTTACCCTCGCGGGGCACATGTGAAAAAACCACGTTTTGGAATTCCCTAATTTGTCTCTTAATATCACCCATTAGTAGTTCAATTTCCCACGGGCAAGGGCTATTGTATTTTAGGTGGTCTATAATGATTCGAGAATCACCTTCAATAACAATGTTTTCCTGTACTATTTGCTTGGCAGCAGCTATACCTTCTCGAAGTGCCGTAGTTTCACATAATAGCGGGGAAAGACGCCCCAGTTGTTTTGCCCCCATTGTAATCACCTTTCCTTCCCAATCTCTAATTATGAAGCCCGCAGTCGCTTGCCCCGAACCGTCTGTTGCACCATCAAAATTCATCTTCAGGACTCCAAGTTCCGGTTTACGCCATTTAACATTTTTCCTGCTAAGTTTCCGATTCTGTTTTGGTCTCTAGCTTGTAGACGGCAGATTATCCACCTCCTCTTCCTGACTAGCTTTTTTCCATTGATCTTTAACCTTATTAACAAAATTCTGAATTTCCATATTAGAGGGCTTATTCATTGTTCCAAATGATACTTGGTTTCTATAATACCATGTTGTACCCACCACTTTATTGCCATTTCTTTCTTTTCTTCTTTATTTAGGTAGTTCCCAAGCTTTCCAATGATTGCTCTCCCACACCATCTGGGACCACTCCTCTGATAGGGTAAGTTGTATAGTTTATTTACTTTTAGATTAGAGTTTCTGACAAAAGGGCATTCTATAAAAAGGTGTTGTTCGTCTTCTAATGAGTTATTACAGAAAACACATTTTCCATAAGAAGTTTTTTTATTTTTGGCACCGTATCCACCTTCCACACCCAGCTATTCGGATCATCAGCAAACGAATCTTGATTAGATATAAGTTTGACTGCACTTGTAGTAGAGAACCACCCGTGCTTATCTGACCACCAGTAAAGCCTATCAGGCATAGGGTTTGACGGAAGCGGACTTTCCATAATTGTTAGGACCATATTCTGGTCAACTACAGAGGAAAGTTTATCTCTATCCCAGCATCCATTATTAATAAATTCACTTACTGTTAATCTATTATCTCGGGTCGGAAGATTGTCATATTGTTGATCTAAGGGTGCATTTGTAATCCATCTATCAGTCCAAAATTTGACTGTTTCCCCGTCACCTATTGACCATACCAAACCAGTCTTAAACTTCTTTATTAGAGAAGAGGCATTTCTCCATTGCCAAGACGCATTCTTGACTTGCCGATAATTTAGAATGTCGGAGTTATTAAGGTATTTATGTTTTATGATTTGTACCCAAATATTCCCAGGTTCTGCTAGTGTTTTCCACAGTAGTTTCATTTGAAGGGCTTCATTCATAGTTTGAGATTTTTGTATACCTAGACCGCCTTTACACTTAGGCTTGCAAATTCTATCCCAACTGATAAGTGGTTTATACTGGAGATCTTTATTCCAAAAGAAAGAGCGGTTGATCTGATCTAGATTTTTGTGAATCGAGGCGGGTAGCATGAAGCTTTGCATTGCATGTAGCGGTTTTGCTGACAAATTAGAGTTGATGAGAATAGATCTACCCTGCTGAGAAAGGGAGTTGGCCTTCCATTTTGATAGTTGATCTTTTGTTTTACATAAGATTTCCTCAAAAGTATCCTTATTAACTCTACCACTGATGATCGGGCATCCAAGGTATTTCTCCATGGCCCTTGTGTGGGGAGCTTGAAGAGAGTTCTGAAGCAGTTGAATTCTAGCCCCCGGGACACCTTTCGTAGTTTGGAAGGAAGATTTATGATAGTTAACTTTTTGACCCAATAAGAGACAGTATTATTCGATTATTTCCTTTACTTTTTGACTTGCTTCCAGAGTGGCTTTTGAGAAGATAATAATGTCATTCGCAAATGCTAGAAAGAGCACATTTGGCCCCCCACGACCGAATTTGAATCCTATTTTACTTGTGGGCAACAACGATTCCTGTTGCAAGCGCCTTCCTAGTAGTTCTGCTCCAAGGATAAACAGAAATGGGGAAATTGGATCTCCTTGTCGAACACCTCTTGTCGGGCAAAAAACTTGAGTTGGGGAATTGTTCACTAATATAGAAAAAGATGCAGAAGAGATGCATTCCTTCACCCAGTTTATGAATACAGGATGAAAGCCAAATCTCCTCATTACTTCCCAAGAGAAGTCCCAATTCACTCTATCGTATGCCTTCTCCATATCCAATTTGATCGCCATCCAACCCTCCGCACCTTTACGTGTTTTAAAGGAATGGAAGATCTCATGAGCGATCAGAACATTGTCCTGAATCGCCCTATCTGCCACAAAAGCACCCTGAAGTGGGTGAATAAGCTTTCCCATAACTATCTTTAGTCTTTCCGTAAGTATTTTTGAAATAACTTTGTAGATGGTTGAGCACAGGCTGATTGGTCTATAGTTATTCGTTGTGCTTGGGTTATCCATTTTAGGGAGTAGGGTTATGAAAATATGATTTACTTGTCGAAGCATTTTCCCAGAAATAAAGAAGTTCTTTACTGCCTTAATTACCGACGGGCCCACTATATCCCAATAGGTTTTGTAAAATTCTGCCGTAAACCCATCAGGGCCCGGGGACTTATTTTTTCCCAAACTAAAAACTGCATTTTTTATCTCGCTATTTAGAACAGGTTTAATCATCTCTGTGTTTTCACTGGCCGAGATATTTGGAGAGATGAGGTTAAACATGTCACCCCACGACGTACGATCAACTCTTTCCTTCCTAAATCTTTTTTCTAAGTCCTTTTGGATTTCTGCCTTTATATTTTCTTCGCCTAGAATCTGGGTCCCCTCTGCAGTGTTAATTGACCTAATGATTTTTCTATTCCGTCTTCCCGGCGCAATTTTATGAAAGTAAGATGAATTGGTATCTGCCATCTTAATATGTTTCGTTTTTGCTCTTTGATTCCAATAGGTTTTTTGAAAGTTAATTAGAGCCTCTTTCTTATTTAACAATCTAATTTGCTTTCCTACCATAACTTGGTCCTCTTGCTCACATAAAGATTTTTGGACCTCAATCAGCTCTTCTTCTACCTCTTTAAGTTGTCTAAAAATATTCCCAAATGTTCTTTGGTTCCATTCCTTTATTTTAACTTTCAGAATCTTTGTTTTAAAAGATAGTTGGAACATAGCAGAGCCCCCGCAACTGGCCCTCCATGCTTGTTTCACAATATTCCTAAGGTCTTTTCGTTTTAACCACATATTCTCAAATTTGAAAGGAGCCGGTTTGGGTGGGGATCCCAGGCTTAGTTCTACAGATATTGGGCAGTGGTCAGATGTAGAGAAAGCATGATGGGTTACCTGAATGTTCGGGATTTTTTCTACAATACTATTTTGAACCAGGACTCTATCAAGTCTTTCAAGAATATTATCTTCCCCATATTTCTTTTTCCTCCAAGTAAACCTATTCACGGTAAAGGGAATATCTAGTAGTTCACATCTCCCCTTAATATCTGATAATCTGTGAAACCTAGACAGGGAGATGTCTGCTCCGCCCAGTTTGTCACTACTTTCCGCAATATCATTGAGATCCTCCATAACGATACACGGAAAGGTTGTCTCTGAAATCATAGGACACAACTCTTCCCAAAATCGATTTTTATCTCTCTCTTGGGCCGGAGCATATGCCAAAAAAATTCTGCATCGAAAATTTATTTCAAAATTAGCATAGTCCAGACAGATAAATCTCTCTCCGGATGTTACCAGGGAAATAGATTCTTGGGTCAGATGGTGGGATTTCCATAGTGCACCAATACCTCCTGATTTACCAATTGCCGGAACCCAACATGCCGAGTCAAATCCCGCATTTTTCCATATCTTTTCCTCCGGGATACTTTCCGATTTTGTTTCCATTATTGCCATTAGTTGAATATTCTGTAACTTACAGAAGGAATCGATTTCAGCCCAGAAATTGGGTCGGCCAAACCCACGAACATTCCACGAGCTAATTTTCATGATTCACTTGGATTAGACCTTTCACTAATAGTTTTTGACAGGATATATAGACGTTTGGGGTTTTTCCTAACAAGAGATTAGCCTTAGAAGCATTAATCCTTAGAGTTAGATGATGACAGAACGAGCAGCTTGCGTTACCAATGCTTATACACTTGATGCATCTCTCCTTCACTAGCTTAAGCTTATTTTGCTTAATAAGAGATTCACCATCAAAGCTCCGTAAATACTTTATATAACTAGTTAAACAAGGGGGCTTATTGAAATGAGATTTCTTAAGTATAGCTACCATGTTGTCATCTACGCATAAAACCGAGATCAACGAGGAAGCAGGAGACAAACTCATATTTGAAATTAACCATAAGTTATGAGAACAATGAGCACCCAAAGTCTGCTTATTCATCACTGCAAATCTGCATAGCACATCTAAAGATAGAGAGACACACTTGGACAATAGCCTACTACCAACACGAACAAAACGATTTTTGTTGAGTGATAAACTTAACCAAGAACACTTACACAAAGACAAGTTAATGAGGAGGCTAAAGCTTAGATCGTTAAGCTGCCTATAGAGAGGCAAGACAAGACAAAATATTATTTTATCAATTCTTCTAGGACAATTGCTACCCCATTTCACATTCTGCCTTCCACCTAAGAGAAAAAACTTGATTGCAAGCTTAGTTACTTTACAATAGCTCCACCACCACCTGCATGTACTAAATACGTGATGTATAGAAAGCTTATAGGTTACAAAATCAATTGCAAAAGGGGCAATTGGAATCCATAAGACAAGGGTGGCCAACTGTAACACATTCTCATACACTAATAAAATTTTTGCATTGATTAGATAATAGAGATGTGTTGTTGCCAACAAAGATATAATGTTGAGAGTGGAGATGTTTACTTGAACTCCAGTTTGGATTTCCTTCAGCAGCTGAACCTCAATCTTGGATTTCTTCAAGATTTTTTCAAGGTGTTTTTGGTTGGCCGCTGGCACACCCCCTGGAGGAACCGGAGTTCCCTCAAAAGGAAAGCCAGAAGCCATGATTTTTGGGCCCTTTCGGGGTTTTGTTTCAAGATGACCGAGGGACTCGGCATCTAAGGGCTTTTTTCCTTTGTCCATGGAGGACGCAGCCATGACACCAGAAACAATAAAGAGATGGTTAGCAAAAGAGCGCAAAAACAGATTAGCAAAGAGTAGAAGATGAAGAAGAGTGTGAGGGGTTTCACCACTCCAAGGTTTGCTTAAAAAGATTTGAAGGAGAGAGAAAGGAGAGCCAGAGGCGCTGACCTTCCAAGGACCGTACCATGCCATCAGAATCGTGTTGCAGAGAAGAGCACGAGCCCTCAAATCTCCGAGAATACGGAGATTACCAGTTTTCTTCCACAAAGACGAGATCCGTACCCTCCAAGCTTGTGGATGAGGCCACGGGGGAGGCCGATTACTCAAAGCCCTATCACCCCTAGCCAAGCGGGCCTCCGATCCAGCAGAATTAGATCGATACCGAGACGCCAATCCGACCAATACTCCACAACTTCGCTCTTCCCTCCTCCCAGCCATCCCGAACGGGAGATCTAACCCAACAAGGCATCGACAATCCAGAATTCGATCAGAGAATTGTTCGAGGAGAGGATAATCATCATACTTTCCTCTTACAGAACGGATAAGATGGAGGATTTGACAATCCAAAATTCCGATAGGGGATCCAAGGGATAGATAATCATGATTGCTTTTAGCTTTAGAAGGGATTATTGAGTAGATTTGGCAGGAGAAAGGGTTTCGAGGGTGAAGATTTCTGCAATTAGGTTTCTTCACCAAGGAGATTAGGGATTTTTGGGGTTTTCTGGGAGGAGTAGACGGGAGCGCGTGGC
Source organism: Persicaria maculosa (assembly GCA_963922045.1). Classification (NCBI taxonomy): domain Eukaryota; kingdom Viridiplantae; phylum Streptophyta; class Magnoliopsida; order Caryophyllales; family Polygonaceae; genus Persicaria; species Persicaria maculosa. The sequence continues at coordinate 46,590,867 of OY998269.1, forward strand.
GCGCGGACACAAGAGCCATTTTTTAGGACTCCCAAGTTCTTTGGATTTGTTCTAGTTGAATATACGCTCAAAGATAAAGAATATTATTGCCTTGGGGTTAGGATTTATGCCGTTAAAAGCAGTTTTATTTCCGAAGAACCAGGTACTCCACCAAGCAACAACTAAAGTGGAGAAATTATCAATACCAAGATCATTTCTTAGTTTAATAAGGGTTTCCGTGATTGTGTTTGTAGCATTATAAGCGTAGTTTACCTTGTCAGAGATGTGGGGTGATAATAGTTAGTTTAATTGTTTGTTGTTTTAATTGGCCGCTATGACCAAGTTTATATGTCGATTTTAAATGTGCATGGATTCCAATGATATAATAGAAACAATCCTCACAGTCCCGGTACCCAAACACATACACAACGACAGACTGTACTGGAAATGGAGCCGTAACGGATGGTTATCTACTAGCTCCGCAATTCAAATGATTAATGCCATGAAAAATCATCAAAGGTGTGACATAAGCTGGATTTGGCATATGGATGCCCCATCCAAAATAAAAACTTTCATTTGGAAAATCACCAAGAATGGAGTGCCCACATCGGTAAGATTAGCATCTCGTGGATTTGGTGTCCCAACTAATTGCCCCCAATGTGACTCACACTATGAAGATCTCACTCACCTACTATGGTCCTGCCCGATCTCGCGAGATGTGGTCATGTGGATGGATCCATCTCTATTTGTCACTATAAACACTAGCTTCACACAAGGAACTGACCTAAATGATACTATCCAGCAAATCAAAAATAAAATAGGGCTGGATCGTTTCACCAAGCTTGCCTTTGCTTGGTGGAGCATTTGGTACTTTCGCAACAAATCACTGTTTGACAACATCAAACCCGACCCAAGAAGTATCTTATCCTTTGTCAGAGAACAAATATTCATGTGGAAGTCGACAAAAAAACTTGATGACTGTGCAGAGATCCAACACACAGTGAATCAGCACCCATCAACAAGACTTGTACAAAAAAGAAGAAAGGCTAAATGGGTTCCCCCAACCCGGAAATTGCAAATTGAATTTTGATGGTGCTATGTCATCAATAGGACATGGATCTTTCGGATACATCATCAGAAACTGTAAAGGCGAACCACTATATTATGGGGCCGGGCCTTCTTCTTTTCCCTCCGTATCGGGCTCCGAAGGCTTCGGGCTCTGGATGGGTTTACAGGCGGCCCGTAAGCTGAACATAATAAGACTAGAGATCGAAGGAGACAACCTTACTATCATAAACAGCCTCAAAGGCGAAGGGCAGCCAACGGGTGACTCTGAAATGATTGTCTCTGACAGTCTAGTCACGCTTGGCTTCTTCAATTCCATTGTGATTCGTCATGTCTATCGGGAAGCTAACCGTGTTGCGGACCGTTTATCGCACCTAGATGTTGCTTTCCATAGCCCATTGGCTCCTGACGACTCCATGCTCCGTGATTTCATCCACTCGGATGCTCTTGGCCCCTAGGACTCGTCCTAGCAGCCAAATTCTTTTCGTTTAAAAAAAAATGTGCATGGATTCCAATACATTATAAATATTATAAATATAAACATATGACTATTATTTTGTTAATACATTTTATAAATTATTATAATGTCATTAGAATAACATAAATTTAAAATACATTGTAAATTATATCATATGAATTTGATTAGATTAAGATTATAATTTGATGATAAAATCTACGTAATAATGAATATCTAAACATGTTAACCAAATATCTTAACCAAATAATACTTATAATTTTTATTTAAAATACTTATAAAATCTACGTAATAATATTTATTTAAAATACTTATAAAACTTTGTAAAATATATTAACCAAATAATATCTAAACATTTATATTTATAAATGCATTATAATTATAATACATTGGGATCAAAACAATACTCCGTATTTCAAGTGTTTAGCAAAATTTTATTTCGCACCTGGATATTTACAAGTTTATTTTTTGTGGAAGCAATAAAAGCAACTAAGAAGAAGACAACTATCTATCCGAACGTCTCCTTTTTAGAGCATTTTTAGAGCGTCATTTCACACAAGAACATCAAGTTATGTATCGATTTCCACACATATTTGCAAGTTTATTAAATCATTAAAGTATTTTATTTTTATTTTATTTTAAAAAATGGAACCTCAAAACAAATTGACACCTACAGGCTACAGGCTACAGCAAGGCGGGAAGGCAGGAATCAGCTCCGCCGGGGCGCACGACTGTCACAAAACTGGAAAGACACACCCTAACCCCCAATTTCAATTTCCCTTCAGAAATTGGTTTTCATCGCCTTCACAAATCGACAGCTACGAAGCTCGTCCCCTCATATCTGTAAGTTGTCCCTTTCGATTTCTCCATCTGTTCTTCATTATGTCTATCGATCTCGGTCTCTTTCCTGCCCCATTTTGTGGCAATGTCCGTGATTTCAATTTTGAAATCAGCTTTCCAGTTTCGTTTGTCTCGTCTCCGATTGGAATTTGGACATATCTCTTTTATTGCTCCTCTGTGATTGTTTTCGAGTTTCAAAACCCTAAATCCCGGCCGATGCAAGATATTTCGATTCGTGCGCGTCTGTGGATTCGGTATCACAAATTGTGAAATGTTCAACGCTCTGTTGCCGGAACTTCCTTTGGTTGCATTGCATATAGGTTAGAGCAGTAATGGTGTTTTTAACTGATTTTAGGGCTTTCTAATTGTTGGTGGTTGTCTACTTGTCTGCACTGCAAAAGATAAGACTAACGAAGCACCTCCTAGGGGTTGGCTGTGGCAGATTCACATTCCCTGCTCCTCTGGAATCTGCATCTCTCTCGTTCGCGTCACAGCCTCCGCCTCTCTCCATCTCCATCTCCCTCTCCCTCGCCATCTATCCACCCTCGAAAGCTCCGGATTTTAGGTAATCTCTGTTTCTTCCTCCTCGCTGGTTTTATGATCAATCGATCTAGCTACTCGTATCTTTCCTGGTGGATTGCGTTATTAGGGTTTTTTGATGCACCATTGGATCGATTTTCCGTCTTTGAAATCGGCTTCAGGTGTTGGATGCCTTATAGGCTTATAGTAAAATCGAACCAGAATTAAATTTTGGAGAAAAAAATTTAACAATTTTGGTGAAATCAAGTCCTCACTAGCTTATTGTAGTAGTTATGTTTTCTCCAAGTTGAGAGATTTTTAGGTCCTTGTTAGCAATCTGCTTCCCCCCCCCCCCCCCCCCCCCCCCCTGATGAATCAGCAGCACTACTATCGGGCCCTCTTCAACGAGCTCATCACCCACACCCGCTCTCTCAATCTCCCCCACGGCAAAGCCCTCCACGCCCACATCCTCAAATCCGGCTTCACCTCCAACTCCTACCTCTCCAATGCCCTCGTCCACTTCTACTCCCAGTGCGGCCTCCTCCCCGACGCCGAGCTCGCCTTCTCCCAGATCACCCATAAGAACATCGTCTCATGGAACTCCCTCATCAATTCCTACTCCCAAAAGGGCACCCCCAAGTTCTCCGCCCTCGTCATGGACCTGTTCTCTCGGATGAGGGCGGATGACACCCTTCCCAACCCCCATACTTTTGCCGGCGTCTTCAAGGCCGCTGCCTGCCTCGCCGACGTGGCTTCTGGTGGGAGGGAGGCGCACTGTTTGGCGGTGAAGACCCGCTGCTGCGGGGATGTGTTTGTTGGGAGCGCGCTTGTGAATATGTATTGTAAAGCGGGCCTCGTTTGGGATGCCCGCAAGGTGTTCGATGGAATGCCTGACAGAAATTCGGTCTCTTGGGCGACTATGATTTCCGGGTACGCGATTAACCAGATGGCTTCGGAGGCTGTGGAGATGTTCAGGCTGTTGATGGAGTGTGAGCTGGAGAGGGAGAATGAATTTGTGCTTACCAGTGTTCTTAGTGCCTTGACTGACCCTAAGTTGGTTGATGTGGGTAGGCAAGTACATGGGATAGCCGTTAAAGATGGGTTGCTTTGTAATGAGTCGGTGACGAATGCACTTGTCACCATGTATTCGAAATGTGGGACCTTGGACTATGCGTTTCGGATGTTTGAGATGTCGACTAATCGGAACTCGATCACCTGGTCAGCCATGGTCACCGGCTTTGCCCAGAGCGGGGACCCTAAGAAAGCACTGGACTTATTTTCTAGGATGCACTTTTCTGGAGTTTGGTCAACTGAGTATACATTTTGTCGGGGTTATTAATGCTTGTAGCGACATTAGTGCAGTTGAAGAGGGCAAGCAAGTGCATTCGTATTCTCTGAAGATGGGGTTGCAGTATCAGATGTATATTGCTACTGCTTTGGTTGATATGTATGCCAAATGTGGAAGTGTAAATGATGCTAAGAAAGGATTTGACTCCTTACAAAAACCTGATATCGTGTTGTGGACTTCCATGATCGGCGGTTATGTACAAAATGACGACAATGAAGCCGCTCTAAGTTTTTATGGTAGGATGGAGGCAGAAGGTATCCTGCCCAACGAGGTGACAATGGCTAGCATCCTAAAAGCGTGTTCGTGTCTTGCTGCACTGGAGCAAGGAAAACAAGTCCATGCTCGCGTCATCAAGTATGGTTTTGGCTTGGAGATTCCAATTGGAAGTGCCTTGTCAACAATGTATGCGAAGTGTGGCTGTGTAGAAGACGGGAATCTAATTTTTCGGAGGATGCCCACTAGGGATGTTGTATCATGGAATTCGATGATATCCGGGCTTGCTCAAAATGGACGCAACAATGACGCCCTTGAGCTTTTTGAGGAGATGGTCTTAGAGGGTGTAAAGCCAGATGAGGTTACATTTGTAAACATCCTTTCTGCTTGTAGCCACATGGGTTTGGTGGAGAGAGGTTGGGAATACTTCAAGAGTATGTCGAGGGAGTTTGCCATTGTCCCGACATTAGATCACTACGCGTGCATGGTTGATGTGTTGAGCCGGGCTGGAAGGCTAAAGGAAGCAAAAGCATTCATAGAATCCGCAACCATAGACCATGGGATGTGCTTATGGCGGATCCTACTGAGTGCCTGTAAGAACTACCGGGACTATGAGTTGGGAGCTTATGCTGGTGAGAAGTTGATGGAGTTAGGCTCTCAAGAGTCGTCTTCTTATGTTGTGTTGTCTAGTATTTACACTGCACTCGGCAAACGGGATGATGTGAGGCGGGTTATGAGGTTGATGAAACAGCGAGGGATTGGTAAGGAGCCTGGATGCAGCTGGATCGAGCTGAAGAATCTCGTTCATGTATTTGTCATGGGAGATCAGATGCACCCTCAAATTGGGGATATATATCAATGGCTAAGAGTTTTAACCAAAGAAATGATGGATCAATCTTCTTCTTCTCAATCTCGATCCTCTCTATGGCTGCCTGAATAGGCTTTTTCGATTGTAGGTTTTTTTGATTTTTTTTTTTGTTATTCCTCGAAGAGGCTTCTTCTTCTCAATCTTGATCCTCTCTTCTTCTTTGAAAGTGTTTTGGGCATCTACGACTGTTCTTGAACCTTTTATGAGGCTTTTCTTCAGCCTTCACTGCTGGCTTCGGCTGCAGCCTTTCATGAGGCTTCGGCTTCATCTGTTCAATTCCTCTATTTCCTCTACATTAGGGTTATTTCATCAAGTTTTTTTTTTAATTCTGATATCTACATACCTTTTCCAAACAACAGATATAAGATATCAAATACCAATCCCATACCCATACCCAATACCCATATCTTGATATCTATATCTCATACCCATAGCCTATATCTTATATCTATATACCCTTTCCAAACGAGCCCTAAAATCGAGCCCTAAAATCTACTTAGTTTGAGTCCTCCTTTTATGATGCACTTAAATATTAGTATTACATGGTCCTAGGAAATAGAGTATAAAATATATTACAACATTCAGTGACAAGCTGTCTTAAATTCATGTTCATCAGTTCAGTGCCATGGAGGCCAGTGGTATGACTTCTGATCAAGTTGTTGCAAAGCTGACTGAGATGGGGTTTGAACTTCCTTTGGCTGCACAAGCCATAGAGGCAGTAGGTCCATCATTGAATAATGCAGTTGATTATATATTGAATCAGTCATCAAAACAAAGTGAAAAGTTACCTATGTTTCACAAAGGATCAGGTTCTACGATGACCAAATCCTCCAGCAAAAGATCATTTTCGACAGTGCGTCCTTTCTCCCAGACTAGACAAGCCAGCATAACAGAACTCCTCGAATCAAGAAGTAGAGCAAAAAAGATCAGGGTTGATAACATATGTGATGTGAGATACCCCGAGCCTAAGGTTCTCCCTCAACTCGTGAAGGGAGAAAATGAGTTGAAACAGCCCGAGGTCAGAGAGGAATCTGGTTCTCATTCTCATATGAATCATCAGTCCGGGTCATCTACAATTTTAAAAATCCCACATTCACTTGGTGGTGCGCAACAAGAGGTAGAAATTGGATCTGACTTGGATCAAAGAGTCAGCAGGGTGTTGCAAGAACAATTTGGGTATTCATCCTTGAAGAGCTTCCAAAAGGAAGCTCTAAAGACTTGGACAGCCAATCAGGACTGCTTGGTTCTCGCAGCAACTGGCTCAGGTATGAACTATGTGCTCTTTTTTCTCTCCATCTTCCATAAAGATATAAATTGGCCTGATTATTTTTTGGCAATCATTTTATGCAGGGAAATCTCTTTGTTTTCAAATACCAGCCTTATTAACTGGAAAGGTGGTGATCGTAATTTCCCCATTGATAAGTTTAATGCATGATCAATGCTTAAAGCTTGCAAAACATGGTGTTTCAGCATGTTTTCTTGGCTCTGGACAACCAGACAGCAGCATAGAGCAGAAAGCAATGAGTGGCATGTATCAAATCATTTATGTTTGCCCAGAGACAGTTCTAAGGTGAAGCTGAAACAAAACCCATCTGTTATTTGCCGAAGATGATAATTCTTGTGTAGCAAGACCAACTCTCTAGACCTTTTCAGATTGATACAGCCACTTCAATTGCTAGCAGAACGCCGCGGAATAGCTCTATTTGCCATTGATGAAGCACATTGCGTTTCTAAGTGGGGCCATGATTTTAGGCCAGATTATAGGTTTGTTGCAACCTTTCACTTATTGTTGTAATGCACAATAACTGAAACTACTTTATGATTTATAATTTTCTTTCAGTGAAAAGCTGAATATTGCAGCATTGTAGATTGGGCTATTAATGTTCTGAATTTTCAGGAGGTTATCCATTTTGCGTAAAACTTTTTCTGCTGGCAAAATGGAATTCTTGAAATTTGACATACCCATAATGGCATTAACTGCGACTGCCACTCCTCGTGTCAGAGAAGATATTCTTCAGTCTCTTTGCATGTCAAAGCAAACGAAAATCATTTTATCATCCTTCTTCCGTCCAAATCTGCGGTTCTCAGTAAGTAGTCCTGATTCTGCATTTCTTTTTCAAGGATTTGTCTTAATATATGTTAGTTTATGTATATAGGGCATGTAGTATTGTATGCAGCTATATGTATTCAGAAAATCCGTGGACATTTGATAGAGGACACTCAGAGGGAATGAATTTGAAACAAGGATAGTTTCTAGGAATGATTCCTAAGGTTTCTGGAAACATGACTCGTGTGGAATCTCAGGATTCCCATCTAGATCTTCCTGAATTCAATTTCAGAGAGTAAAAAATACATTAGTTGTATTACTGACCATTCCTCATAATCTTTTGCAACAGGTGAAACATAGTAGATGCTCTTTTTCTTCATATGAACATGATTTCCGCGAATTAGTGGAAGTTTATTCAAGAAAGTCTGCTGTCAGCAAAATAAAACAGTGTTTTCTGTCAGTGGAAGCATCTGGATGCTCTAGTAATACCGTAAACGATAGCATGTCTGAGGCAAGCAGCACATCCGGGACTGATGTGGAGGATTGTACCTATTATGTGAACTGTGAATCTAATTCAGCTAGTGGAAACGGTTTGCAAGCTCTGAAGGGGAAACAGTTAACAGCTGAATACCTGGAAGATGATTTTGATGAATTGCAAACAGCAGACGACTTTGATGGTAAGTGAGGATTGCCTTTTGGACATTTGTTTTGACATCTGAACACCATCCCTGATGATCACATGTATATATTCTTTTTTATTTACAATATTAAAAAGATGGCATGTATTGTCCTCTTTTATGTCACGAATTCGAATCCCCCTTTCCCAATGTGTGAGAAGATGGTTTCATCCAGTCTCACATTCTCTTCTGTTCATAATTTTTATTGTTGTTTCTATGTCGTTTTGATGTCCCTACAGTAACATGTGGGGAGTTCTCTGGACAACTTGCCAGTGAAGACCAGGAGCTTTTTAACTCTGCCAAATTGCTCCATCCATCTACAAATCCTGAAGAAACACCAAGACTTCTTCAAGGACCTTTAGAACAAGGGCCTACAATCGTATATACACCAACCAGAAAGGAAACGCTATCTATATCTAAGTTTCTTTCTGCAAATGGCGTGAAAGCAGCCGCTTATAATGCATCGGTAATTTCACATTCCGTCATCGTTCTGGATTTGAATAAGTTCTTTACTTCTTAGGGTCTTATAAATTCAGATTAGATTTTCTAGCTGTTAATTCAATGGCGTTGTGTGATTCTTCTTTCCACCACCAAGGGTGTACTCTCGTAGTTGCGTAACTTGTATTGCTGATAAGTTTGTATTCTTTCAGTTACCAAAGTCGCATCTGAGGCAAGTTCACAAGGAATTCCATGCAAACGAGTTAGATGTTGTAGTTGCCACCATTGCTTTTGGAATGGGAATAGATAAACTTACTGTTCGAAGAATCATCCACTATGGTTGGCCCCAGAGTTTGGAAGCCTACTACCAAGAAGCTGGGAGAGCTGGCCGAGATGGGAAACCATCAGACTGCATCCTGTATGCAAACCTATCAAGAGTACCAACCCTCCTCCCCAGTAAAAGGAGCGAAGAGCAAACTAAACAGTGTTATGCCATGCTGGCCGATTGCTTCAGATATGGCATGAACACCTCCCGGTGTAGAGCCAAGATTCTCGTGGAGTACTTCGGGGAAGAATTCAGTGGCAGGAAGTGCATGTTATGTGATGTGTGCAAAAAAGGACCTCCTGAGCAACAGAATCTTGGAGCCGAAGCCAGTGTTTTCTTGCAGGTGATAGATGCTTATTATAGACAGCTTAAAAGTGAGGTCTACAACGACGACTTTCTATCTGGTGAGTATAGGAACAAGGGGAAATCTATAGAACCCGGGCTGAAGATGTTCATCACAAGAACAAGGGAACATTCTAAGGAGTTCCTGGCAAAGGACCAGCTTTGGTGGAGGGGCCTGGCACGCGTACTTGAGGAGAAGGGGCTTATCAGAGAAGGAGAAGGCGCGAGAAGGGTTCAGATCAGGTGTCCTGAGCTGACGCAGAAGGGGCTGAGGCATTTGGAATCCGAGAATGAGGGCTTCTTGGTCTACCCTGAGGCTGACATGCTGCTGGCTATATCAGGGGAGATGTCCCGCCCAGGCTTTTCCGAGTGGGGAAGAGGATGGGCTGATCCAGCGATACGGAGGCAGCGGCTGGAGAAGAGGAGAGCCAATAGAAAGCCGAGGAAGAAGTCATCGGCTAGGAAAAAGCATGGTGATCCTAAGACGGTTCGAGGAAGGCTAACGGCAAAGCTTTCAATGAAGAAGAAATGAAGATAGCATCCATTTCTGGTGGGATGGCTGCAAATGCAGTAGATAGAGATTTTGATTGAAAATCAGAGTAGTTGATGTAACAGTATTTTTGCCATTTTGGGCATTTTATTGTTCTACACAAGATTATAATGTAGGCAGTGAAAGGTGCTTTACTACTTTATTTAGGGCTCGTAACTACAATTCCCTCGAACTTACTTCCCATGAATTGAAAAAATTTGTTTGTTTGAATTTTGATTTTTTGAAATATAAATAGAAAAATAAAGAAAATTACATTAAAAAGAGTGAAACTTGAACTTACGTCCTCCTAGGTAAGTGAACTTCCTATAATTTGGAGGAATTAAAATTCCTGATAAGTTGAATTTCTGTGTCATTTTGTCAACAAAAAATAGGAATATATCTTATTTCATGGATTTTTAATTGACTAACCAAATGAGGCCTTATTTCTTCTGTTTTGGGTTTTGTTGTATCAACTTGAAATAGTTGAATGAATTTATTGTAGATCCATAATACTAAGTATAAATATGTTTTATTGAGATTAAGGTTCAACAAAGCGCATCTAGTGTAGTGGTATCATAGTACCCTCCCACGGTACTGACCGGGGTTCGATTCCCCGGATGCGCAAGTTAATATTTTTATGGGTTTTATTTTTACCCATATCAACATTCCTCAAAATTCACTTGGCTCGTCCTACTTTTGTTAATTTTTCTGGTTAAATTAGTTGTTCTTAATTATCAAGTTGTTTTTAATTTGATTAAACTTGTAGAGCAATTATCAATCTCTACCAATTTCATTGAAAGGGGATATTAACTGTGGTTTCAATGAAATTGAAACCACAGTTAATATCCCCTTTCCCAAATGTTATGAACTGCATTTAACGGAGGGAGTATTAAACAAGGAGAGAAAGGGGATATTAACTGTGGTGGAGATTTGGGGAAAAAAATGGTGGTCTGTGAAAGGAACTGTATATATAGGGCAGGTTTCTAATGCAAGCTAATGGGATCGCATTAAATGCAGTTCATAACATTTGGGAATACCTATGGGAAATCAAGAGGACTCTATTGGATTCCCAGTTAGACTTACTCAAATTTAGTAACATACACATATCACATATGTTACTTCATTTCACAACAAATAATTTTATTAGATTCTTGATTGGAAAGATATTCCTAGTTTCAATGGGCTTTAGTGGGCCGATCTTTATGGACTTGTGATCGTTTTATTGGGCCGTATATTTGTTAGTATTACAGGTACGGCCCATGAACGAACTACAATCTTCTTTCCCAAGCAATCTTGGGGGAGGGACGAACGATCCACGAGCAGCTTTCGGAAGGTTCTACAAGGTTTTTGGAGGGGTTTTTTTTTGCTCTTTCCAGTTCCGCATAACCAATCAAAACCAGAAACTCTGACAAAAACATTTTGCTTCGGCAGTTCGGCTACATCCACGAAATCAGAGAGGAGGTATCGCGAAATCGATACTAGATGAGGCATTTCCTGGTAATTTTGCTGTTTTCGATTATTATTTATAATGTGAAACTTTTTACATGAATTTGTTCTTGTTTTAATGGATGATGCTTGTGAATTTTGAAGAGGAGGATTCCAATCTCCGATCGGAAATGGCTACTTCGAGCGGTGGCTGTTGCGACTGCTGCGGCGGGGTCAACTTTAGTCTATCCTCACGCAGATTCCAATTACAGTGAGTTTAGATACAGCTTCTGGTTTTGAAATCTTGACTTTAAACTCTTGGCCGTTCGAAATAGGTCGTTACAATCAATCTCTTAGTGTTAGAGTGTATAGGTCTTTTTAGAAACATCAAATTAGGGAAATTAGAACTTCAATGCGCAAATGATATGAGCCGAGTGAGTTTAGATACAGCTTCTGGTTTTGAAATCTTGACTTTAAACTCTTGCCGGTTCGAAATAGGTCGTTACTCATTACAATCAATCTCTTACATTGAGTGTTAGATTGTATAGGTCTTTTTAGAAACATCAAATCATGGAAATTAGAACTTCAGTGCGCAAATGATATGTTAAACCTTGGTATTTGATATGAGCCGAGTGTTTCAATGTTTTTTGGCGTTTCATTCTTGTATCGAGGGATAGACTGATAATTAACGTGTTCTTATTTGGTAATTTTCATCATGTTTTTTTGCTGTTACTTTCTTGATGCCTGAGATTGTTGTTGAATTCTCTATAGGAGCAACAGTGTCATTGCCATTCCCCAAATCTTTATCTGACATTGTATCAATGCCATGGAGAAAGGAACTACTTCCCCTTGGCCCATTAGCATCTGGTATGATTTGTTTCCGAGCTATATTCCTATTCTGATATATCCAAACCCAGCCTGTTTTTGACTGCTTAAAAGCTTATGTAGGTGAAGGAAATAATTCAACTCACTTCTATAGTATGGCTCCAAGCCAAGGTGATGGTGTGAGCTCACATGCTCCAAGTTCTGATTCTAAACATGGTTGCCAATGTCTTGGTAGAGACACTATTACTAATGCTGCTGCTAAGGTTGGTCCTGCTGTTGTGAACTTGTCGGTGCCTCAGGGTAAAGATCAGATGCTAGCAGTAGTTTGTTTCAAGGTTTTATGGACCATTTTAAGTGATTTTAGTTTCGTTTCTTTACAGGATTCCATGGATTGAACGTGGGAAAGAGTATGGGCTCCGGAACTATTATTGATCCAGATGGCACTATCCTAACCTCTGCCCATGTTGTAGTTGATTTTCAAGGCCTGAGAGCTTCATCCAAAGGCAAGGTCTGTTATCACTTATCAGTCTCCTGGGATAAATCAGTGGATCTGTTTCTCGCTATATCAATGCTGCTCTCTAGTTTCATTAAGTTTTATCCCAGATAGCAGATAATAGCTGTAGGTATGAGTGTATGAAAAGATTTCTATGTAACTGTGCTGTTAGATGGATGAAGTTTCTTGATTGAAAATTCAGTTGTCTAAATTGTAAATGAATATAACCTCTGAAATTTCTATGATTGCTTTCCTGAACTGTAAGTCTTAATATATCATTATCAGATGAAATGGTACCACAAGTGCAATAAGTATTGATGGATTTGTATTTTATTGGAGTATTATAGGTTGAAGTGACCTTGCAAGATGGCCGGACATTTGAGGGCACAGTGTTAAATGCAGATTTACATTCTGATATTGCAATTTTGAAGATCAAATCTAAATTGCCACTTCCAGCAGCAAAACTTGGGTCATCTAGTAAACTTCGCCCTGGTGATTGGGTTATATCCTTGGGCTGTCCCCTGTCTCTTCAAAATACTGTAACTGCTGGCATTGTAAGGTATGCAAAAGAGATGAACACAGAAGTTGAATGATCTTTATCACTGAACTTGTAAAACACATTGTTAAAACTAAGGTTATGCCCTTCCACCTCCAATTTAGTAAATCAAAAGCCATAATAGTAATAGATTCCATTATACCTGTTGCTATGTTGGCCAAGCCATTTGTTGTTCATGTTATGGAACATTTAAATCAACATGTGACCCTGACCCAAGCTATACCCATCAAACTTTCTAAATAAATACCAAATCTGTCATAACGATCTCTTTTCTACGACCATGTTATTTTTCTTTGAAAAAAAAATTCCTCTTTTGATAGTGTATGGCTAATCGTTTTTCTTACCTACCCTTTCGAGAATCTAGTTGCGTTGACCGGAAAAGCAGTGATTTGGGTCTTGGTGGAATGAGAAGGGAATACTTGCAAACTGATTGTGCGATTAATCCGGTATAGTTCCTTCGGCACTATGCTTTTGTGTGTTTGTCATGAACAAATGATTAATACAGCACCTGTGCTTTACTTCAATATAAAACACATTATGAAGAACATCTTGTTCATATAGCTCCTGCATTACTTCACATTTTCTGTTCAATTTTTTACTCCAGGGAAATTCTGGAGGACCTTTGGTCAACATGGATGGTGAGGTTATTGGCGTCAATATTATGAAAGTATGGGCTGCTGATGGATTGAGCTTTGCTGTGCCTATGGATTCTGTTTCCAAAATTGTTGAGCACTTCAAAAAGAATGGGTGAGTTGTGTATCATCTAAGATTTGAGTTACACATGATTCACAGACAGAATAATTATTTTTTTCACCTTAGGCCACTTGCGTTTCCCTTTCATTGCATTTTTGACAACTTCTAGAGGTTATGTGATGGGCTTGTACTCTGCTGTTGCAGGAGAGTTATTCGGCCCTGGTTGGGACTGAAAATGATTGACCTCAATCATATGATAATAGCTCAGCTTAAAGATAAAGATCCCACTTTCCCTAAAGTTGATAGAGGTGTGCTTGTGCCAATGGTATTGCTTTCTTGTGACCTTCAAAAGCTTATCTTTGATTTTTTCAGTAGCTATACGTTGTAGCCAGCTCTGTCAGAAGCTCAGAACTGTGTTTAATGTTTATTGTTTGCTAGCAGTGACTGGTCCGGAGCAAGATTCTGTTTCCAGTCTGATTATGATAACTTACTCGTACTGTTTCACTTTGCGTATTCATTTCTTTGATAGAGTACAAGTTTCTGTTTCCAGTCTGATTATGATATAATAGCTATATGTGGTAACAGGCACTATGAGCCTACCACTGCAAATCGGTCACTTGCAAACAAACATCTAGTTGCACAACTTCTGTGTGGTGTTGCAAAATTTTCATGACCCGTAAATAGTTTATTTTGGATGGAGGTTTCCATGATATAATTCACAATCTTGTGGATATTCTACTTATACTGGTTTGATCTTGTATCTAGTGAGAAAACATTGCTTTATGTCAATTCAACTGACTTATACTTGCATCTTTTGGGCAGGTGACTCCAGGCTCTCCTGCTGACCGTGCGGGATTCAGACCTGGTGACGTAGTCATCACCTTTGATGGAAAGCCTGTTCAAAACATTACTGAGGTACTAGCTGCCCTTTCCTCATTACCTAACAAGAATGTAAACAAATGATGGCTTAATACGCAATCTTTAGAAGGAAAATGCTAAGCCTTGCTTTTGAGATGATAATGATGAAACAAATTATGACAGTAACAGCAAAAAATATTTGGCAGTCTAATAAATTCTGAATAATTCACTTAGTTGTAGGCTTGTAGCATACTCAAAATGATTACCTATTCGTAAAATAACGCTGGACATCACTTTCTCTTCCGGGAGATTGTTGTGATAACTTACTCGTACTGTTTCGCTTTGCTTATTCATTTCTGGATAATGACATTGTTTTCCGGGTGTCGCAGATTGTAGAAATAATGGGTGACAGGGTTGGGGTTCCAATGAAAGTAGTTGTCAAAAGGTCAAATGATGTGTCGGTGAACTTGGTTGTGACACCCGAAGAGGCACACCCAGACGTGTAGGGTAGTAGGTGCCATTTAGAACGAGTGCATAATGATCCTGTAACACTTCAATAGGCAAGATTAATTGATAACGCCAGCTTCTCCCTTGTTGTCAACGTTGCAAGTGGGCGATAAATTTTTGTCATAGTAACACAACAGATTTATCTAGATTGAGATGTTGCAGTTTGATTCTTTCAAGTTCTTTTTGTATTACTTCAAATTTTAGAGTTGGGCAACCAACATTTAAGCTGGTTATCCCATGTCTAGCTTCAAACTTTTTTTTTTTGTTGCTAATTCAAGTTGCACATGGATTTGCAAAAATTGATGTGGCTGTGCCTTTTGTTGTGTGGGTAGACGTTTTAAATTAATGCATTGATTGTGTGGCCGTGCCTTTTGTTATTGGGACGGTGAAATTATCGCTAAACGCACGGTTGGGGACTGTCAACTCGGGAAGTCAGTGTCGACACAACTCACACCCCGAGCACAGCATATCATCAACAGCTCGCCGTTGTTGACTCGGGAAGTCAGTCAGTGCCGGCTGGCTGTACGGTGCATTTGGCAAAATATCGCCGTGTAGATATCAAGACCGATTAAAAAAATGGTTTTGGAAATCAGATTCAGGAATGCAGAAAATAGCACACTTAGACAAGATAATCATATGTTAAGCATAGTGAAATACATATTCAAAACTATTTGTATAAAATGCATGTTAGATTCGTAGTCCAAATGGGTAGAAAAGGGGGAACGATTCTATATCTGTTCAAGGCTTCAAGCAGTAACACTTTACACGTCTAACACAATCGAGTAATATTCAGAATAAAGAATAATAGTGATACAAGCACTGGCATCCCAAAAGCAAAACTACCTTAGCAAAAAAAATACACAGAGCTTGTAGGGTCAAAAAAACCTCCTAAAAGAACCTTCAATTTTCAGTCCAATGCAACTCCTTTTTATTTCAGTGGTGAAAAAAGAGGGAACAAAAAAAAAAGGAGGATCAATCAAAACAAAACTCGTATGACTATGTATTCCGAGAGGTTTAATCATTATCCAGACTTTAGGCCTCATCTGATCTTGGAGGAGGAGCCAGCCATCCCCACATACCACCAGAGCTCTGCCTCTGCTTTGCATTCAGAGCGGCTTCTTCAGATGCAGCCTTTTGTCTCTGGAGAAGTTCGAGTTCTTTCTGTAAAGCCTCCATCGTTTGTAGCTTTTGTCGTAGCTCAGCAACACTAACCTGCCCATTTACAAATGAAGATTCTCGTAACCGATTAATCATTGCAAAACAGATGGCCACTGATAAAGAATATTGAACAAAGCAGACAAAATATTGTTTCCAGAATGTAAGACTTGCAGCTTGAGGTAATTGTTCCATCAAGAATTGTTGTCTAAAATCACTTTTTTTCCTTTTTTTTTTTGGTGGGGGGGGGGACCATACTAATACATGCAAACAACTTCCCAAAAAAAAAGAGGAAAAAAAAGTGGCAATTTGCTCCATTATCCATCATGCTCGGAAACAACAGGATTCAAAAGTTCACCTCATTTAGGGTGATGCAGGGTAGGCAATATATTATATTCTTCTTTTATCAACTACTTTGCAGCTAAATTCTGTTTTGAGCATACATAAGTGCAGGTGTTAATACCTCAAGCTTAAAACATCTAGACTGTTCTGCAGCAAGTTGGCCTCGTACTGATTGGAGCTCCTGCAGTAGAAAAATTTCACCAATCAAAACATATTCTATAGTAAATGTTCTGGAGTGTTAGACTCATACAACCATCAATCAGGAAGCTGCCAGATGTGGCGAGTTCAATTTTACAGTTACACCACCAACTATAGCTAATTTTGTTCTCTGTGTAAGCCTGTAAAATTCTTTTAATTCTTGACTAAAATCAAAGATTTTAATAGTCAAGCAGAACCATTTGAATTAGAAGCCATTTACTTGAACTTTCAAGTCTAATCATAAAAAGCATTGAAAAAATGACCCACACTCTCCAATGATTTATTTTATAGCACTATAGTATATTCTAATGAAAGAAAATAATTTGTGGAAGACTAGGGAAAACAGTCATAAGAATGAAACAAAAGTCCGTAGAAAACCTTGTATAAGTCAGTGTTTCGAGTTTCAGCCTCTGCTAACTCTTGCTTCAACTGCTGAGATTGCAACTTCTCCTGACTCAACGCAGACTCTAGTTCTTCTTTCGCTGTTCTAAGAGCTGCTATACTCTCTTCACCTTTGATTTTCTGAGATATTAAATTAATAATTGGCAATAAGATGGTCCTATGAGATTTGGGAATAACCGAATAAGGAAGCAGACTGAACACTTGTATAATGGCATTTACCATGAGGATAAATTATGTCTATGTTTGTTATTGCGTAAAATAAAAGAACTATAATCTACCACATATGTGCTTGGGTAAGTGTCAGAGGCATTCACAATTCACATGCAATATATTGATCACTCAACTATTGGTATTCAGTCAACAGAATTTCAGCTACTTTGTTCAACTAATTTTAGCAACTTCCTTCTTAAACTTGTTCTTTGATGTCAACCCAACTGACTCAATCATGAAGTAAATGAAAGCAGAAACCGAAAGAAAAAAACTGGTCCATTTTTTCTTTATTTATTCCAACTGGCAGGGGAGCAACACATGTTGTAGGCTCGTAACTTAGGAGGGTAGATTCTTCCTTGCATGGGGTTTATGGGTATGAGGACGGCAACCTTGACCAGGAAGTTCAATTGTGATTCAACACCTTAAATCACACACAGAGTGCCAAGCAGAAATCCTAGATCTATTGCAAGTGAACTACCACTTTGTGTTGGTTTTCACCTTTTAACCAGACAACCAAAGAGTAAAAACACCTCCTGCTACTCGAGGTCAAATAATAGAAATTCCAGCTTAAGTTTAAAGCGTAAATAAGAAAGAGAGACTTTAACTAATCTTTGGTTACCTCTGCATCTACATTGTCCACAACAATTTCCCTGATTTTTCCATCTTGGCCTCCATCTATCTCAGAATTATCTATCGTAGGATTGGTAGCATTATGTACAGCAGTGATGCTGTCTGGTACAGGAGTCTCCATTATCTTTGATTGTAGGGTTGACTTGTGGCTGGGTTTAAGAACATGAACCTGCAAAACCCAAGAATTAGAAGGGGTGGGTATGGAAGAGAAAGACAGAGAACTCTTTATATAAGAAGGAATTCAAACCTCATTATTGTAGCGTCCATTATAACCTCCAAAAGACACAAGAACATCTTCTCCATTATAAGAGCTCACAACCAAGCTCAAGCCCTGGTAAAGGAAATCCATACAAGGTTACATGTTGTTTAGTAACCAGCCCAAATCAAATGATATGAGCGAGAAAAGGGGAGGGCTCAGCATCGGTAGTAAGAATGATATTGTAGATAAAACTCTAAAGGTGCATATGATTATTTTATTGGCCTTGGAAGCAATTGCATGATTGCCATCCAGCCACCCTAGTTTTCCTTATAAAGCTACTCCATCAAAATTTACAAATTACACTCCTTAGAATGCAATAGATAGTATCCCTTAATAAAGTTAACCAATACCAACCATATTCAGGTAGTTCCTGAAGTTTCTATCAGACATTGTAACCTACCTCACTGGCAACTGGAACACGTCCTTGAACAGAAGTGACAACTGACCACGTAAGAGTAGACATATTCAAAACAATAGTGTTTGAGGCCCCTGCAAATTCAAAATAAAAGAACCTTGTTGATGGTGAACGTGATTTTTAAAAAAATAGAAGAAAGGCAAATTACTCAAATAAAAATGAGACATCCTCCTCAAATAACTGAAACGAAATTCCAGAAAAAATCGATATTTTTGTGCTTTAGTAGGCTTAAACTTTTTACTATCAAGTGCCAAACTTCACTGATTTATTGACTTCAAAGAAGAAAAAAGGTTGATCCCTATCAGGAATCAAGTCTACGAGTATATACCACTCTTGTTGTCTCCACCACCAACGATAAACCAGTTCTCTCCAATTGTGACTCCCGCATGTCCGGAACGTGGACTTGGTATGTCACCCTGCTGTGTGGGCCTTGACCATTCCATCTACAAGATAAAAAATTTAGAGGTATCCAACAATGCATCAAGATGCAAAATGAAAAATAGGGGAGAGCTTACAGCTTGCAAATCAAGGACATGCAGATCATTGAAGCAAGTAGCATGAGAACCTCCACCAAAGATAAGAAGGTACTGCTCTGCATGTACTGCGGCCGCATGGTCAGACCTCGGAGCAGGAGGCACTCCCCTGAGAATATCCAGGAAATATTAGCTATTCAACCATTCTAGGAATCCAAGTGTTCAAATGCTGAGAAGAATTTGTTTACAGAAATACGCCAGACAACATGACTGATAGAGATATAGTATGTCTCTAAGCACAGATCCAAAGGGCAAGACATTTATGATCAGGAAGAAGTTCCAAATCAAATGGAGCAGCTTACACTGTTTCAATTTCATCCCATGTCATGGTCTCCAAGTCAAGAAGGTGCAGATCATTTAAAAGATTTCTCTTTGCATCTTCACCCCCAAAGATGACTAAACTAGTGCCAACAAGGGAGACAGACTGACCACCACGTGACACCTACAAAGCATGAAAGAACAAAGGTGCAACAGACAGAGATGTCAGCTTCATCAATAACAGTAAATAACATAAATATTCCACTCATCCAGCAATAAAGAACCAATATACCAGAATTACCAACTTCAAATTTACTTTATAAAGCTAGCACATAAACATCTTTCTGATAATATTTTATCAATCAACAAATCAAAGTAAGTTGCAATATAGAAGTGATGAAGGTTTCAGAGACATTCAACACAAAACACAAAGATATCATGATAGGTGGATAGGGGAAGGAAAACATGTGGAAAACATTAAGGAGAGGAAGAGCTCTCTCTGGTCCAAAGAGGCAGCCATTATGAAACAAATATCAATGAATGCCTTGCTTCTAGGGATATTGCCCTATTTATAAGACACTGTGAAGTTTAGATATGCTTAAGTCACCGAATGTGACTATCACATCTTACAACGCTTGCTGCTTTCCCCATCCTCAAAATGATTCCCTTTTATTCTATTTAAATAATAATAATTTCTCACTACTATTATGCATCCCACGGTTTTTGGCCTAACAGAAAGCACAAGATTTTATGAATGAATCAAATAAAATCATAATATAAAAGGACGAGGCATTTTCCTAAAATTGAACGAGACAGAAAGTAAAAGGAGAAATAAATTACCAAAAGGCAAAAGCATGTCAATCACACTGCAGTTGTGTCAAATAAACACAGATAGCAATCACATTAAAGTAAATTACAGCACAAGATATGCAATAATAAGTTGATTAGCTTTCTCTTGTATTATAGCCTGAGGAAAAGCAAATACATACCGGTGCTTTCCCATATGTCTTCAAAATTGACCATGTGCAAGTTTGCAGATCAAAAGCCTTCACTGCTCAGTAATGCAAACAGAAACAAATCAAGATCTATAATATATGCAAAATAGATGGTTTATACCATTCCCAATAACTACAATAATGGACAAAATAATTTCAAAAAATTGAAAGAGGTCTGATTGGAACATTTCAAGTATTTCCTCTTTAAAGATCCCCAGTGTTCATGTATTTGTGTTATCTCGAAATGTTTCATGGAAAGAAATACCTTGGATCATTTCAGAAGGATCTTTTGTATGACCAGCTACCGACAGAAGTTTGTTTTCCCATGGTATCTACAAATGCCAACCAATAATCTTGCCTTTGTTCATTCTTAAGGATGGATCAGTTTGACATGCAAGAATCAGGAAAAGCATAAGAGAATGAATACACTGATTCCAACTAACCAATGAATGACCGGCACAAGGCACAGCTGGAACAGGTGATGCCGATTCTTGCCCCTCAATTCCAGCCTTGAATTCAACCTTGGACCATGTCCAACTTCTCAAATCCAAAACCTTCATTTTTTCATCCAGAAATCATAAATATGCAAGATTGATAGTAGACACTCGCACTGCTATTATCAATAGAACCACATAAATTAAGGGCGGAAAGTCCAGAATATAGACTGACTTTTCCAACAGTCCATACAAATAAAGGAAAAAGTAAAAACAAGAAGATTTGCTAACACAGCATATGTAACTATGTAAGATAAATAAAAAGATCCTGTCGTTTCACAGAACTGCTACATACCTGAAGATCATTAAGATAACGCCCATTGTGGTTCCCAGCGTATACATACATTTTATCTTGTACAATTGCTGCCCCATGCTGCCAATTCAAATTACCTTTTGTTCAGCACAATAAAAATAATATATATAGAAGATATTCAATATACTGAGCAATAACATACACAAGCACGCGAAATGCTTTGGAAAAAAGCAGAGGATAGTAAAACCTCCTCCAAGTAAAAAAAGAATGATATCAGGTAATACCTCATATCGAGGCTTGGGACGTTGACCAGATACCGGAGGTGGCACCCATTGATCATAAACTTCAACGGAACTTAACCCTTCTGAGATAACATCCTTATCTTGGGTTTCCACTATGCTTACATTTTCAGTAGCTACAGTCTTTGTCTCAGGAGAAGCATTCCCATTTTGTGTTACTGCTTCAACTTTAGGGTTGTGCTAAGAAATGGAAGAAAAGCAAAGAATAATTTTCAGTCTACCTCAGACAAATACTGTGCCTATGACACAAACAGAGACATGGGTGAACATCGCAGGATGAATACAGCACATGTTGAAAATAATGCTATAGAAGTAAAGACCAAAGAAATCATATCAAAGAACTCACATTCATCTTTACATCGACAACAGGCTCAGAGAAAGAGTCAGATACCCTGGAATACCACCCTGGTTCCTCTTCCTGTCAAAAAAAGGCTCAGTATGCTTACTGATTAGATGCAATAATACAAGCCAAGTCAGTTTGAGGAAGAAAGAAACCTCTAGAATTTTCACAAAAAGACGCATTGCTTCTGTAGAAGCCATGTTTCCAAGCCCAGTCCAGCTGTAAATGTAGATAACCAATCAATTCAAGAAAGTTTGTGTAATCTAAACTAGCTATCCATACAAAATTTGCATATTAGTTGCTGACAGCTAGACAGTATCAAACTTAAGAACAGGAAAAATGTAGAGTGAGATGCAACTGCCATAAAAGCTTTGGAAGGGGATGAAGGCAGCCCGAAAATTAATCAATCATCACTATGTATGTATACCATTCAACTAAACATACTCGAGTCTAGATTAATAGTCATGACAAACAAAAGAAAACATTGGTTTGCTTGATTTCAAAATGATAAAGGTATGGTATAAGGCACGCACAGAGGCAAGAGATGAACAGCTTTAATCAGTTCAAAACTCAAGTTTATGTTCCAAGGTTGAAGATTTCATCTACTTTAGATAAGGTACAGCAAAACTCTGACATTAGAACTTGCAACAAGCAATGCAGCAACCTAGTTTTCTTAGGAAGACACATAGACTCAGAGCAGCATGTACAAACTAGAACCGTACAATGGGAAACACATATGTATAAGCAACTTAGCTATAACAATTTGAGAATTCCAAAAGGGCTCCAAGCTACAACCTACTACCTAGTTTTCGGAAATTGCAGTCCGGGTCAAAAACAACAGTTACATTGGATTCAGGATACCATTGTCCTAAAACTATGACAACCTTCCCCCTTGGCCCTCAATTAATCATAGACTTTCCATCAACTAAAATATGCAAGGCTCAAAATACAGACCTCTGCCACTTGCTTTGCTCAACAGGACTCCAAGCCCTCGGTTTGGGAGTATTACAGGGTCCAACAGTAGCCTGCATACGAAGTCCAAACCAAAGTAACTCATCAGTCACCTACACCTCAATGACCTCATACCAAAATTAGATACACAAGCGGATATCATCATTTATTGTAGGTTGAAAACATAGCAATTAACAATCCCACTCCAGTTACAAACCGTACGCAACCAGAAATATCCACTACTACAAATTCCACTCCAATTTCATCGAATTATGAAAATCTGTCACACTAGGGGATAAATCACACGAGGATCGGCATTCATAGAACAGTACGGACTACTAAATCAATCAGATCCGTCGAAATTAAGAAATATTCTGGCCAACTCCTAGTTTCAAACAGGTGAAATGATAACAAATCGCATCGGATCCTAGCAACAGGTAGCAAATGCACAGAGATCAAGAAAGTCGGTGGGAGACCTGTTGGTGGAGCGCGTAGAGGAGCAAAGCGACGTCGCTCTTGAACCTGGAGCTGATATCTTGGGCGGATCCGTCGAAGCCGGCGTAGGAAGCAGCGGCGTAGAAGCGATCGGGGTAAGCGAGGCCACTGCTAGCCCTCGCCATTGCCATGTCTCGCCGAAGAACGAACAAGCGAATCGGCAAATGTCCAGATGGATTGGTTTTGGGAGGGGAGAGAGAGAGAGAGTTGAAATCGGGATTTGGGGTGGGTTTTGGGGGAACCTTGCAAGGAAAGAACAAACAACGAGATCTGATGGGAGAGTTGGTCCGATTCCAACCAAAGGTTACAACTTACATTTCCACCCAAAAATATATAAAAGGTTACAACTTACATTACAAAATTACATTTGCCTCGTTTCACGTTTTAGCTATAAGCGGTTGGTTTGTTTTGGTTATCTTTGGTTTTTTATGGTTTTTTATTTATCAATCTGTTGAGAATTAGATTGATCTCAAAATTTTACTTTATAAATAAATTTTTTATTTTATAAATATTGTTGTTATATAGGGCTGGTTCTTGATGGCAATAAATTTTAGGGTAAATTGCAGAAAACCACCCTTTAAATAGGGTGTTTTGCTTAAAACCACCCCTTAAAACGAAAATTGCAGAAAACCACCATTTAAAACTGTTTTCTTTGTAAAGTCACACCCATCACCAAATTTTCGTTAATTGAATATTAAAGTGCGTGAAAAATAAATTATATCTGTTGTTTTTATTATTATTTTACTTTATCTAATCAGTATTAATTAATTTTTACCTTTTTAACATGTGTTTTTCAAAATTAATTTTTTTATATAAAATATCATTTTTTATATATAATTTCACACTTATTAGTAAAAACACTATAAAATAGATATAATTGATGTTTTATATATTTTTAAAAGTGTATATTACTAAAGGGATACTTGAAGAAAATAAAATTTTAAAAAATGATATTTCATATAGTTTTTATTATTCTAAAAATATATTCACTATTCCACATACATTTTTAGAATAATAAAAACTATATGAAACATTATTTTTTAAAAATATTTATTTTCTTCAAGTAGCCCTAGTATTACATTTTTTATATGTATAAAACATCAATTTTTTATAGGGTTTTTTTGTAAGTATGAAATTATTTTAAAATTTTTTATATATATATTTTATAGTGTTTTTTGCTTTTGAAAAAACGTCAAAAAGTTAAATATCAACTAATACCAATTGAATTGAGTAAACTAATAATAAAAATAAGGGGTATACTTGAATTTCCACACACTTTAACATTTAATTAATGAAAATTGGGTGATGGGTGTGACTTTGCAAAGAAAACTATTTTAATGGGTGGTTTTCTGCAATTTTTATTTTAAGGGGTGGTTTTTCGCAAAACATCATATTTAAAGGGTGGTTTTCTGCAATTTTGCCTATATTTTATTATTTGTCAAAACATAAATAACACCTTTTAAACAATATATACTTTTATTTAACCGATGAAAGTAATTGGCTTCAATAGGCAAATGTGTAATGTGTGTACTATTATATGACAATTGATTAAGTCATTAGGCTTTTTTTTTTAAACAGAAAAAAACACCTCAATTTTATAGATTTATTAGAAAAAAAGTTTTTTTTTTTTGCTCAACAAAAGTTACGCATATATGATGCAGTTTTAAATATTTTAATCAATTTATTACCTAATAAAAAAAAGATTTTAATCAATTTATTTGTTGGAATGGATGAAAATAACATAAATTCCTCCTACCACATTAAAAAAAAATAAAAATAACTCCCAATTTTCAATTAAAAAAGCACCTATAACTTAAGATATTTTTGTATATATCTATCTATTATTTGAAAATAAAACTAGCAATCAAGGAACCATTCAAGCTTCAAACATGTGTATTTTATAGTTTATACGTAGTAATTTGGATTATATTGTGAACTTATTCTAAATATCAGTCATCAAATCATCAATCAAATCAAATAATAAATAAAAGCAAGGAATCATTCTACTATAGATTTTTTAATATATATACATTTAAGATTTAAGATTAAAGAAGTAAAACTATAGTAAATTTTTTTTATATTTTAGATCATTTCAAGAGACTACATACTTATACAATATTTAGTATTTAAGGATTACTCAAACCACTAATTTTCGATAAATGTACATAATCTCAAGGTTTCACAATTTTATTTAAATGATCATTAGTGTCACTTTATCATCTCTACTTAATTGACCATGCTATTTTTTTCCCCTTTTATTCAATTATTTTTTAGACAGTGGTTGTTATCGATCTTTTCGACCTCTCAACCCATTGAGTATATCCGATATGTTAAATTCACTTCCTTAAAAAAAAATAACGGAATGACCACTAAATAACTCATTTCTTATTTAACCATTGCTTTCCAATGGATTGTTTTCTTATCAATAATTCAATATTATAGTATCATATACTGTGCTGTGTGCTCCCTAATGCGTTTTCACCAAGATAAAAGATGACCCACCACGGAATTTGGGCCTTAAATATCCATTAAGCCCATTTTTTTCGGCCCACTAAAAGCCCGCATGTAAAACCCCTTGACCCGACCCGACTCCCTCTCCCCTCTGTTTCCGCGCAGGTTCGCCGGGTGTCGGAAACTCGTTCTCGGAGATATTATGTGGCCATCGTGTTCTTCCTGGGGAGCTCATCACTTGGATTTACGATCAATTGATCTCTGAACCTGTTCAAATCCTAGGGTTTTCTGTTCGTCCTTCTACGTTCTCCGGCTCAAGGTATGTTTTAACGGTCTTTTTATTGCATTACCCCCCTTTCTCTTTCTTTGAAATTTCCGCAAGATTTTTTATTTTTTCTGTTCTCCCCTAGTTAGGGTTTAGATTTTAGTTCGATTAGGGTTTAATTCGGGCTTCAAAAATGCCTTTTTGTTACCACTTGGAAATTTGGTGTTGGAAACAGTAGAAATCAAGTGTTGGCCGGATCCCGTCGGCCTGGAGAAGCGGAGAACGACTATCGTCGTGTGGCCTTTTCTATGTTTTCGTTAACTGAGGCGGTTATAGACTGTAGTTGAGAAATTCTACCGCAATTTCATCGAAATTTTGGTAGTCCGTCTGGAGGGGCGAGGCATTAGGCTGCTGGATGATATGCCAAGTTCTTAGGTTTTGGAAATTCGTACAATTCCAAACCTATCATGCATCGTACAAAATTTCATCTAAACAATTATGTATCAGCTTAGTTTTTACAATAGTCGGCTCGGTGAGGTCGATTTGCGAAAATTGGCAACCAATTAAAGATTAACGTGCTATTTGTTAAGCTTCGCCTATGTAGTTACAGTTGTCCATGTAGTTATTAGTTTCATACTTGCTCTCTATTGGTAAAAGCAAACTTCTTGTTGTAGTTGCAGTTGTATCAAACTTTATGGACAACCCGCGTTCTGGTGTTGGAAATATTGACGATCATGTGGGGATACCAGATGATCTGAGGTGTAAGAGGTCGGACGGGAAGCAATGGAGATGTACTGCCATGTCCATGCCAGACAAAACTGTCTGTGAAAAGCACTACATTCAAGCAAAGAAGAGGGCTGCAAATTCTGCTCTGAGAGCTAGCCTAAAGAAAGCCAAGAGAAAATCTGGGGGTGACAGTGGTGGTTATTTGGAGAGCAAGAGCAATGATGTGGATGCCGGGCTCGTTGACACTGACATTCAGGAGAGTCCGACCCCTCCGTCTGGGAGTGGGAAAAAGAACAAGGAAAGAGCAAACCGTGTCAGGGCTTCTCCCGACTCGTCTCCACTAAGGAGTGTAGCTCATCGAAGTAATTCAAAACAGGAGAACGACCTGAAAAGGGATAGATCTTCTTTTGAGGAGAACCAGAGGCCTTATAGGACCCCACCTCCTGCTACCATGGAATCTTCGAGGAACATGTCCCAAAAGAGCTTTGGAACCAGTGCAGAAGCAAGTAGCGAGGTAAGTAGTAATCTCGTGTTTTTCATCTTTATTTGACTAAATAATCAATCATCAGAATTTCATTGGCAATGGTGCAAGTTGAAACTGCCTGCAAACGAGTAAAGATTGCAACAAATCAGTATACAAGTGCTAGGAGCTATTTGAGCTGTAGCCCGTAGCTATATGATTTGTTGTGATAGCTAGTGATAGATAACTTTGCTATTATTCTTGCTATCTCAAGGCCGAATAGTTGCCCTCATTTCCTAGTTTGCCCCTTAGGCATTACTTTCGGTTTATTCTCTTTTTATGTCTTTTACTATGGTTTAGACATAGAATGTCTTCTCTGCAATATTTGGATCAATTGGAAAAACCCTCTCGACGTAGTCGAGGAAAGGGTGCGTACACCTCGATCACCCAAACCCATCTCTAAGCGGAATACACCGGGCTTCTTGTTTTTTTTTTTTGTTTGTTGTTGTTGTTGTTATTTATCTGTTTTGCATCAAGTCTTGGGTATCAATACGTCAAGAAGTTTAGCTTTCTTCGTATTTACTAATTTATTGATCTTTCATGCTAAAAGAGTGATATCTGTTTGTCGTTTAAATATCAAGATAATTCTGAAAGGGTTATTCTGGTTGTTGTTGTTGTATGCATCTGTTTTGCATCAAGTCTCGGATATCACTACGTCAAGAAGTTTAGCTTTCTTAGTATTTACTAATTTATTTATCTTTCAAGCTAAAAGAGTGATATCTGTTTGGCGTTTAAACATCAAGATATTTCTGAAAGGGTTGTTCTCGGCAGGAAGCATGTGTCGTGAGGCCTCTATTTCTGGCTATGCAAACAATTACATTTAGTTGTTTACTCTTACATTCATCCTGTGCTGACTATAGCCTGCTTTCTTTTCGACATGTAAACATTAAGATATTTCTAGTATAGTTGTCCTTGCTAGGAAGCATATGTAATGACTAATGTGGCCTCTTTTTTTTTTTTTCTGTCTATGCAAGTTATTATATTTATTCTTGTACTCGTAGATCTATCTTTTTTCTGATGATAGCCTGCTTTCTAGGAGCACTCTGATGCAAATACTGTCTCTTCTGATGAAATGGATGGTCCAACATGCCATCAATGCCGCCGTAATGCAAAGGATGTTGTTTGGTGTCATAGATGTGATAGGAGTGGTTATTGCGGCGCCTGCATTTCTACATGGTTAGGACTTTGGTGAATGCTTCTTGTAGTTTCCTAATAATATTCGTGTTCACTCTTGGTTTGATCTTATATTGTTTAAATTTTCTCTGCTTGTTGCGTGTGTTAGGTATTCGGATATCCCAATGGATGACATCCAAAGGATTTGTCCTGCATGTCGTGGCACTTGTAGTTGCAAGCTGTGCTCAAGGCCAGATAATTTGATAAAGGTTGAGAGCACATGTGACCGATACTGATCATGATTGTATTTTCAATAGTTTGGAACATATTCATTTAAGTAGGCTAATTTTGTATTTGTATATAGCCTAATCTTTTTTTTTTTGAGTTTGCAGGCAAAAATACGAGAGATTTCTGTACGAGACAAGTTGCAGTATTTGCATTGCTTGCAATCTTCAGTGCTGCCCATTGTCAAACAGATCCACCAGGAACAATGTGCTGAATTAGCTTTAGAGAAAAAGCTTCGTAAGCTTCATGTGACAAATATGTGACAATTCATATGAAATTTCTGCGTTCGTGAATTATTTCTTACATCAAACAATTCTGGGCAGGAAATGGAGATCTCGAGAGAAGAAAGTTGAATACAGATGAGCAGCTGTGCTGGTAGTTATTAACTTATTATCACTATAGTACTTTTAATGTTTGAATTGTTTATCTGTGTATAGAATTTGGGTATGGGTCGGTTTGGTGAACACACAGTAGTACAAGTCCCACGTACCATATGTGTTACTATGGAACTTGAGCTTTAGTTTATATTTTTGTAGAACTTGCGTCGTGGATTTTCATTTCAAACAAGGAAACGTTTTTATTTTGATATTCTATATTAATTAAATACAGTTTTAATAGTTACCATTATAGGCATATATAGTAGAGATTTAAAGTGAAAAAATGGTTTACTATAACATATATTACACTCTATTTAGTTTTTCTGAAAATAGTTTAATATGAACAGTTAACAATATGGCTATTGGCTAGATTTGATTAGATAATATGAAAAATGATTAACATAATTAAAGTATAAAAAAAAAGTACCAAAGCCTCATGCTTATTCTTTAGTGGGAGGTAAATGTAGAAGTATAGATGGCTACTGTAATAAATAATCATGTGGAATTGTGATACAAGTTAACCTAGAAGCTGTGCACTAAAGGAAGCTTTCAGTTCTGAATGTTTTTCATGTAATAATTCTATAAGCTGAACAACATTTGTTTAAACATTACCATAATACTTGTTAATTAGTTTACTATTCGACTTGAAATGATTTGTGCGACTGACTAGTGTATTCTGGCAGTGATTGCTGTAGGGTCCCCATAGTGGATTATCATCGGCACTGTTCAAGTTGCTCCTTTGATATTTGCCTTAGCTGCTGTCAGGATCTCAGAGTGGCATCTTCAGTTAGTGTTGCAGCAGTAAGTTCATCTGAAAATTGTTCGGATGAGCTGCAAGCACATTCATCCCAAAGTAAGCTTCCTTTCGGAGTGAAGTATCCCGGCTGGGGAGCAAATACTGATGGAAGTATTCCCTGTTTGCCAAGACAGCATGGGGGGTGCGGTTGTCCATCTCTAACACTACAGCGAATATTCAAGTTGAACTGGGTTGCTAAATTGGTGAAAAGTTTGGAAGAAATGGTTGGTGGTTGTAAATTAATTTATAATAGTAGTTCTCCAGAAACTGAAGTGACCCACTCCAATGTTTTCCAGTATTCTTGTAGAGAGAATAGCCATGATAATTTCTTATATTGTCCAACATCGGAGGATATTAAAACTGATGGAGTGGGGGATTTCCGAAAGCATTGGGTTCAGGGAAAGCCCGTCATTGTTAAACAGGTTTTTGATAATTTGTCATTCTCAAACTGGGACCCCATGGTTTTGTGGAGAGAAATTCAGGAAACTTCAGACGAGAGAATGAAAGATGCTAATAGGACTGTGAGGGCTATTGATTGTTTGAACTGGTCGGAGGTAATCTGTTTAAAGCTCAATAATTATATTGCTTACTGGATAATAGTTCTCTAACTCCAAATTCAATGTTGTTCATCTTGATAGGTTAGTATAGAACTGGGCCAGTTTATCAAGGGATATTCTGAAGGACGTGTAAGTGAAAATGGCTTGTTGGAAATGTTAAAGTTGAAGGATTGGCCATCGCCTAGTGCTTCTGAAGAATTCTTAATGTACCACAGACCGGAATTTATCAGCAAACTTCCATTGCTGGAGTTTATCCATTCCAAGTGGGGTCTTCTGAATGTTGCAGCAAAACTTCCTCACTACTCATTGCAAAATGATGCAGGGCCTAAGATTTTAATCTCTTATGGGAGACGCGAGGTGCTGGGTAAAGGTGATTCTGTGACTAACCTTCATCTGAACATGCGGGATATGGTGAGTTTTTTCTCCCTATATTTTGTTTGTGCTTGAGCCTTGATTATTAACAGAGTTCCATAGTGAATGCTTTGCTGTATGGCTTCATATTTAGAATGGTTTCCTTGAATTCTAAGATTGTTTGTGTCTTATCCGTTATCTCAATTTGCTCTTTTATCGAGCACATCAAATCATCATTGTGCTCCTTGTTCGTAGTGACAATTATATACAATTGGTTTTCCTGTTAAATTGTACAAGTTAACCATGACAGGCAGCAAGTGGCTTTCTTTGTACTAGTTCAAAGAAGAAGAAAAACCATCTTAAAGTGGTCTGTGTTTGGTTGATAAATCTGTCTCATTATCCGTGTCTCATTATTTGTAGGTATACCTATTGGTTCATTCATCTGAAGTGAAATTAAAAGGTGTGCAGAGCTCAGTTATTGTAGATGGCCAGAAAGACTATGAGGAGTCTGACGTAAACGAATCATATAGGGTTTGTCCTCGAGATCTGAATGAACCAATTTCTCATGGTTTAACCACTGATGCTTGTGATCCACAAGATGAATTTGGAATGAAGCTAGACATTGACAAGGAGGACCAAACCAATGAAATGGCTGCTGCTCAAGAAAAAGACATTGATCTTGAACATTTTGATGCTTGTCCTGGGGCCCTCTGGGATGTTTTTCGCCGTCAGGATATTCCAAAGCTTACAGAGTATATTCATGTTCACTTGCATGAATTTGGGAAACCGGATACTGTTGATGATTATCCTGTAAGATACTGATCTCATTGGAAGTTCACAGTATTTTCTGTTCTATTTCTTACCTTTTTACTGATTTCAGGTGACTCGTCTACTATATGACGAAGTGGTGTACCTCAACATGCATCATAAGAGAAGGCTCAGGGAAGAATATGGTTAGATGGTTAAAACTTTTTTTCCCCTCCTGGGTGACTAGCTGCTGTTCTCACTTCTCAACATGATTGCATTTTCTGTAATTTTCTGCTATAAACAATGCGTGTTCATGACTACATATAGAGATGCTTGATACATGTTTTTAACCATAATCTATGTTATTCAATATGCTTGACAGCTTGAGCAGACAGTGCTCTAAATCCTCTTTTCTCTCATTCCTGCATAAAATCCTCTTCTTATTTTTTCGGCTGCTGGTTTTGAAAATCCCTTGTTTTTCAATAGCTTTTACCAATAAAGTTCTGCTGCATCCACTGTGTTTTCATGAAATGTTGCATTTATTGTATTTTAAATATATTTTTGGCAGCTTGATCATGTTAAACCGTGAAGTATCTTTATTTATGATTTATGATGTCATGTTTTAAACCATGAAGCTAATTTGTATATGAATGTAAGGCAATATAATTTGATATGTTTCGTATTTTCTACAAGGTATCGAACCATGGACATTTGAGCAGCATGTTGGGCAGGCAGTGTTCATCCCGGCTGGATGTCCATTTCAAGTGAGGAATATTCAGGTACATTATGTCTGCACTTTATGAATTGATTTATGATGATCCATGAAATGTGTCGATGGATCCTCTCTCTTACCTAGTTTATCCTGTATGTCCATGCAAACGGCAAACCTGTGATGGTGAAAACCCCTGTAGGTTTAAGGGTATACTACCATCCAAGAAATTACTTTTCTTGATGCTTGTTTGTTGATGAAATTAAATTGTGGATTATAAACCTAGCACTACATTTCGTGTTATGTTATCATCTACCTTGTCGGCACTTCCTTCTGTCTTTGAAAAGGGAATCTGAAATACACGAATTAGACCCAACATTTCATTTGCTATTGCAGTCTACTGTTCAGGTGGCCTTTGATTTTCTATCCCCTGAGAGCTTAAAGGAATCAGTTAAAATGGCTGACGAGATTCGCCGTCTTCCAAATGATCATGCTGCAAAGCTTCATATGATTGAGGTGGGTCAGAGGGCGTTCTCAGACAACTCCCACCATTTCCCACTTCTATTCTATTCTAGTTTATGGTATCTAATTTCGTATGTTTGGAATATGCTTCAGGTTGGAAAGATCTCACTGTATGCAGCTAGTTCTGCAATCAAAGAAGTCCAAAAGCTAGTGCTTGACCCAAAGTAAGTAACTTGTGAATGGCAATCCAGTTGCCCATCTGGTATTCCATTGGTCTTTCTTAAACCTTGTTAAATGCTCCAATGTTATGCTTAACGAGTTTTCCGAACAATTTCTTTTTTTGCGAAACCATTGGTGTAAGTGTAATCTACTAATGGGGTAAAACGCTCTCAAAGGTTTTAAAGGTTTTTTGGATCCCTGGGTTTCCAACTAGAGATGGTTTGAGACCTCTCGTTAAGGAAAATACTCTAAACCTACAAAAGGGTAATGTTGTCTATTGGGACAAACTTCTAATTGAGGGTTGTGGATTTGCTTATCTTCGTTGCAGGCTTGGTGCAGAACTTGGGTTTGAGGATCCGAATTTAACTGCCACGGTTTCAGAGAACTTGGAGAAGATGGTAAAACAAAGACAGATTGCTTGTATTTAGCTGTATTTTTCGACACTTGTTTTCTGTATCCATCTCCCCCTTTCATCTAGCAATAGCAAAAGGTCAATTTCTTGAGGACCCTTGTGAATATGTATGTAATCAATCCCGGTTTAAATTCAAATGCTTTGATCTTTTTGCAAATTGGTGATGGGGGTCCAACACCGCTCCAAAGTCCCACACAATTCAATTGGCTTTGTTTTGCTACCCCAATTGAAACATATATTATCTTCTTCATCCACATCTTGAGGTTCTCGTTTGTTTCCTAACTGGACTGAACCCAAACAGGTGCAGATTTTGTCAGTTCTATTTTGGATACTTGCTCATGGAGTCATGGTCTCTTATCAGGAAATCGACAATCGAAAATTCAATCAACACAGTTTGTAACTTGAGCTTAAAACCATGAGATGGACAGTACAAACAAGAGTAGGAACCTAATAATTACCATTGATCAAAGGCATGTAACAGAAGTATCTGCGACGGATTCTATCACAAGGGTATTTATTGTTCATTGGACTGGTCCCTGAACATGGATCCTACCAAGTTTCTTTTTATACATTTAAACAATACGGAGTATAAACTCACCAAACATAAGATTAGTACATGAACAATGTTGGAACTATTGAAAGCCGCGGATGTTACCAAATAACATCAAGCCAAGGGATCATCCTATGAGTTCTTCCATCAGACCCTGGTGAAGTCAATGCCGGGAGTTCAGAAACAAATTGCTAACAAAGATTCCTCCAAATGAACTAGATACTACTATAGCTCTCAACAACTTAACCAACCTGCAATATGTAAGGCTCAGCATCTGTGCGTTTAAGGAAGTGGATAGAGTGGCAAGCAAGGTTGGTATCTCGGTCTCCTATTGCTGCCACACCAATATGATCGAGCACTCTCACCTTTATGTAGGGGTCCTTGGGAGGCACCATATCCTATTAAAAAAAAGATACACAGGCGTTCTGAAAACCAGATGTCCATTAGGACCCCATAGATGTGTGGGAACAAGAAAAGGGAGAAAAACCATACCACTGTGAGATCAAGGTTGCCCATATCCTTCATGTATGACTGTAAAGTTGATGAATGACTCCTGAAGTATCGTTTCTCACAGTCGCTGATCTTCTCTTCAACTTCTGGTGGAAGAACACGTCCAACCTTCCAGTTCAAGCTCTGCAGAATTTCTGCTCGCTTGTGCCTACATTCCATGAACAGTTTTTACAATGCAAGAGTGACCCTGAAGCCGACAAGCTAGTAGCTACAACCATAAGCATTAAAAGAGAAGTGAACAGTCATGAGATTTACACGTAAGCCATTAGACAGCGTTTATTGCGAAGCAGAGAAAGGTGGTGGGTAAGCATTCCATAGTGATCTGGGTTTCTTGCTGACTGCACATCCAAACCCTCTTCTTGCATTTTTCTGCCACAAAAATAATCAGGAACCAGACGCAACAAGACAGCTATGTGAAAGAGATCTATGCGCAGTAGAAACTGAATTCGTATGCAAAATTGTACTAGCTTAATGAGAAAGCACAAGTCGCAGATTAGTAAAACTCACCTTGTTAGTTCATAAAATTGATTGTAATGCACATTACACTCTTTGATTACTTGGTTGAACAAATCATCCTAGTGGGCAGAGAAACAGCAATTATCCTCAAATCAGAAATAACCTAAAAACTATGAGCACCAGAAAGAGCTTTTTGATATGCAAAGTCAAACTCCAGCTAGCGAATTCGAGGAATTAATTGTGCGAAAATGAAAGATTGGACCTTACATTAAACCGAGTGAGCTGGCCTGGCTCCGCAGATACAAGCTCTTTCACTAATTGGCATGCCCTTTTCCCATAGATCTCGTTCGGCTCCATACAGTCACCCGGCCTATTGGGGCATTTCATCAAACAGGTTATGTGCAAAACATAAAACAACAAAATGATGAAATTAAACTATGTTGAACAAAATCGAACAACCGCGATAACGTTTTATTGAAACCCTAACCTGAAATAAACAAATGATTTGCTACAAGCTGCTTTGGAATCGGACTTGAAGATCGAGATTGGAAGTTGGAATAGATTTGGCCAGCTGCAAAATCTTCAAGAGAGAGAGAGAGAGAGAGAGAGAGAGAGAGAGAGAGAGAGAATGGACGCACGGAAAGAGGCGGAGAGAGACGGTGGCGGCGGGGAATTTGGATTTTTCAGAAATCGAAGAACAGTTTCAAGATTTTCAGAAACTTCGCGCCAAAAAGGAACACGGGCTGGAGTGGGGTGAGGGAAATCACCAAACGTCGTCGTTTGGTCTTGAACAGTAAATTACCTTTTTATCCCTGGTCTTTTGTAAAATTCCGCGTCCAGTTTATCTGGTTATCCATCTCTCCCCGTTCCTTTGGCTCCGTTTCTGATCGTCCCCGACGATTCTCATCTCTCTTGCCCTCTCTCTCATCCGGTGCACAGACAGCCTCTTCCTCTCTGCTACCCTCGGAGTCTCCCCCTGGAGAAACATTCAGTGGGTGTTTTTGGGTGCCCCGGCGTCGGAAAGGGCACCTATATCGCCACCGGAGACATTGTTCGCAACGAGCTCTCCTCCTCCGGTCCTCTTTTTCAGCAGGTTATTCATCCCCCTTGATTTATGATTTCAGAGAGTTGATTGGTGGAGTGGAGGTAGCAATTCATTTTTAGGGGTTGTGGGTTGTGTGTTCGTGTTTGATTTTCTGAAATTAGGGCTTTAGGATTGATTAATTCAGCTTTCTATAAAAATTGGTATGCTTGAACCTTTGATTTGAAGATTTAGAGTAAAGGATTTTGTTTATTTGCAATTGGGGATCTTCGGTGCGTTCTGAATAGAGAAAAAAATCATTTCATTATACCTACTCTTCCATGTTTCAATGATGCACTCAAAGTGTTTGACAAAATGCCTATAACAAGATTTCTAATTATTTCAATTATTTAAAAAAAATTTCCTCTCTGTATTTGTTATATGGGATATGCAAATCCGTTATTTTGTTGATAAGGAGACCCAAAATGAATCTAAGTTTAATTGATTGGAAATGAATCTAAGATTTCATATCTTCCTTTTACACTTACATCCATAAACCTGGCTCCTATTTCAGGGCAGGAAGCTCACTGTTTTTCTGATTTTGGGTGTAAAATTTTAATTTGTAGGTCATGTTCAACACTCATGGTTATGCATTTCCTGAAGTATTAATTCTCCTTATGGTAGTTCATATCTACTGAAATAGAATTGATAAAGGAATCATTTTACAAATGTCATTGCTCCTTTATTTTACGAATGGCATTTTCTGAATCATTCTACACATTTCATTACCACTTATTTTATTCAATATTAATTAAAAGAATTGAACATGCATTTTTTTTAATCCTTGGATGAACTATGCAGTGACTGCAATTTAACATCCATCATTGTCAAGTATGAAAAGAATTTTACAGTATGGCAATATCTACTGAAATAGAACTAATAAAATCTTTCTTTCACCCCAATGGGCATCCTAATTACTTAGGATTGATTTCTGTAGGACACAACTTTATGAGCTTACCATCTCACTTAGTCTTGAATCTTCAGGACCTATTACAATTAAAGGTTAATTGTTTTGTTTCAATCTTATATGTACCCTGATTTTCTTTGTAAGATTTATTCTTGACTACTCTGTTTCTTTAAGAGTCCTTTGCAGCACTATATGTCTATATCAAGCATATTTCTACACTATGAGGGGCTGCTTTATTCTTAGGGGAAAAAAAGTTCTCTTACTTTTCATTCTTAAGTAAAATACTGACTTAATGTTGCCTATGACAAACTTGGGGATGGGATTAAGATTACACGAGAATGCAGTGGTCTCAAATGAGGGGATGCTGACTTTGTTTGTTTAGATTTTATTTAGAGCAACATTCACTTGAAAGTTGAAACCATACCTTTTTTTGAAGAGGGTTGAAACCATACCTTGTAAATCCCCAAATTTGGAAGAGAATAAGTTGGATAATTTGTTTCTTAATTACTTTCCCTTACATTGTGTAGATCATTAGGCTCTTGACTGAATGCTTTACAAATTTGTGCTCTAACTAAGGATTCATAAGTTTATCCTTGAGAAAACGTAGTCATCCCTTACCTAGGTAATGATGCATTAAGCTAAATTGCATTGTCGCAAATTAAAGATTGGTTTCATTTAAGAGATTTAATCTTGTGCTAAGTTTTTTATTAAGTTGAATAACTCCATTCCTGAATTTTGAGTTTAGGCAGAACATATTTTTTTCATGGATATTTTTATACTATCAACATTTGCTAATGGACGGATTACAAAAAAAAAAATCTGCTAATAGACTGTATTCCATAAAAGAAAAGCTTTGCTGATGGTGATTAGAATATTTCATTGCCTTGATCTAAAATTTCAGAAGCTTTTATATATGACATTTCTAGGATTGTCATGTGATTCATGTATACACCCACGTGAACTTTAGGTTACATGCATTACTCTTGATTGGAAAGAGATTATAATTTTAATTTTATGCGTCAAACTTTTACTAATGCAAAATGCGATTTAATCCATTTATCATGGTTGGAGTATGAACTATTTAATTTATTTTTATTTAAAAAAAATCATGAATAAAGGTTACTCACTTGCTTGAATTGAGTAATATCTTTATTGGCTGTATCTTGTATAACCCTATATTAGTTCTTGAAACCTCTTGGCTGCTGATTTTCCTTTCGGCAATGACTTTATCTGTCCAATCCTAAAACTTAAAGTCTTTAGGTCTTTAATAACTTTGCAAATCTAAGGGATTTCTTTTCATTTTTTTCCTAGGGATTATTTCAAGAATTAATTATTACCCTATGCTAAAAATAAAATTAGTAATTTGTTAATTTAAATTTGTAATTTTTGGAAGAAGAGTTATGAATCAAATGTTATAGTGAAAAAGCGAGTCATGAACAATAGGCTTTTATGAATAGATAAAACTAAGTCTCTTTGTGTATATGGAATTGGATAAGATACTATAGGCACTTATTGTGTTAGAAATTAGATTGAAAATTTATAAAGAGAGATAACTTTGTTGTGTATAATATAGTTGGTTTAAAATAATTTTATATATAAGAGTAGGTGAATTTAGAATTTGTACTAAATAGATTGCTCATTTGCTTATTCATGCAAATAGTTATGTTAACTCGATTTCACTTTGAACATACGATGTCATGCTATATTATCGGTATATTATAATTTGTTGAGAGGTTTGATTTGAGAATATTTCTTTTACCTTGATTATAAAATATCAAAAATGATGAATTATAAGGAAGGATAACGTTATACATAATTGTTTAATCTTTTATCTTAAGTTGATATATTCTCACCTTATAACCGAAAAATTAATAATAATTTGAGTTGAGATATATATATTATAAATTAAGATATTTTAAATAAAATCACCGAAAAGAGTAAAAATCATGTCAATTATCTCTTGGATTAGGATGTGGCTTTTGGTTATATTGCTTGAATTAGGATTTGAGTTTTAAATTATAGGAATGGATAAGTCATGGATGGGAGCAAAACGTACAACGGACGAATATCAAAAAGGGTAGATGACTTCATTAAGTTTATATCCTTTTCATTATTTAATAGAATTTTAGATATACCTCTTTCACTAGGATTAGGATTACCTCTCCTAGACTAGCTAGGAGTGGTGTGCTATAAACAATTTACATTCAGTTTAGAGCTTTTCTCTAGCCATGCATGCTTAGGATATGAGTTTTGATGTTGATATTGTTATGTCTTGATCATCTCCTACCTTTTAGTCGAAACAACTAAAAGGTAAAGAAAACTAGGTTTATTTGCGAGAGCTAATATTCCTATTTGTTGGTGATGGTGAAAGCTGGTCTCTTTGATGAGAAAGCATAATTGTCCGTCTTACTCTATTTTATGTATGTGTGGTTAAAGTTGTGGTGATCCTTGTCTTTATGTGCTCAAAACGACGACGTTTCTCTTTGGTATAAATACTAATTTCGTCATCCCCGAAAATTTCCCGATAAACGAAATTGCAGTGGAAGATTTTGCGATCTCTTTCTCCCCCTCCAGAAATCCGAGTTTCAGAGGATCGAAAAATGAGCGCCAGAAGGCCGATCGCGCCATCAGGAACCTTAACACAAACGATTACTGTAGACAATCAATTGCAACCTTCGAGCCAGCAGCAGCAGCCGGAAACC
The DNA here is from genome assembly GCA_963922045.1 of Persicaria maculosa. Taxonomy (NCBI): domain Eukaryota; kingdom Viridiplantae; phylum Streptophyta; class Magnoliopsida; order Caryophyllales; family Polygonaceae; genus Persicaria; species Persicaria maculosa. The sequence continues at coordinate 46,630,314 of OY998269.1, forward strand.
CTAGTTCTTCGGCTCAATCGCAAGAAGAAAAAGGTGTCCTGGAAGGAGGGAACGATTGACAACGAGCTCATGGGGAAGAAGAGCTCCAAAAAATGCTGTATTTTCCACAAGGACAAGCCTTTCGACGAGGATTTCAGCGACGACGAGGGCGATCACCCCAACGATAAGTCTCATGGCCATGGCAATGAAGGTTGCTGCTCTAACTCTAATGGCGGTTCTGATTGATCTTTTGTGCTCGCGGTATAGAAATTTCCCCCTTCCTTCTTTGGTATCAAGATTGAAATTTTCTGGACTGCTGCAATGTTTTGTCCACTGATAGGTTGAATTCAGTTTTGCTGTAGAAATGGATGATTGTTGTAAGGTTTTGGCTCCTCACTTGTGAAACTTATATTGTTTAGGTGAATGGTTTAGCCCTGTTGAAAAGCAACATCCTTTTCTTATTACTGTATCTTGTTTGATTGGATGAACTGATACACAATTGGTCTTTTTGGTGTATTTTATAGATCACGAGAGACTTGTAAAGCCATCTAGCTTAATGAGTTAATGTATAGGTTACATCCTGAAACTGATGAAACTAGGGAAGACTATAATGTGCGAGAAGTTGATGGTCTTTTGATGACTAGAAATTTCTAATGCTCTTACAAGGACCTGAGTTTATTTGTATTGATTATGTAATTTTTTATGCTCGTAGCAAACAAACCCTTGAAAAGCAAGGTAGGAAGCAGGAAAGTTATTGGTTTGCCATTTGAGATGCTTACTGACATGAAAAGGTTCCTAGCTATGGAGTTATGTTGCCATTGGAGAAGTTTGTAGATGAAATGGAGTTATCTTATATACTTCATCCGTTCGGCAAAACTTGTCATTTTAGGGTGTTATATTTGTTCAAAAAAACTTGTCATTATAGGTATTTTGCCCTTCACTTTACAAAAATGCCCTTGATATGATTGATAGTTTGTTAGTTGTAGTTTTCGATTGATAGTTTGTTAGTTGTAGTTTTCGATTGATAGTTTGTTAGTTGTAGTTTTCGATAAAGTAAAAAAGGATGGTAATAATTGAGGGTAAATTAGTACATTTGTTAATTGCCTTAAAACTTGTAAAAGAAGCATTATAAAACTATTTTTTTTGCCATATCTTTGTAACTAATAATGTTGTATAAAATCTTATTACATAAAAAAATTATTGGTTTTTTTGTATAAATTACAAAAAAAAAAGCGCTTATTTAATAGTTGGTTTACAAATTGCAAGTTAAAACACTTATTGCTTATTTTTAGAAAATAAATAATAATAATAATAATTAATAATAATAATCATAATAATAAAAATAGCATATGAAATATAATTTTAACTTAGTTTATTCTGCAAGGTTTTATAAAAATTCTCCTATTTCATTTTTATTTTATTAAACATTTTTTTGTGGTTTCTAAACAAATATTAGCTCATATTTTGCAGGACAATTTAATTTGTGCAATTTATATAAACAACCATTGTAATAAAATATTTATTTATTAAATTTATATAATAAATATTATTAGTGACAAATAATGATAAAAATCCAATAGTTTTATAATTTGATAGAAATATATGCAAAATTTAATTTTTTTATGATTATACAATCAAATGAATAAGGTTATATGAGTATGTAACCAATTAATCATTATAAAAATATATTAAAATAATTTTATTATTAAAATAAAATGAAAAGGAAGTCTAATGATGTAAAAAAAAGGTTATATGTCCACTAGAGTCTTTTAATATACCAATTTGTCCATATGAACACTTTTAATATACTTATTTGTCTCTTGAATCTTTTAATATACCAATATGTCTTAGGGGGGTCATTTAATCCTATTTGTCTTTTCGGCCGAATCGTATTATAGAGCTTCTGTTTACTTCATCATAAGATATTTGGATTGAATGATTCGCTGTATTTAGGCACTTACTTTCAGCAATTAGCTATGCCTAATATCATTTGCGCCTAAAATTAAAACTCTCCCGCATGATTTAGCAGTGATGCAAGTTATCCCGCTACAATCCCCGTTACTAGTCTCACCGCCGGCGAGAAGGAACGAAGCTACACCGGAACACCTGGCAGAACTCCGATTCATCCACGGTTCCCCTCTGGAGGCCCAATTCAGCAAGCTATGATTTCTAGACATTACAGAGATGCAGATCGCTCGTTCTTTAGCCCAAGACGCCCAATCACTCGCCAGTCACTACGCCGCCGGCCTTCAACTATGCCGCACGCGCTTCCCCGCGTCATTTCCCCTGGTTCTGGCTGTCCACGCGCATATGGTAACATCTGGGTTCAAGCCGCGGGCTCATATCCTCAACACCCTCATCGATCTGTATGTCAAATTTGACAATTTGAGTTATGCCCAGAAGCTGTTCGACGAAATTCCTCAACCAGATGTCGTCTCCAGGACTATCATGATATCTGCCCACTCTGCAAAAGGGAACTTGAAGCAGGCGAGGATGTTTTTTGACCACATTCCGGTTTATATGAGGGATGTTGTGTGCTGTAACGCGTTGATCAGCTGCTATGCTCGTAATGGCGATGGGCATGGCGCTGTTGGGGTGTACAGAGATATGGTACAATGCCATCTTAAGCCGGACAATTTCACGTATACTTCTTTGCTTAGTGCTTTGAGGCTTGTAGCTGAGGGTGAAAGAGAGTGTGAACAGCTACACTGTCTTGTTGTGAAGTCCGGAACCGGGTGCTGCACTTCAGTGCTGAATGCCCTTTTGTCGCTCTATGTTACATGTGCATCATCTCCGTTTGACACTTCAAAATATTTGTTGGATTCAGCTAGGAGGCTGTTTGATGAGATGCCAGAGAGGGATGAGCTGACTTGGACTACGATGATCACGGGGTATGTTAGGAATGAGAATCTAGATTCAGCATTCGAGGTGTTCAATCTGATGAGCGATAAGCTGGTGGTAGTCTGGAATGCTATGATTTCCGGGTATGTGCACCATGGATTTTATTCACAAGCATTGGATCTGTGTACAAGGATGTGTCTCACAGGGATTCCATTCGACGAGTTTACTTATACCAGTGTTCTTTGTGCTTGTGCCGAGGCTAAGTGGTTCAAGCATGGGAAGGCAGTACATGCATACTTGTTGCGGAAAGGCGATAAATTTGAATCTCATGCTTCATCATCTGTGAACAACAGCCTAGTTACCTTGTATTGCAAATGCGGTGAAGTTGACAAGGCGAGGTATATTTTCAGTGAGATGCCGATTAGAGATCTAGTTTCGTGGAATGCGGTGCTGTCAGGTTACACGAACGCTGGGCGCACTGGCGAAGCCAAACAGCTTTTCGGAGAGATGCCTGAGAAGAACCTGTTGACATGGACGCTGATGGTGTCAGCTCTTGCACAGAATGGGTGTGGTGAAGAAGCCCTAAAATTGTTGAATCAGATGAAGTTGGAGGATTTCCAGCCGTGTGATTATACCTTTGCTGGTGCAATCACTGCTTGCTCCTCCTTAGGAGCATTGGAGCACGGGAGGCAGCTCCATGGGCAGGTTGTCCGCTATGGATACGAATCAAGCCTCTCAGCTGCAAACGCTCTCATAACCATGTACTCAAGATGTGGTGTCATTGAGGCTGCACGATGTTTGTTCCTCACGATGCCTTTTGTCGATTCTGTATCATGGAATGCCATGATTGCAGGTCTAGGGCAGCATGGACATGGAAACGAAGCTGTAGATCTCTTTGAAGAGATGCTCAAAGAGCAGATTTTACCTGACCGGATTACTTTCCTAACTGTCCTCACCGCTTGCAGCCATGCTGGGCTGGTACAAGAAGGCCGCGAGTACTTCAACTCAATGCATTCTTCTTACGGCATTACCCCTGGAGAAGACCATTATGCCCGTATGACCGATCTGTTGTGTCGTGCTGGCAAATTCCTGGAAGCAAAACAACTGATTCACAACATGCCCTTTGAAGCAGGCGCGCCTGTTTGGGAAGCATTTCTCGCTGGTTGCAGGATCCATGGGAACATGAACCTTGGTATTGAAGCAGGCGAGCGGCTTCTAGAGTTGATCCCTAAGCACGATGGAACGTACGTGCTTTTAGCTAACATGTATGCGGATGCAGGATGCTGGGACGATATGGCCAGGGTAAGGAAAATGATGAGAGACCGAGGAGTGAAAAAAGAGCCCGGTTGTAGTTGGATTGAGCTCGAAAGCAATGTGCACGTCTTCCTGGTAGATGATACGGTGCATCCAGAGGTGCAAGCGGTCTATGACTATCTTGAGGAGCTAATGCTCAGGATGAGGGAGCTCGGGTATGTTCCTCAGACGAAGTATGTGCTACACGACGTGGAGTTAGACCAGAAGGAGCATAGCTTGGCGACGCACAGTGAGAAGCTCGCAGTTGCCTATGGACTTCTAAAGCTGCCTGCCGGGGCCACGGTTAGGGTGTTCAAGAACCTTAGGATATGCGGAGACTGTCATACCGCGTTTAAGTTCATGTCAAAAGTGGTTCACAGGGAAATTGTGGTTAGGGATGGGAAACGGTTCCACCATTTCAAGGACGGCGGATGCTCGTGTCGAGACTATTGGTGAATATCCGATCTGAATCGTTACAAAATTTTTGCGACGAATTCAGAAGGCTATTGCCTATAGCCATTTAGATGCAACATTTTTGTGCTTGACATTCTTTGGGTTGAAACTTGAAAAGTTTCATCAATTTTGATAGGAGCAAATCTTGAAAGCCTTGGATAAACGGACAACCTTGCCTTAGTAACCTGCCTTAACCATGCTTGATGTAATGTAACAACTACTTAGCTTGTGTTACATCATTTTTATAAGTTTAAATATGATTGCTATTGATATGATAATTTATATGTGCTCTTTTTTTTTATTCATGGGGTATAAACACAAGATACCCGTTTAAGATATGAAGAAATAGTAGTGAATAAACAAAAAAAGATTGTGATTGGCAAAAGTTCTTTATCAACTCAACCATTTTAATCAATTGAAATTGTAAGAGAATATCAAAAATATTATAAATACTTCTTTTTTACTACTCTCTCCGTATCAATATAATTGGTCTTTTGACTACTTTTTCATGTAATAAAATATTTGTCCCTTTAAACACCATTAGTGATAAAAATTTATAATTTTATCAATTTATTTCATTAATTATATTTGATTTTCAAGATACTCTATTAATACTCCAACTTCCCATATATTTTTTTTCATTGGTCTATTTTTTCACATTATTTATTTCCTAAAATTTTATCTATTCTTTTTCCAATTTTTAACTTTCTTAAAAACTTTTAAATTGGGCAAAAGTCCAATAATTTTGATACGGAGGTAGTAATATATATTGAGTCTTTACTCTTTGAATTTTTTTTCAAAATATTCATTGAAAAATAAAAATTTACAATAATATTCACACTTTGAAACATTTTACAAAAATATTCATTTTTGGCAGGGAAATCAGAAAAACGCAGTTTCAAACCGCGTCTTATTCGTGTAATGTGCAATTCCATTGGCACGCCAAAGGAAGTTTCAAAATTACTATAGAAACGCGGTTTGAAACCGCGTTTCTATGGTGGACTGTCCACCTGTCAACAGTCTCTCTGACTGGGATGAGGAGCCGCGTTTCTCTTTGCTTTATCAAGTAAACAACCAAAGATTCCCTGGTGATCAGGATAGGACAAGTAAAACGCGGCTTCAAGCCTCGTTTTATGACCAATATGTTTCTGAAAGATTCTCTCCTCCTTTCCTAGGGGGAATCTCTGTAACCCTAATTAAAAACGCGGTTTGATCCCGCGTTTTTATGTCAACTAAACTAAGCTCCGCCAGATTACCTTCTTCCATTGTTGCTCTCCAGCTTCCATTGTTGGTGTCGACCTTAAAACACTCTCAATCCCTCTTCTTCTTCAATATCCTCGTATCTCATATCTAGTTAAGGTAAGTTATTATTTTTATTATAATTTTTCGCTCTTATTTCGATGATATATGATATATGTATGTGCTATGTGTTATTGTTAATTGAGAAAATGGAGGATTAATATTATAGTGTTGTTATTGTTGATGGCAATATATTGAATATAGTTGATATTTGTTATTGTTGATGGCATAGCATGAGTGAGCTTATGGAAATATAGTTGATATTTGTTGATGAAATTTATTGAGATATGAGTGAGTATATAAAGTTGGTAGTTATTATAGAGAGTAATTGGAAAGTTGATCTTATGTTGAGAAGATTAGTGATAAGATTTGAACGTTTCTAATAAACTAACTTTTGTCAATGTTAACGTAGGATGGATGGACATAACAACATATCTGAGCAGAATGAGATGTATGTTGATGCTCTTGGGGTTGATCATGAAGATGACTTGGACGAATCTGAGGAGGACGATGATGCTACTAGACTGACGGCGATTGAGAATGAGGCCATTAATCCCGATTGGAATATTGTGGAAGATGATCCAATGATAACAAATTCTTTGCAAGAATTAAATTTGCACACACAAGAAGAAGATGGAAGGCAGTTTTTTCGCGGGCAACTATTCGACTCACTTGGCGAGTTGAAATGTGATTTGACGGAGTATTCTGTTAAACTGAGGAAGCCATACCGTACAACAAAGGCGAGTCCAGATTGGTACACAGTCGTCTGTGATAGGAAGGACAGGTGTGGGTGCCCGTGGCGATTGTCTGCTCGTCGTGTGGACCGAACTGTTGTCATGTGGACAATTGTCAATTACAGTGGGCCTCATGCGACCAACTGTGCATCAGACATTTTACAGTTAGATAATCGTAATGTCACCTCATCTTTCATTAGTGGTGAGATTCTCGGGTTTCTACGCAAAGATCCAGAAACGAAGCCAAGCACTATACTGGAGCATCTGCAGAAAAGGTATGGGATTTGTGTGTCCTACATGAGAGCCTGGAGGGCAAAACAGAAAGCTGTAGCAGAGATTTATGGTGATTGGGAGGAGTCGTACACGGAGTTGCCTAGGTTCATGGCTGCACTCCAAGCTACAAACCCGGGAACAGTGGTTGAATGGTGCCATTTGGATTCGCCAAACCCACAAGAGAAGATATTCGGTCGTGTGTTTTGGGCTTTTGCACCGTCTATTGCTGGGTTCGCATATTGTCGTCCTTTGATATCTATCGATGGGACCCATCTGTATGAGAAGTACAAGCATGTTGTGCTAATGGTAATGGCGTACGATGCAGACGATCATATTTTCCCTCTGGCAATGGCGTACGCGTTTTGAAACCGCGTTTTTCCTGCCAGCTCATCCCAGTCAACATTTTATTTGACAGGTGGAAAATCCACCACATAAACGCGGTTTGAAACCGCGTTTCTTTAGTAACTCCCCCCCCCCACCCTTTGGTGCGCCAATTGAACACGAATAAGACGCGGTTTGAAATCGCGTTTTTCTGATTTCCTTGCCAAAAATGAATATTTTTATAAAATGTTTCAAAGTGTGAATAATATTGTAAATTTTTATTTTTCAAGGAATATTTTGAAAAAAAATTCTTACTCTTTAGCCTCTTTTACACATAAATTGAGATATAAAGGGGAAAACAACCCCATAAAATCATAAATCAACACAGTTTACCCCACCTGCCAGTAGGTGGCGACACTTTGATGTCCCTAGGTAGGTGTAGGTTGATGTAAGTTTTGCCGAGTTTTTCCCATTCTATTTTTTTTGTTGATTTTCAACTTTTATTTCTAGGGTAAGTTAAATGCACGGGACAATCTAATAATACTCCGGAGTATTGTATTCAGAGGGACTCGTTTGTCATGTCACTCAAAATTAAAAAAAAAATTTGTAAAATTATTAGTATAGCACTTTTGTGGATTAATTTACATATAACAGAATGGATGATTTTACCTTGTTTACCTCCAAAAATTTTACTTTTTTTTTGAAAACTCCAAAAATTTTACTATTTACACCCAAATTAAAGTTTTTGATTTTTTTAAAAATAAATCATACGCCTCTTGAGTTTTACTATTTACACCCAAATTAAAGTTTTTGATTTTTTTAAAAATAAATCATACGCCTCTTGAGTTATAGATGTGTGACTCAAGAGGGGCAGGGTATGCATATAAAAAAAATAGATGCGTCTTATGAGTTACACATTTATAACTCAAGAGGCGTAAGGTTTATTTAAAAATAAATAAAAATTTTGATTTTTAGGAGAAGATAGTAAAATTTTGGGAGTAAATAACAATTTTTTTAATTGTCTCCAAATGCATAGTTATGTAAATATAATGACCAGCGAAAGTAAGAAAAACAAATCATGCAATTGCTTAAAATTATTTCTCCAAGTAGGTTTTTTAAGGGATTTGCACCCCCGAAGCTAATGACAGGTAAACACACATCAATGTCCAATTAGTCCGAAATATCAAACAAATATCAAATTAATTTAAAAACAAGACGAGTTAGCAAGAAATTTGTAGATTTCAACTTTAAACCATTTAAGTGGAACGTCGGTGATCCGCACTTTCTAGGTGTGTCATCTTTTCCGAAAAGGTTACTATTTTTCGTCTTTTCAACGTCGTGTGAGTCTTCACACTCTCCCGTATTCGCGGAATTCATGGTTCGCCTTGGGATTTTCTCGACTTCTCCGCCGGCTGACAATATTTATGGGGTATTTGAATTTTTTTTTTCCATCTTTGTTGATTTGTGTTTTATTAGTATTGTATGTTGACGGATAGTACGTCTGCCGATTCATCGACTTCTTGCGTTATCAGACAACAAGTTGTCTAGCTAATATCTCAAATTCTTATATAATAAAAAAAAACCATTTAAGTGAAAAAGTTTGTATTTTTTTTCATTTTTTTTTGTCAGCTTTCACTGAGGGAGATCCTCATTCCTCATGTAGTACCCGAACGTTCTGATTCGATTTCTGGATAGTCGCTCTCTATTTATCATCCTTAGACCCAAAATAATTGGACTACAAGCGAACGTAATGAGGGAGTCGGCGATAAAATTCGCTTTCCTAAAGACATGACGAAACTGGATTTCTCAGAAGCGATTCCCTCTCGACGTGATCCATCGAAAACCCCTCTCCCATGCAATTCGGAGGCCATCGAACAATTCCCGATAATTCCGTCATTGGCACTTTGTATTCTTATAAGTGAACAAGATTATTGACACAAAAATTAGACTGCATTACTGATCTTTAGTTGTAACTTGTAAGAACTAAGAACTCCTAATCAATAATCATCCATCCAGCTTCATTTCTAAGATATTATCGTCGTCCGAAAGGATACTCTAAGATGATTTACTTATAAAATCATCCTAAAATCTTATCCCGGAAAAATAAAAGATCCAAAAGGACGAACAACACGTTGAAGTTGAGTACAATGCAACGGTATTCCATGAAATCTGATGTGTGTAAACTTCAGCTTTTATCCTATACAAAGCAGTTCAATGTAAATGCTAAACTCAGTCCCTGTGGGGGTTTCGGTGTCGTCTAAATCGACCTCGAACGAGCTCAGCAGTTCACAGGCCACACTGTCTCATTGTTTTGGACGAGAGGGCTAGTGACAGCATCCATCTTCCCGTCACCAAGCGCATCAGAACCCGTCTCTCCATAGCTGGCTTCGTCGCTCCTGGCCTGTTGAGTGGGCCTTGTTTTACGGTCTAGGGAGGCAGGCGATGCGCGCTTCCTGCCCTGCCTTATGCTCAGGAGACCGATCTCGAGTGCCTCCAATGCTTTGGTCGTCAAGGGTCTGGTTCTAGTGCTAAGCCTCCTAGCACTTGTATTCGGAATGTCTTCACATCCGGTAGAGCTCTCCATGGGCTCGCTCTTAACGAAAATGTCGCATTGCCCACTTGCGCTTTCATGATCTTCTTCCATCTTCAGTTGCTCATCAGCTGCTGCAGGCTCCATTGAGACATGGGGTAAGTTTAAATCGATCAGTAGGAGATGTGGCTGTCCGAGTGGCTCGGATTCTCTGACTCGTTCTTGGCTAACTTTCTCGTCTACAAGGATAACCGGAGATGGAGGTCTAGACCGCGATTCTTTGACCTTGGAACAGCACTCTCGAAACACGAATTTCGTGTCTGCGGTGGCAGGTAAGCTCAGCACAAAGGTAGGCTCTTCTTGTTTCGGAACCATGACTGTAAACTCGTGATCAGTCACCCTCTGACGCTTTATAACAGGACCCGTGTGATTGGATCCACAATGTCTTTCTCGACGACTTGAATGTTGCTTGATTGGTCTCACTTGTTGATCAGTGGGATAAACTTCCTGTTTCTTTATGGGTCCGGTGGTGCTTCTCGCCCTTTGGCTCACATCACCATTTTCTCGGCTTTTTGTAATGCAACTTCCATGTAAATGTGTACTATTTTTCCTGTATGAGGACTGCTTTTCTTCAGCCGGTAAACTCCTCAGTTCCCTCACCTTAGACGGCAAACTGGTGTCTATGACAGTGAACTTCATGACACTTGCAGCGCCCTGAGGCTTGAGATAATGGGGACGGTCCTTGTCTTTCTGATCATCAACATGGTCCAACGCACAATCATTAGTTTCTTCTTTGGAGCTCTCGGGTCTAGCTTCTTCGACTTCCAGGTCAAGAAGGAGTGGTTCGGAGGCAACTTTTCTCAGGACGTCAGTAACAGAATCAAAGTAATGTATTCCATTCATAAGCTTCCTCCTTTTGAACTTCTTGACACCCGGCGTAAGGAAAACCAAACTGTTCTTTGGCGCTGTGCAGATGTCTTTTGGCTGCTCTGAGTGCCACCCTTTAGCCAACAAGCGGGGCCAAACCGCCTCCCAGAAAAGGTCATTTGATCGAGCCTTGCTCAGCCGAATGTCACTGGTTAGAAACTTGACTATGTCAGCTGAGGTGAGTGATGAGCAGGCCTTGCCAGATGGCAGTTCAGGGGGGCGAACGCGCAGCCTCTGGCCAGACTTTGCGCTGTCAGTTATCAGAGTTGTAAGATCTTCCTTCCCCTTTCCAATCCTTACGGCTTCCACCAAAACACCGATGCCTACCATTCTCTTCAAAGTGGACACATACTCTTCCAACGACATCCTTTCCTCAACAAGTGCATTGGAGATCTGTCACAAGAATCACAGTTATCACAAATTAAAGAACATCAGAAAACAATGAGGAAAATCACAAACCGAACTATTTCTTCATTCGAAATACCTCTTGGAAGGTGTTCTTGGATTCATCTGAGAGGTGTGGAAGCAAGCGAGACAGAAGTTCCTGTTGCCGACAGCCAGTGAAAATCTTACTTCCCATAACACACTTCTTGGTCCTCATCTTTCGACAATCCACCCACTTGCAGTACCTCGGAGACTTGTAGAATTTCCCATAATAGAAACACTGTATTTGCCCCGCGTCTTTGCTCTCCATGAATCTCTGCACCTGAAGAAGATTCTTGCCGAAAATATACAAACTGAGGGTGAAAGATTCTACTTCAAAGTCGCTCCAAGATTCTGCTGACAAGCCAGGCACTGGGAAGTAACTAAACATATCCCTCCCACTTTTTGGATCATTTTCAGCACCCGAAAAATTACTGGAGCACGCTATTGTATCGCAATTTTTTTTCTTGTGCTCGTACTTGGAAGTGTTTGCTTCGTTACAGATCCACGTGATTGGCATAGGTAGACCCATCAGAAACAAATGGGATGCAGCGTCACTTGTTGCTTGTGATTCAATAGGATTCATTGAAAGTTCAGGCAGCTGAGACGGAGTTAGCATGGGAGGGACTTCAGCTTGGTACTCATCTCCAATCCGAGGACTCATCAGTGGGGTGTCGAACAAGCCATTTGGATCGGAAGCATCAGACAGAAGTAGTTCCGCATCAATTGCATCCTCTAACTTCTTTTCAACTTGATCCATCTCAATTGAATCCATATCTGAGGTAGAAACTAAAACAAAAGAGAGCATCAGCAAATCAATTTCAACCACACCAATGTTACTGATCTTACCACTGCAGATCCAAATTCATCTATAAGCTCTACAACCATTTGCTAGTCAGATTCATCATTCATTGCAAGTGATCTGACTTGGCAATTTTCCTTTATTACTGTAATACAGTACATTACCAAAATCTAGGGTTCATTGCAATAACAATTTCAATAAAAATTAAAATTAAATACCCTACAGGAATTTCAAATTTTATTCATCTCCTAATTACAAGCAATTGAAACTGATATTCATTACTGCATTCAACCAGTCTAAAATAAGGGTTACTGTAACCAATTACTGAAATCATGTAAACAAGATTAAATGCACAAATTGGGCATATATGTTACTTGAAAATGGGTATGAGACCAATCTAGATCAATCAAATCACATACCAGGGAATAAATTCCTCTCTATCTGATCCTAATGATTCTCAAACCCTATTTTTTTCTCAAGTGAAACAAACAAAAATTCAAACATAATCATCAATCCCGAAGGGACAATCCAAATTATGACAGGAAACTAAACAGCAAATTCCAGCAAACCGTATACAAACATCAATGAATAAAAGATACTATAAATAGATTCAAACCCAAACAATCATATATGCAAAGAGACACAACTGTTTAAATATTCGATTCGGTATGAACTGGTAGATAATCAAACACAATATATGTAGTGTATATAAAGCATGATCTACTTGGGCAACCCACATTGATACTTTTCGTAAGCAAACAGAGATGTATTAAAGACGATTACAAATACAATACAGCGAGATGGAGATTGTTGATTGTGGAACTAAACTGACCCTTGTTCATCCAAATTCAGATGGAGCAATCAAGAGATAAACCCAGATGAGCGGGTGGGTGTTTTATGATGTGTGTGTGGATTGGACCCTCAATTCTCGATTTTTATTTTTATTTTTATTATTGAATTTTTTTTTCCAGGGAGAGAACATTTTGGGAAATCTAGATAGGAAAGTAAAAACGAAAATAGAAATACGACTGACTTAATTCCATGGAAGGAGAGAGAAAGAAGATACCTTTGGAGAAAGAGAGTTTTTGCTTACACAGAAACTCGGAAAGGTCTCTGAATATCGATCGAGGGGGAGAGAGAGAGAGAGAGAGAGAGAGAGAGATGAAGGAAGTAAGCCAAAATACACGATGCCTTCAAAGGAGCCCCGTAAGGCAGACTTACTTTTGATGTTGTATTAAATATAATATTAAATTTGGACCAAAAATATAAATATAATATAATATATTAAATTACTTAGCTGTCGTCGGATGATAATAAAAATGTTGAAATTGCTATAAATAGCCTGAACTTTTAGAATTTCGGAAAATAGTTTTAGTTGTTATGGATGAGTTTATTCTACTCAATCTACTCATGTCCGGGGATTAGGAGTGTGTATGAAAATATGACACGACTGACATGATATAAAAATACGATAAAACGGGATAAAAAATACGAAATAAAATAGATACTATACAAATAAGACACGAAATGCAAAAAAAATGATAATAAGTGTGTCGTGTACACAACCCTTATTGTGTATCATGTTAACAAATTTGGGTCATTGAATTTAGAAGATCAACGAATGAGATTAAAAGTAACTTCTGATTATTCGTTGGTATTGAGAGATTATTCGTTGGAATGAAAATTATTTGGTGGTATTGGACGATTATTCATTAGAATAAAATTTATATTTTTTACACTCTTTGTACAGCCGAATAATTACATAATTACATAATTATAGACGAATAACCATGTGAAAATAAATGAATACTTTATGCGTACACAATAAGAGTTATGTACTATCCTAATAAATGACCACCTCAAAGTACTCATTTATGCGTCATAAAAAGGGTTACCCAACGCAAATACAGTATTCATGGTCGAAGTCATCCCTTCGCGATCTAATGCAAAGAACTTATCGCGAATTGCTACAAGCCCTCGCGATAGTTCACAACCCTAAAAAGTCGTAAGATTGAACTAGGGTGAGGTATATTTCCTATCGCAATTGGGACACAACACAACCCCAATTCCTCGTCCGCGAATGCAAAAACCTACCACAAGGTCACCTACTTGTCTCGCACTCTCACTGTCAAGCCCCTATTGACCGGCGTAACGCGATGTCACCTACCTGACCAACCTACCACATGATTCATGTCATGTTATACGGATATCCAACACGAACCATTTTGTGTTTTCATATTGGGTATCCGATACTAATCATGTCGTGTTGGGATAGAGATTTTCGACATTACCAGTTTCGAATACCCGACATTGTTAATCGTATCGTGTTGGGTACCCGTTTTATGCACACCTCACACCCCTATCGCGGATATGAATGTAAATTTACAGAGGTTAGCCTATTAGTCATATTTTATTTTAGATAATCTTGTTAAGAAAAAAATATCATTTTAAATATTTTAGTGTTCATTTTTATATATAAAAAAAATTGTCTCAGTAGTGATTAAAAAAATGGTAGTTGTATTTTTCGAGAAAATGAAAAGGTCGAGTCATAATTAGGAATATAAAAACTATTTTTATTTGATTTTTAAAAAGTGTGCAATTCTATAAAATAACATTTTTTTTTTGTTGGTAATGACAAAATAACATATGTTAATTAAATAATGGAGTATACGAATTCCATCTCAGTAGGCTCATTATCAAGTCTAGCTAGTACAGAGTAATTATGAATAATATTTGAAGCAACACCGATTAATTTTATTGTCAGTGAGAATCACTCGACATTGCTATTAAAGTTGACCCAACAATGTAAAGTTTGACCTTTTCATTAGTCCCAAGTTGAAAATATAAAAAAATAAACATTAATATATAAGTTAGCGGACTATTCATTTTAATACCAATTTAACTTCACTCATTTATGTGCTAAACTAGTAGCGACATTATTAGATAATTCAACGTATATATAGTTGATGCTATTTTTCAAAACATTCAAACGTGGAACAATTTTATGCAATTTTCCTCAAATTTTGGGTAATTTCATATAATTTCCCTGATAAAAAATCACAAAATGTATATACTTTATGCATTGCCACATGGATGTATAATAAATCTGATAAATAATTATTAGAAATAAATAAATAATTATATTTAAACTTGCGTTGTAGTATTTTTTAATATTTATAGTCAGGTAAACTTTATTTGGCATGTAAAATAAAGCTGATAAATCCATAAATTCGTGTAACTATTATGTTGTATACTTGTATAGATTGTGCTAATTCAAGATGGTGTTTGATCGATCAATAATTAATCTATAGACTATAATCCTAGTTTAAGAGGTTTTTTTCCTTCTAATTTAATCCATTCGTGGATCAATTTAAACCGTACACTTGTGAAAGGGGAAGAAAAAAAGGCAAAACCATTAACGTGGCATACTGGCATAGTAAGACCATCCACAATGGTTATTTTTTAGTTTCATTGGATATTTTTTGTATGTGTAAATGTACACATTTGAACATGTAATGTGTAAATTTGAATGTTACTCCGTATCATATCTCATGTGTATAAACTTTTATAGCAAACAAGATAATTTCAATGATTTATTTTTTATGATTTTTTAAATGAACAAATGGTGTGTAGATGATGCACATTTCATTAATAGAATAAATTACTAAAAAGTGATGTGTATTTTTAACCAAAACTACTAGATATTGAGAGAGAGAGTAATTAAGAGAGTAATTAGTAATTTAGTATTGGCTTTAGACTCCTTTAGTTTTTTTGATTTGATAAGGAAAGGATTCGAGGGTCAGACAAGTCCGACTCCTCGAGAGGCCGACAAGTCGGCAAACGGCGAACCATCAAACATACAACGTAAAAAAAACGGTGCAATACAAAAAGCGGCAAGCAAACATATCCAGACTCCTTTAGTTGACTTTGAGTGTAGAAAATGGAAAATAAATATTCTTTCCATATCTTTTTAATTAATTTTTTACTATTTATCTATATTTTTAAAAATAATAAAATGATATAAAATATTTATTTTTTAATAATTTAATACTTATTAGTCATAAGTATAATAGGATAGGGTGTATATTATAAATGTAAACTCCCTTTAATGGAATGGAAAAAATTAAACAAGCAAGTAGATCCGTTAAAAGTTAAAAGGGCGGAGGGGCCGTGGAAATGGAACCCCCTGTTTTTTAAGCTGGATTAGATCATGAGTTGTAGATTTAGAATTATTATTATTGTAAGATTTCACGAACTGGAAAACTTTATATGAAAAAAAAATAAAAGATGATATAAATATAAGGTTTAAATTGCACAAATCCACCTTGTTATTTAGGCCATTTTACACAAAACTGCCACATTTTTTTTGTTTACATTTTACTCAACACTTTACCTTTCTAATTAATAAATTTAAAATAAATTATAAGAAATGTTATCCTTAATAAAACTCTAGGAGTTAATTTTTTATATATTTAATATTTTTCTAAATGTTTTAATCGGAATAAATGAAGGGTCGATCATAATCATAACGTATAGGTAAAGGATGATTAAAATTTACTTGATAATAAAGGTGTGTACTAATTATCCAAAATAAGAGGGTGGTTTTATCATTTATGGGTCTTACTACTCTTACCTAAAAATAACGATAAATTGGAAAAAAAAAAAAAAAGAAAAAAAAGTGGCAATGAGCATGTAAAGGTGGTGGTGTGTTCCGGATTTGGCTCCGAGTGACTGACACTATGTATCACCAACGGCTGGCATTTGACTCAATTTTGATAACCAAACTAACAAATATCGAGGACTATATACACCGCAAATTATTGTAGTTTTGGATGTTGTTTAATGTTGAATTGAACGTTATAACATGACGTTGGACCTTCTTGAGTAGAAATGTTGTCGACATTATTCGATGATCAGCGTGGTCGGACTGAGCAACAATGTTGAATTAGACGTTGTTAGTACGGGTCGGACGAGTCCAACATATAATATAAAAAAAAAAACAAGAAAATGGTGGAGTTACAACGTCTAAACAAACCTTTTTTTTTGTTATTGTTGTTGTTGTGTGTCATTGTAATAAGATATTCCCCAGCAACGTCCGATCCCACGTTAGTAGTCCGATCAAACAATATCGACAACTTCTCCACTCAACAACGTCTAAGCTAATATTGTAAACGTCTGTTTCAAGGTTAATTAGCTATCTGAGTATCTGTTACGGAGCGAATTTGCGGTGTAATCAAAAGGAGGATGGTATTTTCGATTTAATTGTGCTACTGAGCGTGGTAAATTAGTTGAACACTTATATTTTTTTCTCCAAATTCTAAGATAGTAAAAACTAAGAACAATTGATAAAAAAAAAATGGTGACATAGATCATATTTGTTCACAGTTTATACGGTAAGAAATGCTTGCATTATATTTATAGTATAAACATATATAAGGGGTGGATCAAATTTGTTCTCAAAATATAAGTCGTTTGAGTTTTTGATACGTGCTTTTACAAGAGCAAACCTATATAAATATCAAATTTGTTATTAATATTTAAAAACAATTTAATACTCATTACTAATAAGTATGGATATTTTAAAAAGTTAATATTTTATAGATTTTTTAAAATTTTTAAATAATATTTTGTAAAAAGTCAAATGATTTATATTTTAATACGAAAGGAGTATAAATGTAGTATAATATACTAATAGAATTTTTAGGTAATGCGGAATAATATATTTAGCAATCTATTTATTCTAATTATGCATTGAGACAATATCTTATTTCTTATATAAAAATATAATTTAAGTTATAATGTTAAAATCATTCATATAAATAATTTAGAACTATTAATTAATAAAAATAAGTGTCATTTATATTTAATTAAACTATGTGCTAGAAATGGGTCTTCTTCCATGGAGTTAGAGCTAGTTTTTTTTTTTTTTTTTTTTTTTTGTAAAGTGAGACTAAATATATTGGATTGGGCCCAAAAGTGAAGTTCTAAAACCCGCCAATTCAGAAGAACTGCCCAAATGGTATGACCCAACCCAGTAGCCCATAATATGCCATAGCTTGATCTTGACCCAATATAGCTAAATGACTTGGAAGCCGATTCATGTCATCCTGAAATGATCACCCAATAATTGAAACGAGCGTAATCCAATGCAAATCTCATCCAAATTGGACTATTCGTAGTTACTTGAAACTATATTAATTAATTAATTAATTTATTTATTATTATTATTACTATTATAACTCAATCTGATACTGATTCAATATGAGAAATTTTAGATAGTGTTATAAGAATTTTCAGAGGTGAGCAGACTACAGATGATACGTAGTTTGCCCTAATTACTTTCTTTTTTTTTTAAAAAAAAAACGAGGTGAGCGGGCCTCTAGACGGAGTACCGCCAAAATGGTTATATGAAACTTTTTTTAACCTCTCTCATTTGAATTAGTTTCTTTGGTTTTAAATAAAAAAAATTGGAGTACTCAAACATGACACATTCAACCCCCAAAAAAATCATTTTATAACGAATCATTTATTAAAAAAAATTGATAAGTCTTACTCAACCAAATCTCGACTTATACTATTTTCTCTATCTTCTCTCAAATTTTTTGATTCACATATAAATTATTATTGGGTTTTGCTGATTGCACCAACTTTATTTACTATATAAATACCTTGTCCCTCTTGAGTCACGGACATAGAACTCAAAAGATGTAGGGTATTTATATGTAAAATAACATGCGATTCTTGAGTCACATGTATGTAACTCAAGAGAGATAGGATGTATTGTATATAGTAAATAAAATAAAATATGTGATATAGTTAGTAAAAAATAAATAAATGTATACATCACTTCCGTTATTATTATTTTTTGATTAAGTAATAATTCGAGCTCAGCCATACCTGAAACTCGAGAAGCCGACAAGTCGACAGACGGATGACCCGTCAAACATACAATAAAACCAAAAATACAGGAAAGAAAAAAAGGCGCAATCAAACACGTAACATCCACCTTGAAAATAACGAAACTAAGCAGAACAATAACCGAAACATTGAGCAATTTAAATCCTCTACAACATTCCCTATATCACTCCCTACATCACAAAATTGTTTTCTCATTTATTTAATCTTAAAAAAAATTATAAAAATTATATACATAATCTAAACACCTATTTTTATATGTTCATAAATTTTATTTTTAAAAAATCAGGTTTTAAAATTTTTTATAATTATATTTCATAAAATAATACATTTTGAATTTTTAAAAATTTTGAAAACATGATTTTTCAAAATAAAAACTTATAAACATACTAAAATGAGGGTTTATAATATGTATGTAATTTTTATAATTTTTTTAAGATTAAATAAATGTGAAAATAATTTAGTGATATAGGAAGTGTTGTAGGGAGTGTTGTAGAGGATCCTTATTGCCTCCATTGAGATTGAGCGCCCAAAACTCATTTAAGGTTCGACCAATCAAATCAATGACAATCCTAAATAAAACTAATTTATCCCTACATGTCCAAATCCAAGAAGCTTAGTTCGACTTGGTTACGTCTTAAATTCCAAGTTGACATAAGTTGCAACTTACCAGTGAAAGACCAACCCCCACTATCTCAATCTCATAGTCAAACCCTCCCTTTGCCTAATTTCTCTTTGACCTTTTCATACGATAATTCATTAATTCCCACTCTCTCAAGTTTGAATACAGCGTTTCTTAGCTTCCCATCTTCCACTGTTTTCAAGTTTTGTTCATCTTAGTGTTTACGCGATCCCAATTCTAAAAGCCCCTTTTCACGGGCGATTTCAAGCAATTACGTACTGTCACATCTCAATCTGGATCTCGGCGTTCGTTCACCAGATCTTCAATCAATGGTGGCTGTTGTGCATTTTCGATTCGGGTAATTGCTATCACACCACCTTTTTTTTTCTGGATTTTTATTTGACTTTTTTGGTTCTTGAGGTTGAGATCAGATTTGCAGTGTGTAGATCTCAAATAGAGGAGGATAAATTAAACATCAGTTCTTTGGTTTAACACTTTAACAATGGGGTGTTTGTGCTTCCCCAAATTCAAATCGACGGGATTAATGGGGTGTTTCCAATTGGCAATAGGAGGAGTAGTCATCATTCTGAGCATATCGAGTCTCTTCAGGCTCTACTCCCTCGGGTTCTTCGTCCAACACGATGACATCTGTCGCCATTTCTATGGCGCGAGGGAGGCCAATGGCGGCTTTGATCTCAAGGCCTTAAGGGACCGTGTCGACGAAGTTCTTGAAAAGCTGGAGAGCTTGCAGAGCAAGCTCGAATCCAAGGCCCAAAACATAGACAAAAACAAGGATGATGATGTCAATTTTATGACGAATCAAGCTAATCTTTCGAAGATTGAGTTCAAAATGTACTTGGAGGACGATGTGATCCGGCCTCTGTACGAAGCCCACATCGCGCTGAGGCAGATTCGCTTGCCCAAAGGCGATAACGAGACCATCGTCGAGGATCCGTTGATCAACTACTTCGGTACCGAGGAGTTAAGGAAGTACATTGGCGCGAAGGAGAACAGACATAAGAGGGCTAACATCTACAAGACGAACACGATGCACAGCACAATAGGCCATGCTTGTGTGTTGATGAAGAAGGAATTGGATGAGTACATGGACTATGAAGTCGGATCGTATTGCAAGGACGATTGGAGCGTCGCGCAGAAGATGATGCTCAACGGATGTGATCCTCTTCCAAGAAGGCGGTGTCTAACACGAGCCTCAAAGACATACCTCAAGCCTTTCCCGATCAACGAGTCCCTTTGGAGGGTCCCGGATGCTAGGAATGTGCGGTGGAACAGCTACAAATGTAAGGACTTCGCGTGCCTATCGAGCAAGAACCCTAACCGGGGCTTCGTCAAGTGCACAAATTGCTTCGAAATGGACAAGGAGAAGCTCAAGTGGGTCACTAACACGACACTCCCTGTCGATTTTCTCGTCAGGGATGTGTTGGCTATCAAGCCGGGGGAGATCAGGATTGGCTTGGACTATGGGATTGGGACCGGGACGTTTGCTGCTCGGATGTGGGACGAGAATGTTACAATCATATCGACTGCTGTGAACGTAGGGGCCCCGTTCAATGAGATGATCGCGCTGCGCGGTCTGATTCCTCTTTACATCACTCCGAATCAGCGGTTGCCATTCTTCGACAACACGCTAGACATGATCCACACAGCTGCATTCCTGGATGGATGGATCGACTTCCTGCTGCTGGACTTCGTGTTATTCGATTGGGATCGGGTTCTTAGGCCTGGCGGATTGCTGTGGATCGACAAGTTCTTCTGCAACCGGACCGATTTGGAGGATTATATGTACATGTTTTTGCAGTTCAGGTACAAGAAACATAAATGGGTCGTCGCTCCGAAATCGAAAGGCGAAGTTTACCTTTCAGCAGTGTTGGAGAAGCCCCCAAGATCACTGTGATTTTATACTAACTACTTTCAAATGTAATTCATTGAAACTCATATATATATAGCAGTGATATATCAGTAACACCTTTTTTTCTATTGTATGTGCTGAAATTGCATTTGATTGATCAGCACTTGCTCAAAAATGAGAAATTTCTGAATCAGAGCCATCAATGACATCTAATTTCAGTGATCATTGGTGGAACTAATTCCAGATTTAAGCAGGCAATGATATATATAATATATCCCCTTCTTTGTTCTTCAAATATTACAGATTTTCCTTCAATGTCGTCGAATCGTATAATAGTATAATACCAATCTTGATGGTTAGAAACTCGAAACATTACTGGAAATGCATTTGCTTTTGTTTGTTTGCATCTGCTAATTGTTAGTTAGTTTGATTATTAGTTACTGATCGATGTGAGAAGTAGTTCATCATGGTATCCGATTCCTCTTGTTCATACCTAGTCGACATTGTTAGGAGACAAGCCGTTGGAGTGAAAGATTTGCAATATTTCGCTGTTCTTAAACAAGAGTATACGTAGAACTCAAGATTTTAACTAAATGTTCACATATCGAATAAATAGGTATCATCCTATAAGCTCACACAATATATCATCTCATATATATCAAATGTCTAATAAGTGACCGATTTTGGATCACCGTATTCCTCCAATCCCTATAGTGAATTAGCAAGTTCAAGCTAAGCTTTTATCCGTCACTCGTAGTGTTATCTTCTCACAAGGTGCATTCGTTGTCTTAGAAATTAAATGTACCCGAAGTTGTGTGTAACAAACTTTTTCATGGACTTGCAAAGAAATCAAAGAACACATAAATTTGGGGATGATATATTACCTAAACCAACTATATATACATAAAACCCTAATTTGAAATGGGCAAATCTCGGATGAACTAGAGAGGCATATATAGAAAGGTTCAAGAAGATATGTCATAAATGCCTATTTTTGTTGCCAAACAGTGTGACAAGAAGCACTGTTTCATGAGCTTATAGTACTATTTATGGAACTTCTAACATGACTTTTTTTTTTTTTTTTTTTTTCCTGCTTTGTTCAATGGTTGGTTCACATTACTATGCAATACCACTACTACAAATTCAGACCATTCATTTGAGTACCTTAAGCTAATATTATAAGATTGTTAAGTTGCTATTTTAATTTCAAACAAATAATTTTGGGAGCAAGGAAATATTAATGATTTTAAAAAAAAAAATCAAGAGGGGACCACATAAAATGGAGTAGATTACTAGATTGTGCAAATGGGACAGTACAAATGTCGGAACCAGCTTTTTTTCTTTCTTTTTTTTTTTGCATCAACCCACAAGCCAAAAGTTTAGATTTCCTATTTTTTTTTATAAAAAAAACACTTTTTTTTTATCAGAAAAAAAAACACTTTTTGAAAGGGATAATTAAGCGCACATAAATTAGCTTTAAGCCAACTTAATTTGCGAAATGTTGCCTTAATTTAATAATTTTTTTCGTTTGGTTAGGAATTAGTTTTTTTTAATTAAAAAAATTGATGGATAGTTCTCGAGCCAATAAATAGAATTTAGAAATATATACTAATATTAGTATGGTACTTGATTGCGTCCAAAAGAAATAGAATGTATTGTGATATAGTATGTTTTATAGTTTTTTATACATATAGTATGTATAAGTACGAAGATACCAAGGAATTGATTCATTTTAATCACAATTACGAGAAGTGGTGGTGTCTTTTCATAAACAGATCTGCGTTTAACACTGATTGATGCCACTAGCCCCACTAGAATGCTCTGGCTCACCATCCTATCACATAACTCGGTTTCTGAACTATTAGACATGGATGGATCCAGTCGCTGTATCAACATTGTATAGAAAGTTAAAAAAAAAAAGGGTCAAAGAGTTTTGAGACTTTCTTGCAAAGTAAAAGGATCAAGAACACCTGCTCTTATCCCGTCAACCGATCGACATCTAGGGATGGTTGAAGAGGCGGATCAATTGCTTCCGATAGCGAATGTGGGGAGAATCATGAAGCAAGCACTCCCTCCACCGGCGAAGATCTCAAAGGAAGCCAAGGAAAGGATGCAAGAGTGCGCATCCGAGTTCATTAGCTTTGTCACAGGTGAGGCTTCAGACAAGTGCCAGAAGGAGAACAGGAAGACTGTCAATGGAGATGATATTTGCTGGGCTCTCAGCTCTCTAGGGTTCGACAACTATGCCGCGGTTATTACGAGATACTTGCAGAGATTCAAAGAGTATGAGAGGGAGAAAGCAGCGGCGCAGAAAGGGTTAGGGTTTGGAGCTGCTGCTGGTGCAAGTGCTAGCAATGAAGATGCTGCAGAAGCATGAAAGATCATCAGATTTTGATGAGTTCATCAGGAAATGCTAATTTAACAAGGTAGAATTTGAAAGCTCATGCTTAATTTGATTGCTTATGTTGTTAAATTGCACACAAATTCAGTACTCTTCGTCTTTGGGAGATCGATTAACAAAAAGGTGAATTTGAAAGCTAGATCAATGGATCTGGGAAACAAGCTAGCTTGGTGTATTAACAACTGAAATATATATATATATATATATATATATATATATATATATATATATATATATATATATATATATATATATATCATCGAGTGAAAATTAATTCACCATATATTCAGATCGAAAAGTTATAAATTGAACACAATTTGCATCTTGTTTCTTCTATGATCGACTTGTGTGTAGGGTTCATAATCAAAACAATTACAGATGCAAAGAGAGAGAGATTCACCTGGATACTGAATTGTTTAAGCGTTTCTAGCTAGCTAGGGTTTCCCTTTGTACCCAGATATGATTCACCTACCATTTAAGTAATTCAGCTTTAAATCACTGATCGATATTCAGCCAGAAAACAGGAGTACTCCAACACACAGACCCGGCCATCGATCTGGATTCATCCGCCCCGCCATCGATCTTCTGTTATTTGCTCAGCTCTCATCTCTCATCTCTGGGTTTTTCTTCTTCTTGTGGAGTAGCTATGTGTGTGTATATATATATATATATATATATATATATATATATATAGGACTGCCATATCAAAGTTAAGTTCATTGGTAATTTAGGGTTTCCACTCATACGTACTCTGAAAGGCGAAAGTGCAGCAAAAAAGATTAATTGATTTACATATGGGAAACATGTAACTATGAGCTTAAATTTCAGTAACTCAATGCGTTTAAATCTCTGTTTAATTAAACAATTAAGTACAGTAGCTAGTGGCGAATGCTCAAATGTTTTACATCTGTAATTGGTACTGGTTATCTTTTTTTTTTTTCGGTGTAAAATTGGTTGAATTGTCTATTATATACATATATATATTGTACGCTTGGTTATCACCAAAATTTCAGTATATGTTAAACTTCTTATATATATAGGCTAAACTATATTGTGAAAGGTCATGGATGCATGTAATAATTAAGTGATTATAATACAACTAACACTTATATATTAAATTGGACAATATTTGATCAAATAAACTATATGTGAATTTTTAGATTAAATGAAAAATGGTTTATTTGAGATAGCTTAACCCTAGTAGCCTCAACTAATAACCTTACCCTAACCCAATTTTAGGATATAATTAATATTTATTCAGTTTGTCTGGTATATGTTAAGAAGTTAAATTGTGAAGCTGTTTTCCTAAATACATATAGGTGAACCCATAATCTATTTTTAAAATGATTAATATATCTATATCTTGAGCACATGTTAGAAAATCTGATATTTAATGACAAAAAAAAAAAGAAAATCTGATATTTTTTAGCTTATGTATAAAAGACTAAGGATATAAAAGATCATTTTATTATGAGCTATATGAACACTTATAAATTAAAATTGGATAGATTTGGATATATAAGTACAAGTAACCCTTATGACTTACTATGAGCTAATAAAAGAGTTGATCATTTAATTATAAGATTCTAATATTTTATATAATAAATGATCAAGACTCGATCAAAAGAATCATTTGAAGTTTATATTGTACTCCCTCCATTAATTAAAACTTGTCATTTTAAAAATCTACACACTTATTAAAAAAAAACAAAAATACACTTATATCTCTAATTATTACTCTATTTTTTTTACTTTTTCAAAAACTACAACTAACAACTATCTAATCATTACAAGAGCAATTTCGTAAAGAAGATAACAAAATAGCCTTAAAATGAAAAGTTTTTCTTAACAAGATTTACTTTCTAAAAAGACAAGTTTAAATTGAGTACTCCCTCCGTTCGGAAATAAACGATGTTTGACTTTTGTGCATGTAGTTTTAGGAGCTAAAAATTATATAAAATCTTATTTATTTATTATACTAATAGATACTACGTATTAAACTATGAAAAAAATTAATTAAAATAAATAAGATTTTATATAGTTTTTAGCTTCTAAAACTACGTACACAAAAAGTCAAACATCATTTATTTCCAAACGGATTGAGTATTAAATACAGTGTCTAGCGATGTAGCTTTAGATTTTTTTTTTTTTGAGCAACAACGTACACAATTTCATTCCGATGTTGCAAATCACAAGATCAACACAAGTAGTTACAGGCATTGTATATATATAAAAAATCAGCCGTGGAAGTAGCATCGCCTAGTGACGAATCTTGAACTACCCTGAACAAAATTTGGTGATTTTATGTGTATATATCAAGCTTTACAAATAAAAGGTACAAATATTGATCAAGAAATGTGTATACAATTGTGGTTTAAACAAATTTTTTTACTGTATTAAATTTTGACAAAAAAAAATTCCCATTTTTTTTTTAAATTTCTATATCAAGTGTTTTTTTTAATATATAAAATTGTGGGTAAACAAGCCCCTTTTTTATTAAAATTTCCAAAAAAAAAATGAGCTATAAAGAATTTCTATATCAAGTGTTTTTTTAAGCCTACCCTCTACACCACCCATCTCAAATTTACCATAAAGTGAGGGGATCGAAGACAACATGCTGAAGTACTAAGGTTTTTTTTTAATGTGTGCTGATATTTGCATATTTTGAAAATTAAAACCCCATATTAAGAAAGCTAGATTCTTACTTACCAAAAAAAAAAAAGCTAGATTCTTAAATAAATGTTTTATCACCTTTTAATACTTTAGCCACTATGAATCTATGATATTAATTAAACCTATGATTTTCACACACATAAATATAAATATAAATATAAATATAAATATAAATATAAATATAAATATAAATATAAATATAAATATAAATATAAATATAAATATAAATATAAATATAAATATAAATATAAATATAAATATAAATATAAATATAAATATAAATATAAATATAAATTCTAATCCACATTAGAAAAACCGAAGTACAATTAAAGACTTGAGGGTTTTTTTAATTGGGTGAACAACAGTTCATGTGTAATCTGAGTCATCTAACCACATCAACTGTAAACTTTTGTTAGAAGATGCCAGAGGGTAATTAATTCGGGATTTGGGGTCCCCAAAGCGGGGACCACCTTTTTTTAATGGTGGTAAAACCGTAGAAAAAGGTTAAAAAAATAGCACGATTTACCGTGAAAGATCCGTCACACCTGGAGCATGCACTGCCATGCCCCAATTGTTTAATTCTAAATCTGATTAGTGGAAATTAGGGTTTTGTGAAATTTGTACTTTGGCCAAGTTTTTTTTTAATATAAGGTTAATATAAATTATGGGTAATCAAGACCCCTGGTATGGGTACTTGCAACCCCTTGGGGGACCACCTCATTTTCCGCTCCTCGTTTCTTAGGGCTCGTTTGGTTTAACATGGGAAGAACAATTTTCGAGCAGTTACTTTCTGGGAATTGAATTCTCACAAACTGTACTTCTCGGGAATTGAAAAAATATATTTGGTTGGATTTTAAATTGTAGGAATTAAAATAAGGGAATGAGAACTTTCTAATTATAAAAGATGGAATTGCAACTTATTTAAGGGGAGTATGTAAGATAAATTCCTTTAAAATTTGAGGAATTTAAATTTATGAGAATTTAACTTCCTAGTTTTTTCTGTGACAAAAAATCCAACCAAACACATATATTTTATCTACTTTCTAGGTTTTTCTACTTCCTGGGTTTTTTAGTTGTCAACCAAACGAGCCCTTAATTAATCCATTTGTTCACTTTTAATTATTTTTTTACTATTTATGTACGTTTTTTAAGGTGATATATCAAATATTTATTTTTTAACATTTTTTAAATAATATCATACTTATTACTAAAAAGTCTAAGATTATACTCCCTCTGTTAATTAAAATTTGTCGTTTACTGCATGCACGCTTTTTTAGAATGATAAAAACTATATGAAATATTAAATTTTTTAAAAATTCATACTTAATACTCCCTCCGTTCGGCAAAACTTGTCGTTTACTATTCACGCACGCTTTTTTAGAATGATAAAAACTATATAAAAATATTTATTTTTTTTTAAAAAAATTTTAACAAGTTTTTACTTATTAATAATAACTACAAAATTGTTAAAAAAATTATTAAAAAAACTAGATATTTTATATAGTTTTTAGCTCCTAAAAAAACGTGCGCGAATAGTAAAACGTCAAGTTTTGCCGAACGGAGGGAGTAGTAACAAGTATGAAATTATTAAAAATATATATTAAAAAAGTTAATATTTTATATAGTTTTTAACACCTCAAAAAACGTGCATGAATAGTAAAACGTCAAGTTTTAATTAACGGAGGGAGTATTAAAACCAAATTAATTAATTAAACAAATTAATATTTTATATAGTTTTTTATCATCCTAAGAAAACATGCGTAAATAATAAATGACAAATAAAAATGTACGAATGGAGTATTAATTAATTTTATGGTATTTTATAAGGCTCTATATCTATAAATATCACATTTCTTGATTTTTAAATATCTAGTATCAATATTATCGGATGATATTTTGATATTAAGTGATATGTTTCTCTTAGTATATTAAATAAGTTTAAAAAAGATGAAATATGATATCAAGTGATACCAAACATCAGATATCTAATATCTAATTATCGATATCAAACGAACCCTTTTAAATAAATTTTATTAATCAAGTACATTTAAAAAAGATTAATGTGTAATTATATTTAAAAAAAATTTCTATCATTCTTTAAAAGCTTATATAAATGTTAGTATTATATAACAAGGCTCGTGATGTCCAATGCTAATTGCAACATTAATTAAAAAATTACTCCGTAAACACTTCCATGTCAAACACCTATAAACACGCGCCAAAGCATGGCTGTTAACAGTACTATACGATTTTACTATGATTCTAAATTTTTTTAATGGCAGAGTAATTTCAACCATAGATAAAATCTTATTAAAGGTAAGATCTAGATTGATTGCATTTCTTAAGAACAAGATCAAGTATATATATCAATTAAAATAAAATTAGATGATATAAAATTACTCGAAATGGGGAGGTAATATTTGCTCACATTTACCAATCATAAGTTGGTGTAATGGTTGTGGGGCTACACCATATCTCAAGAAGTTCGAAGTTTGAATCTTCTTAAAAATATGGAGTTGAGCCGATTGATCACACTTCAAGATCTAATTTTCGAATTGGATCTTGAAATGTGATCCGTAATTGACCCGAACTCGAAGCTAATCAATCCAATTCCACTGGACTTGATTGACAAGCCTTTACAGCGCACCAACAACAAGCCTTTGCTGGAGAATCTGGTCAACTCCTAAGAAGGTCGATTAGCTGACATTCAATCAGACAAGTTGCATTAGTTAAAACGGTTAAATCGTGAACATGACGAATTTCCAGCGCCAAACAACACATTCACTCTCACATCTAAGCAACACTCTTCACCATTTACTCAATGATGAACACCTCCGGAGGCTCGGTTAGAACTTAGAAGTGCTCGGTTACTCGGCTTAGGGCGGTCAGCTGGCGGATCTAAGATCGGTAATTGGGACTTAAAACAGTGAAACTATTGAATCTAATGTGTTTCTTTCAATCTCAATTCTTGTTAATTCGATGAATTTATGCTCATCAGGTTTGTTGCGATGAAGAAGACGAGCTACGATAGAGGCAAAAGTGTCCGAAGAATCATGGGGTGGCTACAGTTGATACTTGGAGGGATGGTGATCACTCTAAGCGTCTATAGCTTACTTGGAATCTCCTCTGTTGGGTTCTATTTACGCAATGAAGACGCCTGCAGCCAACGTCTGCCTATGAAGGACGCTTACGAAGGATTTGATGCCAAGGCCTTATCAGAACGCGTAGCTGAAGTGCTTGAGAAGACGGAGAGCCTACAGAAGAAGCTAGAGTTTGCAATACAAGACATGGAGAAGGGTAGAGATCGCCTAGACAAGGCGAATATTTCAAGATCGGAGTTGAAGGTTTACTTGGAAAAGGAGGTTATTCGGCCTCTATATGAAGCTCATATCACTTTCAGGCAGATAAGGCTTCCTGCGCCGGAAGGGGTAAGGAATACGAGTTTCAAGGAGGAGCCACTGATCAACAGCTTTGTAAGCGAGGAGGTACGAAAGTACATCACGCCTAAAGAGAACAGACACGGGAAGACGAGCATATACAGGACGGGAAGTGTGTTCAACACGATAGGGCACGCGTGTGTGTTGATGAAGAAAGAGCTAGAAGAGTACATGAAGTATGATGTCGGAGGCCACTGTAAGGATGATTGGAACCTAGCTCAGAAGCTTATGCTCTACGGATGTGATCCTCTTCCGCGAAGGCGTTGCTTGACAAGGTCCCCTAAGCTTTACTTGAAGCCTTACCCGATAAACGAGTCGCTTTGGAAGATTCCAGATGACAGGAATGTTAGATGGAACAACTACCAGTGCAAGGACTACAAGTGCTTATCGAGTAATAACCTGCATAGGGGCTTCTCCAAATGTTCTGGATGCTTTGAGATGGACAAGGAAACGCATAGATGGGTAACTAAGAGCTCGCTTTCTGTCGATTTTCTGATCAGTGATGTCCTATCTATCAACCCGGGGATGATAAGGATCGGTCTGGATTACAGTGTGGACACGGGGACGTTTGGGGCGAGAATGAGAGAACGAAATGTAACAATCGCTTCGGCTGCACTAAACCTAGGGGCTCCGTTCAGCGAAGTGATGGCACTCCGCGGTACGCTTCCTCTATATGTGACTCCTAATCAGAGGCTACCATTCTTCGACGACACGATGGACTTGATTCATACGACAGGGTTCTTGGATGGTTGGATTGATTTCCTGTTGGTGGACTTCATCCTGTTCGATTGGGACCGGATTCTGAGGCCCGGAGGCTTGCTGTGGATAGATAGGTTTTTCTGTAACAGAAATGACTTGGAAGATTACAAGTACATGTTTCTGAAGTTTAGGTACAAGAGACACAAATGGGTGGTTGCTCCTAAATCCAAAGATGAGGTTTACCTGTCGGCATTGTTAGAGAAACCTCGGAGATCCATATGATCTCCCTTCGCTTAGCGCCTCTTGTATGTATGACAGCATAAACAATGCCTATGAAGTATGAACACACATTGTATTCGTTTATATCAAGCGCCAAACTGTAAAGAAAGAAACAATGTATTTTGCCAATTTATAGAATTTCATTAACAAAAGCTTCTATGAAATGATTGAAATCTCAACCATATATGATATATATGGTCCATATATGATTTCTGGATTGGAATGGTTGTTAATCAATACATCCTCGAATACAAAATTCAACTTAAATAAGCTATATGTTAAATTCAACATCAGGGAGCTTCTACTGCTACAATTTCACAATACAAACCATGATCCTGAGAAAGAAGACAGTACTGACACAATTATAAGCAAGATAAGTAAGATCCTCTTAAGACTAAATCAATGTCCCTAATAGACATCGGAAGCAACATACCTTTAGATGGTTTATGGACAAAGCCCGGAAGTAGAAATAAGTGATCCGGGAACATATTATGCAGGATTGGGAGGTGCAGAATGCTTGTCATGAGAACTCTTTCTGGACTTGTGCTTCGATTTCTTATCCCTCTTCTTACTGCTCAAATCAATCAGATATCAGCAGAGAAGAATAAGACTGAATACTAGATCTAGATTAAACTGTGTATATGAATAGAATGGACAGTACTCGTCATGTGAGCTGCCATCTTGACAAGATTTCAGCTTCCGAGCTATGTGTTTCATTTCTTTCTCGTCATAGACTTTGACCCCTTTAATCTGCAGAGGTGTACCGTAAAAAGAAATGGTTATCATAACTTGATACAGACAATTGACCTTCAACTGACAATGAGGATGAGGACAGATACTTTATAGCAACCAGTACTAATTCAAATACCAACTATACTGTTCAGGGTAGTTGCATATGTACAATAGTTGCACCTAAGTTTGCTATTACAAATGGTATAATAAAGTATATCATCTGAAATCCGACTTTTTATAGAAAAAAGTTGATAATTTCCCTTTACCAGAATATCTATGGCGTTGAAAGCCTCAGTAAGCTCCGAAATGGAGTGGACAGGTTGCTGATGTGCAAGAATGCTTTGAAGATAGCTGTTTGAAGGATATCAAACCGTTATCAAGAAAAAACCATGTCCAGTATAGTAGCCAGATTTAACATTAAACAAATATACTGAGTGCAATGGTCAAATTTAACATGCTTTGAGTAGGAGATAATTCAAAACCTCTCAAAGTCTAGAACTCTATGCATGTCATTTGCCTTTCGCAGGACAGCCAGTGCCAACTGCAGACATACATTGAAAAGCAATAGTCAACATTTATGTAAATAAGAACAGATATTCTACAATCCATTCGCAAAAAGGAAACACCACAACCTTAAAAATATAACAGACTGCTGTTATAGAAACCATTCAACACAATACTGCCAAAACTACCTTTGAGCTAGTTTGAATTTTTATACTATAATCTATAAATGTCCTCATCATACCATTCATAAATATTCCTTCCGAGACTTGGATGTATTGAAGCATGCCATACATTGATTGACCCCAGTAAGTTACTGTGTAGTCTAGTGGGAGATTTAAATATAAACGGCAGTATTGGTTTCACAAAGTGAGAACTTATAAAGCCAATTAAGGTCCGAATCATAAAGGAAGAGCAAAGATGTCTAAACCAAAATTTGTAGACCACAAACCAATAAATAAAAATAAGGAATACTACCTGCCCGGGAGGGAATCGAAGTGGTGCATCTGACAGCATCGCTATGTCTGCTTCTGAAACTGCAGTTTGTTGTAACTCCTGTAATTCATTGAGCAACCTTTTAATGTGTTATGATGGGGCACAAGAGCTATCACGAATACAAGTAAACTCACATGGAACGCACAGAGAAAATTTAGGGGAACCAATGGAAGGGCAAACCCACAATCCACCAAGACAGGGAACCTCCCTAGCCAAGGCAAAAGGACTTACAAAATACACTAACAGGAGATGACTAGTTGAGAGGTCTAATGCTTTTATTTATGGAGATATTAGCAACCAACTCTCACACTCAAGTAACGAGATTCCCTCAGCACTCGGCATTCGGATACAAAAGTACAACCAATCATATGACATACCTTCAGCATCTCGGGCTGACCACCTGTTGTGTGACAAAACTCCTGCAATATAGATTAAGAAGCACCGACTTATCAAAGAGCTAATGATGGCAAGGGTTCAATAAAAGGTTAGGTATTTTGAGAAAAGTGGCAATTACCTCCATATCAAGAATAAACCCTTCAATTGCACGATATGGGGTGAAAACAATAAGATCAAAATCCAAACTCTGCAAAAATAGTAGGCCGTCCAATAAAACACACTTTGAAGCAACGCATGAAAAGACCTGATGTCCAAAATCAATTGTACATTTGTACCTGGAGAACTAGCATTTCATTGTTGAGAATCATGTGATGATCCTGTTTAATCCCCTTCCCAAGTTCCTCAGCTGACACATGGTTCTCCTCTATTTTACAGGCTACATATACACATGTTAACCTGTGGAAATATGACACGAGTATAGGTAAATAAATAAATAAAAACAAAAGATCTAAGCTAGAGTTTGGATGGTATATACTCCTCATTTTTTAAGTTACTATGAACCAATCTCTTAAAACATATGCAAAAGAGTATTCACCCTGATAAAAAAAAAAAAATATATATATATATATATCTTACATTATGTCTTTCGGGTGGTGTTCCATGACCGACCATTGGAGATAGAACCTCTTAAAGTATGTAATAGCTGTACCCTAACATGGAAAAAAAACAGTTTAGATTTAGAATGGAGCACTCACATAAGATATATCTAGCTTTAGTGGTCTCCCAAATCAAAGTATGTATATACCTGAATTTTATGTGGGAATTGAAAAGCTTTTCCTACTTGTTGAATCTTATTTTCAAAAAATGCACGCATCACTTGCTCTTCTTCAGTATTCAGTGCTTTTGGACGAGAATGCTTATCAGCTAAAGCAAAATCAGTACAGAAGTTCCATAAGTAATGAACACATAATACGCAGTATAACATGTTGACCGTATAATTCAAGTGACAAAGTGCTTACGGTTCGACCCTGGATCAATTTGGGAATCAGGAAACATAAATGATCCATCATTATCCACCTCTATTCGTGTTGTTCCATACTACATGAAGAAAGAAAAAGGATCAAAACCAACTCAAAACCATAGGTATGTTACTTTATGCCTTCCAGTGAAGTATTAGAAAAGTTTGCCAAAAATCAGACTGCAATGATTCAAACAATACACCCTAGCCATCAATGGTGTTCCACAACCTCAGTTCCTTTATTCGCCAAGTTAGGAATCAGTAAAGCCCTTTTACAACTGCTCACCGGCTTCTTATGATGGTACAGAGACCTAATTTCACAACAATGACGCTAAAAAGAAAACTAAAACACAGTTCCAGTCTCCCTATCTTAACTGCGGGCTCTCTATCGGAAAACGAGCAAATTCAATTTGAGGCATCAAAGAATCAAACACAATCTCATGCTTCTACTTACCTTCTCTAATGTCTGTACTGCTCGCTGATTAGATGTTTTGTATTTCTCATCCTACAATCATCAAACGAATCCAAGTGACTAAAACGAAAAATAGGATGAAACTAAAAGAGAGTAGAAACTTGGAGCGTTGAATGATGGATAGATTTACCAGATCTCCTTGGGCGAAAATCCATCTGCTTCTGTGAGTAGAGGTTTGAAAATCGGCCATCGTAACACTCGCGTTCTCTATCGCCGACGGCGAGCCGATCGGAGGAGGGAGGTGACGAAGAGAGGGCGGCGATCTCAAGCGCGAGGTTGTGAACTAGTAACTTTTTCTTTAGGTGTGTCCAATATCGGGTAACCGCGAAATTCATGAACCTAAACCGTATTCATGAACCTAAACCGTTAAACCGGTTAACCAATAGTAAATCAATGAATCAAATCATATGAAATTATGAATATTCTTTTTTTTAGCAACAAATCATACGAATATTCGAAATTTTTTTTTTTTTTGATAAGGAAATAATTCGAGACCGGACAGGGCCGGAACCTCGAGAGGCCGACAAAGTCGGCAGACGGCTAGCCGTCTAAACATACAACATAGAAACAGAAAAAACAACATAGAAACATAAAAATGGTGCAGAACAAGCGGAGGGAGGCACACAAAAGCAGTCGAACAAGCGAACCAAGCCCAATACGAATATTCGAAATAAGTATTGATTGTTTGATTTAGGCAAAAAAATGGGATTATATTTTTAGATTAAATTATAGATTAATTAATGATTTCGAATAATGGAGCTGGTTTCACAAATCAGTCACTCGAAACATGAGAAAAAAAATAATCAGTCACTCAAAAATATAAATGATTTCAAATTAAATGATTTCAAATTTAATAAAGCAGTAGGGACAAATAAACATAGCTTATCAAATTGAACCAAGTTTATCACTAAAAAAAAAAGCATTAAAAGAAAAAAATTAATATATGCATATTTTTTTCTCGTTTTTGTAGAGAACTAGTGATATTCCATTATTCCGTGCTAAACCCTATTTGCAAATTTATATAAAATGTGTTTTTGAGTGATTTTTCATATTTAAAAGTTTTGGGTAAATTCTTGTAAATTTATAATTCATTTTTGAACAACTTTTTTCGGGGCTTTTTTTTTAAAAAAAAAATTGTCCTATTCCTTATAGATAGCAGTTTATAATAAGGGTCTAAGGGGTTCAAATCGGTTGGAGATGGCACCATCAAAGAAGAACCCAATTAGGGCCACGTAGATGCTTTCGTCTTCGAAGATTTGCCTTAACGTGATTAGTTCCTGGTGGCACTTGGTTCCGGGTTTAATCTACGTTGTCCTCAACTTTTTTTGAGTTATACTCGTTTGTTCGATTAGGGCTATTTGATTGTTGCTTTTTGTATTGCACTGTTTTATATTTTACATTGTATGTTTGATGGTTCGCCGTCTTTTGACTTTGTCAACTTCTCGGGGAGCCGTCTGGTCCTCGAATTATTACCTTATATAAAAAAAATTTATCCACCTCCATAAACTCAAAAAAAAAAAATCTCCACCTCCAAAAATACCACCTACTACCACACACAACCTTAATGCATCTACATTTCTTTTACAAACTTGTAATAATTCAAAGTCCATTCGTGTTAGGCTATTAGCTAGTTAATATTTGCATAATTAAATGTAGACATGGCCACGGGTGACGGGTTGACCCAAACTCGCTTAATCACATCGGCTCAGTGATATGTCGGCTCATCTCGTATCATTTTTTATTAAAGAGTAAAAAAAAAAAATTTTTTTAATACGCCAACCCGCCAGATCAGTGGGTCAACACCCGTGACCTGTGGCTTTTGGTGGGTTAGGTTATGGATTGGGATATCCCAACCCATGACTCGACAAGTTGGACCCGTCGACCCGATGGGTCCAATCCGTGGCCATGTCTAATTAAATGCAAGCTAATAATTTTTTTTTTTGTTAGAAAAATGCAATGTCAAGTACCTTCTCCAAATTAAAGTTGAATGCTTGATGGTGTTGAAAATCCAAGGTTTACCATCGTGACATGTTAGAGACGTTATTTTGGAGGCTATTGATGATAATAAATACAAGTTTGCATAAGTTGAGCAAAACGAGGTGCCACATTGTTGCTCGAAAGCACGAAGGAATATGGTGTAGATGGTTTGGAAGTATCCTTACGTACATGCACGATATTATTTGAGAAAAAACACATCAAGTAATTAGTTCATATGAAAGTACACATAAGATTTTCGATATATCCTATTATATATAGATGTTCGTTATAGTGAAAAATGAAACCAAATGAGTGATAAAAAATAAAATAAAATTCACACAAGATCAATTTTAATAAGTTGAAGATGAAAACAAAAGAAAAGTAGATGATCAACAAGTTTTTGTTAATTATTTAATATGATGATAAATTAATTAGAAATATCTTTTAAATTAGTAATTAGAAAACGACAAAGAAGACAACCAATACTAGATTTAAAGTAGTTACATGCTTTCAAAGTTGGCAAGTTTTGATGCAAGACCTGACATAGAGATATACAACATCCAATATTATGAATGCTCGTTATAGTGAAAAATGAAACTAAACGAGTAATATTTTTTAAAAAAAATTCACACAAGACCAAATTTAGTAAGTCGAAGATCAATATAAAAGTAAGGCAGATAATAACAAGTTTCTATGAATTATAAGAAATATCTGTTAAATTATAAATCAGAAAACGACAAAGAAGACAACCAATACTGTATTTAAAATAGTTAATTGCTTTCAACTTTCACGAATTTTGATATAAGACCTAAAGATATACAACATTCAATATTATTTTAGAAAGAGAAATATTAAGTTAGGTTAAAATGTGTAAACTTATAATTAAAATTAGGATTAGGAGCAATGAAAATGTAGTCCGGTGTAAGAATTGAGGTGAAATCGGATAATCCGATTCCCAACCCCATGAATAATGAATGCTACCGGATAATCCAATTCCAACCCCATGAAGGCATGAATGCAAACCAATCCGTAACCAACGAAAAGTCCAACTCCACCACTACTCTCAACTCCAACGGTGCGAGATTATCCACTGCAACAAACCCTCAACAAAACACGCTCAGAAAATTCCTCATTGTTGGATCAAAATGACAAAACTAGCCCCGCCCCCCCTCTCTTCTTGACCCTTCTCCTCGCTGGCCTCCACATCCCCCTCTCTATGGGGTTGCTGGGTTAAGTCGGTTTCTTCCAATTTCACCCTTTTTTTTTCTTCTTCATCTGGGAATTAAAGGACTCATCAAACCAAAAAAGCTTTACAGAGGGGAGAGAGAAGGAAAATATCAGACACACAGAGAGAGGGGTTGTCAAAGGTGCAATCTTTTTTAACTGGAATGTTTGTCTTCTGATTTGGTAACGATATATCCGAATGCCGGATTCGGTTGTTTGATTAATTAATAGCGTCCACAGGAAATCCGTTTTCCAGTTTTCAATCTGGTTTGCGTTTGGTGGAACGTTTCGTGTTCAATTGGGGGAATTTCATATTACTGCCGTTTCTGGGTTTGTGTGTATCGAGTTTGTTTATATGGTCATCTCGTCGTATCTACCGGGTTTCCTGATTTTGAGGGAATATAATGATAGTATTGAGGGATTTGCTTCATGGGTTTTTCTGGGTTTTGGATTTCCGGAGTGGGTTTCTGACGTCTCTGTTGTTTGATCAATTTTCCCATCTGATCGGGACAAGGGTCTGAGTATTTTTGCTATTGAAAGACTTCGGAATTTCTAGGGTTTTGAGTGCATTTGTTTTTGGTTTATTTTTTCCTTTTAAGTTTGTGGATGATTAGGGTTTCGGTGGGTTTGGGTTCGCCAGAGGAGAGATGAGGGAGATTGACCTCAGAAAGGGTGGAGCTTGTCTTTACCTGGACAATGACGAAAGGATTGATCCTGACATGGATTTCT
This sequence comes from Persicaria maculosa, assembly GCA_963922045.1. Lineage (NCBI taxonomy): Eukaryota > Viridiplantae > Streptophyta > Magnoliopsida > Caryophyllales > Polygonaceae > Persicaria > Persicaria maculosa. The sequence goes on from OY998269.1 coordinate 46,668,569, forward strand.
CTCACATTGTAAGTTTTTTTTGCTGCTTCTGTTCATGATCAAGTTTGATTTTTGCAGCATAATTGGTGTTCACCAGGTATCAATTTTGCTTTACTTGCTTTTGATCAGGGTAGTTCTGTTTGATTTTGCTCTTTCTGACTTCTGAATTTCTCATATATGAGCACATTGCTGATTTTGCTGCCCAAGTCTTCTTAATTGAAGTTCACTCTACAAAAAAAAACATTTTTTTTAATCGTGTCCTGTTGTCGAAAGTGAAGTTAGTTTCAATGCTTCATTGATACTATATGGCTATGCCAATTCAATCTAGTGGATGGGGGGATGAGAAACTTAGCGGCATGTATTGTTGTTTCGGGACAGTAATTAGTGTCGCACCAGAAAATTGCATCTGCAAAAGGAAATGCTGGACATTTGATGTTTGCCCCTGAACTTTTCCAAAATCATGGGACTCAGGAACTGATGTAGTGCTTCTTCTTTTTTTGTGAGGGAATTTTTTACCTTTATCTTCACACTTTTTGACGAGTATTACCTTTTATTGACTTAGGGAGTATTCTGGACTTGATGAATGTGGAGTTCAACAACTTTTGCTGTTTGACGCTTGCTATTCTCTTTTTGTTTCCCCTTCCAATTTTGTGTCATTATTCATCACTATTCCTTTTCCCCTTCTGGTGCTTTTGCAGGATAGCAGAATTGAAGATGTATTGGGACAGTATCAGAAAGATTTTATGGGGGAGTTTTCTGCTGAAAATCTGGGTAAGCTGTCAATTCAAGCCTTGGGAGTTCCCACCTTGGACACCCTTGTTTATGAATTTCTCTGGAAGTAAACATATGGAGTCGAATTTGCTTGACAGGAGCGAGGTTTGGAGGTTATGGAACATTTCTGCCAGTAGACCAACACTGCCCTGCTCCATCTCTTACAAGATCCCAGGCACACATTAGTTCTAGGTCGCCTCATAATCCCATAACAGAGGTATATATTTCTTTAACATCTTTTTGTGATGGAATGACCTGTGCAGATCCTTTCCCTCCCTTGATTTTTCCCCATTTAAATTATGTTTTTGGTCCTTGTGATTCTGTAGGTGCGTCAGAACTCTTCAGTACAAGCTGATGAATCCATACCTGCTAGGTCGCGACCTGGTATTCCACCATCTGTGCAGGCAACTTCAGCATTGGATAACACAGTCAATGTTCGAATTTCAGTGGATTCTTTTATTAATAACCGACTCAGAGCAGTTCCTACTCACTTCTCTGATAATGATTTGCTGAAAGTTCGGCAGAAAGTGGGCTCTGGGAATGTCAGAGATAATTCTGCAATCTATAATGGCCTTGGGCTTGACATGTCTCCATCTTCTTCTTCAGGGGATAGTCCATCAGACTTAGATGGGACTCCCCACTGCTTGCAGGGGTTGCAGGAAGCATCTCCATCTTATATTATCGAGGTGAACTTTATTATTCATGTTTCCCTATACCTGGTTGTTTTCTTGTCATAATTTTGTGTATGAAGAAGATGAACCCTTACATTCTTTGGTTTCTGTTTTCGATTGTTGTTTTGGAGTAGGTTATGACGTCCTTTCCTGTTCCTGGATGTAAACTGCTGTCACCTTTAATAGAAAGTTTGGTTTCATTGAAGGAGAAGGAAGTCATTCCAAGGAAAAGTTTCCCCAGGTTTGACAGTAATATGAAAATAGAACATGAATCAATTCCTTCTGAGGTGAAAATGACAGAGAGGAAGGTGAAGCAGATCAATAGAAATGAGGTACCTGAGTTTGAAAAGAAAATTTGTGAGGATCCTATGAGTATTGATGTTCACCCTTCAAAGAGAATGGGAGGGAGTAAAGTTTCAAAGGGAAAAGAAATCGTCATCGAAAACCCTACTAGCTCAAACGACCCACCTCTTGATAAAAAGGGTATTTCTACTATCACTGAGAGAGAGAATTTATCTAGGACTTCTCTTCCCCCCATTGAGAGAAGTGGAGTTGCACAGTTGGTGGATGTTAGAACTAAGTTTCAGAAGCTATCACATGTAAAACAGGAGTCATCAACTGAACGTATTGATTCACTGGCTTTCACTGTGGCTTCTTTTGAGGAGAAAGTAAATCCAGCTGCGTTTAGTGAGATGATCCAAAGAGATAAGAATGTCAGTTCTGTTATTAAGAGTGATGCTGGTGATGATAACTTAAGCCAAACAGGATATGTAGAACAAAGCAGTAAGAAGTCCAAGGAATCAAAGAAGAAAGTGAAAAAAGAATTGCAGGATTCATTTTCCTCCCAAGATGTTGGTATGCGGCACATGAATTTGATGCAAGAAGACACTGACAAGTCTTCTAAGCAACAAAGGAAAGCAAAGAGCAAGGTTAAAGTGCTACCAAATTCAACATTCCAAGAGGCTGGTCCATATCATGAGAGAACAACAGACAGATCTATGGAGAAAATCCATAATGGCAGGAAGTCCAGCTTTACTGTGGAAAAAGGTTTAAATGAGAAGAAGCTTAAGAATGAAGAATTTGATGTTCAGATGACGAAGGATTCATCAGTATCATTAGAAGAAAGTTCTAGTGCAAAGAACTTGCCTCGATCTCAGACGGGAGCAAATTTGAATAATAGAACAGAGCGCCAATCTTCTGAGGGCAAAAAGAAGATAAGGAAAAGCCGAGAGGGTAGCCAGTCAAGTATAGCTTTACCGAAGATAAGCTTCAGGGTCGGTTCATCTGCTGCATTGAGTCAATCAACAGAGTCTGGAAGCGATTTTGTGTCTCATGGCGAGACACATAAGAACCCACCGGAGGTGAAGGGTAAGAATAGTGATTTAGCTGGTAACGCTACTCTTAATAAAAAGGAGCAAATAGCAGCTACAAATGACTCAATTGTTGGAGTTTCTAAAAGAGAAAAATATGCATCCGGCAGTAAATTGAAGGATAAATCTGATAGCAGTCACCATCAGTATCCGTCTAATCCTGGCTCAAATCCAAGAGCAGATCCAACTGATCTTACCCATTCGACGGAAAAAGCGCCAACGTCTGTTCCAGTTCCAACAGAGATTGCTCCTGTACTTATACAGGAAGATTGGGTAGAATGTGACAAGTGCCAAACATGGCGGCTTTTACCCCATAACATAAAGCCTGATGATCTTCCTAAGAGGTGGCTCTGTAGCATGCTTACTTGGTTGTAAGTAGCCTCTTCTTCACATAATCATATTTAGTTTTTCAATGAAATTTTAACCACTTAATGGACATAATACCTCTGTTTCTCTCTTCCTATTTTCCACTTTTAATCACTATAGCTTGGACTCGGTGGCCAATTTTTTTCAGGCCTGGCATGAACAAATGTACTTTTACTGAGGAGGAGACCCGAGATGCATTGCGTGCACTATACCAGCTGCCTCCAGCAGTTAATGGTGCACAGATTCATCCGACTAATCCTAATGGGGGACCACCTGTCGTTGTTGCTGCTGAAGCTGCTGGTATAACTACTCCAGTGACTCGTTCAGATGCTGTGCCCGATGCTAGGAAAAGAGGACCCAAACAGGATGTTCATGATAAGAGTAAGATGGATCAGTCACACGCTGTTGAATCTAGCAATAAGCAGAAACCAAACCCATCGAGAAGTGGTAATTTATTTATAGTCAACTATTTCTTAATAGAAGATTTAGAAAATTTATAATTCCTATGTGACTGGCTCGAGTATCTGAATTATGATATGGCTATCTGTATCCTGGTATCAGGTGCTTATAAGGGGTCATATTGCATCTGTCTTTGAACTTTTAAATAAGCGTTCTGCATGCCAAGGACTATATATACTCTTTTCTATATATGATCAGTATAAAATGGATACTGAATGGTAAATCACATATTTTAAATTGATTATTTTGATCTCTCTCGTGCTAGAATTGATTGACGTGTGATACTGAATTCAAGCAAGAAATTTATCAGTGTTGTAGTGTTTTGATTTTTTACCCCCTCATTCCCAAGCAGGTACTGGCAAACAATTGTCAACTGGGAAGAAGAGGGAGGGTAGCAATGATTCCCATGGCGCTCTTAAAAAGGTGAGGAGAGATTCACAGCAATTTGCCAAAGATCGGAATCGTGTTGTCCCATTGGCGACAGAGATTGGAAACACTAGCCTGAATTATGATCTAGGGATGGATAACAACAACACCCCCTCTAAGCTAATCAAGGACAAAACTCTGCCTCCAGTCACAAATGAGAAGGAGAGGAAGGATGTTCCCGCTAAAAAGAGGAAACTGAAAGACTGGATCAGTGGCCCTGTGGGAACAGAAATACCCTCCACAGAGTTACCTTTCAAGGAGAGAGACAATGACCTCAGGAAAGAGAAAAGGCAGAAGTTGAAGGAGTCAAATTTGCATGTAAAAGAGTCTAGCACTACGAGGCTAAATGACAAAAATGACGGTGGCAAACAAGACAATGTTAGCTGTGGCGGTAGCTCTCGGAAAATAGGCAGAATGGATGACAGGCCTTCAGAGGAGCAGCATTATAGAAATACGTCTCACAAGACTCTTGATGGTAAGAAATCTTCTAGGCCAGATCCAGAGTTAAAAATGCCAGCTTTGGTTGCAGCTACCTCGAGCTCTTCAAAGATATCTAGCACATGTAGAGTCAGAGTGAAGTCCCAAGCCAAAAATTCCCCTGTAGGATCGATTTCATCCTCTCCCATGAAAGTTTCAAGATCTGATCATGATAGAATTAGGGACCGGAGTTCTACTCCAAACACTAAGCGAGAATTGTCGATGGTGAAGAAGAAGAATCTGGAGGCAAGGATTGTTGCTCCTGATGTTACACGTCATTTTGAAGAGAGGATAGAGAAGAAATCCAAGAAGGGGGCAGATGCTGAGGTCCAGTTTCATCCTGCTGAGGAAGATGCTGTCACTGAGAAAATATCTGCTGTAAAACATGTGGATGAACATAGAAAGGCCAAGCAAATAGGCTCTAAGTTCACTGAAGTGGATGATTCTTCACGTCGAAAATCCTCGTCTATTGATCTTGGTGCAAGATCTGTCAATGTTGTGGGTTTGGACAAACTCAACTCTGAGAATATGGTGCCGGAGAGAGTCAAATGTAAGCAGGATGAAGCAGGGAGCAGTAGAGATAATCCATCTTCCAGTACCCAGGTATTATTGGGCTTGGAGAAAGTTGGTACAAGTAATGCTATGTCACCCCATGATAGTAAAGGGAAACTCCCCAAGGAGCCTGGGTGTGGCAAGTTGGTTTCAGATCTTGTGGGATCTTCAAGTTCTGTGAGAAAGGATAACCCGGATCGGGCTGCAAGGACTGCCCTAAAAGAAGCCAAGGATCTTAAACATTCCGCTAATCGTTTGAAGGTGTGATAAATGTTGCTTTCTTGTTATGGTTTTTTCTTTATACGGACTATATTAGGTAAAATCTTACTTTTGGCTTGTCTTGTAGATTAGTGGCTCAGGGGTTAGTACCCAGGTATTCTTTCAGGCAGCATTGAAATTTCTTCAGGGTGCATCACTTCTGGAATCTGACAATGCCGAAGGATCCAGATGTGGTGACATGAAATCAAGTGAAGTGTACAGCTCTACTGCAAAACTATGCCTGTGAGTTGAAATCACTTTACTTCATTTCATTCTCTTACCTTTCCTAATTGAGTGGGAGAACAAAATCTGTGGTACTATATGTCATTGAAGTTGTGATGACAAAGTCATTGGTACAATGATGTGGCTCTGGTTCCTATAGAGCTACGATGGATGACAGATTTTTGACCTAGAAAATCAGAATAAGAAAGGTGTCACATGCTTTTGGTGACCTTTTATATGGGAAGCTGTGGAAATCATCAAGTAGCAAAGTTGGTAATTAGTTTTGGGAAACCTGAAATCCAAATTTTAAAAAGACACTCAGTTTCCCTATTCCGTTAAATTTTTACTCTCGTTATTGTATGAGCATTGTAGAAACTGGTGTCGTTTGCTTAATATTTTGGTTTAAGGAGTGGGTTTTATTTAACTTGTAAAATAAGAGATGGTTTTGTTGAAACAAGATAAATAAGGGGCGATTTTAGCCAATTAACCCTTAGCTCTATCAACTTCTGTTCTTGACTTCATCTCTTCTTTTTATCTACAAGTTACTGTGCTCACGAATTTGAGAAGTTAAATGACATGGCATCCGCTGCATTGGCATACAAATGCATGGAAGTTGCATACATGCGTGTAGTCTATGCAAATGATGTAGCTGCGAGCCGAGATAGGCAGGAGTTGCAATTGGCGCAAACAGAAGTTCACCAAGGTAAAATAATTCAAAAGTAAACTAATGCATCTATTTTTATTGAGGCTGCAGGTCACTATATTCTTGTGCTTATTTGTAGTCTGATATGAAGGCATGTCAACTATAGAAACCAATAAAGGATAGACCTGCCCCATTGTGCGGCTATGAAATCAATACATCTGGAATCCAATGTTTTTATAACTTATCGTAAATGGGATTTCATTATTGCGATATACCTTCTCGTCCCAATTTTGTTTTAGACTGCTATGTTCGCATGTGTAGTTCAATTGACGCCCTATAGTTGGGTCTGGTAATTATAAGGACGGATTATTTATTTATTTATTTATTTTTATCATTACTATTATTATTATCATGTACTAAAGTTGGTGAATGTGGAATTTACATCTGCAATTTTTGTTGGAGGATATAGAAGATAACGGTACTTTTATTTTCAAATCCAGAGCTAATAGATATATATTATTTCTTGTAGAGTCTCCATCATCATCTGCTTCTGATGTGGATAACGTGAACAATCTAACACCCAATGATGCGGCAGTCAAGGCTACTCAGTCTGCTGCAGTTCGCGGAAATTATGTCATCTCTGCCGGAAACCGGCCCAATTTTGTTCGACTTCTCAACTTCGTATGTCTAATGCACTTTTTAATCCCCTACCGTCCTGGTTTGGTTTACTTTTGATTGGCACTCTGTGATTTAGGGAAAGCTTGTGTACTTTCCTGGCATTGAAATGATTTCCTTGCAACCGTGCTTGTGCATATCGTTTAATTACATTAAAAAAAGTAAATTTCTGAATGTAAAAAAGGAGCTGTCGTTCTGAATGTTTGCACGTGTAGCTTTTCTTTTGCCTCCTTTGGCTAAACAGAAATGTGGCCGGATTAATGGAAATGAGCCTGATTAAAACCACAGGCAGAAGACGTGAATCTGGCAATGGACGCTGCTAGAAGGTCTCAGAATGCTTTCGCAGCTGCTCGATCAACCCTGACAGAAGCCGGAAATGAGGAGGTCATCTCGGCTATAAAGAGGGTACTTGATTTCAGCTTCCATGATGTGGATGAATTTCTGCATATGGTTCGCCTTGCTATGGAATAGTCGATTCAAGTTGTCTTACATGAGCTAAGAGGAGCTTGAGCCCGGAAGAGAAACTGATAACCAATCGAGTGAGTATAATACATACAATCATCACCTTTTTTTCGCAAATATGTTTTTAATTTATGATTTGCTTCTTCACATTTTCTTGCAGGTTTTATTGTACAGGTTTGCTTAAACTACAGTTTAAAATGGTTTGCTCATCATTCTTATTAGGGGAAAAAAAGAGTTCAGAGATTAAAAAAAACAATATTGTATAGTTAAATCAGTAATTCAAGAAGATCAAAATTTTGTAGCTGTAGATTCCGTGAGCGATCCGCAAAAGTAAGGTGAGTCCCTTCTCCTCCCTTGCCTGCTTGATTCTTGTCTGTAAATCTACTAGGAACATTCAAATTCACACAATTGTCGGTCACAGTGGAAGATGGAGACTCTACTGATCACTTCGACGAATACAATAACTTGCAAGAGAAGTTCTGAATAATCTTCAAAGGGTTTACGCTGCCGTCTTTCTGGCCTGCACCTATATATCAAAGATAAAAGGTAACAAGCTCTTTTCTATCCAATTACAATTTCTTCTCCTGATATTGTTATGTTTCTGCTATATACCTTGTTTTGGTTTGATCTAATTGTACACCAAATCCCGAGATCTAAGCATTTCGTCGGATTCCAGGTCAGTGTGGGTGCTGGTACAGATTGAATGGCAGCAAATTTTGAGCCTGAAAGACGAACCTCTCTTGGTTTAGTTCATTTTTCTCAACCCATATTCTTCGCTAACCATTTTTGGATACGGTACGTTTCCAGTATAAAGAAATCGGTGGATTCGCTTGCAGTAGATAGAATTGGAAATTCGGAAACCTATCTTTTTGTACATACATTTTTTTACCCAAGTTTAGACAAGGAGGAACTCAGTAAAAGGAAAAGATGGCTAAATGAGACGCCAGTGGTTTTTATACATTGATCAGTGATCATTACATGCCCCTATCTGTAGCCTTTTTTGGCAATAAGAACTTGCATAAAAATATTTTATTTGGTTTCATCTTTGGAATTTTGGATTTTTTAAAAATCCAAACGATTGCAATTCTCATAAAAAAGTTGCGACCAATGATTTGTTTATTACCCAAATCGTCCTTTTTATTTTTGGTTATTTTTTCGATTCAAATGGCTTTTAAAAATCACATCTATTTTATGTGGGTGGTTCAGTTCGGGTCTTCTGAACTGAATCTATCTGTTTACTCAACTCCATGGGATCTCATTCCTTTATTCCTTTAAACAGAGGATTGATATGTTCGGATTTTAGTTGAGTTGCGAAATTAAAAACAGGTTTCTTAAGGCACTTTTTTTTTTACACTTAGTTGTTTTTTTTTTAACACAGTTTTAAAATAATACGGAGTAAAAGAACATGGAGAAAACGCGAAAATATTATGCATTTATTTTATATGCATATGATACGGGTTTGGCCAACTCGCCAGAGCCGACGAGTTGGCCCAAGTATGCATAGGTCTGAAGAACATGGCTAAATGACACTAATACGATCTCAAAGTCTGATGAGCCTCGTGAATGGGGTCATACATATAAGCGTTAGAAATTTAACATATAAGTCCAATGAGGCTTCGTGTTAAAATAAATTGGCAATAGAAGAAACTCACCGACCTTGTATTACTAAGCTTGAGTTTCACTATTTTTCAATATGTTGACACAATTTGTATTTCATATCTTATTGTAAATCATGTGTAAATGGAAAAATAGAACGTCTTCCCACTTGAGCAATTGTAGCACACTACACGCCTCGTGATTTTCATGGGCAGCGTAAAGGGTCTAGCACACCTCGATGACTAGTCAGACACAGGGCCGGTCTTACGGTTGTCGGGGCCCTGTTTTATAATACTCCCTCCGTTCGGCAAAACTTGTCATTATAGGGTATTATTTTTGTTCAAAAAAACTTGTCATTGTAGGTATTTTGCCCTTCACTTTACAAAAATGCCCTTGATATGATTGATGGTTTGTTAGTTGTAGTTTTTGATAAAGTAGAAAAAGAGGGTAATAATTGAGGGTAAATTAGTACATTTGTTAATTGCATTAAAACTTGTGAAAGAAGCTAAAATGACAAGTTTTGCCGAACGGAGGGAGTAAATATTAGGCCTTGCTAATAACAAAAATATGACACAAAAATATAAAAGTTGTTTTATAATTATAATAATTTTAATTTTTACATATAATATATCAAAGACTTGATTAAAATAGCAAACAATTTTCATGCTTGTAACAAAAACAAAGTCTTCTATATAGGCAAAAATTCCCACGAAAACCAAACCAACATGTGACACCAAAACCAATTAAATTGATAACCAATTAATTGGTTATCAATTTAATTGGTTCAGTATACCGAACCAAGTTTTGGAGGTCGGTACGATAACGGTAATTGAAACGGAAAAGTTGGTCTTACCATTACCGGACGATTTGAAATTGGTTGGTACGATAATTACCAACCAATGCATACCAATATATCTTTAGGTTTTTTTTTATTTTTTAATTTATGTTTCAATTGTTTTAAATTTGAATTGTAAGTCCTTAACTTTTTAGGTAAAACACTAAATATAAATTAACTAGGGTGTTAATAAAACCTTTGCAGAATAAAATTAGCTACTTGCTCTCGGTCAATTTGGTGTTGGATTTCGTTCACGTGTTTCAGATCACAATGAATTGAAAAAATCCACCCTTTATTCCCTGATTCTCCAAGGTGGAGGTACCCAAAAAAAAAAATTCAAAAGAAAAAAAAACCACAACTGAAAAAAACTAAAGAGAGAGGGAGAAGAAAATTCTGAAATTTACCATCTTTACCTAATAATCACCTTCCTATTACATCATAAAAATCACTAAATAGACAAACTACAAACTATTGGAACTTAACGCCCCATCCCATGTCCAGAACTAAGTGGCAGCTTAGCTAACTCAATGGAAGAAGCTTCGGGGTCACAACTCGCAAAGCTCTTATATGTACAAGGCAAGTCTTCAGAAACCCAGAAACAAAACACTCCTAGGATGGAATGAGAGCCAAAATCTGGGTTTTAATCCTCCCCATGCACATCTCTATCTCTCTGTAAACTGTAAGGTTTTGGGGGCAGCAAGGCTGCATGCTCGTCACCGCGTTGTCTAGTATATGTGCAACCTCTGCTGGTGGATACTGTCGATCAGTGCACTTCTGCACGCGAAAGCAAGTGAACTTAATACCATACACTATCACAGGAAACTGATAAATGTTCACGAATCAAGTATTGTTGTTTTATAAAAATAACAAGAATCTTAATGCTAACAGGTTTGATGCTTCCAACAGTGCAGCGTATAGACGATACAGAATCACAGATGTATGCTACTTTTTTTTAATCCCTTTATTTCTTTGTTAGTGTTTTAAATGCACTTTTTTTCTTTGTTTTCCTATGCAGCATTGTCTGAGAAATCATTTACCTGTATCATGAGTAACGTAGCGACGCATGATGTAATAAGATCAGTAGGAAATTGCAAGTCCTTAGCTTCAGAACTGTCAGCAGAACAATTTGTCAACGAGTTCTCTGAAATGCTTACTTTCATCTCATTCTGGTCATTCAAACTTCCATTATTCCGGTTTTGAGGTGGTACTTTTAATAATTCAGACTCAGATGGATGTTGGGTTTCATTGATTGAGTCTAAAGCCTCTCCAATCCTCGCATATGCATTTTCCCCTTCCTTGAGAAATGAAATCGCCTGCAATGAAAACATGTTACAGTTTATAAGAGAATAAACTAACATAATTATATTTTCCTGCATTTCAGTGAATGGGTTTAGGATGCTCATTCTCCAGCATTGAAACTGTTGACATCTGGCATTAAAGAAGCATTAGGATAAATTGAGATTTGAGATCACATATCTGCAACTACACTTAGTTTTGAACCATCACATTTTATATTGGTCACTTTGACGAGGACTTGCTAGCTCAGCTGGCAAACATGGTATCTGTAATTCTGTATGACATGAGATCGCGAGTTTGACTCCTAATTTTAATTGAATGTTTCAAATATCTATATGTCATTAGGAGAAGAAGGGAGGGATTGAGGTAGATATTTCCAATTTTGATTAGAAGCAAAAAAACTTGATAAATAGGATAATTGGGTAGGGAGAACATAACAAGTAATTACCTGAATTGCAGCATTTACCATTCTCTGTGCCTTCTCCCTAGAGCCTCTCACGGTTAAAGCAACCTTGGAAGCAGAATCTTCAGAGTCGCCTACAGAGCGTGGCCCACCGGCACCGGCTGCATTGGCTATGGACTGAGAGCCATGGAGTAAGTTTTCAGGATAAGCTCTCCCTAGCTTGGGATAAAACACATGCGGTAGAGCCTGCACAGCAGCACAAGTTATTGACAGAGCGTGTCATGTAGTAAACTGCACAGGGCTGAATATCTCTTCATGGTAATATGTAAATGAAGAAGAAAAAGCAGTGAGATCAATCAATTAATTGAGATCTTCTACAGCTGTCGAACTAATTAACTACACCAATGACAATGTCAAACGATCAGCAGTTTATCGTGTTCACAAAATTGATAAATCTCAGATGCAAAAAATAATCAAGCACTGACTCTACTTCAACGGTCCTCGCACTATTCAAATTTTAACAACAGCCAAAATAGTTTCCCTTATTAAGTGGATAGAGGATTCTTTTTAGCGCTTGGGAGCTGCCAGCAGCTTATTTGAATGACGACATCTAGCCATTACATTTTTTCCTATACAAAGCCCTAAAGGCAAAAACATTTATGACACTTTTAGAAGCTCGAAATTGCTGTAAGCTGCAAAGATGATTTAAATCTTTCCTTTTCCAGTAAGATTTACATATATGCTATAGAATTGTGACTTCCCCATTCCGATTTTGAGGACAAATCCAATGAGCAGTAATAGCACCAAAGCTAAAATGATGATGAGCACAATACACATGTCTTAAGCAGGCATTTCCTATTTATAAGGCAACCAACAAGGCAGCCCAACCCCGAGGGAAGGTCCTGGTCTTGGGGGGGGGGGGGGGGGGGGGGGGGTCCACCCGCATGGGGCTCGAACCTAATGGTTGCTCAGAATGCTCGTAATTTAAAAATAAAAGATTTAAAAATATATGAGCTGTGAAACTTTCCAGGCACAGAATGCTGGCAATGGTTTACAATGAACAGAAATGCTTCGCTACTTTTTGGGTATATAGCCCTGCATGGCTCATTAGTTTTTTTCCCTAGTCCCTTTGTTAGGTCTAGGTCTTTTGTAACTTGGTTACACATTTTTCTATATATATTTACCGATTCCAAAAAAAAAAGTAATACTTTGCATTATTTGGATATTTTCTACCAGCAGCAATGAAGAGTAAAAAAGAAGAGTACCTCTCTGGCCAGAGAATTATTCAGGTGGACAAAGCGTTTGCTATCAACTTCGCTTGGCTGCACTTGAAAAGCAGAAGCTTCAACTTGCATAGATGGTGTCTTCAAAAGCAAGTTTGTCCCTGCTTTGGTTATAGATGATAAATCCACCTGTGTACATATACACCAATGAAGTTAGTACAGAAATCCAAAGAGCAGAAGCACAAGAGCTGCCGGGGGAGGGGGGGAGGGGTGGCGAATTTGTGATTCACTTATAAGCAGAGAAAAAATGAGATTATTTACAGAATGGCACAAATGACAACTAACCTTCGCTTGATTTACTGCTGCATGACTCAATGTTGAGGCCCCTGACCAAGCATTCAGACTAGACATATTTTCACTAAAAGACAACATCGATTGTCCATCAGTAATTTGGCTGTTTGAATTTACATAATCAACTGAAACCTTCTGTCTCCTCATCACTTCTGGCATATTCTCCAACTGATTAGATGGCATGCAATTGATATCCTGGGTAATGAGATCCTCATAACATATCAGAACTTGTAACGTTTGAAAAAGAAGTCAGATTCAATTCATACTTATGGCAATGATTGAAATTCAAACATCAAACATAATATCTTATAGTAGGGGTGGGCATAAATCCCGGGCCCGTCCCGGGCCCGTCCCGATCCCGGTGGGATTTGAAAAAAAAATAATGAATCCCGTCCCGCAAAAATTATGCGGGACGGGACGCGGGACAAGGACTCCTTATCCCGCAAATCCCGTCCCGTCCCGCATATATAATAATAATACTAATAATAATAATGTATATATTTACAGTGTATGTAATATTCACATATATACCTATTTACAACGTATATATATATATATATATATATATCTTACCAAAAAAAAAAAAAACTGTGTGTATACACATATATACACACTGTAAGTGTGTGTACATATATATCTACTTTGTATACAGTTTATATATAAACCTTGTGTGTTTGTATATATATACTACGTGTAATTATATGTATAATGTGTTCGGTGTGTATATATGGAAAATCGTAAAATATTATGGAGTATACATTTAAGTATGGCGTGCCTTTGAAATCCGCAAAATATATAAGAATTATAATTTTTTTTATATTGTTATTATTCGAGGGAGAGGGCCCGTCCCGTCCCGTGAGGGACAAGGCCCGTGCGGGATTGGAAAAAAAGTAGAGAATACCGTCCCGGTCCCGTCCCGTAAAAATTATGCGGGACGGGACGCGGGACGACCCCCATCCCGTCCCGTCCCGCGCCCACCCCTATCTTATAGTGATTTATTTAAAACAATTTCTCTTTCTTCCAACAAAATCCATTAAAAGGTGTTCACTTTATCCAAAAAAAAAAAGTTTAAAAAAGAATAATAAATGCTTTGATCAAAGCCCAAACCCAAAATTTTAATGACTTCATCAAAAGGTCAATGCCAAAGGACCAAGAACATGCCATAAATAAGCAAAGACCTATCAGCTAAGAACAAAAATAAACACCCCTAGGAACAAAAATAAATGGTCTTTCTATCCTATGCCCTAAGGGCATAGGATAAGATCCTAATTGGGAAAAATACCCTACCAAAAAAAAACAACCCTAGGAATCTAATTTAAAATTTGGCTAATACATTTTAATTAAGGATATATTTTTTCTAAAATGGGAATTTTATCCTATGCCCTTGGGGCATAGGATAGTAAAAACATTTATATATTTCAAAACACGAGTTGCATGTAGGTGACAGAAAGGTTCAATTTCGCCAAGCGATTGAAGCAATAAGATTCAAATAGCTGGCGGTGCCGAGGGTAAAAATTTAGAGGGATGGAAAAAGAGAACATGGAACTGCACTAACAAGAGTGGTAGCCAATGGAAGCATTAATTTGCCAGGGTAGGTTGGGTAGTTTACTGTGGTGGATGAACTGGAAAATTAAGTTGTGATTAGGAAGAACGGGATTTCAAGTTCAGAGGAAACCTTTAAATAACTTAAAAGATGTTTTTATCATAATTGTAATGGGGACACTAGTATAAATGCCCTCAAGATAGAAAAGCCATACCATAACAAATTCAACACCCAATTCAGGGCGGTCAAACTGCACTCTGAACTTGTCACGGTCAACTGTTAAGATACTTCCATCATGAAACTCCCTTGTTCTTGGATGAATAGCAGTCACTCTTTGTCCAACAGACAACGGGCGTGCTAGATCTGTTGGAAGCCCCTCTCTAAGTCCCGCACGAAGCTCACTATAATGTGTCCTAACAGATTCACGATATCTTTCAAGTTTCTCTCTTTCTTCTTGTAGGAAACGTCTGGAAAACCTCCTAGGTTTACCAAGAGAACTGCAGAAAGATGCATGCACAATATAAGTAAAAATGATAATTTTCAGCTACACTCATACCTCAAACTGGAACGTAAACATGCGATACATGTTCAGGGAATTTTACCTTCTTATAACACCCCATTCTACACGAGTAAGCCTTGGGATATGTCCAAGTCCAACATGATTGAGGTATTCAACAAACTCCTTTTTAGCAAACCAAGGATAATCAATGGCACTATAAAACCACTCAAATCCGCACCATCTGCGTAACAGAGGTGATGAGAGAGAGCACGAAAGTTTATCCTGAAATGTCAAATGAGTTATAATGGTTAATCCTGCAGTTTTGGAGAATATGTAAGACCTAAAACACCAAAGATGATGTGCTGATGGCCCACCTTCAGATGTGGTGCAGTTCCTGGGAGCAAAGATGAGTGCTTATTGAGCAAGTCCCTTGAACCAAGTAGGTCACCCTTTATATCATTTGTAATCAATGGCTTTTCTCTCTTGCGCTGAATCTTTCGTGTAGTTGGCAAAACGACTTGATCACTAGCAAGGTGTTGCCTACTAGATACTGTAACATCAACTTCAGCCATCTCATGATCAATAATAGTGGATGTCACGACTGAAGATCTAGCTGATTTACAATGGTTAGTGTCAATGTATGCTTGATTGTGATCTTTAAACATATTTCCAGACTTCATATCTTCTTCATCCAAGACCTGTTTATAAAAAAAATATTCAAAAGGATACTGAACCATATATAGGATATAGCATGTATATCAGAAAATTCACAAGCAAATGCATCTTACAAGAATATTGATTAGCAAAAGAAAACTACTTGAAAACATGCAAAGATCAGTTGTTGATTTCTTTTACCCACATCTGAGGGGTGGGAACTAGAACAATTTTTTTGAAGTAGGTTGAAACTTGATTTTAAGGCTTGCATATGACCAAGTAAGCATTTGGCTCAGGTCCACCTCAAAAAAATGATTAGCAAGCTTAATGGTTTTCTAAATATATAAAGGAAGAAAGTAGATTATCATACCTTCTCTTCTATTAGTCTTTGAGACTGCAACTCTTTTTGCTTTTCAGCTGTCTGCATCTGCAAATTGTAGTATGTCAATAGGAGAAGATATGACACAAAGGCAAACGTATTTCAGCTATATCTCATCATTTACCTTTGAAGTCTTCTGCTTCTTTTTCTTAGACCCTTCCACAGCACTCTGATTTGCTAATGTTGCATCAGATACAGCAGTGGAATCTACAGTAATTTCCCCTCCATTTGCAGACTCTCTAGAAGATTCAACTGCAAAAGTCCATAAACCACACTTGAGCATCTTATCCACAGATACATGAACACAAACAGAACAATGTATATTACCTTTAACATGACATGCAAATGAAACATGCTAAGAAAAATGAGTGCTGTTAAGAAAAAATTAGAAGATCTACATAGAGGTTTATATAAATACAAGTAACAAAGAGGTCATAACCTTCTGAAGCATCTAAATAGATCAGAAAACATGCTTACTAATGGAAAAGATTAAGTAATTCTTGCAGAATCCGTTCTTTTTTTATTAAACCTCCATGAGCTCTCTTATTATGTTACTGGAATTGTGAAGCCATTCATTCTTTAGAATAAGAAAAGCCATCCATAAGCTCTCTTTAAGACCTAGTTATAAAATCCTAGCAGTCATCCATAACCTGCTAAAATACAGATGGAAAGTACTACGTAATGCAATTACATACCACCCATGATAACAGATTGAACTCGAATTATGCTACCTTAATACCAACACAAACATGTGAGCACTATTCGACTGCTAATCCATTTCCAATGATCTTGAGCATTAATAAAAACATAAATGGAGAAGGAAAGTCTCCAAAATGAAAATGAGCATGCAATCATCACAAGAACTTCAAAAAAAAAAAAAAAACTATTCTGAGACAAGGAAAATATAAACGTTAGAACAAAGGTCAGACTAAATGCCTTACCAGGTTCAGCAGCAGCTGCTGACAATGCTAAAGACAAATCGGCAAGTGCATGCAAGGCATCACAAGCTAAACTTTCATCTGTAACACATTAAGAAGTCAAACTGCAATCAGATCGCAGAATCCTAATCCAAAGTGGGACTACGGAAAATATAACTGGAAACATTTCTAAGAACTTCCAGTTCTATCCCTAACTCAGAAAGAGAATCTGACATCAACATATAAAGATACCACAAGGTCCACAACTTGGATGACTTAGTGCAATTGCATCAGACTCATGGAACTTTTGCATTTACATTTTTTTTATTATACATGAGACATTTCCAACACAAGCAGTGCCATGATGATTTAAATCTATGAACAATTTTTTTTAAAACCATATTATGCCGGGTAAGAATTGGGAAAATTAGCTCAAATCTACTAAAGAACAAAACTAAATAATCAACTAATAAAAGATCACCAGTAAAATCAGTCATTTCCGTTCCAAGCACTAAAGCAAGAAAAAATGAAAAGAAAAGGATGCCCTAAGCAAAATGTAAATTGGACTAGGACCTATTCTCTACATCTAGATAGAAGTGCCTAAGTGGTTCCTAACCATCCAAGATATGTAAAACTTGCATTCTAAGATCCAAATGGCGTACACAATAAAGCAAACTCCACACTGTAAAGTATAATAGAAGAAACTCATTAGTGTGCAAGTAAAAATACCTTCAGTGATTAGTTTCTTGTTCCTCTTTCTTTGATGTTGATGAGAAGATGACTCCACTCTGGCTTTTGTAGCTTCAAAATTCAATCTTTCTAGAGCAGGATCAGCATTAAGTCTTCTACTCGGGTCACTGTATGCTTCAGGCACATCATGGAATGTTTTGTGCATTCCATCCCTGTGTTTCTTTCCCTTCTTTTCTTTTTTACATTCAGCATGAGAAAGTTTCACTAGAAAATCAACATCTTTAGCTCCCCTGCCTTCAAAACTACCATGTACACTTTCATTATTCATATTGATTCCATTGTGATTGCCCTTCACTAGATCTGATTTTGAAAGCTGTAAACAGGAAGAAGTGGTTAGCTGCTATAAAAGATTTATCAACTAAAATGTTTCAGAAGTGTATACATTGAAAAAACAAGCCAGATACAGCATCAACCCACCATTTGCTTCCCTGTTGAAATCTGTGTCCGTTTATGATCTTCCAATTTTCCATTAGCTGTTGGAGAGATTTGAGAAGCCCCAATTTCCTGCAAAGTTTCTGATAGCAGCAAAGCTGCCTCATGAGCAATTTCATCCCCTTCCATTTTATACCTAACTTATGAGCACTCTAAATTGAAGAAATAGAATTCATACCACTATCTTTTCTCTCTAGAGCGGGAATAGGCACACGGGGAGTCCTTTTCCTCACAGGAACATGAAGCTGACAGCCTAAACATCAGATGAACTTATTATAGTTCTTATGTAAATAAACCTCAAGTTCACCAGTAAAAGAAAAAATCAAAACCTAAAAGAAAATCATTTTGATTAAAAAAAACTATGTACAATAGCAGTGGCATGGATTTAATTATGTGAATCATAAAAACACTCAAGAAAACACAAGAAATTCCACTCAAAGCTTAAGTTTACTAGCTTGGATCAAAAGAAAAAATAAAGCTAAGATTGAACCCCAACTCTAACTTTGAACTTACAGTAACACTCATAAAGATAAGGTTTAAGTGTTTGTTTACACATTCTAAGGATCAAAATTCACATAAATAACAGGATTTAGGAGAAATAGCCAAAAGTAAGCCCTTTGAACAAGGTGAAAGTTGGTTGCCACCAATAAGCGCTCACCCAAGAAAAATGAAAAGAAGATGAAGGGTATGTTTGGCACCGATGATTGTGTGGTACAAGGCATCTGTACCAGCACATTATTTCCAAATCAGCTACCTTAATAGGTGACATAAGTTACCTTACACAGCACAAGTATATTTACCAAACAAACCGAAATGTTGTTTTGGGGGGTTGAATGAGGCATCCACTTTCAAAGGGCTTGAGAACATAGTGCTTCACTGACATACCTTTCTTCAAGAGTGACAAGCAGCTTTCAGTTTTCTTAGGTGACTGACTATGCAAAAGTTGCTCTTCTGGGAAACCAGTACGGAATGATCCCTTCATATACTTCTGAGGTCTTTGCGGTATTCCTAGATAGTCTTCGTCTCCTTCACTTCCATTCCCTTGCTGTCCATTAAAATTTCATAGAACCATGATCGATAGGATTTAATTAATGCATCTGTATTATATAACAAGATCATATGACTCATCTAAGCTCATCAACATCCAACAAAATAAAGTTCATAACAGCACACTAATATCGAGGTTGTAGCAGCAGTATTACCTCTCAATTCAAACTACTCCCTCCGTTCGTCAAAACATGTCATTTTAACTTCTTTAACAAATTTTAAGGAAATCAACAAATATACTATTATACCCTCATTTATTACACTACTTTTTTACTTTCTCAAAAACTACAACTACCAATCTACTAATCATTACAAGGGCATTTTCATAAAGTAGAGATCAAAACACCTACAATGACATGTTTTATTGAACAAAATTAACTCTCTAAAATGACATGTTTGTTGAACGGAGGGAGTACTAAATAAAGGTTCCGTCCGTCGAACAATAATATTCCAATCAAAAGGTTACAGATTTGAAGGCATGTTAATAATGTTCCGATTCTAAACAAAATCCTCGAACAGCTAAGAGATGTTTGAAGGCTAAACAATTTGAAGATTACAAGTAAAATGCAAACCAGTTGTCACATGGATGTATAATTACTATAGTTAACATATGATTCCAAAAATATAAAAGGACTTCCATGAATTTGCTAGGTTAGCAAAACCATACAAAAGTAGCAACTATATGATGCTCTATCACTAAATGGCTCAAAGCTTGTATAATTGTCATTAGAAGTTTTCTTTTATGGAAATGATATTACATGCACTTGAAATTCAAGAATCAAGTCTCACCAAATTATTATAGTGATCAGTCATCATTGCTATGAGGCCAACAACAGATGCTGTCCCCTCAGGCAAAGATAAGTACGCCTGAAAACAAAAAAGATCATATGAACAACTCGAGTAAAATTGGATAATAAGATAGTGTCATAGTGATTCACATCTCACAGAGGTAACTAAAACACACTTACGCGATTCATATTATAAAGAGCTTCAATCATTTCTGGTGATCTATTTCGAACATAACTGCCCACCTGAAATTGAGAAAAAAAAAGCAAAGGGAGTTAGTAGTTCCTCTATTTGATAGCAACTTTGTTCATTCATGAAACATGTTTGATGGTAACTTGAGCGACTCGGCATTCAGAAAAATATAATTGAACAACCTTTCTTTTTAAATAAGAAGAAATATAGGGATTTTGTCCACAATGTTAGTATGCATTAATATTGATTAAAACACTGACCGCTCTAGATAGAGCAATAAGCTACTAGCTACATAAACGCTACATAAACACTACAGTGTAGAAGAAAAGATGGAAACCATTCAAGGAATCAAGGAAAATCTAAAGACAAGCAATAAATACCTTCTTCCAGTCACTTCCATATTTCCTATACCCTTGATAAAAACGCTCAAGCTCTTGCTTGCTCCACTGTGATCCTAACACGTCAGCCAATTTTGGTTTCTGCTCAAAGAAATGACAATTCAGGTAACGAATTATCCAAAGAAACTTTACCATATGGACATCTCAAAGTAGGAAAAGTAACAATGCCAACAGTAGAAGGCCCAATGTATCTATGAAGCATCAAAAGAGGAACAGCAAACCCATAGAGAGAGAGAGAGAGAGAGAGAGAGAGAGAGAGAGAGAGAGAGATTATTCACATCCACTAAATAACTCACCTTCTTCCTGGATTTCTTAATAATCTTGACATCTTTCACAGGAGAATCGTAATGAACAGTGCCGAACCGCTTACTCACAGTCTTTGACTTCTTAGACGGCGCCATTTGCAACTTTATTTGCTCGATTGAATGGATCTGAAGAGCGGTTAATTGGAATACTCAGCTGCGCATCATATTATTCTCTATCAGAACAAGGGCTTTACAAGCTCCGTACAATGAGGTCAATGACGGGGGTGGGTTCGCGGAACACTTCCAATCAGTAGCTTAATCGTATAAGAGAACAAACGATCCAATTTCAACAAACTAAAACCATGGAGGAAGACACCAAAAAGGGGGCGGATAATCTCGTAAACGAAAAAAAAAACGCTCGAGCTAAAGAGATCAATTGTGATGTACTTTGCAATCCGATGCTGCGAATAGCACAGAAACCAGAAAAACTGAAAGGAAACAAAATCAGACAGCAAAAAACCTAACAAAATTTCAAATCTGAAAGAAAAAAATCAACAAAAAAAAAAGGGTTTCAGATAGAACACAGTAAACAGTTCAAAATCTGAGAGAAAACACTTCTCCAGTGCTCGAAAACGGACGAATCGTCGCGAGAGACGCGAAATTTCCAAAGAAGAGGGGAAAATAAAAGAAATTCAGAAACAAGAGAGAGGATTTGAAGATAAACCCCATGGGTCTTGATTCAAAGTTAGCAGAGTTGAAGAATCAAAAACCCTATCTTACAGATCAGTGGAAGGGGAGATCTACAGATGATAATCGTACCAATTGAAGTTGACGGGGTTCGCGATTCCGGCGATGCGAGGGAGAAATGGCGTGAGGGAGGGGAGCGGTGGAAGACGACGACGACGCCGCCCGCACTGCCAAGTAGAAAGGGGGGAAGGTTGCCGCGAAAAAACTTGAATGTGAGGGCTTATGGTTAAACTTATGGCCCAAATTACCATTTATTCCGTCTTTCTATTTTATTATCTTCTTTTTTCTTTCTTTTTTTCTTTTTGGGCTTTTCTTCAAATTGGGAAAATAATAAAAGAAAATCGGATTAGTTGAAGCGCTGCGTTTTGTGGAAAATAAGTCGCGTCAGGAATTGAGTGTAAATCGTGCATACGTCAGCACAACAAACCCTAGTAGTTCGGGTGTCGATTATTTTTTTATTTTTTCATGAAAAATAATCTAAATAGATAATTGAAATACTGCAAAAAAAATATATGTTTATGTGTAAAAGATAAGATTTTAAAAAATGTAAATCATGCAAATCCATCAATAAATTAGGGGATTGTTTTTAAATAATTGATAATTTATATAAGGCTCGTTTGGTTAAATGTAGAAATTTCAATTCCTAGGAACTTACTTCACGGGAAATAGAATTCCCAATAATTCTACTTCTCGGGAAGTATGAAAATATTTTTATTTGAAAATAAATTCTCATGAACTCAATTACTGCTTTATGAAAATAATAAAATAAATAAAAGATTTGGGGAAGAAAGGGGAAGTAGATCTTACCCACCCTCTCATTTTTTGAATTCTGATTTTAGCTATTGATTGGTAGTATTTGGTATTCATGTCTCCAAATTTAAGGAAGTTAGATTTAGCCCTCTGTTTCCAAAAAGTATTGTTGAAGTTCATGAGTGCTTCACGTTTATTTAGTAATCTTTGTCTTTTATTAATTGTGATATCATTATAGTTTCAAGTAATTTGTTGTGTTTGTAATAATAAAAGTTGATCTTCAATGTCTTTTAATTGTCTAAAGTTATTATTTGGATGTGATTTACACATAATTTTCGTGTTTTTCTTAAGCAGCTTCTACTTTTGTAAAACTGTAAACATGAATGATCCACAAAGTTTATTTTCCCAAGTTGATTTAACTAGTTTATTGTGGTGTCATTGTTTGTCCAACACATCTCAAATTTAAAGGGTGATCCTGCTCTGATTAATTTTGTTCCAATTGAGATGGATATTAGGGAATGGCCTGAGCTTGTAAATGGATGGTTATGGACTGTTAAGTTAGGGAAATGATTAGAGATATCTGTATGGATCATAACTCTATCTAAACGTTCATAGATATTATTAGTAGGAGTTTGTCTTTTCCTCCAGGTAACTGGGCTACCCGTATAAGGGATAGTATGGATATCTAGTTTTTCATTAATTTGCTGAATACGGGTAAATCTATTATTTTGTGGGTTTGTGAAATACCCCAAATTATTTTTGGGCTATTTCTTATTTTTATTTAATTAAATAAATCTATATTATATTAAACTATATTATATATATCTTGTGAATTTGGTCATTTAATAAATTCACCTAATATATATGGTATGAATTAGAATAATTAAATTATTCTAAAGAGAAATAATATATGAGTTGATTTAATTTCATAAATCCTTTAAATACTCTTATTATTTAATTTATAAAGTTAAATTAAATAATATTTATCCCGCTAAAGGGAAGAAACCTATCTTCTCGATCTTTAATCTTTATCCACTTCTTTTATTTCTTTTCCTTAAAATTTATTATCTACCCATGATCTCTATACTTAATTGATTCTTAATCCTAAAGAATCAAAACTCTATCTTTTACCTTTTATCTAAACCGAATTCAACGGTATAGATACACGTCAAAATCTTAGGTTTCCCACAACCCAAAACCAACTCAACGTCACCCAACATCACCGTCTCTCATCACCCTCCTCTCCCGTTTACTCCTGTGAGCCGTGACGCCCTTCACTGCCCGAGCGCCGCCTTCGATTTCTGCCGAGCCATCGTTGCCCGAGCCTTCGTCTTGATGACCGCTAGCCCTGCCGCCACCGAAGACCTTCGCAGCCGCACCCACTGCCTTGCCCGGAGACGCGCCACGAGCCCAGCCGCCTCCGGTTGTCGTCGGCCATCCCTGTCCGAGGCCGCACCTCCTGCAGCGCAGCCTTGCCGAAGACCACCGTCGAGCCACCAAGCCGCTGTCCTTGCCGCTGCCCATCGTCACCCGAGCCGCCGCCGTCGATCGTAGCCTTCGACGCTAGCCCATCGACGCCGGAGGAGAGCCGCGCCGAGCCGCCCTGCACCCGTCTTCTTTCTCTGTACGTGCAAAAGTGAACAGAGGTTTTGAATCTCTTTTGCAAAAATTACAGAAACCACCCTCAGTTCATGTTTTATTAATATTTCGGCGTCAATTAATTTTTAATTAATTCAGCCACCTATAGTTCTTAACCCGATTCAATTCTTGCCCGTTTCAGCGACACCCGTCAATCCCGAAGCACCTACGCTGGATCCCGCTCCCTGAGGAATTTATATTGGTATAAATTCTTAACTTTATAGAATTAATTCAATTTCTAATTGAGTTAAGTAAAGTTAATTATATAAAATATCAATATTAAATATTCCTTTTTCGTTTGATTCCATAGGTGCTAACATCTCGTCTTGTTTTCGTGAACCGATCATCGAAGTTTAAGGCAAGTGATTTCGTTCAATGCCCTTTGCATGTTTCGTGATTTTCTTTTGGCGTGCCTTTTTATTCTTCTGTGTCGAATGCGGCCCTGTGGCCAATTTCCTTGCCAGTTTCGATAAATTGCATATCCGTCTGCTTGATGTAATTTATCTCCTTATTCATAAATTGGCATGAGTATTAATTAAATGGGCAATTAAGATCCTTTGAAATACCCGTGCTTGTACGTCCTTGTTGGTTTAATGTCGTGATTATGATTACTTAGTATTTAATGTTAAAGCTGTTATAGTTAAAGTGTGCATCTCACGTGGTGCGGATTGACTTAAAGTCAGTGCGAGGGCTAGCTCGCAGGTTGGGAATAGTGTAAAGCCCAGTCTAAAAGGTTCCATGGAATATCTAGACTTCAGACAGTCTCAGGTCGCAGTCCCAGTTGAGTCTGGACCCGTGTCTCTACGTACGATTAGACTTCAAAGTCTCAGGTCGCAGTCCTAGTTGAGTCTGGGCCCGTGTCACTACGTTTTATATTGTGTTATATACATATTTACATTATGATTATTATTATTGAGATTATAAATAGGTGATCACTTCAGTTATTATACTCGTCTGTTTCGGGTATAATTCCTTTTCTTACCTTATAATCGATCATTATGATCATCCGAGTCATGTGTGAATTTTTACCTTCTTATTCAGTTTCCACATTAAATATTCGTGTCTTTCCCTTAACCTATGACATACCATTTTATGGTTACTGTATGGTTAAAGTCTGAACATTTTCCTATCATTTGCTAGTCTTAATTTTACTAACCATCCTATTTATTGGATGGCTGGTGTCCTTCGTACTCACGAAACACTAGACCATATTCCACAGGTTTAGTACGGGCAGTGGAGCAGGAGAAAGCTAAAGAGAGGACTATCATCCATGGATTTTTAAAACTGCAGTTTCTAAACTTTTACAGTTTCCGCAATGCTACGTTGGTTTTAGCTATTTTGAATGTTTATTTACAATTTATGGTTTTGGCATTTTAAGCTAGGTTATTTGGATTGAATAGTTCAAACTACGATATTTACTTGACTTCCGCACTATTTTAATCAATTGTTCGAAGTATCGTCTTGTTTATGGGAGCATGGTAGCATGTCCCTATAAGCCTCAGGTGAATGCAAAGACATTAAAGTCTGAGAATTCACTGGCGCTGTAGCCCTCCCTTGGGATTAAAATTCCTCCATTTTGTAGAAATTCCAATTCTGTACTTTTTAGTTTAAAAAAAGTGTACCAAACGCATATATTGAAAGCCAATTCATAGGAATTTGTATTTCCTATGAAGTAAAAGTGTAACCAAACGATGCCTAAGTCCTTTAAATTATCTCTTTTTGGGATTTTGTTTCCGATCCTTTACTTTTTTTTGTTTTTAAATAAGATCATTTAGGTATTGATATGAATAAATCATTATTCATATCAAATTGTTTAAAGAAAAAAACTTAAATATTTTAGTTAATTCTTTTTCTATCTGGGTTGAGTTTAATATACAGTAGTATTTACTAGTCGAAGACTCGTACGATGCACAATTTACTTATTAATTTGATATTGTTATTTATTAAAAAAATAAATATATGGAATTATAAAAGTAAAAATATCATGATTGGTTAAATATTCAACAAAAATGTGTCATCAATTTAAACAATAGTACATGACATTGCCATCAATAAACAATAAGAAAACCTAGCTAGAATTTTATGGGTTAAATATAATTATAATAATACTTCAATGTAAATCTAATCAATCTCAATTATCGTACAAGAAAATGTACGTTTTACCACGTGAAATTGGATTGCATTATGTACCTCTTCACAGTGATAAAAACTTGACTGATCTGGCCAATTAAGAAAACAAACAACCTCGCCCTTCATTTTTAGGCAAAACTAATTAAAATAAGGGTAAATTGCAACTAATATCCCAACATTTAGGGATAGTTGCTTTTAATACCTTAACCTTGTAAAATTTCACAAAATATCCTAACATATACCATTAGTTGCACTTAACACCCTGGATGAGATTCTTAAATTTTAAAAATTACCCACATCATACAAAAATTACAAAAAATCACTCATATTCATAAAATGTTTTCAATAAACTCCTAATATATTTTAAAATTTGAAATTAAAAAAACTCTTACACTTTAAGCCCACCCAACCCACCATCCAAAAATAATTATAACATGTATATAAAATCTACTCCTTTAAAAATATAATATAATTATTTTAGTACTTACTCATTTAATATTTTAATATAATTACTCAAAATAATTAATTATTTATCTTAAACATAATACTTTTACAAAAATAAAATAATGTAGATTTTAATAAATAAATGGTATGAGATATGATAACCATTTGTAATAAATAGTTACATAATAAAGATATATTAAAAATAATATGGTAAAATTATTATTTTTTACCATATTATTTTTAATATATCTTTATTATATAATTATTTATTGCAAATGGTTATCATATCTTTTACCATTTATTTTTTTAAATCTACTTTATTTTATTTTTGTAAAACTATTATGTTAAACATTTCTTATAGAATCATTTTTTTAATGCCATGAAATTTATGTGTGATACATTATAAGATGTTATGTATTAGTTTTAGTATATATAACATAATATTAACCAAAAAGACTATATATCGTATCAAATAATATACATGGAATATATAGATGCACAAATCGGCATGTATCGAGACAGACTTATATAAATTTAGATTTTAATTATAATGTATGTTTTTTAGATAAATAATTAATTATTTTGATTGATTATATTAAAATTTTAAATGAGTAGATGCTATAAAGTAATTATATTATATTTTAAAGGAGTATATTATATATATATATATATCTATTATAATTATTTTTGGATGGTGGGTCGGGTGGGGTTAAATTGTAAGAGATTTATTTAATTCTCATTTTTTTTAAAAAAATGTATTAGGGGTTCATTGAAAATATTTTATGAATATGGGTGATTTTTTGTAATTTTTGTTTGATGTGGGTAATTTTTTAATTTTAAAAACTCATTTAGGGTGTTAATTGCAACTAATGGTATAGGTTAGGATATTTTGTGAAATTTTACAAGGTTAGGGTATTGAAAGCAACTATCCCTAAAGGTTGGGTTATTAGTTGCAATTTACCCTTAAAATAATCCAACATTTAGAGGGGTGTTAAAAAATATCCTCATCTTTCAACAGTAAAAAAAAAATAACACAATCTTTGAGAGATATGGTGCCAAAGTATCCTGATTGTTTTTACGATTATAAATACGGGCAAAACGATGACATATAAATGACCAAATTAAGATTTTGGTGAATTTTGGATGATGTTGACTTATTTCAAAGATAATGAGATTATTTAACTAATTTTATGTCATTATTTTGACCCAATTAATGGTCGAAAAAATGAGTCGGGATATTTTGTTAGTATCTCCCTCAAAGGTCGGTTTATTTTTCTTACAGTTGAAATGTGGATATATTTTTTAACACCCCTCTAAAGATTGGGTTATCTTAATTAGTTTCACCTCATTCTTATTACTTATTGATGAGAGTTAAATAAAATTTGTACGGGATTTAAATGATATTGGGCTACATGATCCTTTAACGAATTCATATGGAAAAAATCATTCTCAATTACTAACAAATAAATTTTTTTAACCCCTTTAAAATAAACTACTTTGTCCTAATTTTTGGTCGGGTTTGATAGTCTGATTCTAGTTTTGGTTTCTTTTGATCTTAGTGTACTTATTTTTCATTGTTATGCAACTGGTCATGGACATGATCGAAACCTTACGATGTGGTGACAATCGATTCTAAATATAAGATTTCTACACTTGTTCCTCATGGATCTCCTCCCTCACGTACCTATATCAATTATTAGAAGAGAAGTCGCATGTATTAATTATGGTTCGACACAGTTCTCCTATTCCACTATCTTATTATAACCCATTGTTTTGTCTTAGTGTATTCTTCTTCGTTGGTTCTTTACATTTTTGTTTTGTTGTCATAACAATTAGTATGTCGCCAATCTTTCGAACTCTTGACCCATCAAGCCTTTTATATGCATTGAATTCATTTCCTTTAAAAAAATGAAATTAATCATCAATTAATTGAAACAAAAAAACATATGTATATGTCAAAGGATAAGAAAACACAAAACTCTCGCTATGGCCACGGATTGAACCTGGTGAGATGACAGGTTCGACCAGCCGGGTCATCCGAACCCGAACCCTAGTTCTAATAATAATATACATAATAATTATAAATTTATATTTTAAAAAAATAATTTATTAAAAAAATATTGGGTATGGGTTGATCCGGCGAGTCAATGGATTTTTGAAAGTTCAACCCTAATCTGAACTTGCTGAACCCGCCACGGGTCATTGATCCATGCCGACCCAGCAGGTCACAGGTTACTTGTGACCCGTACGTGGCCATGTCACTTCGTGTACACAAATCACAATTTGTTGTATAATATTGTGTTCCCATTTTTTATAACAATTATTCTTTTTATAAACTTATTATTTTGTATGATGTTATTGATTATGAGCAAAATAATGATAAATAAATAAATATAATGCCCATCGGTAAAAAGGGTTGTGAGCAAGTGAGCAACTAAGGAATTTAGTAATTTGAATTGAGTTTGTTTCTTATAAATGAGAATACTTCAGAGTCAGAGAGTTTGAAGAAGGAAGCATATACGAAGTTGACATTTATTATAATGTTTTTTCTAATCTAATGACATTCATTAAACATTATTAATTTCGAAATTAATTTATAATAAATTTGAGAAGAAAAAATAACCTATGAAGTAATTTTGAACGAATAATAAAATCTTAAATAAATTAATAAAAAAATTATATAGCTTGGATAAATGTTGGGGGTAGATGCATCATGTAAGTAAATATACAAAGTAAAATGAAAAAATTATATAATGCCAAATATAACTATGCGAATTACAATAGTTTCTTCATCCTACCCATCTTATTTCATATAAACTTTTAAAACATAAAAGTTTGTATTTATGTGTTATTATTAGTTTAATAATTTCTAGGTATCTATATTCTATATAACTCTTAAAATAGAAAAACTTTTGTTTATGTGTCGTTCTTAGTTTATTGCAAGGTATTTCAACCAATTCCTAATTGTCATTCTTTAAATAGGCTTAAGAAGTCGGCCTATTAATATTACAAAAAAAAAATCCTACTCCGTAATATAAAAGATAGTGTTAATCTTCGGCTACAACAAGGGTTGCGGGGCGGCCAAGGGCGACGGCGAACATTATCCTGATCTTCAAGCAGCATGGCGACCCACTGCTCACAATATTTTTTCCCTTTTGAATTTGGTCTTGATGCCAACATAAAAGTTGTAACTCTCAGAAAGAGTTTTCCTCATATCGACTCTCTCTTCATCCAAGAGTCTTCTCGTTCCTCGTCTCATTCATATCTACCTAAAACAATCAATAAAAATGTGTAGATTCCGATTGACTCCACGAACATAGCGAGTATAAATACAAAATGCTAACTAACTTATGTACTATACACATCAAACCAAGCTAAATGCAACCTATTTGTTGGGCGTATGACCCATTTGGGTCCAGCCCAACTGTGGCTTCTTTGTGATATAAAAGGCAATGTTTGCCTTTGATTTGTGAATACAAGGGAGGTCCAGAAGAAGTGTCATCAACAACTGTAAGAAAAAAGGAGAGATAAAGAAAAGAGGGAGAAAGGAGAGGAAATGTAAGAGATTTGAGCGGGTGTTTCGTCTCTTTATCTGGTAATCCGTCTTCTTCCTTCGACAAGTCACCAACAGGTGTTTGATGATAGGTATTTTCTCCTTTTGAAAATCTAACCCGATTACAAGTGTTTAGCTAGTTTTTTGGAGAGGAATCCATTCTAGATACAAGTTGTATTTAGATTGGTGTTTGATATCTTCATGTTTGTTTGTCTCGGTCTGAGACTGGATTGTTAAACATTTGTACTGATTTGTTGATTAGTGGATTGGTTGCTCTGGTGAGCGGAATATGCGTTTTTTGATCCTCTAGTTAGAGAGGGTTTTTTTCCCACGGTAATCTTGTATCAATATTTGTGCTATTATTTGTGTTTGTGGTTGTTTGGTTTCCGAATTGAATATTATCAGTTAGTCATTGGTTTGTTGACGGATTGTTGTTGATTCTCTTATTACCCGAATTCGCTTCCGAGTGTGGTTGGAAAGTGGTTTCTAGCCCAACATTATTATGCCTATCTAGCTAATAGCTATGCTCTATCAAATTCCTTCACACTTAAACATTTGTTTGTCCTTAAGTAATAGAAAACCAGCAATCAAGATCTTCTACATCCTATTTCTTTCTCCCCTCCCTACATCACAAAAATATTTAACATTTATTTAATCTTAAAAAATATAAAAATTATACTTATATTCCTAACTTCTATTTTATATACTTATAAAATTTTATTTTGAAAAATCATGTTTTACAATTTTTTAAAATTAAAGGGGAAATATTTTACAAAATACAATTATTAAAAAATTTAAGATATGATTTTTCAAAATAAAATTTTATAAATATAAAAAAATAGATGTTAGGAATGTAAATTCAATTTTTATTTTTTAAAAATTAAATAGATGCAAAAAAAGGAGTAGGGAGGGTTGTAGGGAGAGTTGTAAAAGATCTTGTTGAATCAGCTCCGCAACCCCACAAAATAACAATTTATGTATTCACCTCAATAATCTCTATGCATACGAAAAACTAGTGAACATAATGGATCAACAACATCCATAGGCGAAGCTAGGGGGAGTGAGGGGGAGCATTCGCCCTCTCTTTCATCCGACGAATTACCTATATTTGTTCTACTCGTCGATAGCTTCGTTTTGATATATTATAAGCCTCAATCCGATATCCGAGTAAAAAGTTATGAACGTTTGAAAGTTAAACACAGATTAATTATTTCAAATGTCTTTTAATAAATCACAATGCTTTTATATTTTACTTAATTTGATGTTTTGGTAATATAATTCAACCCAAGAGCTTCGAAAGAAGAGGTTATCTATATCTATATAAACTCTTAATTTAGAAGAGTTTAGAATGATGTGTCAACCTTAGAGGCATTTTATGAGTTTTCACCAATCATTTTTTATTTGCCATTTTTGTTTTATTTTCTTTAATTCTCCTTTTTTTCTTCTTTTTCCTTTAATTCTATTTTTTCTTTAATTTTACTAACTATCTATATATCTATATAAACTCTTAATTTAGAAGAGTTTAGAATGATGTGTCAACCTTAGAGGCATTTTAGGAGTTTTCACCAATTATTTTTTATTTGCCATCTATATCTATATCTATATAAACTCTTAATTTAGAAGAGTTTAGAATGATGTGTCAACCTTAGAGGCATTTTAAGAGTTTTCACCAATCATTTTTTATTTGCCATTTTTGTTTTATTTTCTTTAATTCTCTTTTTTTCTTCTTTTTCCTTTAATTCTATTTTTTCTTTAATTTTACTAACTATCTATATATCTATATAAAAATATGAAGTGTTACCGAAAAACCCCAAATGGGCAGCATACAACGCGCTACACACGCCCCTAATTTCTCCTCCCAAACCCCTCCCCTTACCCCCGTTTTCCATATCCAAACCCACCAGTCTCTCCAATCGATCCCTTCGTCGGCCCCCTTCTCCGGCGAGTCTCTAGCACCGGGGTGCCAGTTTCTTCCATGTGGCGCTATAACAATCGGCGTCCTCTCCGAACCCTGGGCGAAAAGTGGTAAATCGAACCACAATCTTACCTTCCTTTGTCTAGCCCTGCTTGATTTCTTCTCTGTGCGCCCGAGCAATTCAAAATTTCCGAGAAAAAGGGTTAGGAAGAAGGAGGATCAATGTAAAGAGAGACAAATCGGCTCGCTTTGTTGGGAGGTGAGGTTTGTTTGGAAGGCTTTTGGGCCGAAAAGCATGTGGTTCAGCAATTTGGGGGTGGTTTCTCGTTTTCTGGGGTGGTGCTTTCCTGTTCTTGGCCCCTGGTGGTGTTGGGGCGGGCGGTGCTGCCTTGATCCAATTGTGCTCAGAGGAAGGGGTGATGATCTGTGCTCCTTAGGGTGGCTGATGTGGGTAAGGGCCTTTCTGTTGCCTCTCTTTCCCAGGTTTCACGAGGTGAATCTTCGTGATTTAATATGTTATCTAAAAATCTGTGTTTCAATCTACTGCATGACAGCATTCATGAAATCATCTGTTCTGATATCTATTCTGGTTCACTTGCTGTTCATATTTACATTACTCAGCACCTATTGGTGCCTTACAAACCCGGTGCTAGAGGTCCCCTCTTCACCCCTTACCCCCCGATCTTCGGGCCTGAAACAAGCTATGGATTTTGGTGCTTTTTTTTGCCCATATCCCTAGTCATGAAGAAAAAGTGTTTATCTTAAAACATGTTACTGGATTCTGGTGCCTTGCTTCGGCCGTTTCAATCTACTGCATGACAATATTCATGATGAAAACATCTGTTTTGATCACTGTTTTGGCTTACTTGTTGTTTATAGTTACATTACTTAGCACCTATTGGTGCCTTAAAAACCCGGTGCTAGAGGTCTCCTCTTCACCCCTTACCCCCCGATCTTCGGGCCTCAAACAAGCTGTGGTTATTGGTGCTGCTTTGGCTCCTTTCCCCACAGATGAAGAAAAAGTGTTTCTCTTAAGTCATGTTACTGGATACTTGTACCTTGCTTCGACTGTCTTAATGATTCGCTCTAATTGTTGCTATCTCTTAGCTAGAACACATCCTTTCCAGGATCCTATCCTTTATGATGCTCTTCAGGGGTCTACTATGTTTACACTCATGAATTTCAACTTTAGTATTCCCAGGGTGGAAGGAATTTGGTTTGTTTATGATGCGGGACTGATGCTCAGTAGCTCTGTTAAGCTACTAGGTAAAAATTTTCATGGTGTATTAAATAAATTGGCTCAAACAAGTATCGCTGAAACGCCCCTTGCACCTATTGCTGCTCCTCGTGTCTCTGTTTCTATGTTACATGGGTTTGAGCAGCTAGGTGTACATGACCTTCGTCCTTCCACCCCCGGGTTATGCAATCTTGATTCTCATGAATGGGTTACATTGCCCCTGCTGAAGGGAATGGAAAAAACAATCAATAAAATTGACTTGGTTCATATCCTTAGCGAGAATATTCGGTTTTGTTGGTGTGCCAAATCACATATATGTTTTAATACTCAGCTAACTTGTCGCTTTGAGAATTTGGTATGGTGGAAAATCTGTTAGAAGGATGCCAGGTTCACTCTGAAGGCAA
Organism: Persicaria maculosa; assembly: GCA_963922045.1. Taxonomy (NCBI): domain Eukaryota; kingdom Viridiplantae; phylum Streptophyta; class Magnoliopsida; order Caryophyllales; family Polygonaceae; genus Persicaria; species Persicaria maculosa. Next base: position 46,702,264 of record OY998269.1, read on the forward strand.
CCAGTGGTGGACTCATGTTTTCTCTCTATGCTTATTCACATTGGAGCGGTTTGTCTAAAGGAGTTAGCTAGAGACTTGTATATCTTAATCCGGATATTCTGTTCCGGATTGTTACTATAAGTGTATACCGAAGTATGAGCTGTTTGTGTATTTTGTGTATACTTGAATTCAGTTTATTACCAAAAACAAAAAAACACTTCAATGATATTCTGTGGAGTTGTATAGGGTGTGTATCTTATACTTGTCTCTATGATTTAAATAATTTCCGTCTTCAATTATGGAGAGACATTAATGCGATGTGGAACATTCTCTTACGTACAATCTGGATGAATACCCCCCTCGAGGGATGTAAACAACAACTCAAAATTGGCCCTAAGGTCACTAAGCTCATCCTTATGCATTATTTAGTGTTCATGTCATTTATAAAAAGTGGAAGAAATAATCTTAATGGGGGAATAACCAATCCTCTCAAAGGGAGGACTTATCAGTCTCTCCGATTTATAATTTTCGATAGAGTTTTCCTACCTCGTAATAGAAGCTATAGTGGATTAACTCTGAGTGTGGAGTCAATTGTCATCCGAAAGGCTGTTTGGTTTACCCTTGTTGGAGGTCAAGGTACGTGCATTGACATATCGGTTAAACAAATCACCTTTGAAGCTATGTCCCATAACAAACTAATTGATCTAAAGCTTTTCGATATAAGGACCCTTAAATCCTGTCCTTATATCTCTATGGGTTTTAAATGAAAATTTGCTATTGGAATTGTAGAGGAATAGGAAAAAAAAACTTTTTGGACCGAAATCAATACGTTGTGTAAGATTGAGCATATTCAATTAATCGGATTGGCTGAAACGAAATCGGAATCCATCCCGGATGACAAACTTTGGAAATACGCTGGCTTCGATGAGGCTATTTGGTCGCCTGCGAATGGACGTTCGGGTGGGCTAGGTATTCTCTAGAAATCCCACCAACTATTAAATGAAATTATTTCAGTTGAAATCCATTTACCACGGATCATAGGGCTACGTTGTGAAAGCGTAAATAATAGTTTTAAATTCCTCCTTCTATTGGTATATGCCCCTCCCGCCCCTCAGGAGAAGGACTCATTCTGGAAAACGCTATCTTCAATTGTTTTGAACGCAAGCCTCCCTTGCATTGTTATGGGAGATTTAAATGAAATTCTTTGTAGTGAGGACAAGGCGGGAGGTGCGGATTCTCGTTCTTCTCGCTTCTCTAGGCTTTTACAATTTAAAAACGACTGCTCTCTTATGGACATCCCTTCTTTCGGGAATTCTTTCACATGGAGAAAAACTCTGGTCGGAGAAAACAATATCCGTGAAAAACTGGACCGGGTCCTAGTTCATCATCAAATTATTCAAGAGTTCCCCAACCTCATTACTAGACCTGTCAATCGGGTCATTCGGGTCGGGTTCGGGTCGGGTCATTTCGGGTTTCGGGTAAAACGGGTTCCGGGTAAAACGGGTCCCGGGTATATTCGGGTTGACTCGAACCCGGGTTTGACCGGGTTTCCGGTCATTTCGGGTCGATTTCGGGTTCGTCAATTTTAACTTTTTTAATAAAATTTAAAAATGCATAAAATTTTAAAATTTTAAAAAAAAATTTAAAAACAATATCATGCGATTGGTAATAAGTATAGAATTGTTTTAATATTTTTTAGAATTTTTATCTTCTTAAAAAATGTGATAAAAAATCAAAATCAAATACTATTGATCGGAGGGAGTATTACACAATACAAATAAATATAAAAGTTGATTTGAAAATGAAAGATCAAGTGATTGTAATTATAAAATGTAATAAATTGGAATCTCCATAGAAAAATTTAAGCATATATAATTATAAATCAATCGGGTCAATCGGGTCACCGGGTCAATCGGGTCAATCGGGTCAAAATTACCGGGTCAACCGGGTTACCGAGTCTAAACCCAGATGACCCGGAAAATTACCGGGTACTTCGGGTTCGGGTCCAAAAAAATTTCCGGGTCGAAAAAACCGGGTCTTGACCCTGAATTTACCGGGCGTACGGGTCGGGTTTTCCGGGTCGGGTTGTACTTTGACAGGTCTACTCATTACTCATAATGGAGCATTCTCGTCATCTGATCATTGCCCCATATCAATTACACTAGAGAATAGTACTATTTTCAAAGCGCCCCCTTTCAAGTTTGAGAACGCTTGACTTCAACGCAAGGATTTTCGGAACATTGTCAAACAATCCTGGCGTGCTTCCTGCACTGGATCCCTTATGTTTCAACTTATTTTCAAACAAAAAATCCTAAAAAAGAAAGCAAAAGAATGGAATAGGCACACCTTCGGAAACATCTTCCGACAGTTAAAAGAGGTAGAGAATGAACTACTGACTATTCAGTCTACCGTAGACGGAAATAACACACACAGAATTGCCAACAAAGAAAACTGCCTCATAAGGAAAAAAGAAAAGCTTCTCCTTTTCCAAAAAACCTTCTGCAATCAAAGAGCAAAAACAAAGCACCTCAAACTTTCAGACTCTAACACTGCGTATTTTCATCGTGTTGCCTCAGGTAGGAGACATAGGAAACACATTCGTAACATTACCACCTCGACAGGAACACAAATAACGGGAGACGAGAATGTAAGAAATGAAATAAAAAGAGATTTTGAGAAAAGATTCAGAAGTGAGCCAATAAATGACAGACTTTTAAATGATATGCTGAATCTAATTCATCCTTCAATCACTACCGAGGAAAATGAATTTCTTATTCGACACCCTTCTAACTACGAAATAAAATCGGCTGTTTTCAGCTTGGGTAGGAACAAATCTCCTGGCCCTGATGGATTTACTTCTGAATTTTATAAGAAATATTGGGATATTGTTGGTGTGTCCATCATTAAAGCTGTCAAGGGTTTCTTCCATTCCGGGAAGATGCTGAAACAAATTAACCACACGTTTATATCACTACTGCCAAAGAGAGACAACCCCACCACTACTAGCCACTACCGTCCAATCAGTTTATGCTCAAATTTATATAAAATCATATCTAAAATTTTGACAGAAAGAATAAAAAAAATTATCGGAAAATTAATACATCCTTTACAGGGGGCTTTTGTGTCAGACAGAGCCATTCAAGATAATGTGCTTATTGCACATGAAATCTTCCACTCCTTCCGATCGCGCTCGGGCCGTGAAGGTTGGCTAGCAATAAAGCTAGATATGGAAAAAACATATGATAGAGTTGACTGGAACTTCACAAGAAAGATCCTAGAAAAATTTGGATTCCACCATACGTTCATCTCTTGGGTCATGGAGTGTGTTACGACCGTCTCGTTCTCAGTCCTTGTTAACAATGGTCCTACAGATATGTTCCTCCCCTCTCGAGGTCTTCGTCAGGGGGATCCCCTATCTCCTTTTCTATTCATTTTGGGAGCAGAAATATTAGCCCGGAAACTCTCAGCAGAAACAAATTTGGATCATAGTCCAATTGGATTTACATTTGGAAGAAACGACCCTAGGGTTCCTTTCCTTTCCTTTGCCGACGACATTATCATTTTCACCAAAGGCAGTGTTGAAGCAGGACAAAAAGTCAAAACCATAATTGACACTTATTGTAAAGTTTCAGGACAAAAAGTTAACTACCATAAATCAAGCTTTCAGGCCACTAAAGGTATTCCTAACTCCAGGATTTCGGAGCTTAGAAATTGTTTGGAAATAACAAATGAAATTTCTTTGGAGAAATACCTTGGCTGTCCAATTATTAATGGTATAGTTAACAAACACACCTTTGAGGACATTATTTGTAAGACCAAAGAACAACTAAGCAAATGGCGTGCTAATGCGCTATCACAACAGGGTCGAGCAGTCCTAATCAATACCAACCTCTCTGCAAAACCTTTGTACACAATGCAGAACTTTATGCTACCTGCCTCAATTCACAGGGAACTTGATCAGATCAATAGGCAATTCTTCTGGAATAAAGATCTTCAACACCGGTCTCTTATCAGTTGGGATAGAATCTGTAGACCAAAAAAGTGTGGAGGATTAGGGATAAGGAAATCTAAGGAGATGAATGAAGCTCTTCAAATGAAACTTATATGAAAAAATTTGGCGGAACCAAATAACGTTTGGGTCAGATTAATTAAATATAAGTACCTACGCTCAGCTAACATCCTAGAATACAAGAAAACTGGGGGCTCCTCCTGGCAATGGGCCAAACTCACCACCCTTATTGATAAGTTCAAAACGGGTCTTATTTGGTCAGTAGGAAATGGGAAGTCTATCAATTTTTGGACAGATAACTGGATATCTACCTCCTCCTTACGATCTAGGAACGATTGCCCACAAATTGGTAATTTAGAGGAAACAGTCAGTGAATACATCCTGGGAGGTAGATGGTGGAAGGAAAAACTACTCACTGTAATACCAGCAAGCATAGTGCAAGAAATCTTGGACATCCCCCTTCCTGTGTCTACTTTTGAGGATCGCCTCTACTGGTGGCCGGATAGGGAGGGTTGGTTCACCACGTCAAGTGCATACAAAATGATCACAAACCAATCATCACTAGACTCAGACGATAATGCATGGATATGGAAATTGGAGGTCCCGCCGAAAATAAAAAACTTTCCTTGGAAACTTTGTCAGAATGGCCTCCCAACCGCTTCCAGGTTAGCCCAGCGGGGGACTCCTGTGCCTCTCACCTGTAGTGTGTGCAATTGTGTGGTCGAGGATGAGGCTCACTTGCTGTTTGAATGTGGTTATGTGCGTTCCCTACTTAATTTCCCTCCTCTCACAAACTCGACAATATCCAATATGATTAATCTCTCGCGGAACATACAACCTATCCTTTCGGTCATTGGGAACAACCTCACCCCCGCTGCCAAGGCGGAGCTTGCTTTCATTTGGTGGGCAGTGTGGTACTCTAGGAACCAACTTGTTTTTCAACAAGTTCCCTTCCCAGCTAAAGACACTCTACTTCGCATGGTCAAAACTCACAGGGACAATTGGAGTAAAACATCTCAGATAGAAGAGTGTTTAGAAGAGGTCTCCCCCTCACATACACAAAAAACAAACCACCCAAAGGACAAAAATAAGGTCGTAAAGACTAAATGGCGTAAACCACCGACGAGCACTTTCAAACTAAACTTCGATGGATCCACGCTAACAAACTCTATTAGCTCGGCGGGTGCCATTATCCGGGACTGGGAGGGCAGGACAATTCGCATATGCTACAGTAAACTGGGAAAACAGAGCCCCTTAAAAGCCAAAGCACTCGCCCTAAAAATGGGAATACAAAATGCTATCCAACTCAGAAGCGAAAAATCCAAATCGAAGGAGACTCTAGTATAATTATTAATCACCTACTTGAAAGATCGAAATGTCCTTGGGAAATCGAACTAATTATGTCAGATGTTAAAAGCCTTTTATCGAATTTGAAAGAAGTGTCTTTCTTTCATATTCCCCGCTTGGGCAATAGAGTGGCGGATAAGGTTGCACACCTTTGCCACTCTGTCCGGGGAGTCGATATTCACAACAATCTTGGTCTTTTGGACCTCATCTATAAGGATGCTGTCGGGTAGAGTTCTCTCGCCTGAATTCTTTCCTAATCAAATATATATATATATATATATATATATATATATATATATATATATATATATATATATATAAACTCTTAATTTAGAAGAGTTTAGAATGATGTGTCAACCTTAGAGGCATTTTAGGAGTTTTCACCAATTATTTTTTATTTGCCATTTTTGTTTTATTTTCTTTAATTCTCTTTTTTTTTTCTTCTTTTTCCTTTAATTCTATTTTTTCTTTAATTTTACTAACTATCTATATATCTATATCTATATAAACTCTTAATTTAGAAGAGTTTAGAATGATGTGTCAACCTTAGAGGCATTTTAGGAGTTTTCACCAATTATTTTTTATTTGCCATAAGATTTTTCTGAGATAATTATAAGATGCATTTATTGAAAAGTTTTTTTTATTTTTATCTTAACATTTATTAATATTTTATACTTCCTCCGTTCGGCAAAACTTGTCGTTTACTATTCACGCACGCTTTTTAAGAATGATAAAAACTATATAAAATATTTATTTTTAAACAAAAACTACGGAGTATATGATAAAAAAAAACCTACGTATTCAGAGGGAGTAAATTAGTAGATGATAAAATAAAATAAAAATTTCAAAGTAATTATAGCCGACTAGGATACGAAGAGGAAAATTCTCACACTGCTTGTTCATTGGCTAAATTTATATTTTATTATTTATATTAATTATTAATTACTACGTATTAATTACAATCTCCATAGATCTCCAGAAGGCTCTCTCTCCTCCAACCCCTAAGAGAGAAATCGTTCGTGTTTCACTTTCACCCGCTTTCTCCCTGCTTCTTACCTCATCAAAACCTCCGATTTGCAGAATCAATCCATGGATTCTTCTTCGATTCCACAATCACAGGATATTCCCGAAACCCTAGCTCCTTCCCTGGATCCCGATTCCAACAGCCATCTGCAGCCGCCGCCTAACGACCACCACGAACCGCCCCAAACCCTAAATTTTTCTCACGAACACCAGACTCAAGATTCAATCCAGGAGGAGAAGTCCGCCAATGGCAACCACGCGAACGGCTCCGTCCACGCGCCGCTGCTGTCTGGATTTACCAAGACGCAGAGCGGGACCGACAAGGATCAGTCCGGCGGCGAGGAGGAGACCACCAGCACCAGGAGGAAGCGCCGGAGCAGGTGGGACCCGCCGTCGGAGTCGGATAATAAGGACGGTGGCGGTGGCGGTGGCGGGAGGAAGAGGAAGTCGCGGTGGGCGGATGACGAGCCCAAGCCTGTGATTCAGCTGCCGGATTTCATGGGAGGTATTGAATTCGATCCTCAGATTCAAGCGCTTAATAGTAGGCTTCTTGAGATCAGTAGGAAATTGCAATCTGGTGGTCCTTATGATGATACACCGGAAGGTGCTAGATCTCCTTCTCCCGAGCCAGTTTATGATAATATGGGGATTAGGATCAACACTAGGGAGTATCGCGCTCGGGAGAAACTAAACAGGGAGAGACTTGAGATTATATCTCAAATCATGAAGATAAACCCTAATTATAAACCTCCGGCGGATTACAGGCCTCCCAAGCTTCATAAGAAGCTTTATATACCTCAGAAGGAGTACCCTGGTTACAACTTCATTGGTTTGATAATTGGGCCAAGAGGTAATACCCAGAAGAGGATGGAGAGGGAGACAGGGGCGAAGATTGTGATCAGGGGAAAGGGGTCGATCAAGGAAGGCCGACTACAGATGCAACATAAGCAAAACATGAAGCCTGATCCATCTGAAAATGAGGATTTGCATGTTCTGGTTGAAGCTGACAATGAGGAGTCTCTTGAGGGGGCAGCTGCAATGATTGAGAAACTTTTGCAACCAGTTGATGAGGTTCTGAACGAGCACAAGAGGATGCAGCTGAGAGAACTTGCTTCACTGAACGGAACCATCAGGGACGAGGAGTACTGCAGGTTGTGTGGTGAGCCTGGACATCGGCAGTATGCATGTCCTTCTCGTCACTCGACCTTTAAGAGTGATGTTCTTTGTAAAATATGTGGTGACGGTGGGCATCCAACAATCGATTGCCCTGTGAAGGGGACAACTGGGAAGAAGATGGACGATGAATATCAGAACTTCTTGGCAGAATTAGGTGGAACTGTTCCTGATTCTCTTACAAAAACGACCTCATCAAATCTTGCTTTGGGTTCCGGAAGCTCTGCAGCTAATCCTCCTTGGCAGAGTGGTAGCACTGCTGGAAATGCACATGAAGGCTTGGGTGCTAATGGATTTAAGCCTAAGGAATATGATGAAACTAATTTGTACATCGGGTATTTGCCTCCAACCCTTGAGGATGATAGCTTGATCCAGATGTTCACACCCTTTGGTGAAATTGTGATGGCTAAGGTTATAAAAGATAGAGTTACTCAACTGAGCAAGGGATATGGCTTTGTGAAGTATTCAAATGCTGACCAAGCAAATGCTGCTATTGCCGGTATGAATGGCTATATACTAGAAGGGCGAAGAATTGCCGTGAGAGTGGCAGGCAAGCCTCCCCAGCCAACTGGGCCACCAGTTCCTCCTCCTCCAGCCGTGCCAATGTATCCAAATACAAACCAGGCTCCTGGCGCTTATCCATCCCAACAGTTTGCATCTGGTGGATCTCTTGGTAACATGCCACCTGGAAGCTATGGTGCTCCTGTGCCTTGGGGTCCACCTGTTCCCCCTCCTCCTCCTTATGCTCCTTACCCCCCACCTCCTGGCTCAACTGTGTATAATCCCTTGCAGAGTCACCCTCCACCCCCTTTTGGCGTTCAGTATCCTCCACCACCCGGTCCTCTTCCTAGTGGCACACAGTCACAAACAATTCCTGCCACCGATGCACAACAAACCTACACATCTGATTTGCAATCTCAGAGTGGTGCTTCTGTGCAACCTGCGTCTGGCAATGCTTATGCTAGCACTATTACTTCAATGGCACCAGCTCCTTTACCTCAGTATTCGATGCCTCCTTCAGGTTATTCAATGTACTATGGAGTAGCTCCTCCCCCTCCTCCCCCTCCTCCTGCTGCAACATCTGAACAACCCCTAAGCTTTGCAAATGTGCCGTGGGCTTCCAATCCTCCCATGCCTCCTGTTTCATCTGCAGAAAAGACAGGTCAAGGACCTGATTCAGAATATGAAAAGTTCATGGCAGAAATGAGCTAATATTAATCACAAAGTGCTTCTGTTGGCAAGGCAAGAACCTGATATTTTTCTTTTTGCATCCCTGTGTTTAAGTATTGTTTGCAACATGTCATTTTTGCAGGTAGCTATGAATTCTTATCATATATTCATATTCACAGTCCAGTTGATGAAAAGGTGGACGAAGGGAAGTTCTACCTTTATTTTTGTGTGTCTGTGGGGGGTGGGGGTTGGGGGATGAAGAATTGTTTAGCAAATGAAGCATATTGGCGTGAGATTTTGAAAATGGTGGGTCTAGATGTGGTTGTTCATAGGTGAATCAGGTAAGAATTTGAAGAAAGGAGGGATATTCATGAGCCAGAAATTTAATGATCGCAGATTGAGGGATAATATAGTCATAGGAAAAGATTACCAGTCATGTGATAAGTTTTAATCAACATCTCTAAAAAGATTTGGAGGCTTGATTTACTAATGAATTTTGCTGGGAAAACAAGAACCATTAATAATGAGCATCAGGATTATCAATTGTGTATAAGTGACTGCTTGCAGTTTCATCACAGAGGAATATATTGATCATAAGCTTTTTACAAACACTAAAAAAAGTATTCATATTGGATTTTATGTGCAGTGCTAGATAGGCTGGCCTTGATTCAAGACCCTATAATTCATAATGCTGTGCATTTGTTTGTTAAACAAGAGTTAAGGCTAGGCTGTTTATTGGTGGAACTTCACATTACCATCTTGGATTTTATGCTGGACATGGCACATGTGGCTTTGAATCCTAGCCTGTTTTATTATTGGATGATGTGCTCTTTCTATGGATATATGATGTTTACCTATGTCACTCTGAACTCTACTTATTGGTTGGTTGAGCTAGCAGATCTTATCAATCCATCAAGAGTAGAACCCTTGTATGGTAGCATGCAAACGGTTCTTGTTTAATGAAATTGTCGGTGTCCATTTCCTCTTTCTGTCTTTCCTTGTCATCTTTTGGTGATTTATGCTAAATAACATTGCACCAGCTGAGCTTGTAAGAAGCACTGGATGTTGGTCATTCTGTTGGCTCTGTTTTTCCTCATTGCTGTCAACTTTTTCGCATTTTAATCTGTTTACTGTTAACTGCTGAAGGGATTTTGCATGCCAGTAACATATTTTATTGTTCTTTTGCTTGATTTCTTGGTGCGCAAGTACTAAACTGTTGATATTGAGAAAACAGATTTTCTATTGTATCATGTGGTGAAAGGTTGTGGCAGTACTAGCACTGGGCTTCCTGTGAGGTATTAGTTGATAGAATTTAGTGGACTATTTTGTGTATATAAATTAGACACAATATGGGATATGTCTTTCTAATGCTCTCCTACTTATTGCTTTATTGCTTTAATGTTTGGGCTTCATTTTGCAGTTTTAGCTGGTCTACTTCAGTGGTCTACACCGCTTTTTTTCCTTGCTGAAATTATTTTTCTGGTTCATAGGTTTCTGCCTGAACCCTGAGTTACTAAATTCCTCATAAACCACATACCATCTTCCAGCTGAATTGAAGTTGTTTCTGATTGATCTAGGACAACCTTCTTTACTCCCTGTAGCCTTCGTTATGGCGACCTCTCTGCCTTAAACACCAATAACTGTAACAATACCACCACCCCATCTCTTCTTCTCCTTTCCCTTCCAATTACTCAAGAGTAGTCACCATCAACTTTGCTTCTTCCCTTTTTCCAACCCCAAAAGGCTAACCTTCTTGGTATTTCTCCCTATCTCACTTCCCAAATTTGGGTATTAAACCCATGTTTATTTGCCCTCATTTCAGGTTTTACTTTTTGCAGTGACCCCCAGATCAGCTTTGGGCATCATTACTAATTCGTGGTCAAACCTAGTTCTTGCATCCTTTAGAAATTGGCTAATACCATATTGTATTAATGGTTAGATAACAACTGATTGCATTAATTGACTTAGTTATCAAATCCAGTAGCAGTTTGAATAAAATTGTTTGTTAAAACTAAAAACTGGTTTTTCATAGTGGTTTGTGTAAAGATGCTTTGTGCAATTAGTGGATTGAAGGAAAGACACTAATCCATACAGCTTGTACCAAATGAGTTGTCAGCATTTTGATTAGTCACTAAGTTACTATCAAGTGTCCTAACCTCTACTGTTTTTGCAACTGCCAAGTGCCAACTTGCCATTTCCAAACAGAGCTCTTTTGATAGTAAAGAGAAGATGGTAAATTGAGAAGTGTGTGAATTTATGAGAGGGAGAGCAGGATTGGCAACAAAATCCTAAATAAGGTTACTTTAGGGATGTTTCCCTTTTCTTTTCCAGGGGGTGGGGGGATAGAGGATCATGTGCAAGCATTGTGGTTGTGCTTGTCATGGCTTATCAGCAAAAGTATTGTTTTCCATCAACTGAAACCTTTTAAAACCTTGTATGGTTTGAGGTTTAGAAAAACTTCAAGAACCAAGGCAATGATCAATAATACTGATTTGATGATTTGTTATGTTGATGTGGAACTGTTTTAAATAGAATTCAGTGAATTATTTATTGAACATGTATGCATCATTAATATTATATGGCTGTTTCATCCTTTAACACTTCTTTCTTGCTATGTATTGTCGTATCTTACAGGCATCATGTTTCTTGGAGATCTTCTGAACCTGGTTACTAACCTGTTGGAAGTTTGGGACTCACATCTTTAACCTTGCTGTACTGTTATGAAATTTGCAGAGAAGCAGGATGTTCACCTGCAATGTCCGGAGTGCCATTCCTTCGAACTTTTTTTATATTAAATTTTGTACTATGTAGGTTTTTGCTCCTGCAGGGAAGCTCCTGGGCCTATGTCGGCGACACCAGCACCTGGTCATTATTAGATTTTCAATTCCTTTTACTCTCTTTGTTATGCTATGTGGAAAAGATGTCCCAGTACCCACCTGGTTGAAGCCTTGTCTGTGGCTTGTGTTGTTTTATCCTCTGAATTTTGGTATTTTCGCTCATTGTTTTTCATTAATACCATGAAGTAATAGTCCTTCCTTGCAATGAGGCGGGAGTGCTTTTAGTTGTATGCTTTTAATTTGTCGGTCCCTCTGACAGTGCAACTGGTATCTGTTCACCAATGGAGCCAATCCTACCAGATAAGAAGGCAGTGGCTGTAGGGTATGTGAAGTAAGTGTCACTTATTCAGGGTTCTTAAGTTTCACTTATAGTTCCTTGGCTTCTAATATGGACTCCGGAGTTTCTGTGTAGCAGGTTCCCCTATTTGGTGGGCATCTTCCCCTGTTTGATCCGAAACCTAAAACCTTTTTTTCTGCAGTTTCATGCCTTTTTAGTGCATTTAACTTTACTAATATTTCGTGTGGGCTTTTGTTTAACCTCTTGATGCTTGCAACTCACAAGTCTATCTTCTCTTGAAACTGACAATTTAGATGCATTTGAAAATTGAGATGCACACAGCAGGGACATTAGACCCGAGTACGAGCAAAACACAGCTCGAGGGCAACTGTCTCTTTGTAAAGCTTTGCACTATGGATAAGGAAGGGAGAGTGGGATATGGGACTTCAGTTATCCAGTGAGTGGTATCTGTTAAGAAGGGTAGCTATTGCTATTAGCTAGATACAAGGATTTTCCTTGTACCATGTGCTGTAAAAGGCTTTTCAATGTGCTTCTTCTGTGGAGTTCCAGAATCAGTTCTGACCGACAGATGGACGGCCACAGGTGAGGGGTGATTCCCTCTGTACATACCCGTAGAGTCCCCCAAGTGTTTGTTAAAACGTTGGGAGTGTAGTAGGATCTCATATCTTCATGTATTTGTCATTCTTGATGACATGGTGATGGTTCAGTTAGAGATTCACTAGTGCAACGACCTGCATTATGTTTCCATTCCTGAAATGAATGTTACTGATACACTTTGAAAGTGGGTAAATCAACTTTTGAGAACAGTCTCAACATGCTTTCATCTGCTAAACTTGAAACTGGAATTCGCAATTCGGGGTGTGTATTCTCAGCTGGGTGTAAGATCCTGAAAAGGTAAATATATAATATGTGTAACATTGTTGTTACACACAAGGAACAAGACCCAACTACGGTTTTGTTTGCCAGATGCCCAAGCTCTATGCACAACAAATTGCACTCATGTGCTCAATTCCTCATCATCACCTAATCTTGCTCCCAACACCTCTCTCTGTTTTGCCTTGACAATGGAGAGAGATGTGATGTTTACATACATTGATAACTTGATTTGTTCCTAAACACGACACCATTTCAAGGTATTCAAGTATAATAAATAAAAACATTCAATACAAGGAACTTGGATTGAAATAAAACATGCTTATTTGCACTAAAAAAACTTGCAAACATGCACTAGATTGTGAGTGGGCAAGTGAGAACAATGTTATGATCAAATCGGCGAAGTGTACTTGTAGCTTCTGGTGATCAGCTGGTGCAAGGTTATCGAACACACCACCAAAAATAAGGGGTAACATAATTTTTTTTAGTTGAAATGATAAATAAGGTGTGGTTGAAGAGGGAAAAATAAAAATACAACTACTCAGTGAGTCCTGCAATAAGCAAGGTTTGGAGAGTCGGAATGTATGCATCGTTTTTCCGAACAGGGCGCGGGTGTGTTTCCAACTTCCATGTATTGAAAAACAACAACAGTAATAAGCATTAAAAAAAAATCATCCATAAGTCCCAGAAAATAAAAATCAGAAATACAAGTCTCTCCCATGCTAGAAACATAACCATACCTGGATTTTCATAAAAATATATTCTACAATCTCATTCCTCACAAAATCTAATAACTACAGGCAAATATGGTTTGAAGTAATCATCAAACACTTTGGTCATCGCATATAAAAAGCTTCTAACCTGTGTAAAAAAAGCTTTTGAGGGCTTGAAGATCCTTGGCAGCCAGCCAGCAGTAAATTGTAGCAACAAAATTAAGACATTATTTGTCTCCAAATTGATGCGTCAAACACAGATGAGTGAAGGTTTCGATCATCTGTATGAGGTTTTGCGGATTTAACTGTCCCAGCCATCACCAAGTCCATAGCCATCCACATACCCGGCATGAGCATGCATGTGACCATCATGACTGTGGTGATGTCCACTGCTTTTAGCTTCGTCAAGCTTCTTCTGGATATGTTCCGGCACAGGCTCTTCCTCGTTCTTCCTGACTGTTTCAGGCAGGGATTCGACAAAGGAATGAATTTTATCAGCCACCTCTTCTGCAGCTGCCTCCTATATATCAAAATATAAAAAGAGGTTTCAGAATAAATACAGAAAAAATGAACTTCATTATCATAAATCATCTCCAGTACTCAACATGTATATATGAATATTCATAAAAACGAATTGTATTGGGAACAAGGAGGTTAGAAGGCTGTAGTTTAAGGAAGCAGGCGGAAAAGGATTTTGAAGGACTATCATACTCGAGAAAGGGATACATATTCAATCAATTGCATATACAGACTGTCCATGTATTCAACAACAGGCCTTAAATCCTCAACTGAGATGATATATACCAAGTGTGCATCTACATTAAAAAAAAAAACCCTACCACATCCAAGTTGAAATATTTGCTAAAAATGCATCCATGAAGTGCAATATAGACTTTAACAGCCCTCGTGCCTCGACAACAATCAGACATATCAACTAAAACTCTATAGACTGACTCAACAAATAAGGATTCTATCAACCAATATCATAAAGACATGAATGCAACTTAAGTAACTTAGCAGGAGTAGCCACACGGCTAACATCTATAAATCGCGTAATCTGCAATCAAGCAAGTGTTAACGGAGAAAACATAAACTTGTGAATAAATCGCGTAATCTGCAATCAAGCAAGCGTTAGCGGAGAAAACATAAACTTGTGAATTGGAATATCAGAAGAGAGTTCAGATCGCTACCTGAGGCCAGCGACTACCAGAATGTGTATCAAATTTAGCTTGAGGAATCGCCCCAGCGACATTGTTCCCCTCCTCACTCCACTCCTTTGACCAACTACTAGACCAAAGAACTTGCATTGGTATCCCCTTCACACCATCTGAACTTGCCCATTCTTCCAAATGGAAAGTGTAATTCAACTTCTTGCCCATCCCAACAATTGCCTGCCTCCCATTCGCAGCATTTAGGAAAATCCTATACGCCTCCAAACTCGAACCATCAACAGACTTGGAACAACATGAACCAACCACCCTTCCAAACACAAACTCAAACCCTAAAACCAATTCGCGGACCAAGGGCACTTCGAATGCCCACAAGGGCAAGGCAGTACCCCGAGGCATCGTATCGACAAGAGTCAGGCTTCTTATCAGGCCTGCATTCTCCGAAACCCAATTGGCACCCATCAACAGTGCTGAATCATGAAAAACCAAATGCAATGGAGCTAACCCCATTGAATCAATCACTTGCCCTAACATTTTACCGATTTCCTGAGACCCCAATTTCAACGGCTCCAAGCTCTTCCGGGTCGAAACCCTAACCCTAGCGTCCTCTTCATAAGGGACGTAGCCATTCTCAACCAAATTATCAAACCCCCAAAAAATCCCCTTCTCTTTGATCTCATAATACACATCCCAGAAGCCGCCGAAAACCCCACCCGGCCTCTCTATCTCCTCAACCGCAGCCTTATCCGAAAAACCCGAGCCGGGCAAATCAACGGCTATGGCGAACACACCCTTACCTGCCAATTGATCAACCAGATTACGAAATGCGAACGAACTACACCCCAATCCGTGAACGATCAGCACGGTTTCAGAGCCCTTAGAACCTGCGGAGTAGGTGAAGACTTCAATTGGAGATCCGTTAGGGTTTAACTGGACCTTGACGATCCGACCTCGTGCGTGGTGATCGCGGAGGGCGGAAGGTAAGCTCAAGAACCAGGCTTTAGGATCCTGCGGGGAAAGGGAGGAGATGAGGATGAAGAGGAGAGTGATGAGAGAGACTGTGATGGTGAAGTAGAACCAGAAGGTGAACGGATTCGAAGTCGGGCTTTGTTTAGGTTTTGGTGGGAGTGGAGTTGGTTGCTGCTTCTTTGGAGTCTTCTTGCTGGTTTGGGGTTTCGGTTTCGATTTCGGTTTCGGCTTTGACTTTAGCGGGTCAAAGCCCTCTTCGTACTCAGTTATGATCGCCATTGTTGAAAGCTTCAGATCTCACAAGGAAACAATATCAATCTGAAAGAGCACTGAGGAGGTGGTGCAGAACATACAATTCACTGGACGATGCAACGACGCCGTTTTGGATCGGCTTTGATAGTAGTGTGCCTATTAGCTAACCAGTGATGTTCAAATTGGTACAGGTTTGTTAAAAGTACGGTCATTTTTTTTTTCTTTTAATGACGGGGAACTAACCTTCGTGACTCATTCGGCAGTCGGCAAGAGTCAGATATCAGGCAAATCGGCTTGTGCCGACTGACTCAACCTAGTAGTAGGGAGCAAAACAAATCTTGAATTTTCGATGTCAATATATTTTCATCCACGGTCAATTTCTCACCAAATATATGACCAATTCACCGCCTTTCAATGTCAACAACAAGTTGTCGATGCCTGTTATTGGCAGGGTGTTTTTTCCTCATTTCCACCGACACTGAAAGTCGATAACGATGAAATACCCACCACGTCCACCACCATCCAAACTGCTTTGCTTACTTTGCCGCCACCAACATCCGGAGTCAGCAAGTCTCTTAATCGGTGATCTCACCCTCCCTTGCATTTTTTTCTAGCTTTGTCCCCTTTCACTTTCATTGACACCGAAAGTCGGCGATGACATTATACATTTGGCAATATGCTGTCGTGCTGATAGCAAGCTGGCAAAAGAAATATAGAGCTAAGACCTTCATGTTCTATTGCTTACACTCAGTAATCCATTCAACAAGTATTCAAGTACAATATTTCCTTTGCGTAATTGCGTTTATGGTTCGGTAAATGGATTGATTAGACTTTGGAGGATCTAAACCGGGAAAAGGGTATTAATAGTTCAACATACTGTAAAAAAAGGGTGCCAAACGTCATCTTATTTTAGACTGTACTTTTTTTTTTATTGGACATACATATTGTTTTACACCAGTACTAGAACAATGCAATTATAGAAGACAGAAGTAGTAACAGGAGACGGGTGAAGTAAGTACAGGACGAGAATCATATTAAGCTCGCCATGTTTGTTTATAAACTGTGCATTCTTGAATTGTGTACCTCACAACTTCTGCCCTGTCGACTCCGCTTTCGAGATAGCATAATACATTTCCGATATTGCCTTCGCGAAGTATTCTTTCGCTTGGGGTCTCTTTATCTGGGGAAGTTCAATTGCCAAACAACACAACAACACATTAGCTGCTTAACTCTATAATTTATTAACTACATGGAAAAGGGTGCGCTTGATAGATTTTAGAAGGTCAGGTTCGTGTAGCTTTCGGGTTACCTTCATCGTTGGAGTGAGGAGACCGCCTTCAACTGTGAGTGGTTCAGGCACCAACGTAACCGCCTTTGCTAATTCGAATCCTCTCAGCTGCAAACAGACATTCAAAGATTCAGAGCAGTGCGCATATTATGTAGATTCAAAAGAGAAAGCGGGCAATGATCTGTTGCATACCCCAGCATCTTTTCCTGTAGCATCCATATCAGCAAGAACTGCTGCCCTTGTCCTTGGATGTCGGCATAGCTGTGCCAGATCTTCATACTGTGTCAAGAAAATAAAGAGCAAAATGTGATCAAACTCTACATTGGCTACCATTCGTACAAGCTAATAATGGTAAAGCTAGAAAATGTGATGAACACTAAGGTGTCAAAATGGAGAGGCATTTTATTGATGAGGGTATCTGTCTTCGTAGAAGCGGAAGCATGTGTAGCATAGCAAACCTTGATTCCTTCAGCTACGGCCCAACCCTTTAAAACATCTGGGTCAACGCACACAACAGCAACTAAGGAGGCATTCAAACTATTACCTGTTGCAGAAACCAAGGATGAATGAGGAGAAAAGACTAATTTAGAACTAAAAAGATTGTAATAATATTGAAATCTTTCAAACAATCCAACGTACCATACACGAAACACTGTGCCACAAATTTGCACTTGGCATACACATTCTCAATCTTCTCTGGTGCAACGTACTCGCCCTGTGCAAGCTTGAATATGTTTTTCTTCCTGGCACCAAGCCAAAAAAATGTCATTCGGCCGTAAAAATGAAAGATAAAGAATCATCATATTTTCTTACCAAAAAAAAAAGAAATATCATATTAGTCAACAGTAACAAGTAGGAATGACTGGTTTAGTTTGTACAAGGTTGAAACTAAGCCGACCTATCTATAATCTTAAGACGCCCCCCTGGTAACCAGAGACCTATATCTCCGGTATGCAGCCAACCTTCCTCATCAATCATTTCTTTCCTGTCAATTTGGATCATCTTGAGATAGTTAATGGGTTTGAAATCAGGAGAGAAGGTAAAGAACTTTATGGAGCTTCCTTACGTCTGGACTTCATCATTCAAGTAGCCTCTGAAAACAATTGGACCACGTACACATATTTCACCACGGGGATAGGGCTGATCATCAGAGGTGTAATTCATTTCAGGAACATCAACGAGCTTTATCTCTGAGCAAGAAGGAAATTTAGTTCATTACATTTCTTTTCATACCAATGAACCTTGAAAACAAAAAGAATAGCTTCTTTATCCTCATCTGCACTGCAGTAAGCCAGTAACTAGTAAGGTTTTCGAGTCTCAAGGATGAAAATATGATTGACAATGACAAGGGCCAGCAGAAAGTAGGAAATGAAGTGTTCAATCATGTACACTCAAAGCTCTATTCTAGTTTTGATAAAAAGGGCCTCCAATTTCTTCATTAGAGAGTATATATGACATGAAGAGAAGGAGACGCAAGGAACTTTCCCTTGGGAAAAATTAGGAGCTCAGGCAGCCTGTGGATGCTTCGTTCACAACATTAAAGTATTTAATGGTATTGAAAAACATTTCAGGAAACAAGCTCACCAGAAGCAAGACCGGGAGGACCAACATGACCACTTAACATGTCTCCGGGATCCATTATGCTTATCACACAAGATGTTTCCGTCATTCCATATCCTTCAATAACAGGGCATCCAAAGCACCTATAATGTGATGAAAATGCAGCAAGATAACATTTGGGAACAATAGGCCACAAGTTTGGATAATCTTTAACTAAATAAAGCTAAATCGATTCAGCCAAGGGTCTAAATCAACTTACACCCTCAGAAAGTCCAACACATCAGGTGATATAGGTGCAGAACCTGAAATCATAAGACGGACTCTTCCACCAAGCTTTTCCTTTATTTTATTGAACACTAGTTTATCCCATATTGGTGATGGATTTTGTCCTACAAACACAACAAAGCTTTTAAAGCACAAAAAAAGGAGGCACAGATGTCCAAGAACAAAAAGAAATGTAAGTAGCAAATAATGGTTGCACAAAGAAGCTTATGACCACCAAAAGATTGCCAGAAAATGCTCATAGCATGTTAATCCCAAAAAGATATAAAGCTAACATGCTAAATTTCATTTTGATTATTGTAATGATAAAAGAAGGGGAAAATTGCATCTATACCGTTCATTAAGGCTTGTTTCTTGGAATTGTAAGCAACATTGAACAGCCTCTCTCGCAAACCTCCCGATGACTTCACAGCATTATTTATCCTACAGGACTTAGCTGAATCAGTATTTAACCAGTCATGTCTAAATGTCTTGCCCATGTTAAGTTTCTAGTGCAATAGAAATGGAGCAGTACCCAGCATAAATTCTGTTATAAAGCCGAGGAACACTACAAAAGACAGTTGGTCGTAAAGCTACCAAGTCGTCCATCATTTTCAAATTGTCCTGCCACATGTCTTGATTAAGAAAAAAGAAATGAAGTGGAAATATATTACTAAATGAAACTCCCAAATCAGTTTGACATTCTGCCATCCTTTTCATCATGCTTCGAGTATAAAAACAAAAAAGATATCCTAACTTGGATTGGTTACAAAAAATATTTGGAGGAACAAATAAATTGGTCACTAGCTTATCCTTACCGGACAGACCATCACTTTGACCCAACACAATTATTACTAATGGAAATATCAATCACATAATTCAGGTTTCAGGATTGCGTGTTTGCAGCCCACAGTCAACCGACCAAAAAGGATGCACACAACCAGCCTTAAACACTATATCTATCAGCCTTGAACACTATATAGTATATATATTATCCAACATGAATGAATATAACTTACGGTAATACTACTATAAGTTAAACTGTGAAGGTAACATAATTTAGGTTTCAGGATTGCGTGTTTGCAGCCCACAGTCAACCGACCAAAAATGATGCACACAATCAGCCTTAAACACTATATCTATCATCTAATTACAACCTCATGGCATTTTTCATGTAAAAAAGGGAAAAAAAATTCTTGGTGCTTAATTTGCATATCTGCATAATTTGTCCAAGCAAATCGAGCAATTTGAAGAACTATTCAAAGACCACACCATAATTATGGTATTGATAACTGATGGAATCATATACCCCTTGATAGAAACCCACAGCAGCACCGCCGTGTGCACATACAACCTGAACACCTCTCTCATAGATGTGTGCCAAAGGAAGGTAGGATAAATAGCTGTCGAATATAGAAAACAGTTCAGTAGAAAAATAAGAGCAGAGATGCTATGAATTATATAATTTTCATGGAATGTGGCTGTGTACTCACACATCTGTAGAATAACATGCAAATGAAAAAGAGACACCAACAGCACTTGCAATCAAATTTCCATGTGTTAAGATAGCTCCCTTCAACAAAGAAACAAATGTCACTCCTAAAAATGTCCCATATTTCCTAATTTTTTTTTATTGGAATTTCATTTACCTTTGGTGTTCCAGTAGTCCCACTTGTGTAACATATAGTTGCAATATCATCTGGTGAGGGTGCACAATGAGGCTTCAGATTAATGTGGCCCTACATTGACAAATAACTGAAGCAGTAAAGGATATTGATACATAAGAAAATGAGGATCATGGAACAATGGCTAATTTTGGACTTATTATCTAGATTCTAGAGGCATTACCCTGAACTGCTTACAACCACCCCATAACCAAAAGATGGAGAAAACCTAAAAATAAGGAAAGAGTATTTTCTGTGCTGCAGTGTGAAGATAAAGCCGAAGAGCATAAATCTGAATATTGAACCCATGTACGCTATCAGAGATTAAGATCCGGAATTTCAATTGGTCAGTGGGTTCTAAAAATTGCCTTGAAGGATTCTTCATTGGTATTAACATGCTACAAAAGTGTAACTATCTGCTAAGAATTTTTCATACATTCTTAATAGAAGTTTGCACCAAGCATCATTTTTAGAGGTTATTTGGTCTAATAAACTCTTTTAATGAGTTCATTTACTGGAAAATTTACTAACAAAGTTAGGTGGCTAACTATGGGTGAGAGGTGACACTTTTACCTGGTTTAATAGTTTTACTGGCCCTATTTTAAAGAGTTCATATTACCAATCTCATACAAGTGAGCACTCAACTATGATAATAAATCAAAGCAACTGATATTAGAATTTGATTTACCTGCAGACCCAAAAAAAAAAAGAATTCGATTTACCTGGTTCAACAATTTTGAGAATGATATAAGCTTAATACCACATGTTCTTGGAAGAGAAGGCAACTTTTCATCAACACCATCCACAACCTGCATTTTAATTAACAATGCATTATAAGAAAACAGAGTAAATATTTCAGGGGAAAAGGAAGAGATATTTCACCCTTAAGCTAGGCAATTGCAGATCCTTGCATAACGTACCACTATTAAGCGGACATTTGGAATCTCAGACAAGAAGCTCAATAGCTGCCATTTCCAGGTAAAAATCATAATTAAACAACAGTAGTTGATCAATCAAATATTCCAAGATTTGAAAAATGCATAACTTTTAAGGAAAGCCTAGCTTAATAGGAAAAAAATATTTCGAACTTCCACGACATGTAAACAATAAACATGATATATTTACATCCTTGTCCACGGTTTCAATCTTGAAATTTAAGACAACACATGCACAACCTAACTACCTGAGTCCTGCTCTTCACACTTACTATATGGTTCCAATCACTTTTCAAAGGAATTGATTGAGGAAGGATGGCAATTACTTCAACTGCTTGATCCCACAATTATTATGAATCTAGTACAGCATAAGCAACTCACTCTCATCATAGAAAGGTGGGGACTCCAAGAAAAGTTTGAACCATACCCAATTTGTTCAACCTTTCTTTTCTGGCTCAAATTTATACACCGGCAGAGCTTCCTTTGATGCAACATTTTATTTGATGCTGCTTCCAACGCTTATCCAATCTTTTAATTGGAATGGGCAGAGGATGTAAAAGTATACCACAGAAAGACTCTAGTATAATCCTATATGAGTGAACTCAAAGTCTCAAACAACTTGTAGCACTTCTCATGACAGTTCTTTTCACATCTACACTGGATCTACCAAAACCTTAGCATGGTAACCAAATCATCTTAGCACAAGATATTGCCACATGCCTCATATATACCTAGAAGTAAAGCATAAAAAATTTAAAAATTTAAATTTAAAATACATTAGACTAAGCTCACAGCACTCAAGGTTGCTGGCACACAAAAGATGGCCTGTATTTCTGCATGATTCACGATATACTTCACAGCATCCGGACCTAATAAAAAGGAATGCTTGTCAGGACATTGGCACTTGGGAAAGCGTAAATATCCAGAAAGACATAATTTGGCAAAGAAACTAACCAAGGGTGTCATAAAGAGGAACTGAGACATATGAATAAGCTGAACATGCATGATCAAGAATCATCCACTCAGGTCTGTTAATAAAATAAAGTCCAATACAGGCTCCCTGTCAGAAACCAAAGCATGCAATTAACAAGTATTCAGTGGAAATTCTGGGCAAGTCGTGAAAGTGGTCAAGTTCAACTGACACGAAGCTCTGACATATCAAATGAAACCATGCCCAAAAAAAGGAAGGGAAATGTTAGATATGAAGAACAAGCAACTGTTAAAGTCTCCAACAGTAACCTATTACTCCTAATAGCTCAATTATCACCCACAGCGTATAGCTCCAGTAACAGCAATCAGATAGCCATATTAGACTTACTTTAAGCAACCCGTAATTCTGAAGAGCTGATCCGATAGCTGAGCGAGCATTGCTTACTTCTCCATATGTCATCCATTTATAACTTCAAGTTGGCACAAATAAAACGCAGGATATATAAGTTTAGTAGCTATGCTCACAACTTCAAATGAAAGTTAGCAGTGACTACAAGTTTAGTTCACTTACTCTCCAATTGTTCCATCAGCTCGCACTCGTGAACCTAAGTACTTGTAGTCTGGATATTTTTCAACAGTGCGTCTGACATACATGAAAATACCACATCTGATAGTGTTAGATCTTACATAGCAGACCCTCCACATCTTAGAGTTTCCAACGAAGAGAAAGAATCTTACGCAAAATTTTCATGTAATGTTCCAATCTCAGGGTGTTTGGGGAACCTAGAGGCAAGTTTCAAAGGAGACTGGGCACATCTGCCAAGACAGTACACAGTCAAAAACAGATAAATAATCAGCAAAAATTGAGGGAGGGGGGAAGAAAATAGGAGATATTGAATATGACATGCAATTGTAACCACCACGAAGAGACGTACCGGTATACATTCCACTTCCCTGTGCTTAACTTTTCGGGAAGAATAACACTGTATCCTTCACCTGTAGAAAACCGGCAGCTATCATTTCAAAGCATCAAACATTTTTATACCACAAGACTAGTCATTGGAAAGAACAACAGAAATTGAAACCAAAAATAAGGAAGACATATATCACAAGATTACTTTGACAAAAGGAAGGAACATATTTTATCAGTAGTCTATTCAGATAGCATGATCCTCTCTAAGCCTCCCTCTAATTGGATGGAAATTGTTTCCATTTTAAGATACCTCTTTCTCTAAAATGCTAAAAACATTTTGCACCAAAGAAAAAATCATGTCTTCAATCACAATCAAAGAGATAGCTTATCATTCAATCACAATTAAGTATAAAGTTTTCTAACATTGATTACCACCTAATTCCGAAAAGGGACCCAAAGATACTACTCAATCTGAAGACCAGTAAGTTAAATGGATTCCTTTTTCTGCAGCAGAGATTTTTGGGGGGAAATTCTGGGTGGTGACTAAGTGGTTCTGCATTTTTCATCTGGTCTTAGGGGTCTTTTGAATAATCCAAGTGGAGCCCCTTTGTTTTAGGATTTGTCCACATCGTGACCTAATTGTAAATTTTGTTGTTATAGTTTCTTCATTAAATATTTGAAATGTCCCTATTTACAGTGCTTATTAATGGCTTTGAGACTCTGAATTGTAGAATTTTCAAAACACGCTCAAGACATTGCTTTAATCGACTTATAATAGATCTCGTGTACTATTCATTTAGTTGAAAACTTGAAATCATGATGATCGGGGGATATTACGACAACCTGAAACAACTTTAAATTGTGAACAGCACACCTAATTACTTAAAATAGTTGAAATCATAATGACCTAGGGTTAATTCTAGGTCACCGACCCTTCTGCAATTTCGTAATGGACCTTGGAGAAAGTACAATCACATGAGCTGCGCTCTGAACCTACCTTAATTCCAAGTATAACAAACTAACTTGTTTGGAAAACTATGGTGAACAGCTCCAAACTGTTCAAATTAAGCACAATATATAGCAAAAAGCGCAGTCCTACACCATCAAAGCAATCAAAGTGGAGTTAACATAATCAATTCCTAAGATCTGCCGCAAAATTATCAATATTAGGAGAACTGAAAAAAGAAAAAATCAGAGAGATGGGGAGAGAGAGTACTTTGGAAGAACTCCCCGGCGGTGGCGTTGGTGCGGAGGGAGGAGAGGGGATCGTCGGAGACGGCGACCAAATGGCCCTGTATGGACTTCAATCTGCGGTCGGCAACGGAATCCATTGACTAGGATTTCTCCAAATTCGATCTTCCGATGAAGGTGCTGGAAGTTCAGTATGAAAGAGAGAGAGGGAGAGGGGGCCGAGGGGGGCACAGAATTTGCAGATGAGAATGCACATGGATTTATTTTTTTCGCCGATTTATTAATACTTGCGTGCAAGACTGCAAGATGTGGAGGGAAAAGATGCTGTGCATTGAGCGATAACAAATGTGGTCCCCATCCCCAAAATACGAGGCAAAAACATGGAGTATTTTAAATTAATTGACTTTAGAAATAGGGTAAATTACAGAAAACCACCCATTAAATATCAGGTTTTTCACTTAATCACCCATTAAATATAATTTATTAACAAATCACCACCCATGATAAATTCTGTCAAGATTTTTTGAAAAAAGATTGTAAATGATCAATATACCCTATTTTGAATTATTGAACATCTACATGTGTATTGTAATACTAGATGCATATTTGCTGAAATTTTACAAATTCAAGGTCTTATTGATGTATTATGGCAGTGAAATGAAGAAATACTTGTTAATTTTTTTATTAATTACAAGTCTGAGATGTTTCAGTTGATATAAAAATAAATGTTGGTTAACAAGTGGGGTAAATTAGTCATTTTTATTGATATTTTGATGAATGTTTTTTGCTTGGGAGGTGATTTGTTAATAAATCGTATTTAACAGGAGGTTAGTAAAAAATTCAACATTTAGTAGGTAGTTTCTGTAATTTACCCTTCAGTAAATAAAGGGGCATCATAGCGGTTTTAGACAAGATTTCAAAACGACTTTTGTCAATATAATTTCAAATAAATTGCACGCATGTCATTTTCATTTCTTTCAAAAAATTACAAAATGGTCCAAAACTCTCTATTCTATGAATCGAAACTTAAATATGTTGAACGAACTATTGTGATCGAAAACAGGCTAAAATCGATGAAATTAGTCAAGATATATATCAATTGATCGAGACTCGAATTGGTATATCGACCGTCTTAGATGATTATCGAATGACATTCGATGATTTTTTGTGGCCGTCGTTCGAAAAAATTGTCGAAGTTCGTAGAGGACGAGCTAAATAAGGGATCTCGGTAAAAGGTGTCGAGGGTACGCATGAGCCTCATTAAACATTGTCAAGGGTACACAGGAGTCTCATCAAACGTTGGCGAGGGTATGCAAGAGCCTCATCAAATGTTGTCGAATGTACGCATAACGTACCCTCATCAAACATTGCCGAGGTCCCTTGTTTAGCTCGTCCCCTGCCAGCCTCGACAATTTTTTCTAACGACGGCCATAAATAATCATAGAATGTAATTCGATAATCATCTAAGACGATTGATATACCAATTCGAATCTCGATCAATTGATACCTTGACTAATTTCATCGATTTTAGCATGTTTTCAATCACAATAGTTCGTTCAACATATTTAGGTTTCGATTTGTAGAAGAAAGAGTTTTGGACTGTTTTGAAATTTATTTGGAAAAAAATGAAAAGGATTTGCATGTAATTTACTTGAAATTATCTTGACAAAAGCTTTTTGGAATTTTGTCTAAAGCTTCACTCAAGGAGCATTTACTAGGATGACCATATTTAAGGCCTTTATTAGTAAATTGTCCACCAATGTTTCCAAATTAGCAAAAAATCCACCCCCTTCCCCTGCCCCTATGCCCCCCACGCGTGCCCCTTGTGCCCCCTCTTGTTTCAACAGTTTTTTTTTTCGCGTCAGCGAAAAATGCTAAAATGCCGAAACAAGAGTTGCTGAAACCGTATTTTTACAAGAGAAAGGTGAATTGTTGTCATACATGCTTGTGTGTAAGATATAGTAGCTCATACAATTTTATAAGAATTAATTTTAGCATTTTAGATCACAAAAAAAAAGCTAATAAGCTCCCCAATCATCCGCATTTTAGCATAACAAATTCGCTGAAATTTATTCATTTTTTAACCTATTTTGAGATACTTCCTTGATTGTTCATTTCAAAGATCCCCACGTACATGTCCATAAACATGTTACCATCACTCACGCCATATCACCACACTAGCCTACCACAAGTTGCCAACACTCATGCCAAATCACCACTCTAGGCTAACACATCACGTGCAACCACAAATGAAATATTACCACTACTACCTGAAACCACTAATTTTTTTTAACAAGAAATAATTCGAAATCCCAAATGACAAAGAAAATCTGGGAAAACGAGAGGCCAAATGAATGGCAGACGGACTGAACGTCTTGGGGATTACGAAGAGCAAGAGTCCGCTCTTCGCCAGATTTACCACCGTTTCCCCTGCAAACACTAGCCAAAAAAGTCCGAAATCGAAAAGTAAGAGGTCGAAATCGAATCCGAGAGCTGCCGAATGTCGCTACCGGAGTTCCCCGGCGGATCGGAGACATTCGAGGTGGACGCGTAATTCTGTTACCGTGCTAGCGCCGCCGCTCTCCTCTGCGTCGGAGAGGAAACTTGAGAGGCTTTAATGGCGGGCTAGAGAGGAGCAAAGCAATGAAGATATAGCTAAAGGTGTTGCAGATCTGACGCCGCTTGTTGCCATCGGAAACGATTTCTAGATCCGGAAGGAGCCATGGGAGCGACCATGGGAGAGGAGCCATGAGATCTGGAACGAGCAACCATGAGATCTCGAACTCTGCCATCTCCATCGTCTTTACGCTCTTGAAGATTAGTTTAGGGTAAGGGGCATGGAGTTAGGTATAAAATAAATTATGGATTTTTACCTAATTTATAGGGGGTGGTGGACACTTTTCGAATTAGAGTCTAAAAAATAGCGTGTATAACAAATTAATTCTTAAATAAAACCACCCTTTAAATATTTTTTAAGAACCTGTCATAAGCTTAATCTATATCTATATAATACCTTAATTTAGAAGACTTTTGATGATGTGTCAACACCTCCTTAATTTAAGGTTTTTCAACTAATCACAATTTTTCTTTTATCATTTTTTTCTTTTTTCTCTTAATCTCTTTCATACATTTACATTTTTTCCCTTTTATTTTTTTACCCATTTACTAACCATCTATATCTATATCTATATATATCTATATAATACCTTAATTTAGAAGACTTTTGATGATGTGTCAACACCTCCTTAATTTAAGGTTTTTCAACTAATCACAATTTTTCTCTTAATCTCTTTCATACATTTACATTTTTTCTCTTTTATTTTTTTTACCCATTTACTAACCATCTATATCTATATCTATATAATACTTAATTTAGGGCTCGTTTGGTTAGCTTCCTACTTTCCGGGAAGTCCAAAATCCTAGGAAGTAAGCCTCAATACACGTGTTTGGTATGATTTTTGAATGGAAAAACATAGGAATTTCAATTCATGGGAATTTCAATTCATGGGAATTTCAATTCATGGGAATTTCAATTTCTATGAAATGGGGGAAGTTAGCTTACCATGAGGGGGTAGGTAAGATCTACTTCCTCCATTCACTTATCTCAAATCTCCTATAAATTTTATTTTTTTATTAAAAAAATCTCCAATTACTATGAAAATTCCATTTTTAACAAAACAAAACATAGGAATTGAATTCATGGGAAATTATTTCCAACCAAACACTTTTTTACATTTCACATGAAATAGAATTCATGGGAATTACATATCCTGGGAAGTTACTTCCCGGGAAGTCTATTTCTCACGTTTAACCAAACGAGCCCTTAGAAGACTTTTGATGATGTGTCAACATCTCCTTAATTTAAGGTTTTTCAACTAATCACAATTTTTCTCTTATTATTTTTTTTCTTTTTTCTTTTAATCTCTTTCATACATTTACATTCGTTCCCTTTTATTTTTTTACCCATTTACTAACCATTGGGTTTAATTCAAAACATTGAATTAAATCTAATGTCTACTATAATAATGATTATTATTATTATTATTATTATTATTATTATTATTATTATTATTATTATTATAATTATAATTATAATAATAATCTATATCAATATATAATATCTTAATTTAAAAACCTTTCGATAAAGCCTAACTTTATGATAAACATTGTTACCATTTTCTTAAAGATTTGAAGTCTACTTTCATTATGTTATCCTAACTTTTATTAATATTTTATAATATTAATATGTTATATTATTAAAATTTTATTTATTAAAAATCGCGTCATGGCGCGGGAATTATACTAGTTTTATTTTAAAACAACACTTCTTTTTCTTTAAAAAAAGTTTAGTATAGAAAATGTGAAGTCATCTTTAAAATAAAAGATGTTCATTTAGATCGATATGAGTATAATAAAAAAGATTCACATATTAAATTTCATGTTAAAATATAGATAGATATAGATGCTTGTCTTTTAATATAGTATATAGAATATAGATAGATATAGATGATTAGAAAATAAAAATATTTTAAGGAAATTAAAAAATTCCTTTTATAATTTGATTGGTTGAAAAACCGAAAATTAATATGGTGATGACACCTCATAAAAAATGGTTCTCATTTAAAGTATTACATAGATATGTGACATCATTTAATGATATGGAAAAATCTAATTGGACAATTTTTTTGGAGGGAAAATTTTCAACCACAATGCGACATGTGACAAAGTAGTTACTACTTTAGTATTGTATAGGATACTAGTGTAGGTCCCGTCCCATGTACGGAGAATACATTAATACAATTAATATAGATATAAATAAAATAAAATTAATTTGATAGATTATAAAAAATCTAAATATTTTTTTTATTTAGATTCTCTCAAAATTTATATAGAATTCACATTTATAAGGTAATTTTTTTTAATCTACAATTAATTGAATCTCATGTCATTTATTAGATAACCGTTTTTTAAAAATATTTTAATATTGTTTTTTGTTAAATATATAGTATATATTTATTACGTTAGTTTACTAAAATATCTATCCACGGATGGACTGTGGCTACGTAATATTTTGATAAATAAAATATAAACTATGATAACATATTATTTTATTAATATTTTTCCTACAATCAACCATAACGCGCCACACGGGATGTTATGCATCGGTTTAGTGAGTAAGGATCTTCTACAACCCTATGTGTATCCCATGGTGCACCCTAAAATTATTTTTGTTATAAAACAATGTTAAATAAAATTTAAAATTATATTTAACTTATATATATACACTCATATTCATATGTTTATAAAATTTTATCATAAAAATTATGTTATAGAAAAATAGAAAAATCATTTTCTGGAATAACTCAAATATTCATTATCTATAATTTTTTAAACATAATTTTTTATGATAAAAGTTTATAAACATATGAATATGAGTGTTTATAAGTTAAATACTACGTATAATTTTTTTTAAAATTTAACATTGTTTTATAACAAAAATAATTTTAGGATGCACCATGGGACACACATAGTGTTGTAGAAGATCCTTACTCGGTTTTAGTATATGTATATAGATAGATAGAATAAAGAATATAAATATAGACTACCGAGTTGCTTCTAAAACTCCATTAGGCACTCAAACCTTGAATCTAACAACCATCAAAAGTTTATAAACCTTGAATATGAGTGTTTATAAGTTAGATATAGTTTTTTCCTTATATAATATTTACTCTTTTATAAGATATTCCATCTATTCGGTTATATGTGTTAATGGTAAAATAAATTAATTGTTTAATTATTTTTAGTTATATAGATTAGAACTATCAACTATCTAATTATTATTATTATTATTATTATTATTATTATTATTATTGTTATTATTATTATTACGTTTCATTATATCGATTGTGCTATATTGATATAGGTTTTTCCTTATATAATATTTACTCTTTTATAAGATATTCCATCTTTCCAATTATATGAGTTAATGGTAAAATAAAATAATTATTTTTATTAGATTTCCTTTTTGACGGGAGAAAGTTTTACGAGATGCACTCACGCGCCGCCACGTAGGCAACAATGCATCGGTTTTAGTATATGTATATAGATATCAGACAACTAATTAATTAAGTCGTGTAAGAGGCAAATAAAAATTTCCCAAAACAAACAAGACGTTGCAGACTCGCAGCATCTAAGAGCTAAAGATTTGGGAGACACATCAACACTTCAGACGTTATTTTAAGAAAATCCGATAACAGTTAACCTGATCTCAATTGTAATCACTAATTAATCAGATTGTTTACCAAAAAAAAAAAAACTATTATTTATTTATTACTATTTATTTTTTTCACCTTACATTGAAAAAAAGGCTAGTGTGTATATTGCTCAGCCAGAACTGACCTATGTAACCTCAAGTCCTCAACAAGACCGAACATGAGATGACGAAAATGAAGACTTTCTAGATGGCATAAGCTGTCCATCTCTGCCGATCAACCATATAAACTCCGTCGACTTCTCGACGCGACTCACAGCTTATTCCCCATCGTTGAATCTGCTTCCGAGATCACGCGATACATCTCCGATATCGCCTTGGCAAAGTACTCCTTCGCTTGGTGTCTCTTTATCTGGGGATGATTTAAAGGTCACAAAATCCGTTAAGCACATTAGTTGGGTAAATCTTATTCTTTGACAATCCAACCAAGTCAGAAGAGTATATCGGTGGGTCAGGTTTGAGTCGGGTCACTTTGGATTCAGGTAATCTGATCTATGTTTTATTTCGGGTTTCAGCTCGTATATGTGTTAGTCTTAGTTACCTTCATCGTTGGAGTGAGGAGACCACCTTCAATGGTGAGTAGTTCAGGCACCAAAGTAACTGCCTTTGCGAATTCGAATCCCCTTAGCTGCATACAAACATCCAAAGCTATACATCAAGTGCCTACATTATGTAGATTCAAACCGAAAGACGCATCCCTGATTCGTTACATACCCCAGCCTCTCTCCCTAGAGCATTCATCTCCTCGAGAACTGCAGCCTTTGCTCTTGGATGTCGACACAGCTGGGCCAGATCTCCGTACTGTCAAAGTTAAAATATGGCGCGGTGTGTCAAAATGTGGGAGTGATTTATAAGTGATCAGTTTTCGTTGTCGAGAAAGCATGAGTAGCATGACTGACCTTGATTCCTTGAGCTGCAGCCCAGCCTTTTAAAACATCTGGATCGACGCACACAACAGCAACTACGCAGGACTTCAAACTATCACCTGTTGCAGAAACAACTAAGAACCGTGTAGTGTGAAGAATTTCGGAATCATCTAAGACTCAAACCTTACCATAAACGAAACACTGAGCCGCAAATTTGCACTTGGCATACACATTCTCGATCTTCTCCGGTGCAATGTACTCGCCCTGTGCAAGCTTGAATATGTTTTTCTTCCTGACATCAAGCAAATTATAGATGGTGAACATTGAACAATCATCAAACTATGAACGAATCGTGTCGTTTTGTACAAGGTTGGATTTGAGCTCACCTATCTATAATCTTAAGGCGACCCCCAGGTAACCAAAGACCTATATCTCCTGTATGCAGCCAACCTTGATCATCAATCATTTCTTTCCTGTCAGATTTAAACAACTCAAGGCAGTTAATGGATTTGAAATGAGGACTCGATGTACAGAAACTCAAGTGAACTTCCTTACGTCTGGACTTCGTCCTTTAGGTAGCCTTTGAAAACAATTGGACCGCGTAAATAGATTTCACCGCGAGGGTAGGGCTTATCATCAGAGGTGTAATTCATTTCAGGAACATCGACGAGCTTTATCTCTGAACAAGAAGTTGAGACAATTCAGGGCATAACATTTGAGGAAAATAACATGATTGAATCTGATCAAGACACTTGAGGAAACAAGTAATGAAGCTCACCACAAGCAAGACTGGGACAACCAACATGACCGCTCAACAAGTCTCCCGGATCCATTGAGGTTATAAGACAAGATGCTTCGGTCATTCCATATCCTTCGCGAAATTGGCATCCAAAGCATCTATAAGGTGATCAAATAGGTTCAGAATTTCATCTCTCTTTTTAAGTGAGTAAAGCTAAATCAGTCCAGTTAAGGCCACAGAATCAACTCACACTCTCATAAACTCCAACACATCAGATGAAATCGGTGAACCACCCGAAAACATAGTATGAACACGTCCACCAAGCCTTTCCTTTATTTTATTGAACACTAGCCTCTCCCATATCGGTGATGGATTTTTTCCTGAAAACACAACTAAGGTCTTGAAGCAAGAACGCAAACGAAAAACAGATCATAAGAGCAATAAAATCTCGCATCTATACCATCCATCAAGGCTTGCTTCTTGGAGTTGAAAGCAACATTGAATAGTCTCTCTTTCAGGCCTCCAGATGACTTCACCGCGTTAGTTATCCTATAGGATTCAGCAGAATTAGAATTTAACCAGTCCTTTCCTGCAATCATATCCAAGTATTTCTAGTGCAATAGAGATGGAATGTTACCCATCGTATATTTTGTTATACAACCGAGGAACACTGGCAAATACAGTCGGTCGTAAAGCTACCAAGTCATCCATCAATTTCAAATTGTCCTGCAAACCGTTTCTTTATTAGTAAAAAGAAATAAAATTGAAATACACTATTAAAACATCTCTTTCCTGAAGCAGTAAATATATGTGTAGTTGGTTCAAGTAAATGAGGCAGTTTGAAGAAATCTCCTAAAAATCCACCCTATAAATATTGGATGCATTGAGGATTGACAAAATCACATACCCCCTGATAAAAACCAACAGCAACACCATAGTGTATACAGGCAACGTGGACAACTCGCTCTAAGGCGTGTGCCAAAGGAAGATAGGATAAGTAGCTGCCACATATAGAAAGTAATTCAGCAGGCAATCCGAAAAATAGGAGAGGCCATAAAAGAGAATGTTGTTTTGTACTCACACGTCTGTAGGACGAAATTTAACTGAAAATGCCGCGCCAACAACATTTGCAATCAAATTTCCGTGAGTTAATATAGCCCCCTTCACCAAAGAAACAAATGTCACTCCACATCATTTATAACACTTCCTAATCTGTTATAGAAATTCTGTCTACCTTTGGTGTTCCCGTAGTCCCACTTGTGTAACATATAGTTGCAAT
Source organism: Persicaria maculosa (assembly GCA_963922045.1). Lineage (NCBI taxonomy): Eukaryota > Viridiplantae > Streptophyta > Magnoliopsida > Caryophyllales > Polygonaceae > Persicaria > Persicaria maculosa. The sequence continues at coordinate 46,735,973 of OY998269.1, forward strand.
ATCATCGGGTGAAGGTGGACAATGGGGCTTCAGATTAAAGCGGCCCTACATTGAAAAATATAACTCAAGCAGTTAAGGATATAGATACTCTTAAGTTACATACATAAGCAATGAGGGTCATGGCACCAAAATTTTACAAGTGATATTAGAATTTGCATTACCTGGCTTAACAGTTCTGAGAATGATGTAAGCTTAGTGCCAGATGTGCTGGGAACAAAAGGCAAGTTTTCATCTACGCCGTCTACAACCTGAAATGAATAGTTGCAATTGCAACATGGTATCAGAAAACATGACCACATATTATATGGGGAAAAGAAGACCATAGTTCACTCTAAGCTATTCTGTTTACATATCCTTGCATAACTTACCACTATAAGGCGAACATTTGGAATCTCGGGCAAGAATCTCAGCAACTGCCATTTTACGGAGAGAAAAAATAAGAATATATATGTAAAAAAAAACATCAGTACAACACTAGTAGTTGAGGCTCACAGCATCCAAGGTTGCAGGCACACAAAAGATGGCCTGCACGTCTGCATGATTCACGATATACTTCACAGCATCCGGACCTGATAAAAAGGAATGCTTGTCATGAACTTTTCCAATGGAGTAAAGCATAAATTAATCTCCAGAAAGACGCAATTTGGTACAGAAACTAACCAAGGGTGTCATAGAGAGGAACCGGTACATATGAATACGCTGAGCATGCATGATCAACAATAATCCACTCGGGTCTATTGATAAAATAAAACCCTATGCGTGCTCCCTGTAACGAACCAAAAGCATATCATTACACGAAAACTCAGCTGAACTTCTGATGGCAAGTGAAATCATACACAAATGAAACATACAAAGGCGAGAGTTAGATCCCCAATTACAAAAATCATTTGGCCATATCAGACTTACTTTAGACAGTCCATGATCCTGAAGAGCTGATCCAATAGCTGAACGAGCATCACTTACTTCTCCATAAGTCATCCATTTATACCTTCAAGAAACATTACACAGGATAGATTGATTTAGCATCTCTACCCACAATTCCATGTGGAAGGTGGCAGTGACAGTGACAGTTTCAGCTGACTTACTCGCCAATCGTTCCATCAGCCCGAACTCGTGAACCCAAGTACTTGTGATCCGGAAATCTCTCTACCGAAGATCTGACAATCAAGATCATAAAAAGAAAACACCAGCTAAGTTAAGAGTGCTAAGATCTTACATAGCAAACCCTCTGCAACTTACAGGTTCAGAGAAATAAGATAAAGAATCTTACACAAAATTATCATATAATGTCCCAATCTCAGGATAATCAGAAAATCTAGAGACAAGCTTCAAAGGTGACCGCGCAGATCTGCCACAACGATCACAGTCAAAACAAGTAGTCGCCATAAAGTGACATATATTGAAAGTAGCCGCCATGAAGCTACATACCGGTAGACATTCCATTTCCCTGTGTTCAACTTTTCAGGAAGAATCACACTGTATCCTTCACCTGCATCAACAGAAATTTGAACCAAAATTGTGAAAAAAATATCACAGAAATTTGAATCGTTTTTTTTTTCTTTTTTAACATCAACAAGACAACTACCAAAAGGCACCAGTGGTCCATTACAGATTTTTTTCACTCTCTTTTCCTATCAATTGAGAAAAAAAGAAGAATAAAAAGTAGAAATTAGTTCGACGCTACTCAACAAAACACCAGTTTTAGGCCACCAGTGTTTGCGATTTCATCAAGTACTTTCTAAATGCGGATTTGCGTAGTCAAACCTGCATTTCCCCCCTAAAATTACTTTGAAAAGGCATTAATTTGAAACAGTGTTCTTTCGGAAGAAATTTGAGCAATTGCAGTAGCACACAAGCTATGAAGTACCGTACGTCCGTGCCGCGAACTTATCATTACCGGCAGGGAAAAAAAACAACTACGAGAAGTCAATTTTACACGAGAGTGAGAGAGAGAGGGAGGGAGGGAGGGATAGATGACTTTGGAAGAACTCGCCGGCGGTGGAATTGGCACGGAGGGGGTAGAGAGGATCGTCGGAGCCGGAGAACAAGTGACGCTGAATAGACTTCAATCTGCGCTCGCCGGACGACTCCATTGACTGGAATTTCGCGGAATCCGAGCTTCCGATCGTACAAAGGAGCTCGGTCTGGTCGACTGACGAGAGAGCGAGGGCACGCCGTATGGGGTTCACACTTCAGGTGATGGGGTGAGCGAGCATTGATTTATTCTGAAACGACAGATACAACGAGTCAAGGAGGGAAGCTGTCCGTCGGGCCAAACAGAAAATAAAATAAAACAATCGTCAAATTAGGTAACTACCATACATTTTTTTTTTTTTTTTTTTTTTTACAGTAGGCAAAGATTTGGATACTAAAAGTATCCATGATCATCTAGCATGATGATGTTTTGGAATTCTAAACTATAATCTAAAATTGAATTACAGCTCAGTCGCGATTTGGCGATAAAGTCAGCTGCACTATTCGCTTCTCTGTAGCAATGCTGGAATTTGATAACTTCAAAGTCCTTGCTTAGAGCCTGTATTTCTTCCACAATTTGTGTAATTTCCCATGGTGAGTTGTTTATTTGATTGACGGCTTCAATAACCATTGCGCAGTCACTTTCAATAATAACCTTCTGTATTCCAAGTTCTCCTGCTAGTGTTGTACCTGCAAGTACTGCAAAACATTCTGTTTGGATGACAGAATCTGTTTTACCATTACACTTGTGTATTCGAATTATTTGCCCTCTGTTATTTCTTACAATACAACCAATTTGAGAATGGCGTCCACTTCTTACAGAGGCGTCTACATTTATTTTAATGATATTTTTTGGTGGATATTTCCAAGTCATTTTTTCTCGGGGTCTAGTGTGTTTAGGTATATATATTTTTTCCTCTTTTTTCCAGCATAATATTATATCTATGGTTTGGATTAAGGTATTGGTTATCTCCTTATTTGAACTATTTTTGAAAATGATTTTGTTTCGAAGTTCCCAAATCGAGTGCCATAAGATGCAGAGGTCTGTAAAGTCTCTGTTTTGAGCTTTAGTATTTAGGATGTTTTCTGAGATACTATCTGTTAAGTTCGGAATGATGAAAGATTTGTTTAATTTAGTACCCAAGTTTTGGATAAGGGATCTGGTTATTTGACAATTGAAAAGTAAATGATTTGTGTCTTCTACTTCGTAGTTACAGAGAGAGCAGGTACTGGGGACTCTATTTATATATCTATTTAAACGTGCGCTGGTAGGTAAAATATCTATTATAATTTTCCACATAAAATTTTTAATGTTAGAAGCGATATTTAGTTTCCAGATCCAGTCTCCGGAAATATTGTGGTCCTTTCTTGTGTTAAAGAGAGATGAAGTAGATTTGACAGAAAAGATCCCATTTTTGTTGTAGATCCAAATTAGTTTATCTGGGATATCAATTTTAGGGATGTAAATATTTGAAATCATTTGAGCAATATGGGGTGGGAATATGTTGTTTATTTTCTCAATGTCCCAGGTGTTAGAATTTGTAAATAGGTCACAAACTTTTAAGTTGGGGTTTTGGTTGTTTCTAAAATTTTCAAGGTATTGTGCGTTTACCCAGATGTCAGACCAGACATTTATAGTTTTACCGTTCCCGACTAGCCAAAGCAGCCCTTTGGAGAAAATATCTCTAATATTTAGTAGTCGTCCGAATTGCCACGAGGTTTTTGTTTTTCCTCTTTCCATTAAGGATTCTTTTGAGAGATATTTTTCTGTGATTACTTTGGACCAAATATTATTGGGGTTTGCTATTATTCTCCATAGTAGTTTCATTTGCATGCTTATATTGATTTGTTCAGCTGTTTTGAATCCCAGTCCACCATTATTTTTTGGGGTACACAAGCGTTCCCAGCTGATTAAAGGGTGATAATTATCCGATTGGAGTTTATTCCAGAAGAAGTTTTTGTTGATTTGATCAATTTTATCTAATATTCCTTTAGGAAGAAGGAAAGATTGCATTAAATAATTTGTTTTTGAGTTTAGGTTTGCTTGAATGAGAACAGATCTTCCTGCTTGAGAGAGAGTATTTGATTTCCATTTCGAGAGTTGTTTTTTTAGGCTTCTGATTGTTTCATCAAACAGACTATTGTTTACTCTACCACTGATTAGTGGGATTCCTAGGTATTTTTCCATAGTTTTGGTGACCGGAATATTTAATTGTTGGGCAAGATTTTGGGCTTTTTGAAGTGAGATGTTTTTTGAGACTTGTAAGGAGCTTTTGTTATAATTGATAGAAAGACCAGAAATATTACAGAAGTTGTTTAATAGATTTTTAATTGTGTGAAGGCTTAAGTCATTAGCGTTTCCAAAGATGAGTGTGTCATCTGCAAAAGAGAGATAAGGAATAGGATCACTATTTTTTGTAAGTTTAATTCCAATTAAAGGTTCATATTCTAATGATTCTTGTTGTATCATTCTTCCTAGTAGTTCCATAACTATAACAAAGATGTAAGGTGCAAGGGGGTCTCCTTGTCGTATACCTCGGGTAGTTTGAAATGTCTTACCAGGCAGGTTATTAACTAGAACTGAAAAATTTGTTTTAGTGAGGCACGTCATGACCCAGTTTATCCATTTATGGTGAAAACCAAATTTGTTTAGTATGATGCGTATGTAATTCCAGCTTATTTTGTCATAGGCTTTTTCCATGTCTAGTTTTATTGCCATCCATCCAGGTTTTCCTTTTTTGTTATGGAACGAGTGGAAGACCTCATGAGCTATTAATATGTTGTCCTGAATATTTCTTCCTTGAACAAAGGCTCCTTGAAAATGATTAATTATGCGAGGTAAGATGGGTTTTAAGCGATTGGCTAGAAGTTTGGAGATAATTTTATAAATATTGTTGCATAGGCTGATCGGACGATAATGGTTGATGTTAGTAGGTTTGTCAATCTTAGGAATAAGTGCAATAAATGTTGTGTTAACCTCGTTGAGAAGGTTGCCTGAATGGAAGAAAGATTTGATAGCTTTGCATAGTAGGCTTCCCACAATGCTCCAATATTTTTTATAAAATTCAGGTGGAAAACCATCAGGTCCTGGAGATTTGTCTTCTGTCATAGAGAATAGAGTATCCTTAATTTCTTTATCTGTAAAAGGTTGTGTTAGGGAAAAGTTTTCAGAATCAGTAATGGTGTAATTTATTAAGTTTAGAAAGTTTGAGTTACTACTGGTTGAATCATTGTTTGATTTAAATCTCTCAGCTAACTCATTTGTAATTTCGTCTCTGATTTGTTTTTCATCTTCAATGACTAGACCATTTTTATTTGTGAAATTACGAGTAATATTTTTTGAGTTTCTAATTTTAGTTATTGATTGGTAATATTTGGTATTTCTGTCTCCAAATTTAAGGAAATTAGATTTAGCCCTTTGTTTCCAGAAATTGTTATTAAAATTCATGAGTGATTCACGTTTATTTAGTAATCTTTGTCTTTTACTGTTTATATTATCATTATGGTTTCCTCTAACTTGTTGAGTTTGTAGTGATAGGAGTTGATCCTCAATATCTTTTAATTGTCTGAAGTTATTGTTTGGATGTGATTTACACCAATTTTTTGTGTTTTTCTTAAGTAATTTTTGTTTTTGTAGTAGTGTGAACATAAATGATCCATGAAGTTTATTTTCCCAGGTTGATTTAACTAGTTTATTGTAGTTGTCATTGTTTGTCCAAGACATTTCAAATTTGAAGGGTGATCCTGCTCTGATTAATTTTGTTCCAATTGAGATGGATATTAGAGAGTGATCGGAGCTTGTAAAGGGATGATTATGGACAGTTAAGTTGGGGAACTGATTGGAGATGTCTGTATGGATCATAACTCTATCTAAACGTTCATAGATATTATTAATAGGAGTTTGTCTCTTCCTCCAGGTAACTGGGCTACCAGTATAGGGGATAGTGTGGATATCTAGTTCCTCATTAATTTTCCGAATACGGGTAAATCTATTATTATGTGGATTTGTTCCACCAATTTTATCAACTGACGATTCTATTTCATTGAAATCTCCCATGATTAGGGACGGGAAGTTATACTGTCGAGTTAATGTGATTATTTTATCCCAAAAGTTGTTTTTCTCTATTTGATTTGATGGTGCATAAATAAAGTTAAGGATAAATCTAAAGTTGTTAATGTTAGCTAAGTACATAATACAGTTATCTGATGTAGTTATTTGTTGTATTGAATCTGTAAAATTGGAGGTTTTGAAGAGGATCCATAGTCCACCTTTTGACCCATCTGAGGCAATGTGATGGGCTTTGTTGAATCCAGATTTTTTGTATAGATTTTCCACTGGTGGTTGAGTTGTTTTTGTTTCGGATAAAACTAGGATATCTAAGTTGTTTCTCTTTTGGATATAGGCTAGATCTTGCCATAGGTTAGGTTTTCTTATGCCTCTGATGTTCCAATATGCTATGTTTGTCATTTAATAATCTTTTTTTTTTGTGTGGCTGCCTTTTGAGCATTTTGATATATTGTGGTATTTCGTATTAATTATTTTAGATACTTTTGTAATATACCATTTTTGATAACTACCATACATTTTTTGTAGTTTCCCTGAGGGCAATTTGACTATGGTTTGTAAAAGTGTAACGGATCAGCAGTTAAAAGTTGGTGGATCATTCGAGTTAAATAAAGTTTAATAAGCTAAGTACGTATCGATCATTCGAGTTAAATAGAGTTTAATAAGTTAGTATCTTATTTGAAAAATCTAGTTGTTAGGGCAGTTGATTTAAATTTATGAATAAAAAAATATAAGTTTCGAAAAACTTAGGTGAGTAGTCGATGAAAAGTTATAATTTCAAAAGCTAATTAAATTTAAATTTTGTATTTATTTTATTTAAAACTATATTAAAACCACGAGCTTCGAAAAGCTACTTTGTGTGTCACGGAGCAAAAATATAAGAGATGGTCTTGTATAGTGGTTTAAATTGGCTTAAACTTTTGCATTAGAAGATATGATTCTTATAACACAACTCCTATAGTCCTATTTCTCATGGCCTGATTGGAAGATTCGCGAAGTTTAACAATGTACCACCAATTTTTTTTAAAAAAATATACTTTTTTTTATTTAATGACAGATTTGCTAATATTTTAACAATTTTCGCGATTCAAGTTTATTTTAACAACAAATCTTTTTCCTTCCCCTTACACTCATTTCTTCCATTAACACTCCTTCAATCAACCGATGTTCCTCTTCCTTAGACGCACCTCCCTTCAACCCTAATATATTGTGAAGGTATTCGAGGTTTTTCTTGTGTTTTTTTTCCTTGTGATTTCTACCTTGATGTAAACTCTAATATAAAAATCACCATATTGTTTTGATGAATCATCAATTTATATTTTAATGTTGACAAATTGTAAATGTCAAATTTCTTCCTTCCATCGGCAATTTTTGGGGGGTTATGTGAACCCTAAATTGATATATATATACACTTCTTGTGGTTACAATAATTGACATTTTTTTGTAATGTAAACCATAACTTGATGCGCTTCGTGTGGTTACAATAATTTTAGGGTCACACTAATTGCTACATGTTACAATAATGTTTCCTATGGGTGACTAGTGAGCGAATTCCTATAAGTCATTCTATGAGTCAATTGTGGTTACAATAATGGTACAGGCCGAAATTCGCTTATTAAATGAATCATATGATTAACTAAGGCAGATAGATGATTAACGTTACATGAATTTGGTTGTAATTAATAATTTGAGTTACAATAATTCACTGACAGTACCTATTGAAAACACTATTTGGTTACATAAGTGTGATTAAAAGGAATTAGTTACATGAGTTTGGTTACTAGAAATCAGTTACATTAATTTTATGTTATGAGTTTAGTTACATGAATGCTTTAATAACAATGATTTGAAATTTTCTGACAATGATTATCAGTTTAATTACTACAGTATGAATTAGTTAATCTCTCCACTAATTAATGACAATAGTTATGTGTTCATGTAATAATAATTAACCAACTCTTCTACAATATATCTATATATCTGTTTATTATTTCAAATGACAAAAATCTATTGTAAATATGTAGATAATATCCTATGATTCTAGTGAGCGATTTTCTATATATAAATCATCACATGAGTCAATTGTGGTTACAATAATCAGTGTAAAAATTCGCTTATTAAATGAATTTCGATGATTAAATAATGTTGATTTGTGATTACATAAGGCAGATAAATGATTAACATTACAAGAATTTGGTTACAATTATTCGCGTTACAATAATTCACTTATAATACATATTGAAAGTACTATTTGGTTACACGAGTGTGGTTACAAGGAATTAGTACGCTATATTAGTTTAATTAAGGAATTATTTACTTGAATCACTCTATCGATTAATGAAAGTAGTTAATCGTTCATGTAATAATAGTAAAAATCTACTTTAATGAAACATAGGTAATATCCTATCAAATTTAATGAAACATAGGTAATATCCTATCAAGTAAGGTACAATATTAATAAATAAATGAAAACTTAAAAGGGGTATGTATAGTTACCCAATTTTCTCTAAAATAATTGACACACATGCAGCTAGTGAGAATTTTGGTCGCCAAATAGGACTTTTAAAAGAAGAGAAAATTACAAATTTTAATGCTCCTGTAGTGTCATTTTTGTTGAATCTTTTTTGAAGCTTGAAAATTTGCCAAAGTTTTGGATGCTTCGGATGAAATTAAAATTTGGACCCAACTCCCAAGCAGTCTTAATTAGGCGGCTTCGGAACAAAATTTTCCACTTCCCAAATTATGATGACATTTTATATTTTGACTAGTATTAGTGTGCTGAAATTGAATATTTAACCATCCAAAAACAATAAAAATATATATTTGCTTCAAACTTGAGGGTTATAGATTATTATACTGGTATTGCTTTTTTGTTTAAAATGGAACATGTAGATTAAAAATCCCATTTTGATTAAAAAAATTACCAGGTAAGAGTAGTGGGTATTATTACTGATAAAAAAAAAAAAGAGTAGTGGGTATTATTTTTTTTTCTCCATTGTAAGCACGTGTGTGTCAAATAGGGCATAAACAAATTCCATGTAAAAACATGTTCAAATTTATATAATATATAGTTTACCAATTTGACTTTCCATGCTTAAAAAACATACTACGTATGTTCGAAATGAATAGCACAGGGTATAGAATTTGGAATTAACAAGTTGATTGCAAATCTATTAACCCATTGGATTCCCATATCAATTAATAAGTTATAGAAAGCTCTATAAATATATTAATAAGTATATGAAAAATGCTCTAAAGCACACATTCAAAATCACACATTATAATCAAATAAACTATGAATCTAACACCATCAATCCATTTTTGCTAAACAACACTAAAATCGTCTAATTTTGCTTCAATTTACCAAAAAATTGAAAACCTATAAATTTGTTAGGTTCAAGCTAACCTTATGAATTTTGGGTTTGGATTCGGTGCATTACTTGAACTCTCAAGTTAGTTTTCCTATCTCAAATTTTAATTTTTGAAAAAAAAATAATTAATTAAGTTGATGTGGATCTTGAAGAGAGTCAGTTTTAACTATCCAATTATTTTTTATGGTTAAGATTTTTTCAACTTTACCCTAGAAAGGGAAGGCTATTCATGAATTTTGATCCAATTAAAATACTACAAAGCTGTCCATAATACTTTTACCAGGCTCTCTCTACAAACCCAAAAAAAATACTCCATTTTGCTCAAAAAAAAAAAAAAAAACTCCATAACTACACTGGGCCATGTGTGGGCTTGGGCCTGCATCTAAAAAATACACTCCATCTTGGACTCTTCAATTCCACTATAGGTAGCAATCGGGTAAGTCGGATTGGACTCGGGTAGGCTCGATTACTGTCAGGTTGGATCAATGTCGAATATAGGGGTGGACACAAATTCTGCAAATTTCGGTCCCGTCCCATACTCGTTCCGGTCCCGGTGGGATTTAAGGGAAAAAAAGTGAATCCCGTCCCGGTCCCATCCCGCATAATTTTTGCGGGACGGGATGCGGGACAAGACTATGGGATCCTGCAAATCCCAGTCCCGTGCCGCATATATATATATTATATAATTTATATATATAAATACAAATTTATATTTATATTTATATTTATATTTATATTTATATTTATATTTATATTTATATTTATATTTATATTTATATTTATATTTATATTTATATTTATATTTATATTTATATTTATATTTATATTTATATTTATATTTATATTTATATTTATATTTATATTTATATTTATATTTATATTTATATTTATATTTATATTTATATTTATATTTATATTTATATTTATATTTATATTTATATTTATATTTATATTTATGTTTATGTTTATTCTCCATTTTTAAATAGTGAAATCTCTATTCAATTCTAATCGGTTAGGGTTACAAGAGGCTTGTGCCGCTGACAATGTTTTTTTGTATAAAATTGTGCTGTTGGGAGTGTTATGTTGATATCATTCTAGGAAGCATGAGCTATGAAAACATTTTTTTTATTTTTCAAGTTTTATAATATTTTATTATTTTTATTTGAGGGACAAATCCCATCCCGTCCCGTCCCGTCCCGTGTGGGATTAAAAAAAAAAAGTGAATCCCGTCTCGGAAAAATTAAAGCGGGACGGGCCTCATCCCGGTCCCGTTCCATCCCGTCCCACGCCCACCCCTAGTCGAATATATTGTGTTCGGGTCAGGTCGAGTCATGTGAGTTCGGGTCAAACTGAGCTAAATCGGGTCAGTTCGCGTTTAGTTTTATCATAAAAATGATTATTATATTTTGTTTATCTTAATTATTGACTATTAAACTTTATTTATATATTATATTAATTTACTTTATTATTGTGTTTAAAAATGAGAAACTTATACTCCATCCACTTGGAAAATATGTCATTTATTATTGGCGCTTGTTTTTTTTACAATGATAAAATATCTAAGTTTTTAATAAATTTTAAAATAATTTCATAGTTACAATTAAAAAATTAATATTTTAAATAATTTTTAATAAGTGCAAAATTGTTAAAAAATTATAAAAATAGTCATTTTATATAATTTTTATTATTCTAAAATAGCGTACATAAATAGCATATTTTATCGAACGGAGGAAGTGAAGATTATGATGATGAATCGGCCCTTGTTTGATTCGGGTCAAGATTGTGTCAGATCAGGTTTGGATGTGTCCGGGGTCATTTTGGAGCTCGGATTAAAATGGGTCGGATTTGGATTACATATCAGTCTATAATATCACACTAGATTTTTTTAAGTCGAATTGAGCCTGGAATCTCTGGATTGGAGTGAATCGGATCTGATTTCTCCATTCGGGTCGGGTCGGATCTTGATATCGCTTCAGCCCACAATGAAATTAAATACAGCCCCGTTGCATATACAGCTGAATTCCTCTGATTCTCAATTCAAATCGCACGATAACTTCCCAAACGCGCTCTTCGCCTCTAACCCCCCAACGTTCGTCTGATAAAGCGTCGCTTTCGAAACGTTGTTCCTCGCTCATCTTTTCGAATTCGATCGGTACTCTATCTCTCTCTCGCGCTTTCCACATTCCTGATCAAATTCATCTTCTCCAATTTCTCTCAGCAAAACCTAGTTCTCCGTCTCTCATTGATACTGAAAAGGCCATGGCCGGTACTGTATCTCTCCCTCTCTCTCTTTCTCCCTTTTTGTTGCGCTTTTCTTGCTTGATTATTTTTTGTAGCAGTTCAGTAGAACTAGATTTGGTAGGAATTTGATAGCTCCGTTCGTATTTCCAGATCAATTGTTGGATGTCGTCCGAGAGAATGAAAGCGTGGCCGCTGATTGTCAGCATGAGGCGTCCACGCCGTCTGGAGGTAGAGGATTATGCTTCTTTTGGCTGTTTCTATAATCTTTTCCTGTTAGTAAGTTTTTTGGTTTGTGTGATTTTGATGATTTGGATGAAACCCTAGAGGACCAGAGCTGATCTTGCTTAGGAGTCCGTGCTTTGTGTTTTCAATCTTGATCTCGCCTTGCTGCTTCTGTGTTTAAATCACGAATAAGTTTGATTTAAGTTTGTTATATTATATGTACAAAATTGAAGATCTGGACCGTCGATTGATCAATTATGTGATTTCCTGGAGTTTCTTCCCTTTTCTGCTTGGATGGTAGAGGAAAAGAGAGTTATCATTAGGTTATTCCCTTCTGTTTTTACCAAGAGTCGGAAATTTTAGCTGAATATGTAGAGAATTAGGCATGTTTAATGTTGATTTCATTTCACTGAGACAAATAATGTTGATCTGGACCGTCGATTATGGCTTGAGTTTCAATCCTAGGCTTTTTACTGTTCTGATTTTAGTGCCCCTACCCCTGTTGTTGTTGCTTCAGCAGAATTAAAGGAAAACAGGGATTCTATAGGCGTTAGTGACTCTACGGAGGACAGTCAAGTATCATCTATAGATGAAGAACCAAGGCTTCCAATTTTGAAGAAAATTGATGTTTTGCAAGCTAAAATCAAGGTGAATTTCTTACTCTGAGTGCTACCCGTAAAAGTCTTGTAAAAAAGTCTTATGGTACATCGTCCACGGGGTTTGGGAAGTGCCTTTGCTCCCTTTCCCAGTTATTCTTTTGAATCCCTGGTTGTCAGATTTAATTCAAAGCCAGTATCTGTCTGTTTCATCATTTCATGTACTAGAAATTGAGGAAAGAGCACACAACCCTGACCAACCATGTGAAGGAGATTACGTCCAATAATTTTCCTGGCTCAGAAGTTCTCAACTCTCTTCAGCAAATCAGTAGGCCTTTCACTTAGTAATCTTGCATTGCTATTGTTGTTAAATCTTATCTGTTATGTTTCAATTGACCCGGTGGCTGTCGGATTAGGTGCTGAGCATGAGCTTCTGAAGAAGCAGCACACAGAAGAGTGTGAGTTTTTAAAGAAGAAATATCTTGAAGAATGTGTTGAGAGGAAGAAGCTATATAATGAAGTGGTTGAGCTTAAAGGCAACATCAGGGTCTTCTGTAGATGTAGACCTTTGAATCAAGATGAAATTGCAAATGGATGCACTTCTGTTGCCGAATTTGATTCATCTCAGGATAATAAATTGCAAATAGTCTGTGCTGATCTTTCAAAAAAGCAGTTCAAATTCGACCATGTGTTTGGACCAGAAGATGATCAAGGTTATTGAAATGCTTGACTTCATCTTATTGGTGAATTCTCGCTCTGTTATGTGAGGTTATAACCATTATGCTCGTTTTTCAGAGGCTATTTTCAGCCAAACATCTCCCGTTGTCACATCTGTATTGGATGGCTACAATGTCTGCATATTTGCCTATGGACAAACCGGCACTGGAAAAACATTTACAATGGATGGGACTTCTGAAAATAGAGGGGTTAACTATAGAACTCTGGAGGAGTTGTTCAGAATTTCCAATGAGAGAAGCTGCACAATGAGGTATGAATTATTTGTCAGCATGTTGGAAGTCTACAATGAGAAGATAAGGGATCTCTTGGCAGAGAACTCTAGCCAACCTGCACAGAAGTAAGTTTTCTTGTTATTGCTTTAAACATTTTAATTAGTTTGCTTCCTAAATATTGTACTATGGATTATTTGGTGTAACAAGTTTCAGATCAAAATGTTAACAACCAGCAAAGTAAATCCAGATTGAAAAGACATAAACAACTTTACCTCATCTCCGAACATAGGGCACATTCTATAAGTTTGACAGCCAAACTTATCTTTCCCTTCAGATGCTGTTCTATTGTTTGGTCTATATCTATCTCCAATCTGCTCCTTGTTCATCTTCACTGCCTGCTGAAAAGCTTCTACATCGACAGCTAGTTTTATGTTGATCTTGGAACATTAGCCCTTAAATTCCCGTTGTTTTGTAACTTTTGTTCATTGATTAAATGAAAATATCTTAATTGTGATCCCAAGGTTCCAAGGAGCATCTAGATTTCCATTATTTGAGGTGACCTTTTATTTCATAGGTTGGATACAAAACAAGCAGCGAATGGCTCTCAAGAAATCCCCGGACTTGTTGAGGCCCGTGTTTACAGTACTAATGAAGTATGGGAACTCCTAAAGAGGGGAAATCAAGCCAGGTCTGTAGGATCAACGAATGCAAACGAATTTAGTAGCCGTTCTCACTGGTGAGATTTCTCCGCAGTAAGATGATTTCCATTTCGAGGGTTACTGTATATCATTTAAACTTTGCTGGTAACTAAAACAAATTATGCTTGTCTAGCTTGCTGAGGGTTACTGTAAAGGGAGAGGAGTTAGTAAATGGGCTGAGGACAAAAAGCAACCTTTGGTTGGTAGACTTGGCTGGAAGTGAGCGTGTCGGAAAGATTGAAGCTGAAGGTGAAAGGTTGAAGGAATCACAGTTTATAAACAAATCCCTCTCAGCTCTTGGAGATGTTATTTCTGCTCTTGCATCCAAAGCAGCTCATGTCCCATACAGGTTTCTCTCCCGCCCTTTATATTTCCAGACTATTTTTTTAACCTATACTAATGATGGTAAGTTTATTCTCAACGTGTAGGAACTCAAAGCTCACTCATATACTGCAAAGCTCTCTTGGTGAGCCATTTTGATTCATGTTCTGTTTGATTTTTTTGGAACAACAAACATACCAAAGGATGTAGGAAGTAGCAATCAAAGTATGTGAAAGAAATCATTTTCTACTGTATAATTATCAATCTATGTAGAGGGATCAAGATAAAATCATATCATGTGATACTGATGTATATTTACTTTGTTCCAAGTGTCACCCCATCTCAATCATCTGCTTGAAATGCAGGGGGAGATTGCAAAACTTTGATGTTTGTCCAGATCAGCCCCAGTTCTGCGGATCTGGGAGAGACTATTTGCTCCCTAAATTTTGCGAGCAGAGTCAAGGGGATCGAGTATGGTCCAGCTCATAAACATGTAGATCACTCAGAGCTTCTGAAGTATAAGCAGATGGTGAGCATTCATTTCAAATGACTTTGCTGATAATTGTTATAGCTGATAGCCTGATCCTTGTTCAAAAATCGTAAATGCCAATGAACAGGTGGAAAAACTGAAGCATGATGAAAAGGAAACTAAGAAACTGCAGGAAAGTGTTCAGTCCTTGCAGTTGAGGCTCTTAGCCAAAGATCATGTGTCCAGGAATCTTCAGAACAAGGTAACCTTCAATGGCTAAGCCGAATGTACACAAGTATACTACCACACGAATAAATCGGTCTTGGGTGTAATGAAAATTCTCTGCCAGGTTCGTGACCTTGAGAATCAACTTGCACAAGAGAGGAGACTCGGATTGAAAGAGGGAAAACTTGCTGCTGGTCCTGCAACTAACAACAAGAAAGCTTCTTCCTCGACAACCTCAAATCTCCCAACAAAGCCGCCACTTGGTGCTTCCAAACTCCGGCCACCACTCAGACAGCTCAACACTTTCTTGCCCCCTCCTCCACGCTTCCAATCCCAGCCTAACAAAACCGCCAGCCACTTTTCCCGCCGCGAAACCTCAGCCACCAACAAAGAGAATTCATCCGGAGGAATACATGCTAGAAAGCTGAGACCCCTGCTGGAAGCAAGACGGATCTCGGTTGCTGTAAGGCCTTCTCCTTCCATTTCTTCGCAAAGCTCAATAGCTCAAACTATGCAGCCAAGGAGAAGAGTCACATTGGCAGCCCCAACTCCAGAGATTAACTCGTTCATGACAACGCCACTGCGTCCCATTGCTGCTGACCCTTCCAGGATCATGAGTGCGACGAAAAGGCAGTCATTCTTCAGAGATCCTGTGAGGGTCAAGAGGTTCTCAAAGCTGTTCTCGCCGTCTCAAGCTGTCGCAGCTACACCTATGAGTGTGAACAAGAGTAGCAGCAGGTTCATGGCAAGCCCTCCCACACAGGTTGGATCATGGAAGCCGAAGCATCCGACAGTTGTAGCACTGCAGAAGAAGTACGTTTTGTGGAGCCCGTTGCGATTCAAAGGCAAGAACCCAAGACAAAGGCAATCTTCTATATTCCCTTGAGGTAAACGAGTGTTAAGATTGCCTGCATTTTGTGAATGTCTACTGCTTATGATTTTTAACCGTTTTTCGTGATAATATTTTCGTAGTGTAACATAATCTTGATGTCAAATATCAATATTCGATAGAGACACTAAATAGCGAAATATGGAAAGTACCATACTTGCTAGTTGAATCGAAAACTGTAAACTCGTTACAAACTTGTCTCGACTCGCAACCATATAAGAACACTTCCAGAAATAGCTAACCATATGACGAAAATTATATTGGTTGAATTCCAAGTGCCTGTAACTCTTTTGTGTCAGCTAGATAGCCCTGCAAGTAATTCCTGCAAGCTTAGGTTTGGGTTTAGGCTCATCTTTGCTTACCCATCTCCCTTTTCCCGCACAAAGCCGAATCGGTCGCTCTATGTGGCAGCTCCCAGGGGCTTCTTTCACCAACTGCAGACAACACTGATAGAATGCATCCAATGTTACATGAAGCCGGAAGTCGAGACTGAATAGCAACTCCATCTCCAGGCTGTTCATCTCCTTGGTGGTTACACCACCAATCTTGGCATAATGAGAGTTGTTAAAACACCTAGAAAATTCATAGCTATTCCGAATCAGTTGAAAACATACCGCCTTGGGAGCTTGTTTTTATGGTAAAAGCAATAGCAACTTACGCGTCATCTAAGAACTTTGCGGCCAGCACAACGCATGTGATGAGCAGCCGGTGAACGTTGAGTGAGGTGAGAACCGAATCCTTGCGTTGGTTGTACCTGTTGATGTAGATGAATGCAACGACAAAGCACGAGGGGCTGCATCTCGCGTACTTGGAGATGCGCTCCAGGTACTGCAGGACACTCAAAGTAGGAGCTCTAAGACCATGGAAGCTTGTAATGCTAAGGCTGCTCTTCTTCCTTGACGACGACTGCATCGACTTCTCATTTGTCTTGATCAGCCTCTCAAGGATAGTAGCCAGAAGAGAGACAACTTGTGGAGTTGCAAGACTCGGAGTTTCTTCGTAGGACAATTCGTCCAACCCCAAGGTAGTATAGACGTCTGAGCGTCTCGTCTTGGCAGGAAAAGAACCCATAAGTAGAGCGAATTGGTAGCGAAATTTGAGTACAAGAGTTACCAATATCAGAAGTTGTTGAGAGAAAGAGATGCAGATTGGAAAAGCTATAAAGCTTGTTTTAGCCTTTAAATCATAGTTTCCTTTGAATAGGAGAAAATATGGATGGTAAACAAATAATGGCTATGAGATATATAATTGATATTCCCTCCCCAATTGGCCCCAATTGGTTGGTACCCAATCTAAATATTGTCCTTTTTTTTTCTTTTGTTTTTTTTCCATAATATTTTGAGCACCTAAAAAAGGGCTCAATCAATCATGTAAGACCTCAATGTGATTGCAAACAACAAACTAGTCAAAAAGAAGAAAATGGTTCACCTCAATGTAATCCAACCTTCTATTCGCACGGTAAAATATCGTCATCCGCACGGTGCCAGTGCCGACTTTCTGGTTTGGTAAGCTGAGAGTTGGTGTTGCATTTCTTGGGTCGGTGTTATGAGTGCAGACACACTTCCTAGGTCGGTGAGTCGGTGTTATGAGTGCTGACACAGACTTCCCAGGTCGGTGAGACGGGATGTGTGCAGTCCTACTAGGAATCTCGCAGGCAAATCTTGCAACATTCACCTATGGTCCTTAATGCCGACTTAGTAAGTCGGTATCAGTTCTTTTGTTCTCGTCTCCGTCCATCTGTATATGTACTTCGGAAGTTGGCGACGATACCGTGCCAATAGCGAAAAAACGGTCGTGTACACAACCCCCAATGTAATTGTAGAGCTGCAGTTTGTTCAGACTTTACATTTCTAAACTAACCAAAGCTAAAGCTGAAGTTAAGTTGAAATGATTTTAGATTTCAACCACTTGTAATTTTGTAAATATGCAATTCCCTGAATTAACTTAGGTAAGAAGTATATGATAAAACTAGACAATCACTATTCACTAGCATAAACAATGCTCGGACTCGTCGCCATCACAGTCGTTAAGCAATTTAGTGTAGCACTTTAGAGCGTCCAAATGCAACTTTTACCATTGCTTGTCCTACAAGCACAGCAAAGATGATGATTGTTAGCAACTTAAACCAAACTGCCAAATTAAGTATAGCAAAAACAAAAGGAATAGGATGATGTCAAGATGAGAGATGATCTTTAGGTTTAGGGATCTTATGAATTATGATACAGTGACTTGAAAACTCAAATAAATTTGCATTCAAGGTTGTTTCCAAGTCTCACATCTGATCGAGAAGAGGAACAAGGTGCTTCTTTCGTTGGCGGTATTTCGATCGACAATGATTTTTATTTGGTACGGTTTTGAAGTAGAAAAAAGATCAAATCCAATTTTTGCACCCATGGGGTGCATTGAAAGATTTCGTATACAGATTACCATGGAAAATATCGTTAGATTTTTGGCTCAAATTTACATCATACTTGCTAAAAGGAAAGAAGTTATTGTACAGAAAGCAGTACTGTATGTATATATATATAGTCTAGTAAATTGAGAGGGTGCAAAGAGGCATTAGACGAACGAACCGTCATGATAAAACTGAAAAAACACAACAATCCACCATCTATAATCGACCAAACAAAACAAGGAAAAACAATCCTAAAAACTATGAACATGGCTGAGCGAGGAAGGAAGACAGTGCGAGGATAAATTCCCACGAAAATTTCTGACATTATATTAAATTATATTAAAGTAATATTCTACAAGTCATTGTCTGCAAAATTCTTTATTTCACAAAACTTAGCCCAGGATGAAATCATACACTAGCAGGGTCGAAAACCCCCCACCCCCCACTGATCTTCAAAACCTGAACAACTGAAAAGGTAAAATGGCACAGCAATGGTGCCGAATGGAGATGCTTGATGAACCTCCCATCTCAAAGAAGAATCCCTGCACCCATGGAAATAGACTTTTACCCATTTTAGCTCGAAGCATGTTTGCGTGCAGCATAGACGCGATAAGCAGCTAATCCAACGACAGCCACAGCAGCTCCGACTGCAATGAGAAAAGAATGTGATGACAAGGAAAAGGCAATAATCTGAAATCATTTTCACTTCGGAGAGTAGAAAAGCTGGAGCTGAAGAAGAAATCTGTACCTGAAACAACCATGAGGGAGCGGTTAATGAGCCGGTGGTATTGCTTCCTACTTCTGCCAGCTTCGGTCTCTGGGATGCTTAAATGAGGATTTTCAGCTGCACGAACAACCCTCCGGAAGGCATTATTAAAGTCTCCCAGCTTGGTACTGATGGGTATTGGGGCATCAATACCCATGTCTTGGCTAACCTGCACAGACCAAGAATGTGGCCCAACACATGATCACTTAACAAAGAGATTCAAAACATGATAAACAAACTAAAATTTCTTCAAGTGTGGATCATAAACCAATATATGTAATTTGATAGGATAAGCAAATGAAGAAAAGTATCAAGCACAGCCAATGAAATCAATTAAAATAGAGGGCCATATTCGAGCACACTACTTGGTTTATTTGAAAATATATATGTTTATCGTTTTGATCTTGTAAAATAATCGAGTAATTGCTCCTTTTACATGAGTGTACATTGTTTGTTTTGTGTCCAATTAAAGGAATGAGAAAATAACTTTCTAAATGGAAACTGAAATTCAAAAGCAAGCACAAAATACCCGGGTGGAGTCAGAAATTGCCAAAGGATAAGCTTCCAGGTCATCTTTTGCCGCCACAATGAGGCAGGGCATCTCATACCCAGTATCCTCTCCATGACTAGCAACATCTACAAGTAGCTCTGACGTCTTTCTCCATGACATCTCATCAGAACTGAAGAGAAATGGCAAAATACATAAATATGCATGAATGCATAACAAGATTCTCTGCCCAAAAGGTAAGTCCAAGGCAATGAAATGAAAACAAGTGTAGCTAATTTTTAAAAACTCCGCAAAAATTGAGTAAAAACATTCACTTCAAAAGACTACCTTTGAGGAAAACCATTTGAACTGCATCTTTGAGATTAAACTCCAATTCATCTAAAAACTATCTCATACGGATTTCTTATACATCTCTACTGTTTCCACTACTTATGTTCATATGATGAAAAAGGAGTTTCCCTACAAAAAAGCATAGTGATTCCAGAACAAAGTTATGGACAATATGAACCTGCCTAACTCCAAATGATTCAGAAAGGGGAGGGGGCATTTGAAATTATAAAAATATATAAATGAATGTCAGATAAAAATCCTGAAAAGTACCGGTAGAAGTGAAATCAAGTCACCTGTCATAGACAAATATTGCTACATCGCACGGTGCCAAGGACTCTTTGCTAGAAAGTAGCTTTGCGATGCCATCTTCTGGGATTTCCCGCAAAACAAGGATTTTCTCTGCCCCCTAAAGAGAAAAAATGCAGCAGACCACAAGAACCAAACTTTTCAATTTAAAAGCTACCATGTGAAGAGAAGAAGAGAAAACCAATGCAAGACCAAATTACTTGTATAAAGGATATACAAAGCTCTAGAGGATATGTTGTTAACTGTTACTAAAAAAGATAGGCGACGTGTTCCATATACAATCTTGTATTTCTTGATAATAAAGGGGAAAACAGGAACCACATAATATAGACACAAGATAGTACTTACGGCTGGCTCATCCACAAAACCTACAGCATAGTGCTCTTCAGTTGTCGATGTATAAGCATCTGAGAAGGGTCTGCAATTAGGAATAAAGATAAACAACTTAAAACAAGGCACTTGTAATACTAACAGGCGCAATTGAAGTTAAAAAAAAAAAAGGCAAAACAACAGATGCCTTAATTCATAAATCCAATTGCATGTGGCAAACAAATACCTAAACACTTGAGTATTTTCATAGGCCTCGCATTTACCATATAATATTCATGCAATAATTGAATCTGCCACTACCTGGTGCTTTATCATAGGCATAAACAATAATCCAACACATCTGGTGATATTTACCTTCCTATAAAAGAATTCAACAATGCTGTCTTGCCAGCACCTTTTGGTCCAAAGACAAAGCACTGGAAAACATTTCTGTCTGTCTGCTTTTTTTTACGATCTATACGCCTCTTCCTAGTTACACGAATTGCAGAAGAAGCATCACCATCATACATCACATATTTAAGATATTCGACACTCTTTGCAGGATCTAGAAGTGTCATGAGAGCCCACTGCAACCAGAGATGTCAAGTTCATTCGACAAGAAAGTGCTATAGCTGTGAAACTCAACAAACCAAATCAGGGAAATCAAACAAGAGGCAAACACACATACCTTTGACAAGAATGCCTCTAAAGAGAGCCCCCCTAATGCGGATGTTGCAGCTGCATCATTATAAGGATCCTCACTCCAAGGACTGCAAGAGTTAACAAAAGAAATTAAGAAGATACCAATAGGATGAACATAGCTTTTGAAGAAAATTCAGTACCTTTCAGGGGCAGTAGAAAACAGCTCATCATGGAGGTCCCAAGGACTCAAAGACCCATTCTGTTTGAGTGGAAATAGAAACATATATAAAAGTAGAAATAACATTTGTCGTACCAGATGACTCAAAAAGTATATACAGAAACAATTATTGGAAAATATGTCTCAGGAAAAAAAAATACTGTGGACATGTATGAGAGTATCTACTCCTTGAATCTTGATCAAGGCAGAAACACATGAGAGGGGGAAGGGGGGGAATCACATCACAAAACTTGGAAAGAAGACATTTGCTTACACCATCTGTGTCAAAGGAATTGAATATCCCCTTCAAGAATTCCATGGCATGCTTAGTGAGCTCCACACTCTGCATATTGTGACAGTAAACAATCTACTCAAACAAATTGCAAAGAGCTCCAGCTAAACATAGAATCAAGTTAATGCATTTGAAAATGGATGTGAACATAAGTCATAAGCCAAGCAGCTAATGTGTACAAGTTGTCCTCTAACAAACTAGCATTACTGAAGAAGAGTTTGCTCCACCATT
Organism: Persicaria maculosa; assembly: GCA_963922045.1. NCBI lineage: Eukaryota > Viridiplantae > Streptophyta > Magnoliopsida > Caryophyllales > Polygonaceae > Persicaria > Persicaria maculosa. Next base: position 46,757,991 of record OY998269.1, read on the forward strand.
CATAACTAAGGAGAAAACAAACAACATGAACAACCTCGTTGAGGCCAAGAGATAGAAAGTGTCATCCATACGAGAAAGAAAGTGTTATCCATTCTGTTGTCAAAGAATGTGATACTATGTAGTGTGCATGCTCAAGGAGCCCAAGAGATAGAATAATAATTCCAATCACACAGCGATCAAGTGTGAGTGAAATTTTTTCAATTTAAATCAATGAAAATCGAAATGAAATATGTACATACAGAAAGCACAGCAAAAAAAAAAGGAATCTTTTATGAAAAAAATTCAATAAAAAGAGTATTGCACAAAATAAAATATTTAGTATACCTGGTCTGGTGATCGCTTGAAAGTAGGTGGAAGCAGATCATCAGTTAGTCTAATATCATTATTATATCCGAACTTCCTCAAGACTGTCCATGTTGTTTCAAGTCGTCCTTTTTCTATGAACAGGGCATGAAGAAAGAGAAATCCCGTCAAAGTAAGGCCACGTTCGTTCACTCCTAAAGGAAGCTTCTCTTGCACGACCCTTTTAACACCTATTATTTCTGCAGGTTGCAAGGGAGCATTGAAACATTTAACCTGTACACAAATAAATCAAAATCACCGTGTCATAAACTCACTTCCACTTCATTATGATTTATGAAATAGGGTATGGCTTGATATGTTTAATTGAAATAAATACTAATATGTACAACTTTAACCTGAAAGTCATTCAACTCTGCATCACAAAGTGCACCATCTCGGTCATTGTCACAAAGAATAAAAATTCGCTTCAAAGCTCTTATGCATCGAGGGCGTAAGGTTTGTGTTTCCTGATCAAACAGAGGTGCAGTAGGATGGAGGACTGCTTTTTGAGCATAGTAGAAGACCTCAAGGACCTGCAAAAAGAATTAAGAGTCAAATGAACCATTCAAGATCCACAAAAGCAGTCAAGATAATACTATAACTGCACGAGAATTTAAAAAACACTAGGTCAGTCAAATCAACCATAACTGAGAAGATTCTAAGAGAACCTTGCGGCAGAAACCTTACGCGTTCAACACGAGAAATATCAATTTTAAAATTACGTGAGATTTTTGCCACGAAAATAATAAAATAAACTAGAAAAGAACAAGTTTGCAACACTGAACTTATGAGACGGACAAGGATTGAGTTTCACCTGAATATTTTTGAATGCTGAACACTCTATACATGTTTCAATCTCTCGAAATTGTTGCATGATCGGCGACATGACCTGTTCCAGGCTCACTTGCTGAAGCTCATCTCTTAGATCCAACTTACAACCCACAACTATGACAGGGACCCTGACCTGCCTAGAAACAAGGGTACCGTAATTAGAATGTGTTTGAATACAGTAACATGTAAAGTCATACTGAAGAATTTAAAACTTAACCTCTGAACGTCGAAGCTCTGGAAGCCAAAAAGAGCTCAAATGTTCAAGAGTCTCTGGCTGATCACAGGCATATGTAAGCACAACAACGTCAGCATGCCTAAGCTCTTCTGTAAGCTTATTCCTGTTCTCGATACTAAACAGACGTACACAACTACAAATGTTATTATTAACTCACAATAACGATAACACATAGTTAATGAACAGTGGAAATAACAACAAAAATACAATCAGGATTTCAGGTATCACGCTCCTCAAACCGTTTACCGTTATCAGGTCAGAAACGGAAACAAAAACACTACCTCCGTTTTGGTTTGAATGGTTGAAAAGGGACAAATCTAGTGCAGTTTTAGATTTGTATTCATTAATAATGATTTTATTCTCAGCATATCTTCACTTGTTTTCCTTATAAAATTTATTTCCTTTTCTCCTAATTCAATCCCCGTGTTGGGGATGGGGTAACAAATTGAGGGAATCTTGTTCTCGATTTCTCCTTTAAACTAACAAAATGAGGAAATCCTTCTCTTTGTTTCAGTAATTCTTTATTTTAATTATAATATCTCTACTTCCTTTCTCTTCCCCTTCATAGTTTCTAACTAAAAGGCACCTAAATACTCCCAATTTTCAAACATTGTGGTTGCAATCGAATACAAAAAGGATATCATGTTCGGCCAAAGATTCCAGACCTTGAAGACGAATCGATAATGGTGATGGGCACACGATCAGGATACAAATCATCTGGCAACCGAGAAGGCGGTAGTACAGGCGGAACACTAACAGGGAAATTCTCCGAAACAGCAGTAACTATCAAGCTAGACTTTCCAGTCCCCCGGTCACCAGCTACCACAATTCTAACACCATTCTTTCCACCAACCTGGCCCCCCGCCATCTAGAACTGCACAAGAAATACGTAGGATCTGTAAGCAAATCTAAAAGTTCACAAAGAAGCGAAATAATAAATAAATAAATAAATAAAAGTGACACCCACAAAAAGAGAGAGAGGGGGGGAGAGAGATAGAAAGCAATCAACACAAAAGGCAAATAATCCAAGGAGAAGCAGATATGCTAATAAGGACCTAAATCTCCCAACTTGGAGAAAACATAACTACTACAATAAGCTAGTGAGGACTTGATTTCACCAAAACTGTTAAATTTTTTTCTCCCAAAATTTTAATTCTGGTTCGATTTTACTACAAGCATGAAGCATCCAACACCTGAAACCGATTTCAGAGACGGAAAATCGATCCAATGGTGCATCAAAAAACCCTAATCACGCAATCCACCAGGAAAGATACGATGAGCTAGATCGATTGATCATAAAAACCAGCGAGGAGGAAGAAACAGAGATTACCTAAATCCGGAGCTTGATAGATGGAGAGGGAGAGGGAGAGGGAGATGGAGAGAGGCGGAGGCTGTGACGCGAACGAGAGAGAGATGCAGATTCCAGAGGAGCAGGGAATGTGAATCTGCCAGAGAGGAAGGGTTTCAGAGTCTTGACTTGCACCCCTCGCAGCCCAATAGAGTGTAACGATACGCTGCGTTTTAACCCTAGCTTGTTCCCTTTAGAATCGAACAAGCTAAGGTCCAATTAATTCATAGCCTACTTCCATCGAAGACCTCATTTAAGTTACAAATCTCTTGTTTTGGATTGGTCGATTCGTTGTTTGTCGACTTTATCGGTCATTCGATGAGTCGAAACTGTCTGACCCTCGAATTCTTACCTTTATAAAAAAAATAATCTCTTGTTTTGGAACAAAAAAAAGTGTATTATAAAACTATATTATTTATTCCGAAACAAAACAAAATAAATGTTTTTTAGTGTATTTTTAAAAATAAAAAATCGTTACGAAACTTGTAATATTGTTTACAATAGTGATCTTGTTTCTGGACAAATTTACAAAACTAAACATATTTAACATGAAATAACATAAATAGGTATATTTAGTGGTAAATTTTATTTTGAAACAAGACCGATACAATAGTAAAAAAAACACTGCATATGACTGGCGAAAAAATAAAACATTGCCAAATGCTACTACATCTCGTTATCATTTGCCAAACAGACTCAAATGGTTCACAAAATTGGTTATGGGCTATTATGGCAAAATTGGTTACCAAACACCGCTAAAGGCAGAGGTTTTGACATCGAGACAATGCATTATACAAATTTTGCAACTACGCATGAAAAAAGTACAAATTGAATTATATTCCCTCATAGTCATAAATCATATGCAGAATAAGAGTAAATGTCCATGAAAAAATGAATTAATTATATCTGACATCAAAACCATGCTGTCGAAAGTGAAAGAATTATCTTTCTCTCAGTATCCCATAATGACAACAGAGTGACTGATAGGGTTGCACACATTTGTTGTTCTATCACGGATATCGACATATACAATGATATAAGTCTTCAAAACTCCATTCAAAAGGATATTGTCGAGTAGGGTCATACCGCCATAATCTTTCAAAATAAAATAATAATAAAAATGGTTCACAAAAGAAAACTAATACTCCGTAAGTTAAGTAAGTTAACAAGGAAGATACTTTATGAAGTTAAACTTGTCAAAATTCCGTCCTTATCTAAATAATTTAAAAAAAAAACATGTATACTATTAAATTTAACCTATAATGATAAACCTAGTTTTGGTGTTAAATTTATTATTAAAATTACTCACATGAAATACTAGCTTAGGAACACTATGTTATAAAAAATGACCTTATAACAAAAATATAAAGAATTATAAATCATGAATGAGTACATTTGAAAAAAAAAGAAGGAAAGAAAGCCCTAATAAATAAAATTACATAATTACATAACGAAGCCTAGAATTGATGCAAAAATGTATATAAAGTAAAATCCGATTTGCTATTAAAAAAATCCAATTTAGATTTCAGACCAAGTTTATGAATTATGAAACCAAATAACTAGGGGTTTGACTTTGACCTTGGGAATAAATCGTTATTTTTTTAAAAAAGAAGGAAAAAGACAAAAGACAAAAAAAAATACCCTAAAGTGGCGTCAATCGGGTATCCGTGTCTACACCCGCATCCTGAGTCGGGTGCGAAAGCTTCGGATTAACTGCGAGGAAGAACCCATCAGTCATCACCAATCAGATCTCTGATCTCTCTCCTGAGCATCCAACCGAAGAAGATTCAAAGATGATGTCCAGTAACTACACCACCATCGACAGCGAAAACGTTTCCGGATCCGTCCCCGTAAGCTTCATCTTTCCGATTTCTCAATTCCCCAATCCCTAGCTCTTGCCTCTTTCAGTTTAATCACGCCTTGATTTGTTTTGGCTTCAGGCGGTCTCCGATCCAGGCCATGTTACTGTCAAATTTCAAGGTGTTTAATTTTTTTTAATTCGAATGTTGAGTTCGTGTATTTGTGAATTAGTTTTTCATTTGTGTTTTTTTTTTAAAATGTAATTTTGGCAGAATCCAATCTCCAGACCTTTCCGCCGTCCCAATCACAGGGGAAGATCTCCGCCGGCTCTCGACCGCCCCGCGATGCTGATGGTATGTATTTTCTGTCGGTTTTCTTTAGCCTTTTTTTGGTGTTATTGTAATGTGGATTTTCACTGGAGTGGAATCATCTCGCATGTGTTGATTCTGGTGGCTAGGGTTTGGTGGTGGATTTTATTGGTACATTTGTGGGGATTGGTGAATGGTGATCGAATTATTTAGGCATACTTGTTTTATATTGGCATTATAAGAAGGGTTTTTAGTCTCCGTGGGACTTTCCAGAGCTCTTGTTGTGATTGCTGTTATGAGATTCAGAAACATGTTTAATGTACAGTGAAATGCATTTACTTTCAGTTGCTAGCGAATGGAACTTTAAGATCTATCAATGCCAATATGCCATTGTGAATTCAATTTGGTCACTTCTGCGGTGCACATACTGTACATGCAACCAAAAGGATTACTTAGGCTTGTGAGCTGCAGTCCGTAACCAAATCTAATCTTATTGCTGAGTGCTGATGCCTGATCTACTTCTGATTTGTTTCCTTCTATGGATTATGAAATGCGCAGAGATATTTTTTTTTTTTTTACTTGGATTATGGGTAAAACATGGAATTGATTTTTACAGAATGTGAGAGGAGTGGGTGTTTGATGTAAAATATTGCTTAATATATGATATTGAGGATTGTTACTGAATTGAAATGCACTGAAGTTTTTCGTTTCGCGTAGCACTCATTAGTTGTTGAAACTCAAAACTCTTAGTATTTGATGAATACACTTTCCCTAAATTTGTGCCTTGCAAATGAACCTTGTGACAATAGTAATATCATTTGAAAATTTTATCCAGCAATGTGCTCTACTTTGAAATCACACCGATGGATATTTATTGATTGTAGATATGATCAGAGCTTGGCATTTCTTATTTTGAGCTGCAGTTGTTTACCAGCACACAACTACACTTGTGCGGTGAACAAGGGAAAACAAAGTTTGACCTTTACAAAGCTCGGGAAAACAGGACAAAGACTTCAGTTTGTATATTCAGATGACAAATAGTTTAGATGAAAGAATAATATCCGATCTATAAAAGAACTCACAAACTCAAAAAGTCTGCATACCGAATTGGATTTTTTTCGAACAACTTAAAAAATATTTATGTTCTTTTTTTTCGTATAAAAGATTTATGTATTGTTTTGGACCTCATGTCTTGCTCACTATAGCTAAATTAAAAGGTATAGATGGACAAACATAAACTTTTATTGGAATAAGCAATGCAGGAAGATTGTATTCCATCTAAAAAAGAAAGAAGCATTTATGCTTTTAGATGCTTGTTGAGTGAGATTTTTTCCCTTTGAAATCAAGGCATACGGCTGTTTGTTAAACCTGATGTTATCTCTAGTGTTTCTTTTGTCAAATATTCTCAAGAAGCTCTTCTCTGCTTGCAGATACTTTCTCAAAGCCTATTTCAGGCTCTGAGGATTCTGAGTCAAGTGGTTGGTTTCGAGCATTTACTGTAGCTGCATACAAGCCATACTTTGATGTTGATACTTCTGATGTTTTGGAGAGGATCAAAGAATCGCTTTTCCCATTTAAAGGAAATTTTACAGAAATGATCTCAAACAACCCAGATTTGTAAGTTGAAATTGGCTAAGTTCGGTTGTTCTTACCTTAAATCTTATATTAAGTAGTTCCACATCATGCATGGAATTTTTTTTTCTATATATTTTGTCATGCACTGTGTGCTGTTAATTGCTGTTTTTTTTTTAAAAAAAAAAAACCTTGGTATTCTTTGGTGACAAGCAGGTATGGACCCTTTTGGATATGCACTACGCTGATATTTGTGGCTGCATCTATTGGTACATTTGTCACATATGTGGCTCACAAGTTACATGACAAGGAGTGGAATTATGACATCAATGTAGTGACTTGGTCTGCTGGATTGTTCTATGGTTATGTTGCCATAGTTCCTCTTTGTCTCTATGTGATCCTCAAGTACTTCTCTGCCCCATCAGGCCTTGTCCAACTTTTCTGCCTGTATGGGTACTCCTTGTTTGTATTCATTCCCGCATTGGTAAGCTTCTTATCCTTTTTATGTTGCTTATTTCATTAAAGTTTTAAATCAATTGTGATATTTTTTTTTAAATTTATGTAAAGATCATTATGAATTCAAGTATGATTTACTAGAGTTTGTACACACTTATTTGGAAGCATGTATCTCAATATTAATTCTTTCGATGAGCAAAATGTTGGCTGCTTGGCTTCTTGCTGTGTAATTTAAGTTGTTTTCATTTTCAAAGCAAGAAAGTCTAGTTCTCATTCTTAAAAATCAGCATATCGATGTTGTCGTTGTTACTTTGGACAGTAGTTAGTTTGTTGGAGGCTGAAGATTAATTTAAACTGCTTTTGAGTAGTAAATTTCCTTTGATTGTCCATTGAAAGTTAACAATTCTGCATTCTCATTTTCAGTGCCTCTCTATCGTTCCCTCACAAGCGTTTAGATGGGCAGTTGCTGGCGTGGCTGGGTTCATGTCTGCATCTTTTGTTGCTCTTAATCTCCGATCCCACATAGTATCATCAGGAGAGAGATGGTTCCTTATCGTGGCATCAATATTCCTATTGCAGGTAGCTTTGGCAGTTGCCCTGAAAATATATTTGTTTACGATCACAGTTTAAAAAGAGATGTTTTGCATAAACTATACACTCGTATCTTAGAGGTGAATTAGGTACTTTTGTGGTGCAACTTTCTCAATCTTGATTTCTCAGTAGAGCACTCACTAACACTGTCACAAGCTTGTTGCTGTATTAAATAATCTTTGGCAAATATACATATGCTCAACATTTTATTTCATTCCCTTAGAAAAACACATTTACATCAACTTTTATAATTTAAAGGTAAATTCACTTTTTCGATTTCAGTTAGATTATAAACCTATCTCTATATAAACCAAAGGTAGCAAGACAGGCTTTGCCATATTTTAGGGGTGGTTTAACCTAGTTTGTTCATTGGCAATGCACTGAGATGTTGTGAGTTGTGGGTCGGGTGTTCTTGCAAGATAGATTGTATATAGCTAACTAGGCCATTTCGGGATGTTTCGCATTCTTGGGAATCTATCACCTTCCACTTGAAGAGCCCACTCTTTAGTGTAAAGTTTGTCCTGATCTGCCAACCAAGGCCATACCGAAGCATATAGCCCCACACTCTAGGATCGCCTCATGGCCTCATGATCTGATACACTTTGTCACACCAGAGTTTCCCTTACAAAGTTACAGTGACTAAGCTGGGGTGCTCGGGAGTGCTAAAGCAATCCTGGCCAGAGTTTTTTTTTTACATATATTTAGTAAGCTAAATTACATAAAACCACCCATTAAATATCACATCTTTCACTTAACCACCCATTATAATCTAAATTACATAAAGCCACCCATTAAAGGGGGCCTGTCAGCAAAATACCACCCAAGTGAAAATATCTACTAGAAATTCATTGAAATGACTAAAATACCCTTGCATAACCTCACACACATATAGTAGAAAATTCAAAATTTCTTCTCAAACCATTTGCAAATGTACAACCCTTAAATGAAGGCATAATTGACTGAAATCAGTACATCTTGAAAACAACAAATACATGAAAACGCTTGGGATAAATTTTAAAATCTTCAAAAATGCCGAAATTGACCCTAAATTGAGCCCACAAAAAAATGTATCAAAAATCAATTCTTCCCAATCAATACAATAAAACATACAATTTTGAGCCAAGTGATACTCCCATGTCCCAAACAATAACTTTCCCTAATTAGGAGATTTTAGAAGATTTTGTTGGTGTGAAGGTAGATGCATCCATAGCCCATTAGCCCCCATTGGGGGTATCCTGTATGCTTTAATGGAGGTATCGATTGAGGATAACAATTTGAACGTGTGCTCAGTAAGGTAAAAAATGGCAAACATAGAGGTGCTTTGGACTGAGATGAGTGTAGCTTTGGAGGAGAGAAATGAAAATTATGGACAGATAAATTTGAGGTAATATAATATCTTTAAGTAATATTTGAAACAAAATTATTTTTTAACTGAAGTTGTATGAAACAATTTATCTATAACCTGTTTTTTATCTTTATATGGTTGGGATTGACTCCGGTGAAAACCTCAAATTGTGGTAATAACCGTGAGGACTACTTTATAGCCTGGTTTATTTGAAACCCGTGTTAAAAACTTCAATTACACAGTGACTTTACAACTCAGTTCAACTTAAAAACCGTGCTAAAACCTCCAGTTTTAAAATAACACATGACTTTATATCTCGATTAAACTTAAAAACCGTGCTAAAAACTCATGTTTTAAAATTACATTAGTGACTTTATAGCTCGGTTTTATTCAGAACCGGGTTAAAACATGTGACTTTATAGATCGGTTCTATGCAAAACTGGGCTATAAAGCTAGTGAACCGGACTAAAAAGCCGGTCCTCACAAGTTTTTACCGCAATTTTTGGTTTCACCGGAGCGCACTCCTATATGGTTTATATATAGAAGGTTTATCATAGATGATGTTATCTATAACAGGTTTTAGATAAGGTAGGTTTATCTATAGGGGTTCTACCTATAGGGTTTTCTTTATTATAAATAGAGGGTCTAGGGTTGAATTAGGGTGTGGTGTATATCCATCAAATATGAGTCATAGCTCTTAGGAGAAGAGTCAGTCGAGTAATAGCATCCTCCATCGTCATGTCCAAATAGACGTCATCACTTCTCCTCCCGTCCATTTGAGAGCTAAAATTGCAACTTCCATTCAAGAATATATTTTTTTGCTCATGCCAAACATGCCTTTGTGTTTTGACAATTGATATTATCATAAAGCCTTATCTCAATGTTATTTCATCCCTAAAGCATAATAAGTTGTCTCTCCTCTTCTTTTCTATAGTTGGCTCGGTTCATCTTAATACGAAATTCTATTTTATGACGAGTCTGAAATCCTTTGTAGAAAATGCAATTTTGGACCACATTCTACCATTTTGATTTTCGAGGCCTCTAAATAACATAATTATTGAACTTCATAGAGCAACCAAGTCGCGAACGGTAATAGTAGTGATAGTATTATAGCAATTTTATATTTTCAACCCTTGGGACTCAAGATTAATTGCACTGTTTAAAGGTTATACAATCTTAAAATAGTATTTGAAGCTAAATTTTATCGGATCCTTTTAGGACACCGAAAACTCTGCAATCGACTTTATAATTTGGGATAGAAGGTGACAACCTTTTCAGTTCTAAGGCCACACCTTGCCGGAATTCGTAGAGCACTAGAACTAAATATCCAAAACATTGAGATAGAAGGTGACAACCTTTTCATTATTAATGCACTTAAGGGTATTTGGAAGTACCCTTGAAAAGTCGAAATGATCATTTTCGACTCCTTGATGGACCTTTGTCGTTTCCAGACAGTCTATATTCGTCACGTGTTTAGAAAAGTTATCAGGCTAACGGATAGATTGACCTTCTTAGGTCAATACAACCTCCACCCTCAACCCTACAGGACCAGAGCTACAGGTTTTTATCCGAAACGACGCCCTAGATTGGACTACCAATAGAGTATAGTTCACCCTAATTGCTTTCTATTTTTTTTAAAAAAAAAGTGTTTGAAGGCTACCCAAAATGTGATCCTCTTCGGCCGCAATCTGAAATTGCCTGATCAAAAAGTAACTTAATTTGAAGGCTGTCCAATCTTAAAATAGTGAATAAGCAATTTACTCCGTACTTATTTTCTAAGCCTACCTAGAGCAAAGTTTTATTGCACTGTTTTTGAAAATGAGGCGAGGTAATATACACTTCCAGAAAGCATTCACGATTCACTTTATACAGATTACTGCCATTCAAACACCAAAAAGAAACAATGAAGGCCTATTACATTGCATATATAGTTATACATCAGCTGCATACATTGTTGCAACCGCCCCACATTTGGCACAAGTTTGGCATAGATCTTTCTTACATGTATATATTCAAAATGCTGATCAGAAAGTTGAAGCAACATACCATCCAGTAAGAACGATCCCGGGCCACATCATTCCTAAAGATGTAGCAGAGAACTATTTGCGTTGCAAACAACATTTTTCTCACAGCAACACAGTGTACAGATTCAGCATAGGGTGATTGATTGACAATAAAATTAAAAATAAATTATTGAAATTATTAAAATTATGATTCCAGGAACTTGAATTTTACAACAAATTAGGTGGTTGTCTTTACTGAAAAGAATGGATGTACATCCCTGAATGATATTTTACATGCTCTACAAGAGTAACAAACAAGAGGGGGTAGAGACACACACCTGGATGAATTCAAGAAGCTGGAGGAGCGATAATCTGTTGAATCCTCCACAAGGTAGATACTTCTTCATCTGCAGCAGTCTTTTGCTGCCTACGCGCAGGGTTTCTAGGCTGACAAAAATGTGGCATTTGGTGTCCCACAAGGACTCACAATTTGGGTTCAACCTTTATAATGTAGCGATTTCTTTCCATGAAGGTCTCGTAACATTCAACATGCGATTTTCCTTTACTCAACTCTCAACTGAGGCAAACATGGGGGTTCATGGCTGATTAGATTGGCCCAACAGTTTGCAACTTTAAGGAAGCATCTCAGTCCATTCCATGATACTGACTTCAATTCTAGCAAAGCGATTAAAAGAGAGAGAGAGAGCAATATTAGGTCAATATATAAAATACTACACCAGATATAATGAATTCTAATTTTGCATAAGAAACTGATATGATCACCAAAAAACTCTGCTTTAGAAATTTAAACTATTTAACAACTGCAAACAGCCAGAATATATCTAAGGGCACTGACACGAAAAAACCAAAACGGTACACTTAGTTTTAATTAGAGTAGTTTTATGTGGGGAAACTATACTCCGCTCTCAAATACAATGAAGTTCCTAAACAAACGACCAATTCACGGAACATTGGAAAAAGACAAAAAAGTTGGGAGCTAAATTACCTGGAAGCATTTGTTCAGGAAGTAATGACAGCTGACAAATGGATCTCTGCTGAAGAAAGACAATTTCTTGCAAAGAAAGCACGTCAATTTCTTGTATATGCTTGAAAGATTCAAGTAGTGCTTCAACTGATTGGCCTGATACAGAATCAACTGAACCTAATAAATTCCAGAAGGCCTCCTCAAGCCCTGAACTTGACCATAAATAGGAACACTCATCCAAAACACGGAACAAGCTCGACTGCTCTCCCTTGTTGAATAGCATCCATGGCTTGTACACTTTGGCAGATAGCCCAAGAAGTTGGATGACTCTATAGATTTCTCCTAGAGAGTGAATATAGTGTTGTCCTGTAGCAACCAGGGTTGTATTACAGATAGAGGAACATGTTATATATACGAGTTCAAAGAGCACTATAACTCATCATTTCCAATCTCTTATTACAGCGCAACAACAATTAAGTTCAAGATGCAGGAACAGCATGAATAGGTTATAGGTACCTCGGTGATCAGAAAGGATCTGAATCTGGAGGTTGTTTTCTACTGCTTGTTTCCAGATCAAGGCACCACGTCTCAACTCTTCAGCACAGACATTGACAATATTAGACCAAGTGGAGAAATAAGCTGATTGATCATCACTTGAGCCTGATTCCAGAATTTTTACAGTCAGTTTCATCTCTTTCAACAGTTTGATTGCCATCTTCCAGTCTTTCTCTGCCTGAACCAACATCATGCAACCAAGTTAGATGAGTGAAAAGTTAGGAGGAAACTGATATTACAAAACGAGTATATGAAAATGACAATGCTGGGCACATGATGTTTCACAACAGCAAAACTGACCATTATCTATATTAGAGTACTGGCTACAAAGGGTAGAAAAAGTTGAGCTAATAAATAAGAGTTAGAAAAACAAAAATGAAGAGGAAGAAAGATATCCAGCATATCAGATACAGTCATACAGATGCTTACCAAAGATAGTTTTCTTGACAAGAGATATTCTGACTCAATTTTCTGGAATGTTGGCCCATGAAGAACCTGAATAAAATCACTCAGACAACCATTTATTGGCATATCTTTCTCCAAGTGAATTTCAGATCGCATGCCATCCTGAAGCTCTTTTTGTGCTTCCTGCAAAAGGAGAAACAATTATTGAACAAAGTTATGCACCCAGAAACACATGAATTCGAGTAGAATATACGAAACTCCACTTCCCCAATAGGCATAGAAGCAGACATGCCGTATAGATATGAAAGAAGCCAAAATAAATAAATAAATTAGACCCAACTGAATGTTACTGACAAATGAAAATCATATGCTTCTGACCTGTGCCTCACTGCTCTCTGCATCTTCAAGAAGACATGAAGCAACTAAGTGCAATTTGTCTCTCAATCTGGCAAAGAAATCAACAGATACTTGCATATCCTGCAATCTGATAGATTCTTTCTGAACCACATCACTTGAGTTCTCTTTGATTCCAACATCTTCTTTAAAACCCCAGGACTTGTTGTCAGAATAATTCCAACTGTTAACTGAACTTGAATCCAATGTTTTCTGGATGGTGGATGACCCATTTTCAGCAGGTTTTCCGCTGGAATCAACAGAAGGAGCATTCTGATTTTGGGTGTACAAATTTGAAATTATATCATGGATAGATTTTTCTGAACCCTGAATGGTAGCTCCATTTCTAGGTGCAAAGGCAGCGTCATAGGTAACACTTGGATGATCTTCATTCGACTTCACAATCCCATTGCTAAAAGTAGATTCTGGCAAGGACTGTCCATGATGTTCTGGTTTTGTGCTATGATCCTGTAATATGAATAAGATATTCTTAAAATTCAACAGAGGTATATTAGTGACTCTGATCCCAGAAGTTTGTATCATGCGTTCTGTTTATCTTTATTATTTTAAATCAGAAAACAAAATCAAATCCTTCGCCCAAAAGATTATCTCTAGCTACTAAAGGAAAAATGGAGGTATATTAGTGACAACACAAGTCACTACTCACTGTCAGTAAACTAAGCACAGATACATAGAGAAAGATAGAGTAATTCTTAGTGCCCACTCACAACTCCGTAGATTTGGTCATAAAGCACCATTCTAGTTCTATAAATGACAGTTTGTACATGTGCTTCATAAGCATATTGGGTGGGTAAATGGAGGAGAGCCACCAGATGTAGCTTAATTAGAAGTAAGGATATTGCGCATTACATCATAGAAGTGAGTAAAGTGCAAAAGAGCAAGTGAGAGTGAAAGCAAAAGTCACCTGATACTTTGATCCCTGTTCACTAGTTGCATCCACAAATTCCCCAAAGCCATCGAATTCATCATCCATATTGTCGAGATTAAGATTTGTTACATTTGCATTGCCATTTTCCATGCCATTTGTAAGCGGAAACGACACAAAGGCATCTGGAAAGAAGGAAGTTGCCTTGAATTCTGTTCCAACATTAACTTCACTGATTTTGTTGCTGTCTCCATTTTGTGAAGTAAACAAATCAGCAAACTGAAGAGGAGAATTCATCGATTCAAGATTGGTCACCGCAAATTTGGAGGGATCTTGACCTTTGCATCCATATGAAATGTAAGATAATGTCAGAGCCAATACAACAACACATCAAAAGCCACAAGTCATCACTATAACCTCAGTAATCTGATAATGTGTAGGACATTTTTACATCAGAAGCAGAACTCATAATCTCACTTTTGCAGATAAAGCTTCAATAGACTATCAAATATGTGTAAAAGATAATAAAAACATACCAGCGTTCTGATCTTGGCTAATCACTGCGCTCGAATCACCATTAGATTCTGATACTACAGAATCTCCCTGATCCAATACCAAAAACAAAAAACTAATATTCAGTGGCTAAAATCAAAGGGAACCGCAAAATCGTGTATTATTCTTTCAAAGGCAATCTTGTACCTTGAAATTCCTCTCTCCAACACCATCTCCGGAAAATGCAGCATGGAATTCCCAATCATCCTCATCATCAGAACCTTCATCTGTCCCATTAGGATAGGTATCCGATTTGGAAATGGAATCCAATCCGTTCGTGTCCGAGATCAATCCGTTTTGATGTTTGATCTGCGGACTTTGGGAGTACAAATTGGCTAGAATCTCACTTGCGCCTAATTTGAAATTAGAAGAAGTCCCGTTCACCTTATCCTGAGACGATGTCTGATGCAAAGACACATCTGAACCATTCACCGGAAAATTAACCACGGATCCATTTTCGTCCTCCTTTCCTCCTCTAACTTCTTCTTCTTCCTCTTCAAATCCGAACAACGATAGCGGCAAAGGCCCTCTCGGCTTCTCGAACACAATCCCCTTCGAGCCCGAATCGATCCGATTCGACTCAGGCTCTGCGCGTCCAGCAGAGCCACTATCCGGTTCGCCGAAAGGATCGAAAGCGCTCGACGTGGATCGGGGAGGAGGATTCGAAGAGAAGCCACTGGAGGGAGCGAGGTCGAATTGGAAAGGAGGAGGCCCCATGAAATCGCCCCAATCATCGTCGTCGTTGTCGGCATCTGGCGGTGGCGGTGACGGCTGTGAGGTGGCAAACGATCCGGCGGCGGAGAAGCTGGAATTGAAGCGGGATCCGGCATGGGAGAGAGATGGAGATGCGAAAAAGTCAAGAAAAGCATCGCCGCTGATGTCGGCCATGGTTGTGCGATCTTCCTTTTTCTCTCCCTCTCTCTCCCTCCTCCTCCTCCTCCCTCTCTCTCTCTCTCTGCAACGAGAAATGTGGGGATTCTGTTAATTAACTTCGTAGAGACCCCGGAAAGGTGTCCGCGTCCGAAGACGATAGCGACCACCAAATTCCTTTATTCCCCATTCCTTTTTAAGCTCGATTAAAAGTGGTTCATGGTGAATTCAATCAATTCAGCTAAATATGATACTGATAAATAGTTTTATTATAAAATGCCTATTTATTTCAAGTTAGTAATAAAATGGTTGCCAATCTTGTAAAATTACATTCAAAGTTTTTCTTAATCATTTACATAATTTTTTTTGTATTTTTTATAAGAAAAAAATTTCGAGAGATCGAATCTTGTATGCTTGTTTGAACTAGGGGTGTTATTCGAGTCGAACGAGCCGAGTAGTGGTCTGCTCATACTCAGCTCGTTTATACTCGAGCTCGAGCTCGGCTCGAATTTTTGTCGAGCTTAGAAGTGGGCTCGAACTCGGCTCGCGAGTATTTAAACAAGCTCGAGCTCGAGCTCGTTTTGCTCGTTTTTTCTCGAGCCGAACTCGAGCTCGTGAGCTCGTTCGAGCTCGTGTTGTTGTTGTAGCTTGTTTTTGCTGGAATTTCATTTTTGAGCTCGTTTTTTAGCTCCTTTTTTAGCTTAGATGCATCATATAATAAGTTAATTACACACAAGATATAACTAATAACAGATTCATAAGTACACAACCTAAAATTGCAACAAATTGAAATTTGATAAGATTCCTAAGTACCACATGTAAATGCAATGATGGTATCCCCGCAAGTGGAAATGAGAAGTCATTGCTCAAATAACTGTATGATGTGTCTGTATTTCCCCCGTTTGCAAGATGTGGCTTGGGACTACTTGGGATGCTTGAACTGGTAATGCAGCCATTTGCTTTAGCTTTTGATGGATCCACATCCATTTCAGAAATCTTCTTTAACTTCTTCTCTTGGACCTGTTAAATATAATAGAGTGGAAGTAGCAAATCCATCTGAAGCACAAAAGACAAACAAACAGAATGCTGCAGTTTAGATCACTTAAACATTCAAACAAAGTTCTCAAATAAAAATGGGAGCAGCACTACTACATGAAATTGCTGCAAGAAATCAGACCCTATATTAGTAATTAGATTACCATAAAAAAATGCAATTAGTACTCCACATGCACACAGTAAGGGAACACAAGCTAGTTTTATAAGATAATCTTAATGAACCATAAAAGATTGTTAACCCCGAATACATAGGAAACCCATTATTGACTTCCCTATCGTAAGAACGAAATATGATGATCAGTCCACTTATGTAAATTACATCTACAAAAAAAATATACATATATTATCAGAGAATAAATAAATCATACAAAAGGGAGCCAATGCAGATTCATATATCAAGCTACAATGCAACACTAATACAGCAAATCTGCCAAATCTAGTGATATTGCAGTAGGAAATTTAAATGCAAAAGATCCCTACCTTCCAAAATTTAATTGTTTTGTCATTTGTTGAGAGAAGAAACAATGCATTATTAGCTGTCTGGCACCATCTGATCTTGTTAATCTTCTCTTCTATTTCCAAACTCTTGAGATAGTCAAACTGATCCATGGGGAAATCAAAGAGAGATATCAATATAAGAAAGACCAGCTTATAAGAACCAATTAAAACGATGAAAACAGTAGCACATGTCACAAAAATTGTAATGGGTTCATAGCTCTGAAACTCAGTTTTATAACGGAACTCTGGATGCCTATTAACTGAGTAGTCCATCCTCTCAAGCTCCTTTCTACTAGTGTCATGCTGCAAATCATAAATCATTTAACTTTCAACTTTAAATTCCCACATCAAAAAGAGAGAGCAAAAGTTGAATAACCCACGTCTTTTGCTTATGTCCTCTCAAATAAGACAACCCTTCCCCCACGATCACCAGTAGCTAAATGATCTCCACTTTTATCAAACTCAATAGTTGTAATAACATCCACTGCAAAAAGAAATTAACCCAATCAACATAAGAAAATAAGTTTGCATAAGCACCAGCAACATAGGTACAAAAATCCCTAGAATACGACATGCACGCGTCCGAAGTATGCGTTACAAATTAACAGCAGTACAACGTGAATTGAACTTGGAGAATTGAAATACTAATATCAAATGCTAAATTACCATCGTTTAGCAGTTTTTAAGAAGCTTTAATAAGATGAAAGAATACAAGGAAAAAGAAACCCAGTAAAATCCTAATATTTCAGTTCAATTAGGAAACCATCATCTCAAGGTAGTATCTCATAAATCTTAATCTTAATCTCAGAAATCTTAATCTTTAAGCATCATCTCCACTTTTTTTCTTAATCTTAATCTTTAAACAATAAAATACAATGAAACGAGATCTGAAATTCTGAATAATCTGATGGAGGAGGGGCGAAGAACAACTAAACAAGGGTCGAAACAACTCAACTAGAAATGAGATCTGATGGAGGAGGGGCGAAGAACCAGGGGCGAAACAAGAATCGATAGTGAACTTACCAGATTTTGGCCGCCGGTCGCCGCCCGACGTCTGAAGAGGAGCCGAGGAGGAGGCCGACACCGGAGCCAAGGACTAGGCGGCGGCGAAACAAATTGATTTGAGAGAAAGAGGATTGAGGAACCGGACTGCAAAAGAAGAATAGAGGAAGAGGATTGAGGAACTGAGGAAGGGAGGAACGAACGCCTGATTTGAGACTTGAGAGTGAACGGGACTGATTTGAGAGAAACCCTAAAACTAAAGGGGAAAAAAGCACAAGGGCAAATTTGCCCGAGCAATACGAGCTACTCGAGCTCGAGCTCGTACTCGGCTCGAGCTCAATTCGAGCTCAGGAACCCGCTCGAACTCGGCTCGTTTTTCAAATGTGAACGAGCTCGAGCCGAGTTTTTCGAGTCGAATCCGAGCCGAATCCGAGCAGCTCGTGTTCACATAACACCCCTAGTTTGAACGTTGAGAGGCCGACAAGTCTAAAGACGGAAAGTCGTTGAAGATACAATAAAAAGTCAGACACATGTGCAAATAAACAAACATAAGACTAGCTAATTGAGGACGTAGACTAAAAATGAAGTCAAGCACCACATTATTTTTTTTGTAGTTAATAAATATGAGATTTTTTTTATAACCTATTTTCTTTATTTTAATAAAAGAAAATAGGACAAGCATATTACTCTTTCCACTTTTTAATTGTTGTTTTACTATTCAATATATTTTATAACTAATAAAAAGTATATAAAATATTTAATTTTTATTATCTTACAAAATATACTAAACAGTAAAATAACAATATAAAAGAAGCAGAAACAAAACCAACAGTGTTTTTTTTTTTTTTGGTGAACAAACTAGCAGTGTTCTTATATCTAACACAAACTCATTTCTAGAAGAACATGGAGAAGATTGGGAAAGGTTTATTAAGCAATATAGAAGAACCTAGAGAAAAGCGCAAACGGAGGATCTAGGAAACGATAAAGAAAATAGTGGGAATAAGACCTATCAAAGGAAAACGAAAATGCAGAAAATGGTAAAGTGGAAAAAACCGCATGTAGGCGTCGTAAAACTAAATTTCGACGGTGCAAAGATCGGTTCGGGTCATGCGGCTTCTGGATTTGTACTTAGGGATTGTCACGGGGACGTTCTGTTGTGCAGTGCTCGGGATCACGGGATGGTATCAGTGGATCGTGCTGAGTGTTTTTGGCCTTTTGACTGGCCTGCGAGAAGCTGCAACACGAGGCTACTCATGCCTAGAGGTCGAGGGAGATAGTCCGAAGGTGATCAATGCTTTGAAGGGGGTTTGACGGTGACCGTAGGAGATTGAACCGGCGATCTTCGACACTATGGGCCTCTGTCGTGCGTTTGACGACGTCTCTTTCGCTCATACCTTCCGGGAGGGGAACCATGTGGCTGATTTACTTGCTCATTTGGGTTTTTTCTCGTGCTTCATCGATGTCTGAATTCCTGCTCAGTGTGCTGATGCGGTTCGGCAGGACGTCCTTAGGCGGTGGTTTAACCGCGGTTAACCACCCCAAATTATCGCCATGTATTAAAAGAAAAGGGTGATAATATTTACACCCAAACAATTTACTATATACACCACACCCTGCCCCTTTTGAGTCACACACGTGTGACTCAAGAGGCGCAGGGTACTTTATATATAAAATACCCTGCGCCTCTTAAGTCACACGTCTGTGACTCAAGAGGGGCAGAGTCTATTTTAAAAAAAAATAAAAAAAATGAGATGTGTGGTGTAGATAGTAAAAATTTGGGTGTATAAATCACTCATTTCTAGATTTGGTTGTAATGCAAGAAAGAAAGGGTACCCGGGCCTGTGGTGGAGCAGTATTGGGCCAAATATGGGCCTGGTCTCACACATTAATACTACGATTTTAACCAAAAAAAGTCACTTTTATTAGAATTCTCACAAATCAATGTTAAATTTTACTAAAAAAACTTAAAAGTTAAAAAAAAATTATATAAAAAAGTTTGATTTTGTTAAAAATTATAAAAAAATATATACTACAATATAATTAACTTTTTTTTTAAGGAGAGACGCAACTCTCGCAGAAGTTACAAAACCCAAAATACAATTCCAAAGCCCTCTCCTGAGGATTTTCTAGCACTTTTGATAACACCTCTGGAGAACGTACGTGTCCGTTCCAAAGTGATCTACACGCCACGTGGCCGTTTCAAACCCGCCACGTAATCTCCCTCCCACACACTCTAATCTCCACCAATATATATATGATCGATCTGGATCGCCCTCACCGATTTCAGCCACAGCTACCCTCGTCCTGCATGCTTTCCCGTTTCACCTGTAAAGGTTTAAGGGCACTATCAAACCCCACATTTCTCATCGCCCACCACCGTCATTACTGTCCCAACCACCAGCTACTCCGCCGTACCCATATCATTTTTCAGGCGAAGAGAGCCATGGCCTCCGGCGGTGACAAGTTCCCTCCGCAGAAGCAGCAAACTCAGCCTGGGAAGGAGCACCTTATGGACCCCTCCCCTCAGGCTACCTCCTACCAGTACAAGCCGTCCAACAAGCTCCAGGTATTCATTACTTTAATACAATATGTCATTTTAGTATTTTATACCATTTTCAATTATATCTAACAAATATATTATTATTTTACTAAGTTAAAAATTATATAAAATGTTTTTTTATATAATTTAATAATAATTATTACTAATAAATATTAAAAAACAATATTTTATATAGTTTTAGATTTTTAAAATAAGTGCGAAAAATAAAATATGGGCTGATCGGAGGGAGTATATATAAAATAAAGGCTAAAATATCTTATCCTAACATCTCCTTTCTATTAAAAATAACATTCAACGGATCTACTATAAATTAGTTGGAGTTGAAAAATATATATTTTTAATTTTTTTCATTATAGAAATTGAATTTGGTATGATAAAAAACATTAAAAAAAAGAAAGATGTGTATATATTTATACTAGTAGCTTAAACTAAATTAATCGACCTATATATTTGTTCTATGTTTTATAACACACACGGAGTATATATATCTTAAGAGCATGCCTAAGAGCTTCCCTAAAACAATCTCTAAAATAGAGAATTATACGTCAAATATTCTGAATATTTTTTTAACCCATTCCAACACCTTCTCCATTTTAGAATTCACCCCCAAAATATATAGAGTTTTATCCAAATTTAGGGAATGATCTCCATATTTTCTCTGTATTCTCTATTTTGGAGAATATAATGGGGAAGCTCTTGGACCAAAAACTATCTCAATATTCTCCAAATAATGAAAATAGAGAATCTCTTGGAGATTCTCTAATAACTTCAATTGAAAAAAAAATTGAATTCTAAAAAATCAGTTTTTAAAAAGTTAAAATGATTAAAATTTGATGTTGGCTTGTGGATGGTGGAACGCAGGGAAAGGTGGCGTTGGTGACCGGAGGGGACTCCGGGATCGGAAAAGCGGTGGCCCACTGCTTTGTGCTGGAGGGAGCCACGGTGGCCTTCACCTACGTGAAAGGTCACGAGGACAAGGATGCCAAGGAGACTCTAGAGCTACTCAGGAGTGCCAAGTCCCGGGCCGCTGAAGACCCCATCGCTATCCCCGCGGACCTCGGCTATGACGACAACTGCAGGAAGGTCGTCGAAGAGGTGGCCAATGCCTTTGGCCGCATCGACATCCTCGTCAACAACGCGGCTGAGCAGTACGAGGTCAGCTCGGTTGAGGAGATCGACGAGCCTAGGCTTGAGAGGGTGTTTCGGACTAACATCTTCTCTTTCTTCTTCACCACAAGGTAACCCCGCATTGTGGTAACCCCGCACCTCGTCCGAACTTAAATATGAGTATATTTTGAGTTTTTAGTGCAAATTTCTGATTGATGATGTTGGGATTGGATTTGCATTCGCACAAAGAACTTTGTGAACTACTTCTATTGTCAGTTGGTTTTAACACGAATATATAGAATTAAGTAAAAAAGTAACATACTCCATCCGTTCGACAAAACTTGTCATTTTAGAGTGTTATTTTTATTTTTGTTAAAAAAAAACTTGTCATTGTAGGTATTTTGTCCTTCACTTTACAAAAATGCCCTTGATATGATTGATAGTTTGTTAGTTGTAGTTTTCGATAAAGTAAAAAAAAGGTAATAATTGAGGGTAAATTAATACATTTGTTAATTACCTTAAAACTTGTGAAAGAAGCTAAAAAAAAATAAGTTTTGTCGAACGGAGGGAGTATAAGATAGGTGGAATATAAATACTTCTATTGTCAATTGGTTTTATAATAGAATCACACTGTACCACACGAGACTTAGTTACTAGTGTTGTCAAACTTTGATAGCTTTTGCGCTCATGTACACGAGACTCCAGTTATTATTCCTTGTATATTTCGAGGACGAATAAATACTCGGGTGTTTCGATTTTGGGGTGATCCTAAATAGGCATGCTCTGAAGCACATGAAGGAAGGGGGAAGCATAATAAACAGCACATCGGTGAATGCATTCAAGGGGCATCAATCTTTGCTAGACTACACTTCTACAAAGGGCGCGGTCGTGGCGTTCACCAGAGCGTTGGCCCTGCAGCTGGCGCAGAAGGGGATACGAGTGAATGAGGTTGCGCCGGGGCCTATCTGGACGCCCCTGATCCCGGCCTCCTTCAGCGAGGAAAAGGTGAAGAAATTCGGGTCCGAGGTGCCGATGGGACGGGCTGGGCAGCCTATCGAGGTGGCTCCCTCGTACGTCTTCTTGGCCTGCAATGCAGACTCCTCCTACATCACCGGGCAGACTCTTCACCCCAACGGTAACGAACCCTTGTCGTTATCGATATCACCCTTTAATTCGGTTAATTATCTGAATATGAATTTTATCAATGCAGTAATTTTTTGTTGTTGAATGGTGCAGGGGGCACCATTGTGAATGCTTGAAGGTGTTTCTGTTGCTTCTGTTTATGTGTCTGTTTTGAAGAAGTGTTTTGAATTGACACTTAATTTTGGTATCGGCACTTTAACAAGATTGTAATCTACTCGAAGCTATAAACATGGAAGATGCAAGGAAGGCATGTATTATATATGTATGTACTCTAAATGGCTATATGTATAAGGCATATATTATATATATGTGTAATAATTCCAATGACAGGTCCTTTATATGGCACGGTGGATGAGCATCTCATATGTATATATATATACACACACCATATATTGCAATGTTTTAATTCAACGATTTGATATAAAAAGGGAGAAGCTTTAATAAACAGTAATCCTGAGATGAAAATGTAAATCCTTGAAGAAACTAATCGGCGGAAAACTGAATGCAACTCTCCGTGCTCGGAGTTTCAAAGTCATTACACATTTGAGGGTAAAACAAAATTATATACTACAACGCCCCGGTTGAGGTGGTCAATTGGTGAGAGTAAAGGAAGGGGTAAGGACTTTCCGTGTTTGATTTCTGTTTCTGCCTATTTCCTTAATTGAAAATCTAAGGTTTGTCTTATTTGGGTCGAGTCGATCGGTGTAAACTGGTTTAATTGGTGGGTGATCAGGGACGAAGCCAGAAACTTATCGAGGAGGGCGTAATTTTGTACAAATTATTCAATTCATTTTCGATAGATTTTTTTTTAAAGTTTAGTATGTCAAAACTATGATTTTTTTAGTTCAAACAACGATGTTTAAGTTCAAAATAACATTTTTTTAGTTTAAAACAATGACATTTTCGCTCAAACGATAGTGTTTTAGTTCAAAACGATAATATTTTAGTTCAAAATTGTGTCATTAATTGTTGTATATTTTTTTCTTTTTAAATGAATAAAACAATGTCATTTTAGTCTATAACGATATTATTTTTCACTAAAAAGACACCATTTGAAACTTAACGATTCAATATGTAATTTGTTATTCTCTTAGCATATAACAGTGTGTAACAAGATATATATAAAATTTTTAAACTTGCACAATTTCTTATCGGATGGTTGAATTTAGTAATATAAACTCTTGTGTTCGAAACTCTTGGACTGAATTATATTATTAAAATATCAAGTTAAGTAAAATATCAAAGCATTGTGGTTTATTAAAAGACATTTCAAATAATTAATCTGTGTTTAATTTTCAAACGTCCATAACTTTTTACTCGGGTATCGGATTGAGGCTTATAATATATCAAAACGAAGCTATCGACGAGTAGAACAAGTATAGGTAACTCGTCGGATTGTGTATGCTCCCCCTTCCCTCCCTAGCTCCGCCTATGTGTGTGACTCTTGCCCGCCGGATCACGTGCTCGGAGTTTACCACCAAAGGTGGGTTTTCTCGTCACAAAAAAAAACTTATATACTAAAACATTTTTTTAGAGGAATTTACATAAAACCACCCATTAAATATAGGTTTTTACATTTAATCACCCATTAAGTATAAATTATAGAAAATCACCCATTATTGGTTTTTGTTATCAAATCACCACTCACCACGTATTTCTATTAGAATTTCATTAAATATAGTATATTTTAATATTTTATATTTAAAATTTAAAATTTAATATATTTAAATAATATTTATGGTAGAGATAAAAACAAATTATATTTGAGCCTGGAAAATATTTTAACAATATATATATAGATAATTTTTTTCATGCAATGTAGGTTTACAAATATGAAAGAAAATGAGACATTAATTATTAATATTAGACATATTATTAAATTTAAACAATGCTAATGATTTATAAACTTATTTTAATTTTGATTAAAAGATAGTCTATATAATATTTTTTTTAGTTTATAACCATTTTTAGGAATAAAATAGAATAAATTTGTTAATATATATATATATAATTTTAAAAAAAGTTAGTAAAATATATTTTTAAACTATTTGAAATTTTAATTTAAATATAAAACTTAAAATATTATAATATCATATATATTTGACAAGAACCCTAATAAAAATAGACAACGTGTGGTGATTTGTTAACAAAAAAAATCATTTAATGGATAGTTTTACGTAATCCCAACTTTACTCAGTTGTGTTGAGAAAGAGTCCCATATCGGCTGGGCCAACAAAACAAAATTAATGATTTTTTTTTATCACATGTCTCTTCAAAGACATCTGATAAAAATTAATGATTTTGTGATAAAATGTAGATCTCGCCAATATAATAAAAAAAAATTAAACTAAGTCCAATGGCACGCTTTTTCTAAACTAAAAACCTATAAAAAAATCAATTTTTTATAATTTTTTATTGATTTAAAAATCATATTGAATACTAAATATCAAATATTTTAAGATAGATGAATTAATAATTTGGAAATACATAACAATAAATTTTGAATTACTACTTTAGCTTTTTATATATATAAAAATAATAAATGTTTGATTACTTCTTCAGTTTTTGTATATATAAAAAAACTCTAAATTTTTAGTTGGAATAAAATGTAGATGGGTAAAATTTGCAACAAACTGTAAGAATTTTCAAGTTATAAATAGTTAAAGTTGAAATATAAAATTTTATCAGTACAATATTCAATGTAGTAGAATTTGTATAAGTGCTCTCTCTATATATACATTTTCTTTTTGATAAGATAAGGTTTTTGGTGGGGTCAGATATTGTCTTCACAGACATGTCTATTTTACCAAGTCTCTCCACCACCGAAAAAGCAACCTTTCATATGGTAACACGAAAGTAACGAAACATAGGGTTATCAAACAAAATCTACAAAGACGTCGAATGAAGAAAGTTTGCGGTTCTATCAGTGTTCATATTGATTTCTCGGAAGAAATGATTGAAGTGCACATTCTCTAATTCTCAAGGAGTATAAAATAGGAAATGAACCATCTCAATGTTTTAAGGGCACTTCTATGATCTCTAAATACAATTAATGACAACCAGACTATCACCTTAAACGATAATGTGGTGATTCCGACTTCATATTACTTTCCCCTTTGCGTAAATAAATGTAACCTCAATATTTCTAAAAAAAAAATGTAGCCTCATTAGTACTCCATAATTTGCAATCTGCAACTGCAATTATCTAAAAATCACATCAAAATGAAACCTCCATGTGTCATTCGGATCAACTTCCCAAGCATCTTTCGCCTCCGTGTCGACCACTTTTATAATTTACCAATTTAATTCCGTGCATAAATATTTATACTCAAAAAAAAAAAAGAGCATATTTGGATAATTCAGAGTGCTAGGTTTCACACGCGAATTAAACCCCCCATTCCGACTGGTGAGTCTCTTTCATCATCTGCTCCCCTGAGATCTACGCTTTCCAGTTAATCTTCCATGAAATTTATACTTCAGTCATCTTGATTTCTACCAATGTCTTCTTGATTTAGTCTCAATTGTGTTCTTTCATCTCGATTTTCCTACCATTGTGCAACGCTCTCTCTCCCCTGTAAGGGTTTCTGATTTACATTTGGTTTCAATAATTTGAGGTTGTTGATGATCCGAAAGGAAAATTGCATGTGAATTACTTCGTTTTTCCTCGGTTTAAAGCACCGCATTGATTTATGTTGTTTGTTTTTATCTCCTCTTGCATGTAGCGGGGAATTTGATTCAGTAAACTATCTGAAGGTAAATTGGGGTTGCTGGCTGTGCTTTGTTAGTTAACACAGTAGGCTCTGAAGAAGTAGTTGTTAGATTTTGTACTCAGCTTTTGATTGGCCATTAGTTGCAGATTTCGGATTTAAGGGGTCGTTTGGTAAAATTAGGAGAAAAGGGAGGGGAATGGGAATGTAGGTATTGAACAAAATAAAAGATGTTGAATCACTTGAGTGATGGTTTAGTGGTACCCAATAAATGGTAATAATCCAAAAAGTAGCATATTCACTTTCACTTTCTAGTACCTTATACCGAAGGAATCGACTCTACGCACTTACTAGGATGTGATTAGGGATTGTGAGTCTGAATGAAGCAACAATGTTAGACAATTGCTGCCTTTCGGATGTTGTTGAGACAGACGAGGATTTTCTTGTTTACCTTGTTTTGCTGAAGAGCGACGATCATTCTGTACATGTGCAAATCTGTATAATATTTATGCCATTATTCACAGAACTAAATTACGTTTTGTGACTGTGCCTATACTCTTGTGCTTGCAAGTCTTGTTTCAATATACTTTCTTTCCTGTGGCAAATGTAAAATTGTTCGTTTTCCTGTGATTGGATATCTGTGGAATGCATCAAATGCTTACATGGATCTTAAGTTCTTTCTCTTTTAATACCCTTTTCCCATTTATCTTGTTGTCCTCAATTGGAGGTGAGTGAACTCGTATGATAGATTCTGTTAGAAATTTTGACAGTATAACCTTTCTTCCTTGATTGATCTAGGAAGACATAGAGGTTGATTTTCTGACTACATGGGGAATACGGAGGAGGCTTCTCAACTTGTCGAACACAAAACAACGGAATCAGGCAATGAGTCATGTCGAAATATCCAAAAGGCTGATCAGTGCTTCCTTATGTACTTCATCATGGGAGTGTACTTTGGACCTGATCTCCGAGACGAGGGGCCACCAAAATCTGCTCTACAGAGAATTATTGAAGGTCTTCCTCCGTACTCCTCTGATCAGCTTGGAGGTTCCCGAATGAGAATAGAAGAATTAGAACAAATATACTGTTTTCTTCTAAGGAAGTCAGACAAGTCCATTACTGTTGATTTACCTCTGTTTCATGAGTTCCTTCGCGGCAATCTCCCCAGGAAAAACGGAGAAGATATTTCCACTTATCTTCAGTTTCCTGATCTTTTTCCTGCCCAGTTGCACTCCTATTCAGAAACACCTGATGGGAGTACAATCATCGAAAATGTTGTGTATATTGACAACCCTGAGACCTTCTATCTAAAGCCTGATGATGTTGAAAGATTCAAAAGGGTAATTGGGCACAAGGATGTCTGTATTCCTGGAAGCACTACGAAGCTGCAAAACAGCTTGCCTGGCAGGGAAGTAGACACTCAGACCACGAATGAGGTTCAATTGGATGCAGAACTGCAAAAATCGCCGAAGGATATTCGTTGCTACAAGAGAAAGCGGAGGTTGGAAGGTAGCCAGACCGAGGAAGCTACCCTAGGTACACCAGCTGGAAAAGATGGCTTATCTAACGGTAGTAACGGACCTGCCAACACAAATAGGCTAGCTTTGACACCGTATGGAGGAAATTCAAAACCTGAACAGTTGGAGGGCCCTGCCATGGTAGTCCTTCCTTCACAGCCAAGTGCTGAAGAGCTCAATGGCATTGTAGCTCGGTCAAAATACGGATATGCATTGACAGGGAATGCAGTGAAGGGTCAGGTGGGTCCAGTTATCGGGCTAATGGACATTGGTGAGGCCGAAGACTCGTACTTGTTTCGTGTTGCCCTCCCGGGTGTTAAAAAAGAAGGAAGTAAGTTACATTCAATCTTTTCATATATTCATTGTAGGATTTCTATTTTAACCCGGGTTTCGTCTCATCGGTGCAGGAGCATTTAGATGTGAAGTTGAGAGTGATGGGAAGGTGCTGATAAAGGGGGAAACAGTGACTGGTGAGCAGACAGTTCACCGCTACACCCAGGCGTTCGAGATGCAAACGCACAACCTCTGCCCACCGGGGCCTTTCTCGATCTCATTCCGCTTGCCAGGCCCAGTCGACCATCGGCAGTTCATGGGGAGCTTCGGGCCAGACGGAATCCTCGAAGGGATTGTGATGAAGGCAGGGAAATCTACACCATCTGGCTGAAACATTTGGTTTCTGTAGATTTCATAAACTTCAAAGACCAGAGATGTTTAGAAATGTAGGGGCCCAGGAGGAAGCTCCATATGATGATGTGGAGGGAGTTTTCAATGGTGGTGGGGCATTGTAAATGCTTGAAAAGATGGTGAATCTTAATCAGATCTTTGGGGTTGCAAGTTGCATGATCATGTTCAATCTTGTGCAGATATTGGATTAGATCCATAGGAATGGAAATGTAACCTGACCCACCTACATGATTAAGATCACTCAGCTTTTAAAGCAAGTACATGTCTCCAATTGGTTGTAGTTCTAGCTCTGTTTGATTTTAGAATCTTAGGGTTATGGTTAATCACACTTTCAAATTGAAAATTTTAGATGGTTTGAACACACAGAGTTAGCTTCATCTGTATTGTATCCTTGCAAGTTTCTACCATTGATTGTTATAGTTGGAAGTGTTCTCCTTTGTGTCTGATGGAAGATGTGAATTTTAGGATATGCAATGTAACTAGAACTGTCAAAACCCGATTCGATCTGTGCCTGAACTCGACTTGGAAAGTACTCGAAAGTGACACTAACTCGACTGACCCTTTGGACAGATCTTAACCCGAAAATCCGCAAGTATGGAAGCACCATCATTCCAAGCCCCCTTTCACCGAGGGCTCAGACGAAGATCTTACCGATTGCCCTATATTATGCACCAAGTTCAAAGTAATGGAACTGTAATTCCATCAACAACTTTGATCTAACGAGTTACTTGTTGAACTATTCGGCGAAATTGAAAAATGCGTCGACTGCCAAGTGCAGTCTCGATTGTATTTACATCTTGTATGTGATTTCAAAGTAGGGCAAACAGCAAAAGACCACCACGGTCATCACTCACCAGAGCCAACATTTCAGCTATCATATAGCACAGACAGTGGCATAGAAAGCATGCAAATTTTCAATTGCGCGAAAACCAGTGAACTTGTAAACCACTCCTATACAGCAATACAGGTACTTAGACAATTTAACCCCACACGGAGCTTCAACAAAGTTTGACAAAGTACAATACTAAATTAGCCAAATAAAGGGTCTTATATCAGAGGCTAAAAGCTAACTCATTTTGCCAGTTTCTCGTTCCCTCTCTCTGTGTCCACCACTACATGTTCGGGTTGTTTCCACTCTATCTTCCATGAAAGGTTATTAAGTAATCACTTCAGTTGTTAGCAAAAGAAGCTGCACAAGCCAACCTGGAGGCGAAATGGAAGAAGGGTATGTCAAACTAGCATACTGCAGAAATCAATTATCAGAAGATGGCGGCTGCATTTGTGGCGGAACCTGCCACATGTTTTGAGCCATGTAAGGCTGGCTCTGCTGACCATATGCATTCGGGTCCATCACAGGCGTGCCCATCATCATACCACCAGTTCCCACCTGGGGAGCATTCTCAGGAGCCTGCATATAGTAGTAAGGAAGTGCATCGGCAGGTGCGGCGATGGGCATAGTTCCCGGTGGAATGGCGGCAGCGAGCACATCATCCTTAAGATCCTCCCTTGGCACAGTGTCGACTAAGAAGTCGAATATATCAGTCCTTGAGATGGCTGCTGCAATGTCGTTCTTCTGGAGAGTCCTCCGCCTGTTCTCCTCAGTGTGGTTCCAGGATCGGAGGGTGAGCTCCAATATGAACATCTCACAAGCCCTGGCAAAGATGACGGGAGCCTCGGCAGATATCATCCTCACATCCTCATCGGCCTTCATTATCTTCTTGATCCTAGCTAGTGGAAGGCTGTGGTTCTTGAAGTCCGTCGCCTTCTCGACCTCTTGGTGTTGGGACAACCAGAAGTTCTGTAGC
Source organism: Persicaria maculosa (assembly GCA_963922045.1). Lineage (NCBI taxonomy): Eukaryota > Viridiplantae > Streptophyta > Magnoliopsida > Caryophyllales > Polygonaceae > Persicaria > Persicaria maculosa. The sequence goes on from OY998269.1 coordinate 46,788,547, forward strand.
TGTTGTTGAAGCTGCTGTTGTTGCTGTTGATGAACCTGCTGAAAAGCGAGTTGATGGTGTGAAAGCTGGTTCCCTGCTGACTGTTCCGAAGAGTGGATTCCTCCAACAGATGCAAGTGTGTTAGGTGGATAACTGCCTCCATAAGGCAATGGTCCACCATGATTCCCTTGCTGGTCCATTCTGTATGAGTTGGATAAAGGGTTGCAACATTTCAGTGGCACAAGTGAACGAATGGATGATAAATGGATCAAAACCAGAGAAAATTTAAAAAAAAAAAACAAAAAAACTGCACACTTAAACATGGCAATACGGCTGAGAAAACCAACTAAACAGAAGTTATGTTGAAGAAGTTATATCATAGCTTTAGCTATTAAAGCAATATCCTTCAGAACTAGGTTTGAATTACTTGATTGAATCTCAACTGGGAAACCATCCAACATTCTTAGACAGTGATCACTAATGTATATACAGTGATTACTAATCTCAACTGGGAAACCATCCAAGTCATCAAGAGAATCTCCATAAAGAGAATTCCCTTAAAACTGAAACCATTAGTTTCATCACAGAAGCAACAGCACCTCCAACATTCTTAGACAGTGATCGCTAAATGTATAATAATCGTAATCCTACCTTATTCCACCAAAATAGGCACCTCCTTTCCACATCCTTCCAATGCTCAGCAAATAACTCAACTTACCAACTAGACCTTAACATCAATTAGACAATTACTATCACTATGGCAAGTTCATCTTTAACTTCGATCACCAGCTTCACCTTCTTTGCAAACTACATCCAAACTGTTCAGAAATCAACCTGGATTTTTTCAAGTGCAATTCTAGCCGCAAACAGTTGAACTAGCTAATCATATCACGTAAAGCATTCTCTTTGATATTTGGACATCAACAAAATAAACAAGAAATAGTAAAATAAACATTGAGATGGAACATTGATTTTCACATAATACAGTTCCGTTCACTGAAGTGACACTTCTAATAGCAGTCAATCACCGTAGTATCTGGCTATATCACAAAAAACACTCTCCTTTATATTTTCAGCGACAATGGAATCAACAAATACTAAAGCAAATATGCTAAAGTGTGATAAATGATGAGATTCAAATCAACAAAATTCTCAAATTCTCTCACCTGTCCGCTCCCTCTAAATCCAGCATCTGACAATGTTTCCAATAGGCTCACATTATTTCCTACATAAACTATGTCACAGAAGGCCAAAAAAAAAAACAGGCACCTGCAAGTTTGTTAAGCAACAAAACTTGTGGATGAATTTCCAGTTGATTCTTAAATCCATGGTGCCACATATAATAATATGACAAGGTAACAAATTTCACATAGCAAGTGTCTCATGATTAGTCATCAAACACTAGCTGCAAAACCCTACAAGAATATGGCGTAAGTCCACAAATACCACCTAATTTTTTGTGAAGATTAATGCATAAACCTAATCAATTATGCAGGAAGAAGATCAGCAACTTTTACCTACAAATTACTGGCTATCAACTTCTGCATAAATTAATTGGGTATCTTTTTTTTGCAAGTTCAAATGAATCAGCAACAACACGGGCATCTTTGTAGAACACATCGGAAGTTTCTCTGTTTTCTCAGTAATCTAACTCTATTGAACTGAGAAAAATCATCTATTCAATAAACTAAAAAAGCGCACTAAAAAAACCCGTCAAAATTTAGCAGAGAAGAAACAATCGGGATCAAATGATACCAAGAAAAGACATGCATTCATACATCATATAGACGAAAAAGCGCGAAACTAGAGAAGAAACGAAGCAATTACCTGCTAAAGGAAAGTGAAATTGCAATCGAATCGACGACAAAAGAAAACGCAATCGCAAGGGACCACGCAGTGGAGGGGATTGATGATGGAAAAGGGGATGGAACAGCGAAAACGAGAGAGACAAAAGAGGTGATCTCAGTTTGTGTATTTTAGCTGTTTTTAGGGTTTTGAATTTGGATGTATGGATTTGGGGAAGAACAAGAAAAGGGTGAGGACTGAAGATAGTCAAAAGTAGGAAGAGTAAAGAGGGTAGAGAGTTGAGACAGTGCAGTGAGGAGTGTGAGACTGAGTGGTACAGTATAGTAATGGATTCTGGATATTGATGAATTTCCAAAAGCAGTTGACAAAAATAAAAATAAAAATAAAAAAGTTGGAAAAGGAAAAAAGTTATTTTGCTCAAATTGGGTGTGTAAAGTTACTCCTTAAGTGGGAGAATATGTTGTAGATTACATCATCTACAAATCTACGGCGTGCAAATATGTATTTTTTAGACATTTTTATTTTTATGTGTGTGTAAATATATATATTTGAACATTTAATATATGTAAATTTGTACATATCACATTATCACCTCATCATGTGTATAAACTTAAAAAAAAAACAAGACAATATCATATTATTTTCCTTTTTGTTTTAAATAAATTGTATTTAAATGATGTGTAAAAAATTGTATATTTCACTAATGGAGCAAATTACTAAAAAGTGATGTATATTTTTACACATTATGCAAATGTGTACATTTTAACCAAAATCGTTGTGAATGGTCTTATAATTTACCATAGTTATTTTATCTTAATTTATATAATACATGTATTTTAGAATTTATTTAGTGCTAGTCAGCCTCGGTTTGCTATATTGAATACAAATGTACATTATGTGTTGTTTTCAATGGTTTTCAATACAGTATATATAAGCGGGGCAAGTGAAACTCAACTAAACTCTCATTAGATTATTTGTACCGTTTACCCTAGGTATAATTTAAACATTTATTTTTAATAATAACTATTACTGTTTTTATAATAGTTTTTTTTTATCTAATGGGAAATAAATACAATCACATCGTAATAGTATCATAGAAGTAAACTTTTAGTAATACGGAGTAGTTAATAACTATTACATGAAAGTAATAACTATTACATGAATTCAATTCGATTAACTTATGTCCATAGTCTAGTCTAAATATCTTTAGAAATGGGTTGTGGTATACTGGTATAGTTGCTTTCATTGATAAAAAGTTACTCCTGGCCAAAATAAAAAGTTACTCCGTATTAAATCTCCCAGCCAAAATAATAATAATAAAAATAAATTATTATATTTATTGGGGGAAATAATTTTAAAAAATCCATATCAAATTTAAACCAATGAAATAAAGTAGACAACAGAATTGATTATGAATACAGTGCTAACTTGATAGGTATAGTTTACAATTGATGCTTCTCTTATTTTTTTTGCTCGCGTTCTCAACTTGATAGGTATAGTTTTTGCTTCTTTTTCGTCATTTGTAGAGTTTCGACACTCTTAGGTTACGCCTCTTTTCGATTTCCTTTTATATGTTTGACGGGCTTCCCGTCTGTTAATTTCATCGGCCACTCGAGAATCGGGTCTGTCCGATCTCGATTTTTTACTTAATAAAAAAGAAGAAGAAGAATTGATTATGAATCGTTTCCAATCCGTTTCCGTCACCATGTTCTTCAACCAAACGGACACACAAAACGCAATCGGAAAGCCAAAACGCAAGTCATCATCATTTCTGTTTCATTAGCAAGATCAATTTCCAAATAGTTCACTGAAATTGTTAAAAAGGGAAGATGATTGTAGACAGGAATGAAACATATACCCTTTCAATTTACTTGAGGAAAGATGAAGCCCTAGGTGTAAAGTTGAAGTTAGCACAGCTAGTTTGCCTAAACAGCAAAGTTGAAGTGAACCCCAATCTTGAGCCCTCCAAATCAAACTGCAACAGATTATCCTCCAACTGCCTCCCTCCAATGACAATGGAGACACCCTTGGAGTCCAACCCACCATCCAGAAAGCCTAAGCAAGCAACGTCGTCGTCGTCATCGCCGCCAACCGACATCATCGAGTTCGTCTCGAAGATCCTCCAAAACACCTCATCACTCTGCAGCACAAGATCAATGGCAGGCATTGCTGATCTGTAACCACTGCTAGTCCTTGTTCGATAGCAGAACTCGAATGGCGAATGAGGCTCTACCCTAGTGATGTTCCCTCTCCTTGCAGCTCTAGCAAACACCCTTGTGAAGGATTTGTATAGGGAGGTCTCCATGGTAGTGTATGGATTCACTGTGCTGATCTTAGTGTAGAGGAGTGATGATGAATTCAGTGGCACTTTTCTTCCATTCACTCGGATTGATGTGATCCCAATCAAGTAGTCCACTTTGTTGTTGGGGATGGAAATGAGGGGAGTGTAAGATAAGAGTTTGGAGACATCGATCCCGGGAAGGAAGGCGTAAGGCCCATCTCCGAAGAAGACGACACCTTGGGAGGTGGTGGTGGAAGGAGGGAGGCAAATGGCAAATACCCGGGTGAAGTTGAAGGCGGAGGAGAGCTGTGTAGGGAGAGCAAGAGGGCCTTTTCCGAGGCCTGCGATGCCTCGGGAGGCGGTCTTGTGAGCGAGGTCTTGCGACGTCGAGGAGAAGAGGAACGGTGTCGAGACCATGGAGCCCGGGTTAAGACCATCAGTGCTTTGAAGAGTGAGTGTATCCTCACTCAAGTTTCCTACAAGGACAGTTTTGGAGAAACCACTCCATGTGGTAAGAGTGCAGATGCTGTCAACACACTTTGGGGTTTTGCTGTGATGGGCGAGTGAGCACTGCGTCGAGTTACAATAGGCCGATTTGTACGACGAGGAATGGTAGTTGGAGCCGCGGCTGATCCACAGCAGCTGGCTCCCGAGATCAAGAACGACTTCGATGGGCACGAGGGGAGTTCTTTGGTTCACTTGGGTTGTGTATTGGTGGGTAGAGAGGTCCTTTGAGATTGGAAGAACAAGTGCTGTTGTTGGATGGAGTTGCAACTTCGAAGGTCTGATGAGGGCACAAAACAACACTAGCAACAACTCAAGGGGGAAACAAGAGGAAGAAGCCATTGCCATGACAGCAATAAATGGAGCTTAATGAACCTCTCTGTCTTACTTGGCCTTGAATTGATTCAGCAGGACTATGGAGTATGAACAGCAAGTAGGACCGACCATGTAGTAAATGTTGGCCTTGTCTAGTTGCTTCTGAGTTCTGTAGAGGAACATGTGATCTCTGATCCCATTTTAATGACAGCAAAGCTGATACATATACAAGAGGTAGGACTTTTGAGATGGTTAGTTACACTAGATGCTGGTTTAGATGTTTGAAATTGAACTCATCAATGTTGCAATGAAATGTAGGTGGAATTTTTCGACATCTTTTTGGGGCCGAAAAAACGAGTACCACCGCGATTTTCGCAGTACTGAGTTAGGTGTAGTGGTAGATGGGTACTAGACCCATATGGCATACCTTAAGAATTTTAAATGTCAAGCTAATTTGTTGGGAAATAAATGTGCATCTGCATCAGATTAATGTGTCAAGAATTTGTGGATAGGAAATGGGGATGGGGAATGTGTGAATAAAAACAGCTTACCTCATGAAATGATAATATACCGTGTCCTGTGGGTGGTGAAAAATGGGAGTTATAATTAGGACAAATTGCAGGAAACAACCCTAAAATACGGTCATTTGTCCTAAACCACCCTTTAAATATGAACCATCTCTACATATTAGTACCGTTTTAAATATGAAATTACAATTATGCCCCTTGTTTTTTGAATAGATTTTAGTCAAAAGAAACTAGTTGATTGACAAAACCTACCAGCAAGCAGTTGGCTTAGTTAATGGTAAAACTTCACTCACAGCTCAAATTAAAGGCAGAACCAACACCCAAACATAGATACAAAAAAAAAAAACCTTTTTAAGATTGATACAGAGATAAATTATCAACCAAGCCGTTAATTCCATCAATCACAAAGGCTAGAGCAGCATTTGATAGGGATGAAGAATAAATACCAACCTATCAGCTTCACTGGGAGTACAGATCTTTAACAAATCAGGCAAGTTCAACTAGATGCTAGGTCAGTTTCAGGCATCAGTATCAGATTCTAGTTGAATGGCTCTCTCTTTGCTTTTTTCCTGTGCGGAGTTATTATTCTTGTTACCGAGTTTATTTGAATACTTTGCAAAAGCAGCAGATAAAGCCGATTTAACTGTCAATTCAGGCTCTTTCTTCTTTCGTTTATTTGACTTCGTCGTTTCTGTCTCAGAGGCTGGTGGTTCAGCTGAGGAGCTAGGTGCATCGTTATTTTGGCTAGGAGCTTCTGGTGCAGCAGGACGTATAGGAACAACACGTTTGAAGGGCTCATGAAAAGTGTCATATAGGCGTTTCACCTGATTTTACAGGCAAGACAGAACTAGGTTACATTCTTTAATCATGATACGAAGGGAAAGCACACAATAGAACTCGTACAAAGTAGTCAATTTGTAGCAAAAGATTATTCAGTGAGGATGAAATGGACAAAATTCAAGCATTTAAAAAAAATGCCTCCACGGATTGAAAATAGCTAGGCATTTAAGGAACACTTCACAAAGTATATAAAACTACCTTGCGCTCACCAATCCCCGGACAGCGAGCAAGATCTTCCATAGAAGCATCCATAATGTGAGCAAGAGACTGCATTCACATAATCTTCATGAACAGAGTTTTTGCTTTACATGGACAAAATTAGCACAAAGTAACTGACCACTTACCCCAAATGTTGAGCCCAGTGTGACAACATCAGTTTTATTAACAGGTCTTACGGCTGTGAGAGCATGATTTAGCTACAACCAGGGAAAACTTTGTTAATAAAATGCTCCCCAAGGCCAACCAATAAGCCTTGATACCCAACTGCTAGAATGGCAAAAAGTTACATACGCGTGACATATAATCTGGATCCATATATCCTTGAATAATATCGGCAGGTTTGTTCTCATAGACTTTGATTGTTTCCAAGTACCTACCACATTCCTCCAAGCTGCAAAGCACACAGCAAATAGAATACTAAATTATTAAGGATCGTAAGATAACGTTTCTTCCATTTTAAATATGTAAACAAGGAAATATTTGTTAAACAAGATCCTCATTTGACAAGGATTATGCATTCTTTCATCTGCTCCATGATTATGTATTCTTTCTAACATAGATGGACTTGTAATTGAAAAGAGAGTATGAAATATGCATTATCTTCACATAGAAAAATCATCACTTAACTGAAACAAAAATACGAGAAGCAGATCATTTTACCTCCAAGCACATAGAAGAGTGCAATCATGAAACAGTGCAGTTCTTGTGACTTCAAGTAACGGCTTCACTACATCTTCCTGGGTCAAGTATCAAAATTATTTCCAAGGGAAGACAAGTGTTTTGATCTAGATGGAACCGGTAACCAAGTTGAAAAGAAACCATGAGACAAGTAACTCACCACATCAACATGACATAGAACAACACGAAGTCTAAAGCTCTTTTGCAACTCCCTGATTCGATAATACATATAATCCGGATGAAGAAGATGATAACGAAGACTGCAGAAAATAGAACACAAGGGAATGAAATATCATAAGAAAGTACAAAAGCCTGATTTTCATATAAGAGCAGCAAATAATTACGAACAAAGAACATTTGATTGCCTTAACTTCGGATTAAACAGAAACCCAAAAACAAATTTAAAATGGATTCCTTAGACCAATCACTCAGTACACATAAGCCATTCCCACATTCACACCCAAATCATTTCACCAGTGATGCACAGATAAAAATTAAACCTTGGAATATACAGTAACAGTGTAGGATAGGCATATCCAAACCTTAAATAAAGTGCACAAGAATTAACCCCAAGCACATAATCAGGAGCGATCTCCGCGAAATTCCACCTCACGTTCCTAATGTGTTTGAGCAACGGATTCCCTTTCTGCACCAAAGAAAAAATCCCAAATCTTACCCTACTTATCAATAAAAATCCCAGCTTTACACATCTTCAAAATAAATAAATCAGTTAAATGAGAAAATGTATATACGAAAAAAGGAACCTGCCTGCCTATGGCTGACGAGGATGGCATTGCTTTTATGGCCAGAACTCGAAGCCGAGAAAGACGACGTAGACGCGGACGGGGGAGCCTCAGTTTCCCCAATTTTCCTAAAACAAATAGCAATTGCATCCAATTAAACCAAATCCAAATACAAAACCTAGAAATTCCATTATTTCGAATTCGAATTGAATCAGAAATACCTCGAGGAAGAAGAGGGGGCATCAGAAGCAGCTGCATCGGAGCAACTGGGAGTGAAGGGAGGACGAAGAGGGGGAGGCGGAGGA